>CM074718.1:222901142-223618642 GCA_037306005.1 Rhinophrynus dorsalis | reverse complement strand
CAGTAAGTGCTAGGGGATCGCTTCTCTGTAAGGGACACATAAGGAAGGTGTGTGTATAAGTATTTATCCATCCACCACATGGTGTAAAAGTGACTCTATTTAACTGGGATTTTGAGAACAATGATGTGTTCCCTATGGCGCTGTTAGTTTGTTTCCGAATTTTGGCGATGTAGAAATGGCCCACTGCCTATCTGACATATGGAACTAGACCACAAATGGGCAACATGTGGCCCTCCAGTTTCTCAGAACTACAATTTCCATTACCCCTAGCCAGCCAATAGCTAGACGCACGAAGAGGAGCGATTTTGGGACAAATTAAATGTACCATAGGAACATTTGAAACATCCATATTAATTTAAAACGGGGATTTTAACCATTTTAGCAGACAAACCCCTCTGACACTCAAGGGTTTAAAAGTCCAGTTTAAACCATCTGAGCTCTTAAGACTATTTATTTGCTCCCCTTGGTTCTGTTTGAGTGCCCATGAAATGCTCCAGTTTATTTTATCATATTGCCACTGTCCCTCTGGCACGAAGGAAAATGGATCAGTTTTGTGGCAAGCCAACTGCATTTTGGTATACAGAGAAGTATTCCCATTCATTTGAATTGAGATTTTAGTATATTTAATGCTAGTGAGGACTGCAATGTATCGAGCAACGCATTGATCCTTAAGCCTTTGGGGGACACAGAGGAATCCAACGCATTGCAACGCACTCTGGCACTCAAAGGGTTAAACTGAGTGCAAGTAAATGGTGCAATGCATCTGTCAATCAATGGTAGTAGCGCTAAATAAATGGATTTTTGTCAGAAATCAAACAGATTCATTTTTATCAATGCCATTATACTGCCTGAAATGGCAACCAAAACAAGTAACACATCAGGCAGTGAACTGGTTATTATACACAAACGTTTCGTTTAACCCATTGGATGTTGGAGAAACCTGAGACAATCAAAATATGCGCTTTTCCATTTAGGTATTGCAGCAGAGCGTCCGATAAACGGGCACAGAGAAATCTGAAGATTCATGTGTATATGAAAGCAATGACAAGAATATGAAATGACATCTGTAGCATGAGAGCTCCGTTTTACACGGACTAGACGTTTACCTACAGAAACAGAATAATGGAAGTCAATATGAAAATGACTTGGGCTCATGTGCTCTTTGTCCTGTGGGTCACAGGACAATGAGCTCATGCGCCCAAGTCACTTGCTGACTTTGGTTAATGGTCTATTATCTTGTTCCCTGGTGCACTATAATAATTGCTATTAGAACTCCGCTGACAGTTTATGAAACTGTTTCCCAGCGTTAATGTTATGATTTACACCACTCAAGTAAAGGAATAGAAAATGTGATGGACAGAGAGACAGACAGATGGATGGATGGATGGATTTTATACATAAACACACAAAGAAAGGGAGAGAGAAAGTAGAAGAAGAAGAAAGAGAAAGAAGATAATATTTAAATGTAAATCAATGCATTAACCCTTTGAGTGCCAGGTGGGTACGCAACGCATTGCAAAGTAATGCGTTGTATACCCCTCTGGCACTCAAAGGGTTAATGAAAGCTTCAGCACCAACCGGGAGCCTTTTTCAACCGAACCACATGGAACTGATAAGTTAACCGATACATTCAAGTACCGATCTCCCGTGATCCCATCCCAACCGTTTAAGTGCCAGTTCCTCATCGCTTTCTTCATACAGTGATCGCTAACTGGAAACCTTAGAATTTGCATTTTTTTGTGAATAACCTTTTGGGTACCACACCCACCTGGCACGCAAAAGATTAAGACTCAACGCTTTATGAGATCTCTTTAACTCTTTGAATATAAGAGGGTAATATATATATATATATATATACATACACACACACACACGCGCGTTCATTTTATCACTTCAGCTCTCTTGAGGCCACAACAATGCATTGCGTGTCCATCTGGCAACAAATAGGTTAAAACACCAATGCCAGCCGGAATCCAGTGTCAGGTCAGAAAACCTGTTTGGAAACTTGCAATTCAAAACCTAGAGACTTAGCAAGTGCGTCTGTATGAGCTAAGCACCATTTGTACAGTAAGGCCATGCAGTGGGTTCCAGTGAGCTGCTGCTGTGTATACTCTATTGAGCTCTGATACCCGCAGGGAGTCAGGAGATACTGTGCTAGCCATAAGTGAAGCTCTCTTCATCTGAAATGAATTGCTTCTTTCACCTCCGGCTTTCAGCCCCTGGATGAGAAAAGAAGAGACAGAAGAACAGAGCCCCAAGAGCTGCTCTCTGAAGTGGTGTCAGGTGGCAGAGAGTGCCTTTGTGGACTTAAACAAGACAAGAAGTGTCAGTGGACAAGTTTACATGGCAAACCCATCTAACCACACTGAATAAAAACTCCCTTTCTGCCCCCCTTCCTAAAGAGGTGGATCAAATTTAAAACCTGGTTATCCCGTGTTACTATGGAAAATACACATTGGGTGAGTTATGTTACACCTGCCCTAATTCCCTTTTCCTTGACTATTTGAGTTCCAGAGGGCTGGGCACACTCCTCTGCCACTCAAACGTGTAACACTTTGAGTGCCAGGGAGGTATCCAACGCAATGCATTGCAATGCGTTGGATACCTTTTTGTCACTCAAAGGTTTAATGATTGGCATTGTAGTTGTACTATTGTTTGCCCACTGGGACCTTATAGGGCTAACTAGTAAGATGAACTGCAGCAATTATGGAGCAAACTAACTGTACCATATAGGGTACATAACATCACCATTGATTTAAATGGAACTTTAACCCCATGGATGCTAGAGAGGTCTCCAACACATCTATCATTCAAGAGTTTAAAGGCCTAATTTAAATGCAAACAAAATGTATCAATCTTTATTTGTCCCCTTAGAGTTTGTCCTTCGATTGCTGCAGAATTACTCCAATATAGGCAGATACCTTGCTCACATACAGACAGGCAGAAATAAATATAGATAGATAGATAGATAGATAGATAGATAGATAGATAGATAGATATAGATTATTATCATTATTCTTTATTTATATAGCGCTAACTAATTCCGCAGTGCTGTACAATAGGATAGATAGATAGATAGATAGATAGATAGATAGATAGATAGATAGATAAGCAGATACATAAGCAGAGTCACCGGAAGTCATATTGTTCCTAAGAAGAAGGTATACATCAAGTTTTACATGTATTAACTTTTTAGGAGCAATGTGACATTTTTTCTTAGATGCAAGGTAAACGTTTCAGTTCCTCTAAAATATTAACTCTCTGGTCCTTAAGGGTTAAAACAACCACAATATCATTTGATTTACACTGGACTTTTATTAAACACTCTCATATAACTTTCTTTGTCTCACTATATTGGGGAGTCTCTGCTCCTTCTGAACTTTAAACATACAAATGCATCAGAACTTGCTTACTTCTTAGTCCCAACATTTAGCAAACATATGCCCAGCTTTCACTGAAGGTGAACATTGTATTGGTGAGTGTTATCTGACAGATTCCTATTGAAGTCTATGGGGACATTTGTTGTCAAAACCATGGTTAACTCCATCAATGGAATTCAGGTAATTCATGTGATAGACACCACAGAGAATACACTCTGGAGCAAACTACTTGCACCATAGAGGACAGATGGCTTAAATGTGGCCTTTATTCATCAGGTAAAAAAATCCCATTTTAAATCAATATGCACTCTTATTTGTCTCCAGTGGTGCAGTCGGTTTGCCCTATCTTTACTTCAGTTATTTTTAATATATCAGTTTTAGTAGCATCATTCTCTAATTATCTTTGCACCTGCCTTTTTTTAGACTCATTTTCTGTTCTGTCACCCTTCTGTTTAATAACTGCACATCTTTCTGAACTGTCTCTCTTACATGCCTGTACTTCCCATTCCCTCACTGATTTACCCACCATTACAGTCCTTAATTGCAGCAAAGCTCTCCTTCCAGGTCTGATGCCCAGGCATTTAAAAAACAAAACAAAAAAAGCCCTCAGGCTGTCTTAAACCAATCCCAGTTAAAAAAAAATCCCATGTTCTGATTGGCTGTGAGGAGGGGTTACACAGGGCATCCTGCATGCCCATAGTAGCCACCTTCTCGCAGCCAATCAGAGTCTTGGAAGGTGGGGGTCATACATATATAATATGTGATCCCTTCCTCAACAGCTTGGAAGAACATGTGATATATTGTGCACGTGTCACCCCTTCCTCCAACTTATTGACTGGATTGGATGAATGGAGCTTGGAGCTGCCATCTGCCAGAAAAAGGAAACATTAGAAAGGATATTCTGACAGAATATGATAGCCAGAATGACCATTCCAATGCATTTTTAGGCATTTTTGTAAAACTTGCTATGAATAATGAACTATCCAATAATTGCTCATGAGGAGTGGAGTATTATGATTCAAGTTGCAAAAAAAAAGTGTAAAAATATCCTTCTTGTAGTCCTTTTCACAGCCAAAGATCCACTCTTTTATATTGGAATCTAAACTCAAAACTACATTATTTTTCTATTACGAATGGGTGAAATTTTTCCCCATAAACCAAAATAGGTTAAAAATGGCACTTCCCACCTAGCGGGAAATTTCCATGGAAAAGTGCATTTTTTTTGCCTAGCTCATTGCATTGAAATCAATGGGAAGACCACATGATAGTTTTCCCTTCTTTTCCTGCAGGCATATAAAAGGGAGTCAGGCTCTCATAGCATACCATTTGGTGTTTGTGAGAGGAAGAGAGAGAAGCACATTTTGAGTTATAGATGATAGGCAAACAAATGTAGAGTTGAAGTTTAGTTCAGGGAGTCTTTTAGGTAGGACATTTGCTCTCTGTATTAGGGGAGTTTGGGTGCACTCTGGAAAAGAAGAAGAGATAAAGAAAGTGGACCCCAAATACCCCCATAAGTTGTTGTGACTGACTGGCAATACACAAGGAACCATGATCCAAGGTCCTTCCTGATCTGGCTGTTATTATCTCTGTGCTGGGTGGGAGTCTGGAGGTGTAAGAAGGGAGCAAAGGAGACTGACCCCAAATTACCCAACATTCTGTCTGACTGATTTGATTTGGAAGACACAGGCAGCTACAGTCCAAGCCATTTCCTTGCTGATCTTTCTGTTATTATCTCTGTGTTGGATATGTCTGGGGTGTGTGAGAAGGGAGCAAATGAGATTGACCCCAAATACCCCAACATTCTGTGTGACTGATTTGATTTGGAAGACACAGGCAACTCTGATCCAAGCAATTTCTTTGTTGATCTTTCTGTTATTATTTCTGTGTTGGATGTGTTTAAAGGTGTTGAAGGGAGCAAATGAGGTTGATCCAAAATACCCCAACATTCTGTCTGATGGTATTGATTTAAAAGACACAGGCTGCTGCTGTCCATGCAATTTGAGCTGTGTGACTGAGGCAGATTTGATAGATGAGATTGAGATTTTTGTTGAGGGCCAAAGCAAGACAACACACTCCATCAGATCTGTTATATACTTTAGAGTACTAATACACTCAGTAGTCGAGTAATGTCCAGCAAACTAACAAGGGTGTCACGGTTTTTTAAGACACTCAGACCACTGGGTGAATAAGAACACAGTTTTATTAAAGTAAGATAAGGCAATAACACGCCCTCTAGTGGTGGTAAATATACACAGATAATATATAGATATAATGGTAAATGCACCAAAGACTTATAATTACAATTACACAGTAATAGAATAGCGTATACCCCTCAGGGGTTAAGTCCTTGATAACAGTCAGTCTCAGATGTGGATGTTTGGAACGCCCAGGGTGTTATAAGGCTGATGCTGGAGACCAAGACTATCACCGGCTGGATACTGGACTGCCCTGCCACGGTGTTCAGTAAGAAGCACAAGAGTCCCCGTAGCCCCCTCGGGCGTACCTACTGGAACTGCTTCAACTAGTGCAAGTGCATAAGGCCCCCACGGGCGTGATTGGAACCGGCCTTCAATGCGATAACTGCCAAGCCTCCTCAGACTTAACCGGATAACGGGATAGCACACGCTAGAGCCGACAGCCCCCACGGGCGTGATTACCGGAATACGAATGCTGATGCCTGTGCCTGCCACCACTCGGTAAAGCGGAATCGCTCAATGAACAAGAGAGAGAGTCTTAGGCGCCCAACCGGCCCAAACGGATGTAAACACTCTGCAAGGATGTGTGGAGCTGCCGACGAAGAGCGGCCAGCTCAGCTGTAGTATTCACTGAGAAAGAGACTCTTACAGGATTAGCGACAGAGTGGAACCCAGCGGCACTGCTAGGGTTAATTAGCACATTTACTCGAGGTTTTTCAGCGGTATAGCAAGGCTCTGAGGGAGGCGCGTGTACGCACAACTCTGCAAAGGAAAATGCACTGCACTGATCGGAGTACACCAGGCAAGGCAGTCACACCAAAAGCTGGAACAGCAGATAGAAATGTTGCGGCGGCGACAACTGGAACACAGGTCACTGTAGAAAGCAGGAGTCGTTCTTCGGAGCGGGAAGTCAGCCAGGCCGGGTCGGAGCACGTAGAAGGTAGTCATACAAGCCGGGTCGTACACAAGCAGGAACGTCAGCCAAACCGGGTCAGGATCCAAAGGTGGTAGTCAGACGGGCCGGGTCATACACGAGCAGGAACACAGGAGAATAGTCAAGA
The DNA here is from genome assembly GCA_037306005.1 of Rhinophrynus dorsalis. Taxonomy (NCBI): domain Eukaryota; kingdom Metazoa; phylum Chordata; class Amphibia; order Anura; family Rhinophrynidae; genus Rhinophrynus; species Rhinophrynus dorsalis. The sequence continues at coordinate 223,612,006 of CM074718.1, read as the reverse complement.
CAAGCCAAGTCAGTACACAGGAATCCGGAACACAGGAACACAGCAACAGTAACTGGCAAAGAAACACCACGAAAGGGCGCCTGACAGTTGTGCTAGCCAGGTATAAAAAGGTCACCAGGGGGCGGGCCAAACCAACACAGCAAATCAGTATCTGTCATAGATGAGACTGACAGGAATCACAGGCACTGTGATAGTACCCCCCTCTCCCTGCTCGAGGTCTGGGTTTAGAAGGGTATTTAGAGTGAAAGCTGCGTAGTAGTCTGGGTGCGTGGAGGTCCCCTTGATCAACCCAAGAACGTTCCTCAGGACCATAGCCCTTCCAATGAACCAAGTATTGCAGCTTTCCTCTAAATCTCCTAGAATCAATAATGCTCTGCACCTCATATTCTTCTTGGCCCTGGACGTCCACCGGCCCAGGAATCACTGGCGTAGTAGTATAGCGATTACACACCAAGGGTTTCAGGAGCGACACATGGAACACATTGTGAATGTGCATTGAGGGTGGAAGCTCCAAAGCATAAGAAACCGGATTAATCTTGCGGATAATCTTAAATGGACCGATAAACCGGGGAGCCAGTTTGTTAGATGGTACTTGTAAATTAAGGTTTCTGGATGACAGCCATACCCTGTTCCCAACTTGAAAGGAGACCGCTGGCAGACGTCTGCGATTCGTGTGCCTCTGCTGACGCCGAAATGACTGACTGAGGGACCTCTGGACCTGTGACCAAGTGGAACGAAGCTGTGCCAAATGCTCATCCAGAGCAGGGATCTGCTGTGCCTGAAAGGAGTCCGGGAGAAGACAAGGCTGAAACCCATAATTAACGAGAAACGGAGAGCTCCCGGACGATGAATTAACCGCACAGTTTCTGGCAAACTCAGCCCATGGTAACAGGTCAGCCCAATTGTCATGATGATCAGTGACAAAGCAACGCAGGAACTGCTCCAGTCCCTGATTGGCACATTCAGCGGCCCCATTCGTTTGGGGATGGTAAGCGGAGGAAAATGACAATTGAATGCCCATCTGGCCACAAAATGCCCTCCAAAACCTAGAAACGAACTGGCTCCCTCGGTCGGATACAATCACTCTGGGTACTCCGTGCAGGCGGAATACCTCCCTAGAAAAGACTACAGCCAATTCCTGAGCCGATGGAAGGCCAGTCAGAGGCACAAAATGTGCCATTTTAGAGAATCTATCGACCACCATAAGAATGAACGTAAATCCCCTAGACGCTGGTAATTCTCCCAAAAAGTTGATAGAAATATGAGACCAAGGACGGTCTCCGTTGGGCACAGGTTGCAATAAGCCCACAGCGAGATGCCTAGGGGTCTTAGCATGGGCACAGGTGGTACAGGCTGCAGTAAAAGCGGCACAATCGGCTCTCAAGGTAGGCCACCAAAATAATTGCGACAGAGACCAGACTAGTTGGTCCCTACCAATATGCCCAGCCGCTTTAGAAGCGTGGTAAGTTTCCAACAAACGGACACGGAATGGCACATCTACAAAACATCTCCCCACAGGGGTCTCAGGGGGTGCCCTCGATTGTGATGCCAATATCTCCTCCCCCAGAGGCGAGGTAATGGTGGTACGGATAGTGGCCAGAATGCGATCTGGCTGAATGATGGGAACAGGTTCCTCCTCCCTCTCAGTGTCAGAAGCGAACTGACAAGACAACGCATCGGCTTTAATATTTTTTGAGCCAGGAAGATAAGACACTAGGAAATTAAATTGTGACAAAAAAAAGTGCCCATCTAGCTTGTCGAGAAGACAGTCTTTTGGCTTCGGAGAGATAAGTTAAATTATTATGGTCTGTAAGAATTAGTACTGGAGTCCGAGTACCCTCCAAAAGGTGACACCACTCCTTCAGAGCTAGAATTATGGCCAACAGCTCCCTGTCCCCAATCTCATAATGGCTCTGCGCACTGGACAATTTTTTTGAGAAGAAACCGCAAGGCCTCAAGGCCCCACCTCCCACAGGACGTTGGGAGAGTACTGCTCCAACCCCAACCTCAGAAGCGTCAACCTCCAACGTGAAGGGCAGAGAGGGATTAGGGTGGGACAGCACCGGAGCAGATGCAAAGGCAGATTTCAGGGAAACAAATGCGGTCTCCGCCGCCTCGGACCACTGAGAGGGAGAAGCGCCCTTATGAGTCAAATCTGATAATGGTTTGACAATCGTGGAAAAGTTCTGGATGAACTTCCTATAATAGTTTGCAAAACCTAAGAATCTTTGAATGGCCTTTAACCCTTTAGGACGAGGCCAATGCAGAACTGCTGCCAACTTCTCCTGATCCATGGCAATGCCATTATTAGAGATAGGGTTGCACCGATACCGATACTGGTATCGGTATCGGTGCCGATACCAGCATTTGCGCGAGTACTTGTACTCGCGCAAATGCGGCCGATGCCAGCACCGATACCCTGTGTCAGGGTCGGTGCTGCAGTGAGGGAACCGGGGAGCTGCTCACAATGCTCCCCGGTTGCCTCTCTCCCTCAAGTAGCGTATGAGCGTTGCCGCGGGTTACCATGGCAACGCTCTGACGCTAACTTCTGCCGGGGCTCGCGAGAGAACAGCGAGCACCCGGCAGAGGAGAGTATGGGAGGCTAGATGGGAGCGGGTGGTGAGAGGCAAAGAGGGGTGAAAAGGAGGGAGAAAAAAGGGACTAAGAAAAAGGGGAAAAAAAAGGCAAAAGGAGTAAAGATCAGGAGACAAAAGGAGGGGAACTAAGAAAAGGCAAAAAAGAGGGGGGATCAGGAGAGAGCAAGACAGGCAAAAGAGTGGGATCAAGAGTCAAGGAGGGGGACAAAGGGGGATCAAAAGGAAGAGAAAAAGCCAAGGCAAAAGCTGAAGAGGGGGAGAATGAAGTAAAAGGTAGGAATCAAGAGGGGGAGAAAGAGGCAAAAGGGGACAGTCAAGAGGTGGTGTGTGTGTGTGTATATTATATATATATATATATATATATATATATATATATATATATATAATATTATATTTCAAGTACTCACCAATACTTTTTTGAGGTCATTTGCCAGTTTTCCAAGTACCTAAAGCATATATATTATATATATAATATATGCGCTTTAAGTACCTGGAAAACTGGCAAATGACCCCAAAAAAAGTATCGGTAATTGGTATCGGCGAGTACTTGAAAAAAGTATCGGTACTTGTACTCGGTCTTAAAAAAGTGGTATCGGTGCATCTCTAATTAGAGATAACAAAACCTAGGAATGGCACTTGAGATGTATGGAATTTGCATTTCTCTATCTTACAAAATAGCCTGTGCTTGCGAAGTCGGAGCAGGACTTCAGAAACATCTTTGATATGTTGTGAGAGGTTGGAAGAGTGAATTAATATATCATCTAGATATACGACTACACAGGACTGTAGTAGGTCTCGTAGGATGTCATTAATAAACTCCTGAAATACTGCAGGCGCATTACATAAGCCAAATGGCATCACCAGATATTCGTAATGCCCTGTTCTGGTGTTAAACGCTGTTTTCCACTCGTCACCTTCCTTAATTCTGACCAGATTATAGACGGCTCGCAAGTCAAGTTTAGTAAAGATCGACGAGCCCTTCAATCTGTCAAACAATTCGGTAACAAGTGGAATCGGATAGGCATTCTTAGGCATAAGCTTGTTCAGCCCACGATAGTCAATGCATGGCCTAAGTTCACCACTTTTCTTTTTCACAAAGAAAAATCCGGCACCTGCCGGAGAAGTAGATTTCCGAATGATGCCCCTCTCCAGGGCATCAGCAATATAGACCTCCATAGCTTTATTCTCCTCACAGGACAGCGGGTAAGTGCGCCCCCTGGGAGGCACCGCACCAGGAGGCAAATCAATGGCGCAATCGTACGCCCTATGCTCGGGCAATGCGCTGGCCTCTCCCTTACTGAACACGTCACTGAATTGTTCGTATTCAGCTGGCACAGTCGGAGAGGTACACATAATCTTGACAGGTAAGGAGAGACAATTCTTATCACAGTATTCTGACTAGGAGTTAACCTCACATCTCTGCCAGTCAAATTGGGGATTATGTACCTGTAGCCATGGGAACCCCAAAATAACTGAATGGTGCGGGGAACGAATGATTTGAAAACGTATCTGCTCCTTGTGGCAAGCCCCCACTGTCATTGTCACTGGAATAGTATCAAGCGTAATAAATGCCGGCTCCAGGGGTCTGCCATCGATGGCCTCAATAGCAACCTGAGAGTCCTTTTTACATAAAGGAATGCCTTGCAGGTTGGCAAAAGACTGGTCCATGAAATAGCCTGCTGCCCCGGAGTCCACCAATGCGAGGACCTCGATAACCTTGTCCGCCCAAGCGAAGACCACCTGAATAGTGGGTTTAGTGGTGCTAGAATCTAGGGACTGTTCTACACCACCTAGGGCCTGTCCCCCAAGGTACCCTAGGTGCGTTCGTTTCCCGGCCGAACTGGGCAATTGCGCAACAGATGCCCTGCTTTGCCACAATAAAGGCATAGACCTTGCCTCCTACTATATAATCTTTCCTCTTTAGAGAGCCTAGTGAACCCCAATTGCATAGGTTCAGGATTATCGGTTGGTCGCTCAGGAAGAACGGGTGGTGTGGGTGGGTTAAGGAAGCTGGTCTGGCCATAGTTTTTTACTTTAGCCCTTTTAGCCAACCGTCTCTCTCGGATGCGAGAGTCTATTAGTAAGACATAATCGATATATTCATCCAGATCACTGGGTACATCACGAGCTGCTATCTCGTCCTTAATTTGCTCGAAGAGACCCTGAGTAAAGGCAGCTAGCAAGGCCTCCTCGTTCCAGCCCACCTCTGCTGCCAAGGTCCTGAATTCAATAGCATAATCGCCCAGTGTGCGTTCGCCCTGCTGAATTTCCATCAGCCTTTTGGCAGCAGAGGCAGCCCTGCCAGGAACCTCAAACACTCGTCTGAACTTTCTGACGAATTCTCTAAAGTTCAGAGTGCAGGGTCTGGCATTCTCCCATAACGGATTCGCCCATGCCAATGCCTTGCCAGTCAATAGAGATATCATAAGACCGACCTTCCTACGGTCGTTAGGAAATGCCTGGGGTGCCAACTCCAAAAATATCTCTAATTGATTAATAAATCCCCTGCAAAGGGAAGGATCGCCATCATACCTTAACGGTAACGGTGCAGATGCCGTTAGCCCTTTCGAATTGGCTGATGGGACTATGGACTGATTATCCGGTGTCAGGTCTGGGGTGACCACCGGATTAGGACTAGGCTTGTCCAAATGTACTGTACGTTCGAGTAACGTCTGCAAAGCCAGTGCCAATTGGTCCATGCGCTGCTCATGAACATCCATTCTCCAATGGATGTTCTGTGTTTGACTTTCACCCTTACCGTCTGAGGTCATGGCCCTTTCGTACTGTCACGGTTTTTTAAGACACTCAGACCATTGGGTGAATAAGAACACAGTTTTATTAAAATAAGATAAGGCATTAACACGCCCTCTACTGGTGGTAAATATACACAGATAATATATAGATATAATGGTAAATGCACCAAAGACTTATAAGTACAATTACACAGTAATAGAATAGCGTATACCCCTCAGGGGTTAAGTCCTTGATAACAGTCAGTCTCAGATGTGGATGTTTGGAACGGCCAGGGTGTTATAAGGCTGATGCTGGAGACCAAGACTATCACCAGCTGGATACTGGACTGCCCCGCCATGGTGTTCAGTAAGAAGCACAAGAGTCCCCGTAGCCCCCTCGGGCGTACCTACTGGAACTGCTTCAACTAGTGCAAGTGCATAAGGCCCCCACGGGCATGATTGGAACCGGCCTTCAATGTGATAACTGCCAAGCCTCCTCAGACTTAACCGGATAACGGGATAGCACACGCTAGAGCCGACAGCCCCCACGGGCATGATTACCGGAATACGAATGCTGATGCCTGTGCCTGCCACCACTCGGTAAAGCGGAATCGCTCAATGAACAAGAGAGAGAGTGTTAGGCGCCCAACCGGCCCAAACGGATGTAAACACTCTGCAAGGATGTGTGGAGCTGCCGACGAAGAGCGGCCAACTCAGCAGTAGTATTCACTGAGAAAGAGACTCTTACAGGATTAGCGATAGAGTGGAACCCAGCAGCACTGCTAGGGTTAATTAGCACATTTACTCTAGGCTTTTCAGCGGTATAGCAAGGCTCTGCAGTCTGAGGGAGGCGTGTACGCACAACTCTGCAAAGGAAAATGCACTGCACTGATTGGAGTACACCAGGCAAGGCAGTCACACCAAAAGCTGGAACAGCAGATAGAAATGTCGCGGCGGCGACAACTGGAACACAGGTCACTGTAGAAAGCAGGAGTCGTTCTTCGGAGTGGGAAGTCAGCCAGGCCGGGTCGGAGCACGTAGAAGGTAGTCATACAAGCCGGGTCGTACACAAGCAGGAACATCAGCCAAACCGGGTCAGGATTCAAAGGTGGTAGTCAGACGGGCCGGGTCATACACGAGCAGGAACACAGGAGAATAGTCAAGACAAGCCAAGTCGGTACACAGGAATCCGGAACACAGGAACACAGCAACAGTAACTGGCAAAGAAACACCACGAAAGGACGCCTGACAGTTGTGCTAGCCAGGTATAAAAAGGTCACCAGGGGGTGGGCCAAACCAACACAGCAAATCAGTATCTGTCATAGATGAGACTGACAGGAATCACAGGCACTGTGATAAAGGGGCAGGGTTGGGCAAAAGGTGGAAAAGTGTAGGGTGGTGGGAGCAGGGCCGGTGCAAGGATTTTTCTATACACAGGCGAAGGTGCATTTTGATGCCCCCCCCGACACGGACACAATCCCCTGACCCCCCCCCCAACACGGACACAATCCCTTGCCCCGCCCACATATTCACCTCCACACTCTCCCCACCTCCATATTGTTCCTTCCACAATGCTCCCTTCATCTCCACAATGCCCCTTCCACAATACCCCCTTATCTCCGCATTGCCCCTTCATCTCCACAATGTCCCTTCCACATTGCCCCTTCATCTCCACAATGTCCCTTCCACATTGCCCCTTATCTCCACATTGCCCCTTCCACAATGCCCCCTTATCTCCACATTGCCCCTTCATCTCCACAATGCCCATTCCACAATGCCCCCTTATCTCCACATTGCCCCTTCATCTTCACAATGCCCCCTTATCTTCACAATGCCCCCTTCATCTCCACATTGACCCATCCATAATGCCCCTTCATCTCCACAATGCCCCCTTCATCTCCACAATGCCCCTTCCACATTGCCCCTTCATCTCCACAATGCCCCTTCCACAATGCCCTTTCATCTCCACAATGCCCCTTCATCTCTACAATGCCCCCTCCACATTGCCCCTTCATCTCCACAATGCCCCCTCCACAATGCCCCTTCATCTCCACATTGACCCTTCCACAATGCCCCCTTAACTCCACATCACCCCTTCATCTCCACAATTCCCCTTCACAATGCTTCCTTTATCTCCACAATGCCCCCTCCACATTGACCCTTCCATAATGCCCCTTCATCCCCCTACCTTGAGTCCCTGGTGGTCTAGCGGCGTGCCATAGCTTAAAGCTCTGTGCCTCCTTCGGCACAGAGCTGAGGCTCCCGCGCGCTGCTCTCAGTAATGCAGAGAGCTGGGAGATGATGTCATCTCTCAGCGCTCTGTATTACTACAGAGCCTGGGTCTCTCTGCGGTGTGTAACATAGACACTGCGAGGGAGCGCTGATTTACACTACCAAGCGCCCCCTCGCGGCGTCTTTGCAACACACCGCAGAGAGACCCAGGCAGATATATATGTAACATAAAAAAAAAAAACTTACCTCTTTTCGGCGCCCCTCCATTGCGGCGCCCTAAGGCAGCTGCCTGTTCTGCCTTAATGGCAGCGCCGGCCCTGGGTGGGAGTAAAGTAGTAGGTCAAAAACAGACTGCAGCCATGGTTGCTGCAGTGTGCGCAATAAATGATGATCCCTCTCCTCCCGGGGAGGATGCAATTTGTCAAGGTCCCACAAAAAGTATATAAGAAGAACACTGAAGAAGATAATGAGTCCCATTCTTATGCTGATGATGGCAATGACATAATGGAGGAAGGTGTAGCAGTTGAACCAACTGCTGCATGTGACAGGAAAACAAACAAGCACCAAAGCACCTGTCCTCAAAGTAGCAGCAAACTTTGTGAAAGTAAAAGTAAAATGGAATTCTTTGACCCCTCTAAGAGATTAGACAAATATAAGAGTAGTGGGCAAGAAGTGGCAGGGGATGGTGAGGGTGACCTAATGAAGACTGATGATGATGATGTAAATTTAGACTATATCCCTCTAGCATCCTCCTCTTCTTCAGATAGAAATGAAGTTGAAAGTGAGAGAGATGATGACATGGTCAGAAAGTTAGCTGAAAGGCAAAGGCTCAATCTTCTACCACTGAAAATGAGTACTATGCCTGTCTATAAACTGTTTGAGAAAACCATTGGAAACTCTGACCCTGAAGAAGCAAAGATGGCAAAAAGCACACAGTCATCCTGTCAGTCATCATCAGTATTATCACCACTTCCAAGTCCAAGTCCCACCCGGTCACACAGTAATAGTTTTGAGTAACTAGCAGCAACAACAACAGCACAGGTTATTAACACCCACAACCTTAGCTATTGACTATATTTTGGGTATCTATATGGAAAGTAAAAAAAAAAGAGAGACTTTGAATCCGATCTTAACTTTTTCCAACAAATAATCCATGACATACTGTAGATAATAAACAGTAATGTTTAGTTACATGTTTCTGGCCAAAAGCATGTGTAGTTTGCCCACCAATATCAAGATACATCAGACTGGGCAAGGCCTTATTTGGGAACATGTATTTAGTACAATGCAATAAAAAAGCAGTCTTACCTTTGCTGTACCTTTGCTGTGATAGCAATCCTATTGGGGAAAAAAGGGAGGTATTATACCTTCCTTACCTATATAATAACTGCGTTCAGAGAGCTACTAACCAAGGAGGTGGGAGGAGGCAAACCCTCACAAAATACATACAGAACAAATACACAAAACCTGATGAGAGCATTAGGAGAACAGCAAATACTATATTTTGGTTACATATATAGAAAGTAAACAAAAGAGAAAGTCTGTGGATCAGATCCCAACTTTCATCAATACATAACTTCTGACTTACTACAGATAATAAGCAGTGAAGTTTTTTTTTTTTTACATGTTTGTTATTTTGTGTTTCTTCCATTTGCAAATAATTGTACCAACTGTTGTCACCTTCTCACCAAGCTGCTTGGCCATGGTCTTGTAGCCCATTCCAGCCTTGTGTAGGTCTACAATCTTGTCCCTGACATCCTTGGACAGCTCTTTGGTCTTGGCCATGGTGGAGAGTTTGGAATCTGATTGATTGATTGCTTCTGTGGACAGGTGTCTTTTATACAGGTAACAAGCTGAGATTAGAAGCACTCCCTTTAATAGAGTGCTCCTAATCTCACCTTGTTACCTGTATAAAAGATACCTGGGAGCCAGAGATCTTGCTGATTGATAGGGGGTCAAATACTTATTTCACCCAGTAAAATGCAAATCAATTTATAACTTTTTTGAAATGCGTTTTTTCTGGATTTGTTGTTGTTATTCTGTCTCTCACTTTGCAAATAAACCTACCATTAAAATTATGGACTGATCATTTCTTTGTCAGTGGGCAAACGTACAAAATCAGCAGGAGATCAAATAATGTTTTCCCTCACTGTAGGTGCCATTATAGAAATCATGGACAACTATAAAACTAAGTGACATTCCATAAGTTTCTTTTAAGGTGAAAAGAGGTTATTTTTGAGAGTGAGGGCAAGGTTTCAGTTCTCATTTTATATTCTGTATGTCTTTATATGTTTGTATACAGTGCCTTGCAAGAGTATTCAGTCCCCTGACCAATTCTCTCATATTACTGAATTACAAATGGTTCACTGTATGTTTGTCCTGTGTGATATTTTATTTTAAAACACTGAAACGTAAAATCAGTTATTTTAAGGTGACATTGGTTTTCTGTTAGGAAATATTTTTTAGGAAAAATAAAACACTGAAATGTGTTGCTTGCATATGTATTTAACCAACATACATTTATATTCAGTTGAGCTACCTTTCACTGCAATAACAGCTATAAGCCTTTTGATGTAAATATTATCAGCTTTGCATACAGTGTTGGAGTGACTTTGGCCCATTCTTCTCAGCAGATTTGCTCCAGGTTGTCCAGGTTCGTTGGACATCTCTTGTGAAGCACAATTTTCAAACAGTGTCACTGATTCTTAATGTGATTAAGATCAGGACTTTTACTGGGGCCACTGTTAGAAATTTGTCTTTTTGTTCTCAAGCAACTCCAATGTTGCTTTGTCCTTGTGCCTGCTGAAAGGGGAATTTCCTCCCAAACTTCACTTAATTAGAGGACTGAAGCAGGTTCTCTTGCAGTATTTCCATGTATTTTGCTACATCCATTCTTTCTTCAGTTTTAGCAAGATGCCCAGTCCCTTCTGAAGACAATTATCCCCACAGCATGATACTGGCACCTCCGCACTTCACTGTATGGATGATGTGACTTAAGGCATGGGCAGTGTTAGGTTTGAGTCACATATAGTGCTTTGAGCTTTTGACAAAAAACTTGATCTTGGTCTGATTTGACCACAAAACCTTTTCTGACATCTCAGATGGGACATTCTCATGCATTCTGATAAACTCCATGCATACTTTCAGATGGTACTTTTGAATTTCTTGCTTGCCAACCTCCTATCCAGGCCAGTATTATGCAGAGCTATTGATATGGTTGACTGGTGCACCATTATTCCACTCCTAGCAACTGAATTCTGTAGCTACTTCAAAGTGATTGTTGTCCTCTCTGTGGCTTCTTTCCCAAGTCTCCGTCTTGTTTGTGCTCTGTGTTTTAAGGGTTGGCCTTTTCTTGGAAGTACCTGGGTGGTGTGATACAGCTTCTACTTCTTGGTTATTCATCCCGCTGTGTCCAATTTGATATCCAAACACTTGGATATTATTTTGTACCCTTTTCCCAATCTATTTATTTATATTACTTGATTCTAACTTCTGTAGAATTCTCTTTGGTGTTAATTTTCCTTCAGACCCACGGCCTGATAAGTGAACCTTCAATAGTGGTGTTTTTATTCTGAAATGAGAAAGCAACTTTAATGGTTCACAGTGGAGGCCAATGGTAAAATAACTGTAATATCCTCATTTTTGTAAACAGGGAAGTTCCACAGCACAGGGGTTGAATATTGAATTATAATATTTCATTTTTTTTTCTTAAAAATATTTCCCAGAATAAAACCATTGTCACCTTACAAAAACTGATTTTGAGTTTCAGTGTTTTAAAATAAAATATCATAAAAATGAATTTTCAATGTGCCATTTGTAATTCAGCAATATGAGAGAATTGGTTAGGGTAATTTTGCAAGGTGCTGTATATATATATATATATATATATATATATATATATATATATATATATATATATATAGATATATATATATATAATTTGTGATTTTTATTATGCTTTTGTCCCTGTGAGACTCAAAGCGCTTTACAAATATACAAACAGACATAAAAACTAAGAGTTCCTTATAGTCAGATGAGTTGACTGAATGCCTGATAAAAGAGATGGGTCTTTAGCTTTTTTTAAAAGTCTGTAATGATGGTGCCTCTCTGATTGAGGATGGTAAAGAGTTACAGAATGTGGGGGCAGCATGGCTGAATGCCCGGGACCATGAGGTTGTCTTTATTCTGGGTACTGACAGGAGGGATCTGTTGGCTGACCTCAGTGAGCGGAATTGAATATAGGGTGTCAGGAGCTCTTTCAGGTACTGTGGGCCTTGAATATTTAAGGCTTTGAAGGTCAGCAGGTCAATTTTAAAATATGTCCACCATTTAATTGGAAGCCAATGCAGCGAGTGGAGATCAGGAGTTATGTGACATGAGCGAGTTTGATTGGTCAGTAGTCTGGCTGCTGCATTTTGCACTGTCTGTAGGCGATGGAGTGCTTTCTCTGGGAGGCCCAAGTAAAGTACATTACAGTAATCTAGACAAGACTATACAAATGCATGCAATAATGTTGACATATTATTTGGTGGATTTAAGTGTTGTATCCTGGCTATGTTTCTCAGATGAAAGAAGGCAGATTTTATTACGGAAGAAATCTGCTGTTTAAGTGACAGTCCAGAGTCAATAATCACTCTGAGATTTCATACCTCTGTTGAACTAATGAGTTCAGAGCCTCCAAATTCCAGACCAGTTGGGTGATCATGAGATATTCTTGTTGCCCAGGGTCCCCTCATCAAGAGTAACTCTGTTTTGTCAGGGTTCACTTTCAGCCAACTAGCATCCATCCACTCTATGAGCAACTGCTGATGAGGCATGTTGGGTCTTTAGTATCTGGAGCAAAGGCGAAGTAGAGTTGTGTGTCATCTGCATAGCAATGATTTCTTAGGCCATTTTGCCTGATAATGTCCCCCACTGGTAGCAAGTAAATTGCGAATAGCATGGGAGACAAGATAGAACCTTGTGGAACTCCGCAGGCTAATTCTGTTGGTGCCAATGAGCAAGATCCTTATATGTTACTCTCTGTGAGTTACCAGTGAGGAAAGATTTAAACCAGTTCAGAACTGTGCCTTCTAGACCACAGATGTGCTGCAAGCGCTCTATTAAAATCCCATGGTCAATGGTGTCAAATGCGTCTGAGAGATCCAGGAGGATTAGGATGGAGTAATCACCTTTTTCTCTCGCCATAAGAAGATCATTTAGCACTCGGACTAATGCTGTGTCCGTGCTGTGGAGGCATCTGAAACCTGACTGGAGAGGATCAAAGATGTTATAGCTTGACAGATGGGCCTCCAGCTGAGTTGCCTTTACTTTTTCAATTATTTTCCCCAGAAATGGAAGGATGGATACTAGTCTGTAATTTGCTATGCAGTCTGGGTCTAATGAAGGTTTCTTTAAGAGGGCTTTCACCACTGCTTCTTTTAGATGATCTGGGAAGTTTCCAGTTTTTAGTGAAGACTGCACTATATTTGTGAGGGCTGGAGCGAGTGTTTCAGTGCATGTGGATATAAGACGAGTTGGGGCAGGGTCTAAGTCACATGTAGTGGGGTGCAACTTTTGCATGGTTCTTTTAACTTCATCTATAGCCACATTTGTAAAAGTAGACCATAAACTGGAGGAATCTGGCGTTCCATTGTAGTGGTTCAGGTGAGTAACTGGCTGGCCTGCTGTGATAGAGGCTCGGATGGAGGAAATCTTGTCTGTGAAGAAGGTTGCAAATTCCTCACCTCATCCTGAGAGAAGTTGGTGGGTATATGCATGCATGCTGGTTTGCAGAGCCTTTCTGCTGTGCAGAACAGTTGCCTGGGTCTGTTGCGGGAGAGTGTAATTTCGCATGACAAAAATGAAGACATAAGAGTTATCTTAAATTGATATTCATTGAGGTGTTTGGTAAGAGTGGCTTTGTCCTCTGTGTCACGCATCGTACACCACCTTCTCTCAAGTTTACGGCCTGTTCTCTTCAAGTCTCTGATGATGCTATCAAACCAAGGTGCATTGTTGTGAGTTTTGATAGAGCGTATGTGTGTTGGTGCAATGCTTTCTAGGGTGTCTCTCATGGTTTTGTTGTACAGTTGGACTAAGGAGCTGGGGTTTTCACAAGTGCTCATCTTTTCACTTAGAGCCACATTTGATGTTACATCCGATGGTGTCACCCCTTTTAATGAGCGGTTTTTGACCAGGTTCTGAGGCTGGGGTCTGGCTGATTGTGATACAATGGAAATATGTATGGAGTGGTGGTCTGACCATACAAATGGATTTACAGTTACTGGTGACTCTACTCCAGACTGGAACACTAGATCAAGTGTATGACCTTTTCTGTGGGTGGAAGTGGCAACAATTTGATTGATGCCGAGCACACTCATCAGGCTGAGGAGATCCTGCCCAAGCTGGGATAGTGTGTCATCAATCCAAGTGTTGAAGTCTCCCAATATAAGCCATCTAGGGTGTTCAAGGATTAATCCAGTCAAAAGGTCTGAAAGTTCTTGAAGGAACATCTTCCCATCTCCTGGGGGTCTGTATATTAAAAGTATCCAAAATCCTCTATCTATTGAGATGCTAGCAGCTACGCATTCAAAAGATTGGGTTGTGTGCCCCGCGTTGTCATCTAGCCATGATTCTGTAATGCATGCTAATTTGCATGTTTCAATAAGGTTAGCGATAATAGCTGTTTTGTTCTTTACTGATCTGGCATTGCACAGGATTGATCTGATAGGACAGTTTTGGGGTTCTGAGTTCTTACTCTGTACTTTGGAAACAATGTGTCTTCTTATAGGGATCACACAAAGAGGTTTCCTTGATTTGATTGTGTGCTTTTTGTGGCTTCTGGGTTGAATGACTTCAATTAATAATAATAATAATAATAATAATAATAATCTTTATTTATATAGCGCCAACTTATTCCGCAGCGCTTTACAATAGGGGATAGACATACAGGGATATTAAATAGTACAAATCATATGTGGAGAACAGAAGGATCAGAGGGCCCTGCTCGTGAGAGCTTACAGTCTAGAGGAAGGTGGGTAGGACACAGAAGGTGTAAGTGCTATTGGGTGTAAGTGCCTCCTGCCACATGAGCTGCCAGTCAGTGGGTGGGAGTGAGAAGTGCTAGTGAGTGCAGTGGTCCAGGGAATGGTTGGTTCTTGGTGATAATATTTATGGAGGTAGTTGATAGGCTTCCCTGAAGAGGTGAGTTTTCAGGGAGCGTCTGAAGATCTGAAGGCTAGGGGAGAGTCTGATGGGGCGGGGGAGGGAATTCCAGAGCTTGGGTGCAGCACGGGAGAAGTCCTGTAGGCGGGAGTGGGAGGTTGTAATGAGAGATGTGGAGAGGAGAAGGTCCTGTGCAGAACGAAGATGGCGAGTGGGAGTGTATTTGGAAATGAGAGATGAGATATAGGGGGGTGAGGTGTTAGTAAGGGCTCTGTAGGTGAGCACCAGGATTTTGAATTTAATTCTGTGTGCTAATGGGAGCCAGTGTAGGGATTGGCAGAGGGGACTGGTGTTGGAGAAGCGGTTGGTTAGGTAGATTAGTCGTGCTGCTGAGTTCATTATGGACTGTAGTGGGGTTAGGCGGGCAAGAGGGAGGCCAGTTAGTAGTGAGTTGCAGTAGTCAAGACGGGACATGATGAGTGTTTGGATTAGAATTTTAGTGGTGTCTTCATTAAGGAAGGGTCGGATTCTAGAGATGTTGCGGAGGTGGAGGCGGCATGATTTGGAGATTGACTGTATGTGAGGAATAAATGATAGGGTGGAGTCGAATGTGACCCGCAGGCAACATACTGTAGGGGTTGGTTTGATGATAGTGTTGTTGACAGTGAGGGTAATATCTGGAGTAGGACTGTTAGGAGAGGGAGGGAAGATAATTAGTTCAGTTTTGTCAAGGTTAAGTTTGAGTTGACGGGAGGACATCCAGGAAGACACAGCGGACAGACAGTTAGATACCTGGGACAGGAGGGAGGGGGAGAGGTCAGGGGAGGAAAGATAGATTTGGGTGTCATCAGCATAGAGATGATGGTGAAACCCAAAGGAGTTTACTAGTTTACCCAGGGATGCAGTGTAAATTGAGAAGAGCAAGGGGCCCAGGACCGAGCCTTGAGGCACTCCAACAGACAGTGGGAGGGGTGGGGAGGTGGAGTCAGAGTAGGACACACTGAAGGAGTGGTTGCGGAGATATGATGAAAACCAAGAGAGGGCAGTGTCACGGAGACCTAGAGAGTGGAGGGCTTGGAGGAGGAGTGGGTGATCTACTGTGTCAAAGGCAGCAGACAGGTCCAAGAGAATAAGTAGGGAGTAGTGGCCTTTTGACTTGGCAGAGAGCAAGTCATTGGCCACTTTAGTGAGGGCAGTCTCGGTGGAGTGATGAGGTCGGAATCCAGATTGCAAGGGGTCTAGCAGGGAATGGGAGCAGAGGAATTTAGTGAGCTGGTTATATGCGAGACGCTCAAGGAGTTTGGAGGCAAAAGGGAGTAGGGAAATGGGCCGGTAGTTTGACAGTGAGTTTGGTTCCAGGGAGGGTTTCTTTAGAATTGGCGTGATTAGAGCATGTTTGAAAGAGGATGGGAAGGTGCCAGTTGATAGAGAGAGGTTAAATAAGTGAGTAAGGGGTGGCGTTAGTAGAGGTGAAAGTTCTTGAGTAAGTTGAGATGGGATTGGGTCAAGAGTGCATGTGGTTAGGTTTGAGCGAGTGAGGAGGAGGGAAACTTCGTCCTCTGTGACTGGTGAGAAGGAGCTTAGTGAGTGTGTGTGGGGGGTGGGGGATCTAGGCTGGCTGGGTGGGAGTTATTATTATTATTTTTGGCGTTGTAGGGAATACAGATATGAGGCAGTATAGTTGATCATTCCCTCAGCAGTGAAGGGGTTAAATAGCGTTTGAATTTTGCAGCTGTGAGGGATGATCACATTGTCCTGTGCTATAGGATGCAGGCCAGTGTGAGGTGTGGAATTTTGCACTTCAGGATGCTTTGTAGATAACAGATAAGAAAGCGTACATGCAGGTCAGACTGCAGTATTCAAAACCAGTGTGTTTCAGTGAAATATACAATTGATTTTTTTGTTTGTTTTTTATCATTAATTTTCTGAGTGTGTAGAAATCTGAGTATTGCTGAATGAATGATCAAATCCAAAGCCCAATTAACAGCTGGAGATGAGTATAGGTCATCATTCCCACAGCATTGATAGGGATAACATAGCCTCTAAGTTTTTCAGGGATATCAGCTGTGGGTTTTGGTGACATTGTCTTGTTCTATAGGATGCAGGCCAGTGTGAGGTGTGGAATTTTGCACTTCAGGCTGTTTTGTAGATAACATAGTTAAGGAAGCATGCCTGCAGGTCAGATTACAGGGATTCAAAACCAGTGTGCTTCTGTGAAATATATATATCTGTTTTTCATCAATAAGTTTTCTGAGTGTTTAGAAATGAAATATTAGTGTTGTTGAATGGATGATCAAATGCAAAACCCAAATAACAACTGGAGGTAAGTCAGTGTTATAATTACAATGTACCTTGTTTGTGGTGTTCAGGTGAAAGTATCTCTTCTTAGCAGTAAGAGGGTCCAGGGGAAGTATATTTCAGTCCACTGTGTATATCAGTGTAGTAATGCCATCCACTGAATTTTGGTAAATCCAGGTATGTGCGATGTGCTGTCGAGATTGGTCCTTGGAATATTTTTGGTGGATTTTGAAAGTAAGGAGGTTATAATGAAGGTAATTCCTGGAGAGATCAGGAGCATGAGAAAAGTATATATATATATATATATATATATATATATATATATATATATATATATATGTATATAGTAGTGATGGGCACTCCAAAACTCCAATTTTCTTGCCTTGGTGGTCTTTCTAAATTTGATAGCAATATGTATCTGTTGTATCATCAAGGATGGGGTCAGTTCATTTGTTTTATACTGTCTTGAGAAAGGCCCTTGTTTTGGTCGAAACGTCGACAGTTCTTTGCATTTAATAAAAGATTTTTTCAACTTTACAAAGTCCTGCGAGTGCCTGCTTCTGCTATCACCCTTGATGATACAACATATATATATATATACATACATAGAAATGTAGACAAGGCATTTTATAGTTTGGCATTCACTTATTTTATTGCAGAGCTCTTATCAGTTGCTAAAGTTGAAGTCCAACATTAACATGATACATATCTATGTCTGTACAACAATATCTGTATTGATTCCTAAAGAGAGCTGCTTACACATATCTTTTGTGATGATTCATAATAACCCTGAACAATGTTTAAATCTCAACGAAGGACCTGTCACACCCACAGTGCAAACAGTAAATGGTTTCCTCACTGCAGTCAGTATCTTGTACCTTCCCTGTTATCTATTGTCAATATTTTCATATGACACATGTAGGATCCCTGTTCAGTTCCTGCTTGTTGGGAGGTAACAGAATAAAAGAACAAGGTAAATATACACTTAGCAAATTAACCTTGATTGGGCAAGTTAAGAGGCAGTTAGCAGGAAAGCTCTGGCATCTGCTAGGGTGCTTCAGTAAATGGTTCTTGGCTGGGGAGTTGCTCTGCAGGTCACTAGCAAAGTAAAACAATGGAGATGTGAAACAGCACATGCAACTATTTTTATTATAACATTATGGGTTGTATGTAGAAAGTAAGGAGCAAGTTTGGAACAAACTAAATGCAACGTAGGGAAAAAAAGGTAGTCTAATTTAATTAAGTGGACTTTTAATACTTTGAGTGCCAGAGAGGTAATGCACTGGACACCTATCTGGCACTCAAAGGGTTAAACTCTTGATTGGCAAAGATGTCACATTAAATCAGTGGCGATTTTCATTGGTTTCATTGGTGCAGTTGATTTGTCCCAGTATTGCTCCACTATTGTCTTTGTACCTATGACCCAAGGAGTTCAGATATTAAAAATAAATATTAAAACATTATATTTACAGGTCCATTAGGGGAATGTACAAATGCAGTTCCACTGTTCTGTGTGCTACACCTGCATAACACCTATGAAGAAAATGATTTTATTCCAAAAGCTGTCATACGGAAAAATAGTGCAAAGCCTCAGAGAAAATTATGGGCTACATTCTATTGCAGGTGCTAAATGTTAACACTGGTTTTATCAAACATTTTCCTATTGGAGTCTATGGGGAAAACTAGTGATAAAATTAGCACCTGTAATAGAATCCAGCCCTAGAGCAGAACTCTTCCATTTTCTGCACATGCTAAAGGGGTGGTGAGGGTTTGCTTTAGAGACTTGCTCTTGGTTTGCACTGAAGACATTTGTACTTAAACACTGGCACAGGTGCAGAATTTTCAAACTTGCAACTAATTGTAGCAAATGAGCTGCATACCCATACTCCCCAACATGTCAAATGACCATGGAAGGCCACTTCTACTTTAGGTGGTTTGCTGGATTTGTGGCTGGAGGACTGGGCATTGCTAAGGATGTTTAAGTTATTTCATGATCTTTGTGATACCGAATAAATAATTTAGAGGAAGACAAAAGTAGTTTTATTGCTGTGGAACAATGTCATACAATTAAATACACACCACACAGTCTGAGACGCCAGGGTAGGAAAGAGGGACAGAGGGATTTGGGTCTCACAGAGGGACTGTCCCTCCTAAAGTGGCAAACTTGGGAGGCATGAATACTCCAAAACAAAAGCAGAGTTTAATAAATAGGTCCAAAACTATAAAACGTAAAAGTATTCCGTACAAGATCAATGCCCAACACACACAATCCAACTGCACCAAAGGGGTGAAATAATGCTTCCTGTTTATTTAAATGAGAGCTTTAACTGCTTTAATGCTGTAGAGGTCATGTTGGAGACCTCTCTAGCATTAAAAGAGTTAAGAGTCCCATTTAAATCAAAGGGAATTTGGGGAATTTGTATTTGTTCTCTATGGTGCAGTTGAATAGCTGCAGAAATGCTTAGTTCTGTTGTGAATATGTTCCTACCTAAAGAGTAAGGATGGCGAAAATTTTCACCTCAAACTGAAATCAGTGAATAATGGCACTTCCCGCTTTACAAATAATTTCCTGAGAAAAGTGGCGATTTTTCACTTTTTTCTCATACTTCACCCCATTGAAATCAATGGGAACAGGAGGTCATGTTGGCTAGTGGCCATTATCAAATGTCATCCAGTCTGCCTGAGGCAGTAGCAGCACCATAACTAGCCCCCACCACTACAGGTATATGTGGAGAAAAGAAGAAGTGTTGTTATTAGAATATAAATTTTTCCCTTGAGAGCTGTGGCTCTCATCAGAAACTGCAATGTGCACAGTGTGTGTGGTACATAACATCTGGGGGCACAAGTGTATCCAAACACCATGAAACCAGAAACCAAGTACTGCTACTGTCATTATATCCCTTGTCCACACTCCGCTAAGGACACATGACTAGGGTTGGGAGAAAAGTGAGAAAAATTTCCTGTCTTACTTTTTGTGAAAAACACATGATTTTTCTCTTTTTTCATGAAAGTTTTCTCCTTTTCTCCAATGCAACATATTCCTCCTTTTCCTCTATTCCAGCACATTGTTCACCTATTCCAACACATTTTTCACCTATTCAACACATTTTTCTCTGAGTCTAACACATTTTTCTCCAATACTAACACATTTCTCCTATTCTAACACATTTTTCTCATATTCCAACACTTTTTTTCCTATTCCAACAAATTTTTCTCCTATGTTTAATGTGGTGTAACATTTCCCAGCACAATATTACTTTTTCTGAGGACTGTAATGGAGAAATAAGTAGCTGTAAGTCAAAGTTGTGAGTCCTACAGCAACATATACCTTGAAACATGTGTTAGCATGCTTAGTGCCTTTATCCTTTGCCCACAACGCTTACTTCCTGCTTAAGTGATACTGGCATATATTCATGATTATGTCAATGGATTAAAAAAAATAAAGTACAACCTACAATGTGGCAGATGTGTATGGTAGTGGTGGTGGGGGACTGGCATGGTGTGATTGGTGGGATCTTGAAACTGCATTCACCCCAGGAGGAGAGGGATCATCATCATTTACTGCACATGCTGTAGCAACCATTGATGCAGTCAGTTTTTGTTCCAACACTTTACTCCTGCATCCCTGCACTGCTCCACCTTTCCCCCTCCCGCTTGTGCATTTGCTATACATTACTCAACTACTCTGTGTGTTTTTACTCACTACAATACACAACTGATAGATTGTGATGTCTTGCCTTTGCCCTCAACAAAATTCTCAATGTCATCTGCTGTCTATCAAGTCTGCCTCAGTCACAGAGCTCACATCAGGTTCCCAGTCACATGTCTAATATATTTATTTGTTTATTTATTTTATTTTTTAAGTTGTCCTCCCTATCTTATCACAGTGAGCATAAAATATAAAATATATATAACTAAAAAATCAAAATGAACAACTTCTTTCTCCAGACTTCCCTAGCACAGATACAATAAAAGTAAAATCAACAAGCAATTTGGACCCCAGTTGCCTGTGTCTTGCCAGTCAGTCACACTAAATTTGGAGGTATTTTAGGTCAACCTCCTTCCTCCCTTCTTCTCCCCCTTTGTGCCCCCAGACTCCCCTACTACAGAGAACAAATGTCCTACCTAAACAACTCCCTAAACTAAGATTCAATTCCCCTTTATTTGCCTATCTTCTCTAGCTCAAAAACATGCTGCTATCTCCTCACACAAACACAGAATGACTGCTGTGAGAGCCTGACAGCCTTTTATATATGGCTGTAGAGAACTTTTGTGTGATGGAGAAAACATTTTCTACCCATTGATTTCAATGCAATGAGCTAGGTGAAAAAAGTGAGAAAATGGCACTTTTCACAGGAAATGTTTTTGCCAAGTGGAAAGTGCCATTTTTTGCCAATTTCAGTTTGAGGCAAAAATTTTCACCCATCCCTACACATGACAACATGTTGACTTTTTAACAGTAATGATGAAACCTCCCTGCCACCATCTTAGCATATTCTGCAGGATGGAATCTCCTCAGATGCCGGTTGATGCCCTGCTTGCAATTCTCCTCCACCACACTGCCATGTGTGGTCAGTGCACCACACAGTGTTCAATGGGTGGATATGAACTGCCACATCCTAACATCAACAGACTGGCTATCATTTGGCGGGGGAGGTAGCAATGATTGAGGTGGATTGGCAGGCGATGTAGTTACCCTAGAGGAAGAAGGTGATGGCGAGCTAGTTGTTTCACTTGTCATGGAACTTCCAGTCTCTGCCTGGGTTCCTCTATTCTTCCTCCTCTTTGATCTCTGCCTCTACTCTTGTTGCCTTTCTGGAGAGTCAAGGGGTACAGCAACAAAATGCTCAATTTCTGTGGGTGTTTGGCTTTAACTTGTTTGATATAAATATCATGGTGTCTATGTTTCATGTATGTTATCAGGGAGGTTGTGTCAAGGTGTTTTCCCTCCTTTCCTCTTCTTACTGACTTGTCACAAATTGTGCACAGCCCCGTTGGTGATGACTGCACTATGCCTGCCCAAGAAAAATAGTCCCAAACCCATGACTTCAGGTGATAGGAATAGGGAACAGGTGGAGAAGAATGGCCTCTTTCTTCTTGTCCTCCACATTCCCCCTCACTGTCTGGGGCAGAGGATGATATTGCTGCTACGGCCTCAGAACAAGCACTGCAACTAGGACCAGGAGTATTGCTGCTGATGACAAATAGAACCTTTCCTAGTCCCAGATAACTTGTTTACCCCATTCCCACTGTGTCCATGGTGGTCTGTAGCACACTAGTCTGCTCCTCAGTGCCCTTCTGCCCTTGCAACTCAGCAGCAGAAAGAATTAGAGCAGTTGCAAATCCTCAAATTCCAAATGCTCAATGCTAGTTGGAGGAGGTGACGAGCAATGTGACAGAGAGTCCCCTAATGTCACAATGTATAATGTTTTTATAGTGAAAAGGAGAAAAACATGTAAATCAATGGGTGGAAACTTTCTAGCTATTGAAAAAATGGTGAAGAATTTTGGCCATTGGGGAAAAATTAGAAGATTTTAATCTCTGTTTTTAAAGTGGATTTTCCTGCGAAAAAGCTGACAGTAACGTGATTTTTGCTGATTTTTTCACTGGAACATGGAGGGACCTTTCACCCACCCCTAGTATAGATAGTATATGGGCCAGAAATTTTGCCTCAAGTAACATAGGAGGGAAACCAAAGAATTTTCTCAAATTTTCTGTGCTCCTAGCCAAAAGGTAGAAAATCTACATTGTTCTCTATGAATTAAATTTCCCGCTGGGAAAGCTGAAAAGAATGCTTTTTTCCGAGAAATTTCCACCCATCACTACTCACTAGCAGTGGTTGAACTTGCAAAGCTTAAGTGCTAGCAGAAGACTGAAGCCATGGTTGCATAAAAAATTATGGTCAGGAGGCAGCGCATAACAAGTTATGGTCAGGAAATAGCCAGAAGCAGTGGTTCTTTAAAAGGCTGTGATCATGGGCAGGTAGCAGGCAACAGACGGGATTATTTAACGGTCTGAGGTAATTTACAAAGTGAAATACTGGAGATACACAGAAGCAGTGGTCAATGAACAAAAAAAATGATATCATAAATAAGGATAAAAGTTTCTAGAAAGCTAGTTATGATAACATTGTACAAATGCATTGAAGAGCATCTCCAGAGAGAGTTCAAATATGACAAAAAAGGAGTACCCAGAAGTACCCAGGTGAACAAACAGAATTGCATGTAAGCAGGGGAACAGATTTTTACACACACAGCCACTCTGCTGTATTAATTTATAGGTCATGGGCTTCACAGAAGAGCTACTGTGCATTGTGTATGGGCTTGAAAACCTGTGTATTACACATAATAAACGAGAGGCTTGGCTATATTTAAGGAGCCAGTGCTTTTTCCATAAATGACAAACAGTTTGGCCACATTGTTTTAAAAGACTTTTGTTTTAAAGGGATAGTAATACTTAAAAATTACTATCCCCCATGTTGTAGCCAGTAAAAAACAGAGTTAAATGAGACCAGCGGCATCTTTCAAACCTTTATGGTTTGAGAGATATCCTCTTTCAAATTTCCCTCTCCACTAACATCAACATTCTAGCTGACAGCAAGGGCATCCGGTCCCAGGACTGGCGGAGCCTCTGCAGCAGAGCTGAGATTGCGCTAATAAAAAAGAAATCCTTAGCTAAAAGGTCTTCTACGTATGCTTGCAAACCAAGCACACGTAGAAGACCTTTTTAGTACGGATTTCTTTTTTATAAACACGATCTCGGCTCTGCTGCAGAGCCACTTGATGATCCCAGGAGAGGATTCCCCTGCTTTCAGCTAGAACGTTGACATCAGGGGAAAAGCCGAAAAGAGGGAACTTTGAAAGCGGATATCTCTCAAACCACAAAGGTTTGAGAGATGCCGCTGGTCTCATTTAACTCTGTTTTTTACTGTTTTTTTTACTGTTTTTTTACTACAACATGAGGATAGTAATTTTTAAGTGTTGCTATCCCTTTAAGTATAACTGGAGCAATTCTGGAAAAACAAAATTGCAAACAAACATTGATATGACTATCAGGAGGGTTTCATGTGAAAATGTTTGTGGAAATGCCTGCCTTGGCATCATTTAGTTATCCACACAGTCCATATACAGCCAAGCCTCTCGTATACACATACTTCAGGTTTAGATTATTTAAGCAACAAAATATTGCTTGTATAACACTAACTAGACAGTTATTATTCCTAACCGTGGCTTCTCTGCTTGCCAACATAAAAACAAAATAACAGGCACATATTACCTCAGTCTGTAATAACTTTGAAAGAAAACTATTCCAGCAGTGAGAGTATACTTGTTTTACTCAGCAGGGAAATAGTTATTATATATTTTTTTAATAAAACATTTCTTCCTTTGAAGGAGTTTTGTCATTAGAAAGATATAAGTGCACCAATATGAAGTGATGATTACCTATGAAAATCATGGAGATGGACAGGAAAGAATGGACCGGCCTTTTCTGCTTAATCCCTTAGTGACCGGCCACGCACACATGCGGCCAGCACTTAACGCCCGCCGAACTTTTTTTTCCATTACTTAAAATGATTTCCAGGATGTACATGTACGTCCTCGGACGGTAAGGGGTTAATCGTATAAACATATCTGAAAGTAAAAGCAAAGGACACCACTCACTGAAAGTAGTGCTGCAGGATTCCTTAGAGATATATGTACAAAGAAGACTCCTCCTTTTCAGTGTATATGGAGCTGTACTTGCTGCTCCATGTTTAGATAGAGCTCTATTCTTTGACCTCCCTTGACAGCATCCTCCCTGCTCCCCAGGATCCTTAACAGCCACTGTTTTTATTGGCTGCTGCCCTCCTCTATACCTTTGGCTGGGTGCACAGGCCACATTTTAATCACTCTACCTGAGATGAAGACGGGTTATCTGGAAAAATGGTGCGTAACTGAATCTTGCCACGTTGTGTTTACCACAAGTGAATAATATACTGTTTACAAATGCTGGTTAAATTACACCGTTTTTTCTGCAGTTTTATATGTAAAGATCTTTTTTACATTTACAGAAAATGGAACTAAATGTATGATAAGGAGGTGATAAAGTGGAGGTGACTTCTTGAGTGATATAACTTCTCACATTCCTGTGTTATTCTGTGGAGCCAATTCACTAACATTTCAGTTTTGGAGATCTTAGTGCATAGACTCCATAGAATAACATAGAAACTGGAGAAGTGATATCACTGGAGAAGTCATCTCCACTTTATCACCTGTTTATCATTCCTTAGTGCATAACCCCCAATGACTTTTTGGACAGAGCCGAGTAGGAAAACAAATAATTTTTGACAAATATGTTTGGTAATTTCTTCATTTTCTAATTCTATAGAAGAGGATCTAGTCTGTTTCAGCAAGTCATTTCTCTATAGTATGTCTGATATGTTTTTGGAAAATGTTATTCAGCTACAATGTTTACAGATGATTGCATTCCTTTATGGCAGAAATAATTTCACATATTGCATTGATTTTATGCTCCTGAAAATACTATTCTTATAAAGATCCATATTGTGATGTAAGTTATTGAAATATTTCAAAATATGTGCTTCATGAAAGTGTCTTCAATCTCAGTATCTCTTTCATACAGTGTCCTTGGGGGAGATGCACTAAAAGGTGATAAGGTTCCACGGTGGTTATATGGTGTCGAAGTGGTGTTGATGGCATATCAACAGCATGCACTAAGGTTTCTTCACCCTCATATGCCTGTGAATCCACCAACATCACCATGGTTCTGTCATGGCTTCAACAGGTTAAGTATTTGGTTCAACGATGGGTCATGAGCATATGGAAATGTAGGTATGTGAGCCATTGTCATATTCATGTGGGTATGTTGATATGTTAATGTGACACATCACCACGTGCACTAAACTTCACCAGCAGCCTTTTCTGTTTCAGTTGCTTATAGAGATAGTAATAGATGAAAATAAACAGAACTCCGATTTATCAGTATAGTTTTGTTACCATGTAAAGTGGTATGTTATCATATCAGAGTTGTAATTTAAGAGTTATTAAGTTATAAAGGATCCCCCTCTCACCCCTTTTACCTATGTTACACCGCCTCCCCTCAGATGTGGGATCCGGTCCCTTGACTGGACAGATCTCCGTCAAGGACAGTCTTCATGCAGTGAGCCTAAGGAAAACTCTTCCCTCCTTGATGAAGGAGGGCAGGATTTTCATTATGCTCATTGAAGATTGTCCCTCACTGCACTCCATCTACACTGGCATGAGAGGCAGCGTGGCGTAAGTAAAGGGGTGGGAGAGGACCCTTTATAACTTAGTAACTCTTGAACTACAACTCAGATACGATTGTCATACCGCTCTACATGGTGGCAAAACTATACTTATGAACCAGATCTCCATTTTCATCTTATTTTCATCTATTGATATCTATTTAAAGGGATAGTAATACTTAAAAATTACTATCCTGCATCTTGTAGCCAGTAAACCTTTATGGTTTGAGAGATGTCCGCTTTCAACGTTCCCACTCCCCTGATATCAGTGTTCTAGCTGACAGCAGGGGAATCCGGTCCCGGAACCAGCGGAAGCTCTTCAGCAGAGCCGAGATCACATTATGGAAGAAGAAATCCTTCACTGAAATGGTCTTCTATGTGTGCTTGCAAACAAAGCACCCGTAGAAGACCATTTCAGTGAAGGATTTCTTATTCCATAACGCAATCTCGGCTCTGCAGAAGAGCCTCCACTTGCTCAGGGACCGGATTCCCTGCTGTCAGCTAGAACGCTGACATCAGGGGAAAAGGCAAAAAGCAAAACATAAAGGTTTGAGCGATGCCGTTGGGCTCATTTAACTCAGCTTTTTACTGGCTACAAGGATAATACTTTTTAAGTATTACTATCCCTTTAAGTCTGAGCAACTCCTCTGTGCTCCCCAGTGGACAAACTGTAAAATTCTACCACATACTGAATGTCTTGTGACTCAGCATACATAAAAGAGAAATTTTCTTCCTGCTTGTGGCTCCTTCATTCTGGCAATTAGCACAGTTGCAATCATGAAAAACAACTTATGTATGTGTGTGTGTATGTGTGTGTGTGTGTGTGTGTGTATTGAAATGGAAGTGGCAATAAAAAGTACGTTCATCATTAGGGAGCACAGAGTGCATTGTGCTGTGAGTGCATTGGAATTTAGGCAACTGCATGTAATAGACCCCATGTGCTGGATGGATGGTCCAAATACATTTTTATTTTTGTAGGGTAATTAGCAGTTTCAGTTGTTGATCTTTTCCATTCTTATGCTTTTAAAGTTTGGATTGTTAGAAGTGATTTTCATTTGTTTAAGCTAAATGTTAAGCTCCACAAATATAATGTATTTAATTAGACATGCTTATTATTTTAGAAGAAAATACAATATTATTGAACATAGTACCTTTTCATATTTCTTATCATCTCCTAAGAAAATGTGATTCCTAAATTCTGAAAATTCGAGTAAAGACAAATTGAAAGTCAGTCTAAAATTAAGTTGTGACAAAGTGGAACTGCAGCTTCAAGTTCAGATTTCAAACCTTTATTTGTCAGAAAAGTAAGCCTTTTGGTTGTGTTCTGTGATCTACTTTTGAAGAAGACTGAGAGACATTGGCATTATAATGGTGTCTGTTCATATGTCCCTTTTGCCATAGTAACATAAGTGCACAGCAGGACTGGGACAAATAGCTCTTTTATACCAGCAAAGTCTATTTAGTTATAGAAATGTTTAACCCTTTGAGTGCCAGAGGGGTGCTTTGCAATGAGTTGGGCACCCCTCTGGCACTCAATAGTGTTAAAAGACAGCAGATAACGACTAAAATTAGTAAATAGCTTTTTTTTCTAATACAATTTTTCTTTTGAATAATAATGTGTTAAAATAAGTTTGAAGAAGGGGGCATGTCCTGACCTGCGATGACGGCGGACACATAACCTGACAGCTCTGTGCTGATGTGGATTTAAGCTACGATATACACAGTATTAAAATGGTTACCTGAATACATTTGGTAGGAGAACATCCCTAGACCGCATGAAAGGTAAGAAGAAACCAACGACACTGTGCACAATTTGTGAGAAGTCAGCGAGAAGAGGAAAGGAAGGAACACACCATGGCACAACTGCCCTGATAACACACATGAAACATGACAAGGTGATTATCAATTTCGCTGGGTGGAATCTCATATCACATATCTGGGATTAAACTAGCATATTCAATCCCTGCTATACCCCTTCTTACTACCCTGAAAGCTAACCTTAAGAAATGGTATATTCCCTGCATATATTGGATAGGTAGTATTAACATAATAAAGATGATCGTTCTCCTAAAAATCCTATATCTTTTTAATGCATTCCCGATAAAGATTCCCACCCAAATCTCAAGTCTTGTCTCCTCTGGTCACATAAAAAACAGTTGCTTAGCATTGCTATCCTCCAAGAACCAATTGATAGGGGAGGCCTAGCCCTTCCAGACTTTTATAAATATCTCAATGCAGCTACTCTGGCAAAAGTCCTTGATTTCAATCTCAACCCCCTTCTGTTGTGGTTCGTGGCTTTGGGTGCATTAATTGGCGCAATGGGTTTCACAATAACAGCTTTGTTAATGTTAAAATGTAAATGTGATTGTGAAGAACTGCAAACTCACATACCATGTGCTTTCTTCAAAATGGAGTCCTCAACCACATGGCTTGAGAACAAAGACACAGGCCTAGCACAAACAGAGTGGCCTACAGTATGCTCACACTAAAAGACACTAGCACAGTTATTGGAAACAAATGCAATTCCCAACCCTGAAATCCAACCAATTAATTTTAGGATATAGCCAGAGAAGTTTTTTCTAATGACCAATACCACAATTAACACAATAACAACCCAGTACTAGCAATAAGCTATAATATTTAATAACAATCAATAATATTATAATAAGAGCAATACGCTGTATATTATCAAATATATTCTAGCTAAACACTTAGCAATACTAACTAGACAATTACTTACTGCAGTGCAAATGAAACACAATATACAACAATTATATGTGGGGCTTTCACAGGGGTGGCCCTTGGCCAACATGCATTCTCTCTTTTACCCTTTACTTAAATCCTTCTTCTTGCTCTATACCTCCTCTTTCTCCTTTTCTACCCCTCTCTCTTTTCTCTCTCTCTTATCTTCCCTCTTCAGTTTTAATCACACCAACGCTTTCAAGCACTACACACTCAGTTACTATGGATACAACAACATACACTCATTAAATCCCAGTATGGACTCTCTGTGTCTATACTGTGAATCTTGAGTCCTATGCCAACACTTACAATACCATACATATCTTGACAAGACGCTTAATTTTGTGAGTATTGACCTTTTTTCTTAGTACATCTTTGAATTTGTATTAAGCTGTAATATTTTCTGCTACCCTACAATCTGATACAGACAATTGCCTGTTTGTATTTTTGAATTTCTATACATTTTTTTAAATAAAAAAAAAATAAGTTTGAAGTAAATGTGATGTTCATATAACTATTTAGATATCTAGATATACATCAATATTAAATGTTATTTTTTAGCAGTAACTATAAATACCTTTTTGATTTTCGGTACAGCAAATATATTAATTTACTTTTATTCAGTTATTAATAGAAGCTGAGTTATAAATTAGAAAACAGTGAAATGTTTTGTTCAGTGAGAATGAAAAAAAAAGAAACATAATAAACTGTTAAAACAAGTTTTTTTTGCTGTTTTCATTTATTGAAACATATTTATCTTTTTAAATAAACACATCCAACTGAAAGAACAGAATTATTGCAAGATTTGGCAGATTTTGTTGGAAATCAATTAACCACTTCAGCTTTACACAGCACTGCAATAAACTTTATTGTAACTGAATTTCATACGTTTTGATGTTTTCTAATAATGATTTATTAACCTGGGCAGGTGTTTTCAAGGCTGGGAGGCAACAAGAGTTTGTAATCTCAACTGATTTTTGGACAATCATAAAATGGGTGTAGGAAAGTTTCTGTGTCTGTCTCGTCTGTGTGACTCTGCCTTAACTGTGTATAGAAAGATAGTTGTAAATTCTGTAGTTTTGTTAAAAAATTATAGCCCTGTGAAGTTTTAGAATTATTTTAATAATGTTGAAAACCACCAATGAAATCTAAACATAGAAACACGCATATAGAATTTGACATAAAAAAATAACCTATTAAACCATCCAGTCTGCCCATTTCCATATCTTGTTAGCTCAGACATTTTATATTTAGACTAGCCCACATGTTCCTAAAATAATTTACTGTTGTATTCTCAACTAATATTGCTGGGAGGCTGTTCAGCCAGCTTAGAACCCTCCACAGACCTTAGAACCCTCCACAGACCGATCCTAAGTCTAATTATGAATCCTTTTGTTTTTTTCTTATCGCTAATTTAACAAAAGAAAGCTTTGCCACCCCCTTTCCACTAACTGTGCTGTTTTCTCATCTGCCTGGTCTTTGGCTTACCTGATTATGAAATTAGTCCCCCAAAAAGTCTGATTTTTTTCTCATGGGAATTTTTGTGAAAAAAACAGATTTCCTACTTTTCCTGTAAAATTTCCAGCATATGCAGAATACATTAAATATCTTCCTATTTGTTAACCCAATACATTTCTTACAAGAACTTTGCCGTGTGTGTGTGTGTTTCTATGGCTACCCTTACAGTTGAACAAGGCCAGGACTCCTGTGAGGTCAGAATTTGTAGTTCTCTGGCTTCCAGTATAACAGACAAGGCTAGGAGGTTATCTCTGGCTACCATGGGACAAGGCTGGGGGTGGTCACCATGTGTGGTTCTATTGCTACTAGTGCAGTGGGGTAATGCTGGGGGATCAGTATTCGTGTTTACAGCTGGTGGACAATGGGAGACCCTCCAGCTGTTTACAGACTACCACTCTCATCATTTCTTGCCAGACGATGGCTAGCGGGGAATTATGAGAATTGTAGTCTGGAAGCAGCTGGAAGGCCTCCCATTGACCATCACACTCTGGAATACAGTGGAGCAAGGCTGGAAGATAAGTAAGTGTGGTTCTATATCTACCAGTCATGTGGGACAAGGCAGGGGGGGGGGCAGTATGTGGTTATAACGCTACCAGTACAGTGGGACAAGGTTGTGGGGTCAGTATGTGCTGTTTTAAATCTATAGCAGGACAAAGCAAGATGTGTTATTCTATGGCTACTAGTGCAGTGTGGGGCCGTGGTAGAAAAAAGGGAAAAACTGCACTTTCATGGGAATTCCTGCAGAAGATGAAAAGGGCCATTTCTCGCAGTTGAGGCAAAATATTTCTCCCATTCCTACTCAATAATCTCATTTCTGCCAGAGAATTATTCAGGTATTTTCTGCTATATGAATAAACAGCATTTCTACAATCCAAGACTTTTGATTTGTTACTACACTTCTCCTTCATATCTATACTACATCAGACACATTAAAAACATGTGTGAATATTACATCTAGTGTTGCTTCCTTGTTAGTTTGCCCATTAACCAGTTGTCTAAATGATGCCCCTTTGCAAGGAATCCAGGATATCCCTGCTAGCTGATTTAGCAACATAAACATCCCAGTCCACATCTGGTATATTAAAATAACGCATAACTGACTTCAGCCTTTGTACATATTTTAAATATCTCCTTCATCAATTCTGTACCTAATATTCATCTTGCTCCAGAGACATATATATTACTCCAGTATGAACAACAGTTCTATCTTCTGTTTCAGTAGTTAACCAAATGCTCTCTGACCTGTCTTCTGTATCGTGTATTAAATTAGCATTTATATTATTCTTCAAATAAAGAGCAACTCTACCACCTTTTCCTATTCTATCTTTTCTGAGCAGACTGCAACTTGGTATGACTATGCTCCAGTCATTGTTTTGTACCAATACTCTGTTATAGCCACCAATTTTGTTCCCTAAACTATATGCATTTGTGATCATACCATCGAAATATCTCCTAGTGCTGTTCTTAGATTTTTCTTGTTTTGCTATATATTTCTCACTTGTATTCTTACTCCCTGACTTACCAGACAATTTCTGTTAAATATCCTTGTTGTGTTTAGAGGGAAGATAACGTTATCATGCCTCAGTGAACTGCCCCTGTTATCTAGTGAAAATGATAGCTAAGAAAGTACCTTAATGGGATAGTAATACTTCGTTTTATCTTTATTTTATTGTGCAGGCCTTAAAAAAACATGAAGAACGATATGTCTTATCTCTCAAACCTTTATGGTTTGAGAGATATTCACAAGCAGTTTCCCCTCCCGCCCCTTTTACCTAGTGTAAGCCATCTCTTCTCAGATGTGGAATCCAGTTCATAGACCAGACAGATAACAGAACGGGACAATCTTCTTCCTATGAGAACAATGAAGGCCCTGCCCCCCTTGACACGTTTTTCAGGTTTTTCCCTCATCTTAATTGAAGATTGTCCCTCTCTGCAGTCTACCTGGGCACCTACCTTCTGCTCTGGCTGAGCAGTGTTACATCAGTAAAAGGGGTGGGAGGGGATACTTTGTCATTGAATTACTCTTGAACTACAACTCTGACAGAATTGAAATAACACTCTCCAAAGTCCAAATCCTATGATGATTAATTAGAGCTGCTTTTATTATGAAACATTACTATCCCTTTAACTCTTGGCTTACTAGCTCAGTTCCCTTGCTAGATGGATATAAGCAGTCTCTCTTAAAGTGGACCTGTTAGCTACACAGCTTTTAGTCTTAGTAAATCTATCAACTAAAATAGCCTTTGCCTTGTGCTTTTGGTTTTACAGCCATGTTAATATTTTGGGGATCGAATCTCAGCAGAGCTTTGTTCCCTGATCTGGTCAGACAAGCACACATAATTAATTACTCACATGTCTAGAAAATCACCACTCTTCACCTTCTTAGGCTGCTAAAACCTTATGGATGGAATAAATTGATAAGGATAAATACAAAAAACCTTTAAGATGTAAGCTCCCTCAGGGTTGTGGCCTTGAAAAGCTGTAAGTCCTCTTTAAAAGTAAAGAAAACGGTGCAACTTAGAGATCAAATAACAAAATGTAAAGTAAACTTTTAATTTTATTTAATAGGCAAAACTATTTTTAAAGTGATAGGTTTGCTCTAAAGAATAAAAAATAAACCAGTATTTCTGCGCCCTAAATAAATCTAATTGACGAGAGAAAGAAATGCAGAAAAAATAGTATACCAGTGGAGAAGCTTTCACTCAAAAAAATAGAATCTCTACTAATTGAAATAAAAGTAATTAAATATAACTTAATATCCAATATGCATAATAGAAAGTTATATTGTGATATAAAAGTTATGCAATAAATCAGAAATCCATCCACATATGTAATCACATAAACCACATATATACAGATCTTGAAAAACAATAACCCTAAAAGAGAGGAGATTCGTTCCACAACCCAGATCGCATCAACTTCCGTCCTAAATATCTCCTAAACAAAAACTATGACAGGAGATACAATGCGTCTGTGTATAGTTGTAACAAAAAACTCCCTCCACATTAAATACAATGTATCCAAAGGAGATATACACTTACACTCCGGAGAATGCCACGTCTCCACCTATAAGACAGCGCCAACGTCTCCACCAAAGGCACCTAAGGTTACCGCATATGTATATATAACGGGAACCCACGTGTCTAACCGTAAGATAAGAAAAAAGGCACCACCCAAAATGATCGAAACGCCACGTCTCCAAATGGTTAAGTGTATAATAGTTATGTGTAGATCTGTGCGTATGTTCTCCGTAAAAACGGAGAACTAATACTCTCACAGTCTACCCAATACGTATAAAATAAAGACTATATCATAAAACAGAAGTTATAAAGTTGAAATCATTCAAATTATGACACGATAATCAAAAATCTTTAATAAAAATATACATATGATATCCTAAAATATAGCTATCTATCATAAGTCCACATGGAGCATGCCGTTGGTGTACACTTAAATAAAAAAGCCGCTTGGAATTATATCGAAAAATAGTGTCTGCAGCACTAAGAACATAGAGAAAGAAAGGTGTTTTAGAAGACCAATGTGAGATGATGCACTCTACCAAGACTTATAGGCAGGTGGACTTGACGATATTGATCCCTGTTGAACACTCTGTTGCAAAACAAAGTTCACCACCGCCGTCTTCACTCAGATAATATAAGAGAATATATAGAGAACAACTTTGTTATAGTATCCTATGCCAAGACTTTATTGGCAGGTGGGCTTTGATATTATAATTCACTGAAGTCAAATGGATAATCAAATAGCTTGTAACTCACCACCGCCGTCTTCACTTGGACTTACTAGTTGTAATTGCGTCTTTTGCATATATGTTTGTCTTCAAACTTTAACACCTGATAGATCTCACAAACGATGTAACACGGACTCCAATGTTATTCACTGTTGGAGTATCGTCTAACACATTTCTTCCAGATATCCAATATTATATCTTCTATGGTGACTAGTAGTCCAATAACTAAAAGTTCATAAATGTATAAAAATAATATAAAAGATGCTCCCACAATTGAGGACTTAGATAATACTCTGTCAACGCGTTTCCGAAGGAAGCTCCTTCCTTTCTCAAGACAAAAAATTATATGTAAGACAATCTTTTAGATCTCAACCTTTTTATTTCAAAAATCCCGCCTTTTAATTAAAGGCGTGGAGCTATAATTTCAAACACAGGCAACTTTATTGCATTCTTCTAAAGGAAACCAAACAATTCGAATTCAGCATTTAACCCCTTAGGTTGAAGAGTATGCATATCAAAAATCCACCTAGCTTCACTACGTGACATAGCCGCCAGATGGTTACCTCCTCTCCAATCTGGTTGAACTCTATCAATGGCAAAGAACGTCAAATGCTTCGGATCCGAATTGTGAGTTTCCTTAAAGTGCAAAGATACACTATGTTGTTCAAATCCTTTTTCTATATTACGAATATGTTCAGCTATCCTTATATTCAAATTTCTTTTTGTACGTCCCACATACTGTTTTTGACAAGTACATTGTAAAACATATATCACATTTTTTGATTTACAGGAGAAGAAATGTTTTATTTTAAATTCTTTCTTAGTACTAGTGGAAATAAATTCTTTTATTTTCTTATTATTCTTTGTTTTTTTACAACACACACATCTACCACAATTATAAAAACCCATAATCTCCTCACCAAACCTAATCTGTTGGTTGATAGGTCTGTTTTTAACTGTTGGAGCCAAAATGGTCCCTATATTCCTAGCTTTTTTATAAACCACTTTTGGATTATCAGGTAAAAAAATATTTAATAATTTATCCTGTTGTAAATAATGCCAATGTCTCCTTATAATCTTATTAAAATATTTATAATCGGTATTATAATTAATAACCAAAGCCAATTGGAAAGACACATTGTTTCCTATTTCCCTATCTTCCTTGACCTTAGATATTAACAATTCACTTCTGTCTATTTCCTTGGCTTTAATTACCGCCCTATCAAATTCTACTTTATTATAACCTCTCTTAACAAATTTATCCTCGAGTCTAAACAACTCTTCTTCATAAACTACTAGGTCGGTACAATTTCTTTTTAACCTTCTTACCTCTCCAAAAGGAATATTGAGTAACCATTTGTCAAAATGACAACTACTGGGAGGAATTAAACTATTAGCATCCACAGGTTTACAATAATTTTTAGCAAAAATTTTTCTATCACTTATATAAAAAGTAACATCCAAAAAATTAACAGATGTATGACTATAAGTGGCAGAAAAATGCAGATTGTAATTATTCAATTACTCCCAGTAGTTGTCATTTTGACAAATGGTTACTCAATATTCCTTTTGGAGAGGTAAGAAGGTTAAAAAGAAATTGTACCGACCCAGTAGTTTATGAAGAAGAGTTGTTTAGACTCGAGGATAAATTTGTTAAGAGAGGTTATAATAAAGTAGAATTTGATAGGGCGGTAATTAAAGCCAAGGAAATAGACAGAAGTGAATTGTTAATATCTAAGGTCAAGGAAGATAGGGAAATAGGAAACAATGTGTCTTTCCAATTGGCTTTGGTTATTAATTATAATACCGATTATAAATATTTTAATAAGATTATAAGGAGACATTGGCATTATTTACAACAGGATAAATTATTAAATATTTTTTTACCTGATAATCCAAAAGTGGTTTATAAAAAAGCTAGGAATATAGGGACCATTTTGGCTCCAACAGTTAAAAACAGACCTATCAACCAACAGATTAGGTTTGGTGAGGAGATTATGGGTTTTTATAATTGTGGTAGATGTGTGTGTTGTAAAAAAACAAAGAATAATAAGAAAATAAAAGAATTTATTTCCACTAGTACTAAGAAAGAATTTAAAATAAAACATTTCTTCTCCTGTAAATCAAAAAATGTGATATATGTTTTACAATGTACTTGTCAAAAACAGTATGTGGGACGTACAAAAAGAAATTTGAATATAAGGATAGCTGAACATATTCGTAATATAGAAAAAGGATTTGAACAACATAGTGTATCTTTGCACTTTAAGGAAACTCACAATTCGGATCCGAAGCATTTGACGTTCTTTGCCATTGATAGAGTTCAACCAGATTGGAGAGGAGGTAACCATCTGGCGGCTATGTCACGTAGTGAAGCTAGGTGGATTTTTGATATGCATACTCTTCAACCTAAGGGGTTAAATGCTGAATTCGAATTGTTTGGTTTCCTTTAGAAGAATGCAATAAAGTTGCCTGTGTTTGAAATTATAGCTCCACGCCTTTAATTAAAAGGCGGGATTTTTGAAATAAAAAGGTTGAGATCTAAAAGATTGTCTTACATATAATTTTTTGTCTTGAGAAAGGAAGGAGCTTCCTTCGGAAACGCGTTGACAGAGTATTATCTAAGTCCTCAATTGTGGGAGCATCTTTTATATTATTTTTATACATTTATGAACTTTTAGTTATTGGACTACAAGTCACCATAGAAGATATAATATTGGATATCTGGAAGAAATGTGTTAGACGATACTCCAACAGTGAATAACATTGGAGTCCGTGTTACATCGTTTGTGAGATCTATCAGGTGTTAAAGTTTGAAGACAAACATATATGCAAAAGACGCAATTACAACTAGTAAGTCCAAGTGAAGACGGCGGTGGTGAGTTACAAGCTATTTGATTATCCATTTGACTTCAGTGAATTATAATATCAAAGCCCACCTGCCAATAAAGTCTTGGCATAGGATACTATAACAAAGTTGTTCTCTATATATTCTCTTATATTATCTGAGTGAAGACGGCGGTGGTGAACTTTGTTTTGCAACAGAGTGTTCAACAGGGATCAATATCGTCAAGTCCACCTGCCTATAAGTCTTGGTAGAGTGCATCATCTCACATTGGTCTTCTAAAACACCTTTCTTTCTCTATGTTCTTAGTGCTGCAGACACTATTTTTCGATATAATTCCAAGCGGCTTTTTTATTTAAGTGTACACCAACGGCATGCTCCATGTGGACTTATGATAGATAGCTATATTTTAGGATATCATATGTATATTTTTATTAAAGATTTTTGATTATCGTGTCATAATTTGAATGATTTCAACTTTATAACTTCTGTTTTATGATATAGTCTTTATTTTATACGTATTGGGTAGACTGTGAGAGTATTAGTTCTCCGTTTTTACGGAGAACATACGCACAGATCTACACATAACTATTATACACTTAACCATTTGGAGACGTGGCGTTTCGATCATTTTGGGTGGTGCCTTTTTTCTTATCTTACGGTTAGACACGTGGGTTCCCGTTATATATACATATGCGGTAACCTTAGGTGCCTTTGGTGGAGACGTTGGCGCTGTCTTATAGGTGGAGACGTGGCATTCTCCGGAGTGTAAGTGTATATCTCCTTTGGATACATTGTATTTAATGTGGAGGGAGTTTTTTGTTACAACTATACACAGACGCATTGTATCTCCTGTCATAGTTTTTGTTTAGGAGATATTTAGGACGGAAGTTGATGCGATCTGGGTTGTGGAACGAATCTCCTCTCTTTTAGGGTTATTGTTTTTCAAGATCTGTATATATGTGGTTTATGTGATTACATATGTGGATGGATTTCTGATTTATTGCATAACTTTTATATCACAATATAACTTTCTATTATGCATATTGAATATTAAGTTATATTTAATTACTTTTATTTCAATTAGTAGAGATTCTATTTTTTTGAGTGAAAGCTTCTCCACTGGTATACTATTTTTTCTGCATTTCTTTCTCTCGTCAATTAGATTTATTTAGGGCGCAGAAATACTGGTTTATTTTTTGTTTTTAGATTTGATAACACATAGAGTGATGGTGTTAGTTGGTATTTTTTGCTGACCGTTTTATAGTTTAGTATATATTATTATCTATATATTTTGTACACTGGTGATAGCGCATTTGAGTTTTTTATTTTTTATTTTCTATTGCTCTAAAGAATACCTAATCATACCAATCAACATTATGATATCAAATCATTCCAAATCCACTCTCTTTGCACCATTTCCTTAACCTCCTGTTAAACATCCTACCTTTTTCCTGTCTGTGCACAGGCAATGCTTCAGAAAATGACATTGACAAAGCTACATGATCCACATCATTCCCTATCTGACAAAACTCTTTCTGTGAGATAATTGGTATCAGCATCAGTCAAGAACGTGTCTTGTTTTCTGATGTAGTAGGTCCAGCTGGTGATGAATCACACCAGCAAATGTAGCAATCACAGAATATTTAGGTTGGTATGTCCACCATGTTGGGCAGAAATAGTTCAAGTAAGAACATTATCCATGCCACAGCCTGTAGTGGTTTACATACCACAACCAGCAGTGATACAGGATAAGTAGTATAGGATCTTCCTAGTACTAGAGCTTGGGCAGAAGCATCTGCCCCACCACCAACACCAGAAGCCAGTTTGATTGCCTTTGGATATAAGGAGTGTATTTAGAAAAAATCTTCTGTATCTTCCTTCCTGAAACCATGGGTGGGAAATAGATTTTATTAGGAGCAGGATGTGTGCAAATGTCTCCAATTCCAATGTACAAACTCCTTGACAAGATTGTGAAGAGAGGGAAGGAGACAATGGAAAAGACACCCATTGAACAATTACAGTCACATAGTCTATACTCTGGCCATTGTCTGTATCTTTGGTGAGTCGATCTTTCATGCCATTTGATGTTTTCAGCCCGCTGCTCAGAACACAAACCACCTTCTTGTACCATTCTGGCACAGATGTCCTTGGAATATAACTGCTGCTTGGAATATGCCAGTGGGGTACAAAACATGAAAATAGTTAATTGAAACCTCACTTTCCTACAAAAGAAAAGGGTAGAATGTAAGCGTGTACTTATAGATTATTTTTATGGAGTTTTTAACTTCTTTCCAAGACCTAAGTAAGTGATGGGTGGGCAGAACATAGAATAACTTGTAACTTAATTGCTTTAAGAACATGGTTACTTCTAGTGGTGTTGGAGGTGGTAGTGGTGGGTACTGGTACTTGTGGGGACTCTGTGACTCTTGTCACCTCCAACTAACTCAGAGTCATCTCCTTCTGTGCACAACAGCAGTAGGAGATGTGGGTGTTATTGCTATTGAGCAAATGGTTGTCCCGCTCTGAGTCATCTACAATACTACTATCATGTGCCTTTCTGTGCCATGAACTTTTAGGTGTGCTTCTACTGCTGCCAGACATCACACCTCTGTCTCCCAATTAGGAATAAGTGAAAAGTCCAATTTTTTTTCTGCTGAGATTTTAGTGGAATTCAGCAATTTTCTACTTTTTCTGTGAACATTCCCCCCAAAAAAGTCTTCCTTTTTGCTAACCAAAATAAGATTCCCATGAGAACGTTTCCAGTTCCCCAGGGGATTTAGACTCAGTATGTCAGATTCAGGTCATTATGTGTGGTTTTATGGCTACGGTGGGGCAAACCTGGGGGGGGGGTTTAGA
Organism: Rhinophrynus dorsalis; assembly: GCA_037306005.1. Taxonomy (NCBI): domain Eukaryota; kingdom Metazoa; phylum Chordata; class Amphibia; order Anura; family Rhinophrynidae; genus Rhinophrynus; species Rhinophrynus dorsalis. The sequence continues at coordinate 223,572,024 of CM074718.1, read as the reverse complement.
ATGTGGGGTTATATCGCTACCATTGCAGTGGTATAAGGCTTGAGGTTTAGTAAGTGAGATTCTATGGCTACATTGGGACAAGGCTGGGGGGGTTAGCATATGTGAATCTATGACTACCATGGGACAAAGCTGTGGGTAAAAACACTGGTAGGCAACATGAGGCTCTCCAACTGCTACCAGACCTCAACTCCCATCATTCCCCCCCACCCCGGGACTGTTGTAGTCTGGCAGCATCTGTAGGGTCTAACATTGCCCATACTGACTGCCAGACAGAGGGGCAAGACTGGGTGGTCAGTATATGAGGTTCTATGTCCACAGTGGGATAAGGCTGAGAGGACAGTATGTTTGATTCTATGGCTACCATGGAACAAGCTTGTGGTTTAGTATGTGAGGTTATATGACTACCAGTGCAATGGGACATGGCTGTGGATCAATATGTATGGTTCTATGGCCACTGTGGGACAAGGCTGGGGGTCAGTATGTCTGGTTATAGCACAGTGGAACTAGGCTGGGGGGGAGTCATGGAGAAAAAAAATCAGAAAAAAATTCATTTTTGCAGAAATTACCACTGACTGAAGAATGTGCCTTTTTTCTCACTTTTTGCTTTTTTGGCCAAATTTTTCATCCATCCCTATTACCAATCAGACCTGTGGTTGTGCTTCAGGTAGGTAATCAGTGATGATGTGCCTAGAGGTGATCTTGTTTTCATCCTACTCATATATTTTTACATAGGCAACAGATAACAGCATGTTTAGCTTTTGTATATTTAGTGAACTATCTCCATAACAGAGATTTTGTACACTGAGGAGTTCCAGTCATGATCGTGAGGGACTACTGCTATAGTGGTTAGATGTTGCAGCAGTACTAGCACTAGCTGACAATGGCACTGCACTATGAATAGCAGCAGAAGCACTAATATCTAGGGCTGTGGATATTGATGACCTCTGTTACTGCTTAGTCCACAACAGTGAGCGTGATTGGGTTGGATTTACTGATTATGACTGAATGATTGTATATTTTTAGACATGTTTACTTGTCCAGAGACAGAGTTGACCTCTCAATGTGTTTAGAAACAGGCATCTTGTTTCTTTTCAGTGGTGGAAGACTGAACATTTTCATTTTGGCTACTTTTGTGGCTGTATCCTCATTTATTCACTCTATACTCCATCTAAATAAGAAGTGGAGGATAATGGAGGGACATATTCTAAATCAAAATTATTATCAATAATTAGGTAATCAACAGCAGAGTCATCAGCAGCATCATCCACTTCCTCCCCTCTAAAATCTGAAAAGTTTTTACTTTTCACCTTCGAGGGAAATATAGAATATAAACCACTAGTTTGCTGCAGGGTATTACCTTCACTAATGCAGCTGATGGTCTCACTGCAAAATCCTCTTCCATATGGCAACAAAACAAGAATGTGACTTGCTGTCATCTTTAGTGTTTTTACAATTTTTACTACTACTATTGTGTGTGGTGGACCTTTTCATATCACTTTTGGAAATAGAAGGTAGAGAATCATCATCATTTATTGCCATAGCTACAGCAACCATGACCACAGTAATTTTTGTGGGCTTTACTACTATGAACATATCCATGCAATCTTCCTACTTCTTTTCTTCTGAAAATAATGTATAAATCTGTCTTTAGTATCTGTCACTGTTAGTCTCAGCCTTGTGTTCTTTCAGATATGGTCATGAGTGCTTGTGTGTGTAAATAAACACTATGTGACACTCTGTGCCAAGACAGTATCACTCAGACTCAACAGAGTTTCAGGCTCAGGTAGAGAAAAACAAAGGTATTCCCACTCCTGGGAGATATTTTATATGAAAGTTATTATATATTGAACTTTTCTAATTATCTAATATAGCTACCCTTTGTTTTTATTATTTTAATAGATATATTATTTTGTAATAATTTTGATTAATTACATTACTCTAAAGACTAACAAGCAGCATGTTGTAGACCCTTAATCTGAAATAAAGGTCGCCTGAACAGAGACAGGATAATCTCCCTTAAACTGGGTTTCATGTGTCTGGGTATACACTCTTTCACAACCATCGCTCTTGTGAGTATATTTTTGGTTGCTAATAAGATTTCTGTTAAAGAGGTAATAGGCACCATTGGGCGCCCTCTCTTCTGTTTCATTTTTCCATGCTTTTTACTTACTGTGAGTTGTACTGAGGAGCTGCCTGGCCGACTGATACTGCTGTGGGGACAGAGAGAACACCCCTAAAGCTCATCTCTCAGTTTATCAAGACTTTACCAATTATCTACGACTCATTCTATAAACCTTTATTAGTTCATTCTGAATCTTTAAATAGCAAAAAGCAGGTTTTTGTAGGGAATCTATTCTATTGTTATTTCTAGGAAGGAGGGGATAAAGTAGTATTATTTTAATCTGTTTTCTTTGCTCTATTTCATGTAAGTAGAAAGCTTCCTAAACCTCTATTATGATTACAAAATGGAGATTTACAACACCTGCAATGGGTTTTCAATAAAATGCAACAAACAATGAAATATAATGCCGTTATGAGTATGCTTCCTTTTGTTTAATATTACGCAATGTTATTACATCTGCAAATGTCAGTACTTTTGAAAAAAATACATGAAAAGGTTTAAGGAAAAAGTTGCTCATTTATAACTCAACCTTTTTTAAATACCATTCTGAATAGACAAAAATTGGTCAGTGTTATATTACAGAGGAGACACTGAAGCTGATGTACAAAGAGGAATTGGAGCAAGTCTTCATCATAAGAGACAAATTAAAATTCCCATTCTGAAATAAATGCTTTGGAGACCTCTCTTACACTCAAGGGGTTAACTGCCCAATATAAAACAACAGGAATTTTATTTACCCCCTATAGTAATGTTGAGTTGTTCTGTAATTGCTCCAGTACTCCTTAGAGCAGTGGTTCTCAATCTTTTTTTGTTCGGGGCACCCCTAACACATAATCTAGAACATTCAGGGCACCCCTAACGTATTTAATGTACTTTATCAAGGGCATAATGAAGGGTACAATACATAAATATACAGTTATTATTAGGTCTTACAATCATAGTAACAAAACTAAACACATTGTCACCCTAAGATGATGTCCCTGGCACACCAAAGTGCCACGGCACCCTGGTTGAGAATCACTGCCTTAGACCATCAGGCTCAAATACTGGTCCGCATTACATAGCACAAGTGAAAGGAGTCTTGTGGGGTATGTACAAACAAGATGCTGAGCACAAACAGGAGCTGATGAGGCCTTACCAAGGGTTTATATAGAGGAAGAATGATCTTCCCATCTAGTGCATCTATATCTATTTTTATACAGGATAGTACTCCATTGACTCTTGACTCTGAAAATGATTAAAGCGGAACTTTCACCTTGTATAAAGTCGCCCTCCAATAATTAAGCATATGGCGACTAGCTTCATAATAGTTCTATTAGCTCTCAGAAGTACCCAATTCTGAAGTAATCCTTAATCTTTACAGACAGGAAGCCAGGCATCAGCACAGACATCTTGTCTTAGAGACATCTGCGTGCCTGCACTTCAGTCCTGGTCTCCTCTAGGAGGCACTGCACTGTGCCTTAAGACACAGAAAGGGACTGATGGTGCAGGTGCGCAAACGGCACTAATCTGGCCGTCAGTGTCTGATGATTAAGGATTACTTCTAAATCAGGTACTTTTGATAGCTAATAGAACTATTATGAAGCTAGTCACCATATGCTTAATTATTGAAGGTTAACATTCCGCTTTAATTTACAATTATCTGCTTCCATCTATGATTTAACCAGATCGCTAACCATGCACAGATATCACCTCTCAAATCAAAGCCTTTTAATATATGCAGTGACCTGTTTTGAGGCACAGTGTCAAGAGGCTTTGTAAAATCCAAGTATACTACATTAACAGCAATACTCTTTTTACGCTTTACGCTTTAGTAAAACGTGAGTAAATTAGTTTCACATGATCTATTCTTCATAAAACCATGCTAGCTCCTACTAATAATGTTGCTGGTCATCACATAGCCCTGAGTAACCATGTCACCATAATAAAAATGGCGACATAACAATCATGTACTGCATGACAGCGCAAGATTGTCATGTCACACACTGAAAGGTCACATCGTATGACTTGGTACTTAGCAATACTGAACTGTTCGGCTCTATCGCCCATTCTACTACTGTGTCTTATGGCCAAAAGTGGTATTGCCTTTCACTGTGATAGGAACCAGAGCAGTGCTCCTCCACAAACATTCCTCATATCTACAGCACTATGCCAGCTTCATCATGTAATGCTGCAGAGAGGCAGCTTCATAATGACTCATGCTCATCGCTGTCACCTGTGTCACATTGCGCACAATCTGATCCTTAACCCCCTGAGTGCAAAAGGGGTAGGCAACACTTTGCTGAGCAATACATTGCATACCTTTCTGGCATTAATAGGGTTAACTGGTTCTCTTATACAACTGGGCATCCTACCAGTCCCCCATTACATCCAGGCACTCTTCTGTCCTCATCCTGGCATTTACACTATTTAGCCTTACTTGGGAGCAGCCTACCCTTGCAGTCCGGATCTGGGAGGCCACCTAATCAGACACAATGCTTGTCTAGGAATGTAACAACCCTCCGCTAGCTGCTTGCATATACCCCAGGGAACTAATCGCTCGATCTGTCAATTTTACAAGGACCAGTGGTATGACCTTTCAGTATGCGACATGACAATATCGTGCTATCATGCAGTGCGAGATTGTCATGTCGCTATTTTTATTTTGACTAAATGGTTACTGGGTCATTTGGTTGCACACTTTTTTGCGTGCAACCTCTTAAAAGGATACCATACATAATAACCCTTGTACCCACTACGGAAGTCAAGCTCAAGTCTATAATTTTCTGGTTTAGATCTTGCTTCTTTTTGAATAATAGTACTCCATCTGCTTTCCCCCAATCATAGAGCACAATGCCTGATACTAGTGAATCAATAAATTAAGTATAAGGGTCTTGTTATTACTGAACTAAGTTCCTTAAGTACCCTTTGGTGTATGCCATCAGGCTCAGGTTTTTCATTCACTATACCCTTTCACCCTTTCACAGTTTTGTTTGGACTTTGTCCTCAGTAAGCCTGGGCACATGATGGAGGAAAGTCTGTAATTCTCATTATTTGCCCATAGCCTACTATTGTTGCCTCCTTTGTATATACAGAAAAACAGAATATGTTTAAGGTGTCAGCCATTATCTTATCCTCTTATAGTTTTGCTATTTATATACTTGCACAGTTGTTTATGATTTTTCATATTCTCTTTTGCAATACTTTTCTCCTTTTCTTTGTGCAGATTCTATTACATTCTATATATTTTTTAAATCATGCATGTGAACCTTTTGACTTAAACAGTTTAAAGCCTGTTTCTTATTCCTTGTTTTACTGTCACCTTTGCCTTAATTTTTCTTCTTCTATTAATTCCCCAATAGCATATATTGATGCATATATATATCTAAGATTGTATTAAACAAATTCAATCCTTCTTGTGCATTTTTTATCTTTGACTGTTTCTTACCATTAAATGTTCTTTTAAAGTTTAATGTTTTGGTTAAACCCTTGTTAATGGGTTTCTTATAACAGATTTCAAAGGACACCATATTGTTGCCTAACTATTCCCTTACCAAGGCATCTTTTCTAATTGGCTCCTGTACAAGCAGTAAATAACCATAAACAGAAAATTATTTCCCTATGTTGTGCTAGAAGTCATATTTCTCCAGTAAATTTAATGATAGCATCTCCTGGCAAAAATGCCTTTTCCATTTGCAGTAACACTTGGGCATCTTCAAACTCCCCAATATCAGGTGGCCTGTATAAAATTATTATTATTTTATAAAATTATTATGAATACCCTAAGGGAGTATTTCAAACCACAGGGGCTCTTCATTTTCACTGGACCCTTCAATAATATGTTCAGTTTTACTAATTTTTAGGCAGGTTTTACATATATGTATACTCCCACCACCTAAGCCTATCCCTCCTAATAAGTTAGTAACCCTCTAGAATGACTGCCCAGCCATGTGTGTCATCTAACCAGGTTTCAGTCACACCAATTATTTCATACTGTTCATTCAATACAATCAGTTCCAGTTTTCCATGCTACCATGCAGACCATGAACATCTACATGCATTTATTTTATGTTACAGCCATTCTGAATAATTGCATTATTTGAAATATTTATTTGCTTTTTATCAGGCTGTAACATAGGCACCTCCCTTTAAAAAATAACTAGCCCACCACCCCTCTATATCATCATGTCCCCCTTCTCTAATCCCACTTCCTCATTTATACTACCTATCTTATCCTATGTTCCATCACCCTACTCCTCCTTTCTAGTAGGGATGGATGAAATTTTTTGCCTCAAATTGAAATTGGCGAATAATGTCACTTTCTGCTTGGTGAATAATTTCCTGCTAAGAGTGCAAATTTTCTGCTTTTTCCCACTTTTTTACCTATCTCATTCCATTGAAATCAATGGGAACATTGAAATTACACACAACACATATCAAATATTATTTTATTTCCCAGAGGCATAGTATAAAAGAGGCATGAGGGTGTCTGTGTTGGTGGGGTGTGGGGAAATAATCAGTTGTACAGGGAATGTTTTTTGGGGGTTTGTTTACTGGGATTTGGGGGCAGTTAAAAATAAATCCTAAATACAATTAAAAAAAACAAATAAAAGACATGGTATAAAAGGGATCTGAGGAGGGTGTCTGTGTTGGTGAATGAATCAGTTGAACAGGGAATTGGTTTTGGGGGGTTCTTGACTGGTATTGGGGGGACAGTTAATAAAAAAAATCAATAAAATAAAATAAAGACAGGAATCCCCTAACATAAAGAGATATGGAGACATAAAGATAGAGCTGCCACTTGGATGGACTGATACTTGAACTGATAGAGTATTTTGTAGATGATGATTTGTTAGATTTGTTGTTCGAGGCCAAAGCCCTGAGGAAACATTGATTTGTAGGACTTAGACTTATTAGAGGCACAAGCCCTGGAGAAAAATTGATTTGTAGGACTTAGACTTGCTTGGCACAAACCTTAAGGAAACATTGATTTGTAGGACTTAGAATTGCTTGGCACAAGACCTAAGGAAACATTGATTTGTAGGACTTGGGCTTGTTAGCCCCAAAAATTTTTTGTAGGAGTATGTTTTTTTTTTCAAAGCACAAGCCCTGAGAAAAAAAAAAAAAATGCCCTACTGACCTAGTACCAGCATGTCATATTGGCCAGTGGCCAATGTCAAATATTTTCCTCCTAAGTCTGAGTCCACAATTGCGGAATTTGCAACTGCTCTTCTTGGTGTTGCTTCTGCTGAGTTGTTTTACCAGCAGGATGATTAGGCAGCTGAAAGGGAATGGGATCAACAATAGCAGTAACATGGGTGATGGATGATGAAGGTTCCATTTGCCACGGCTGTCTCCAGTGATGCACCTGAGGCAGTACAATAAGTAGCCCCCAGACTATGTGGAAAAGAGAATAAGTTGGCTAATAATTCTTCTCTACCTATCCCTCCTCCAAAATCATGGGTGTGTTGTTATTAGAATAGAATTTTTTCCCTTGAGAGCAGGAACTGTGGCTTTCATTAGCAACTGCAAGGTACACAGTGTGTGTGTGTGGTAAATAACATCTGGGGCACAACTGTATCCAAAGACCATGACACCCAAAATCAAGTACTGCCTCTGCCACTATACCTCTTGTCCAGAACCCACTAAGTACACATGACAACAATTTAATAGTAATGATGAACCCTAACTGCCAGCATCTTAGCATATTCTGCAGGATGGAATCTCCTCAGATGCCGCTTGATGCACTGCTTGTGATTCTACTCCACCACACTGGAATGTGTGGTCAGCGCACCACATAGTTTGCAATGGGTAGAGACGAACTGCCACATCCTAACATCAACAGAGTAGCTATCATTTGGGGAGTGGATTGGCAGAAGATGTAGTTACCCTAGAAGGTGATGGTGAGCTAGTTGTTTCACTTGTCATGGAACTTCCAGTCTCTGCCTGGGTTGCTCTATTCTTCCTCCTCTTTGATCTCTGCCTTGCCTCTTGTTGCCTTTCTGGAGAGTCAGGGGATACAGCAACAGCAGTGCTTGATTTCTGTGGTGGGTGTTTGGCTTTAACATGTTTGACATAAACGTCATGGTGTCTGTGTTTCATGTGTGATATCAGGGCGCTTGTGCTCCATACCATTCTGCTGCCCTTGCATCTAAGCAGCAGCAGGAATTAGAGCATTTGAAAATTCTTCAAATTCCAAAATCTCACTGCTAGTGGCAGTGGTAATGCCCATCCTCATCCCTGTCTCCCATTCCTTCTCAGTTTCTGCTAGAAAGGCCATCAATGTCTCTTCCACCCCAGCTTCTCCAGCATCATCATCACCACCCCCACAAGTCCCTATGTGCAGCTGCTCTGTTACAGACATCTCACTGCTGCTTGGAGGAGGTGATGAGCAATGTGATAGAGGGTCCCCTAATGTCACACTTGACATTTCCTTTTGACTTGAAGAAGGCAGACTGGCAGCAGTAGCAGCAGGACCAGACAGATGATCTGTGCTCCTGCTGGTGATTGTAGTATTAATTGTGTGTCTGTTCTCCCCCAACAACAGTTCTGGCCTTTTAGTCTTCAGGACACTTGGACACTTTAGTGAAGGGAAGGGGAAGACTCCCAGGGTCAGAGGAATGGTGTGGGATCACTTGACCGCTAGTCTGGAAGCTCTCAAATGTTTCCCCTAACACTTCGGCTGCTTCACCATTACTGCTACTACTGCTAACACCTGCCACATCAAGTTCAGCCGCAGAGTCTTCTTTCTCAGGCTCACAGTCACTAGTAATATGAGGATATTGTTGTTACCTCTTCTTAACTCCTAATGCTAACAAGCTGCTGGACCATCTTAGTAGTAGTACTAGCACTGGCGGGACTGTTTGAGAATGGCAAGTTTGACTTAGGGTTCCTTGCTGTCACACTTGGCATCATCTTGTCCCCCCCTGAGTACTACAATCTACACTAGCAGCAGGCAAAGTATTGGAGGCAGCAGGTTCAGCACTGGCAGCATGGGCAGCGCAACTGACAGCAGGCACAGCAATGATGGTAGCTGTAGCATGGGCAGCATGTCTGGCAGCAGTTACAGCACTAGTGGCAGCAGGGGCAGCACTTCTGGCAGCAGGTACAGCACTAGTGGCAGCAGGGGAAGCAATGCTGGCTGCAGGTGCAATAATGGTGGCATTGGCAGCAGGGGCAGCACATCTGACAGCAAGCACAGCAATGGTGGTAGCAGTAGCATGTCAGCATTTCTGACAGCAAGTACAGTAATGGTGGTACTGGCAGCAGGGGAAGCACGTCTTGCAGCAGGCATAGGCAGCTGACCTGTCCTGCTCTCACTAGTATTACCCTTCTCTTCCTCCCTTGCCATTAATTTCCCCAAGATCCCTAGGGGTGATTTAGGAGGACTGGACAGCATTGGTTCAGTACTGCTCACTTCCTCCTCCTCCACAGACTCAGTGGACACATAATAAGGGTCCTTCCAGTTCCTCCTTTTACTGCTCATAGTGATAGCAGTCACTATAAGCCTCTCCTGCCTCAGTTTCACAAACAAATAGCAGCAGAACAGCACAGCACATCTACCTCGCTCTGTAGTTGCTTCTAATGTGTTTCACTTTCTGTAATATGTCACGTTTTTATAGCAAAAAATCTAAAACAACGTAAATCAATGAGTGAAAACTTTGTAGCCCCTGAAAAGTTGGAGGGGAATTTTGGCCAATGCATGAAAATGCAGTATTTTACTTGCTGATTTAAAAGCAGATTTTTCAGTGAAAAATCAGACAATAATGTGGCTTTCATGGGATTTCTCGCGGGAACATTGCGACAACATTCACCCATCCCTACTTCCTAGTATTGCACCGAGTGACCATTTTATAAGTGATGTTCTATACTCTTTCTTTGCAAAGCCACAACCAATATATTTCTGTCTAGCAGTGCCGCAGTATGGGTATTGCCAGGGATACATAAGGACCAGGGAATATAAGCCTGGGGGCCAGATCCAGCCTGTAAGGCACATTTTTCACCTCTGCTCATGACTGTTTAGTTGTCAGACATTTGAATGTGAATTACTACTACTTCAAAGACTCTTTGAATTATATTATTAAGCAGTATTCATTAAAAGTTAATTTTATATCCAATTTTAAATCCAACAAAAATAGGCCAGAAATACTTATAGTTTGTTGAATCACACTACTTTACATACACCTTATGATTTTTTTGCATGTGGACCATGCTTAGTCATAGGCAATGTTACATAGAAAGATAAAATTCAACAGCAGATAAGAAACATTTGGCCCATATAGTCTGCCCATTTGTCCAGCTATAAAAAGTTTGCCAGGAATAAGAGGAGCGTTTTATGATTAGTGAATCATTGGTTGTGTAATGGGTCACATGGTGTTCTTTTGTAATTTACAGGAGTTTTATTTAGCTATTCCTCCAATTTGTAAGGTATTAAGAATACGCCAAAACAACATTACATGTCTCCTAGCTGAACTCATAACACTATGATAATCTTCTTAAAGATGAAGTACCTGATTTGTAGCCAAAAGATATATATGTATCAATCAGTGGCTCACTGTGGAATGCAAAACTAGAAACCTTCCTACTTGGTTGTGTTCAGGACATGATGGAAAATTAGTAAGCTTGGATACACTTTCAGAGCATCCACTTCCATAGATGTTAAAATTCCACTAAAAAAAAAATAAATAAATAAAACTGTTCACAAGAGAACTCACTGGGTACCTATATTCCTCCCTAGGATTTTTAGTCAGATTTTCATAGGCCTCCCTGTCATCCAACTGCAGAGGAGACAAGACAGATATATTTCATCACCATTTTATGGTTGGCCTATTTATTTACCTGCCTAGTACCTAATCCCAAATAATAATCAGACCTTAATATTGGGAAAAGACTGTTAGTAATGAGGTGGTGCTCTGCTTTTCATTGAAGTGGAGAGTGTATCCAGTGGATCTATACAATAGTTATGTATGGGTGTACTTTTCATTCATTCAGTATTATTGATCATTTTTTGTGGACATTGCTTACATATAGTAAGAGGCAAAATGGATTGAATGTCCTATGGAATAAATATCATATGATAGGAGCCTATCATGATTTGGTAGAATGGCTGAATAAAAGTTTTTTAAATGGCAGTAGTATACCCCATGATTGTCACTGGCCAATGGGATAAGCTGATACATGGCCACTAATGATTAGCTTATCTCAATATACTCCTTATAGAGATTGGTTAATGTATACACACGCATTCTGTGTGACTGGAATAGGGGAGTGTTTAAAAAGGGAGAGTCATGGAGAACTTTAAGAACACATAACATGTATGCACAGTTCTGGTCTCTAGAAATTGTTGGTAATTTGTGAGCTGTCTTTGTTGGTTTTATAATTGGATAATAAAATTAACTTTCAATGAATACTGCCTGGGGCATAATTAGAAATTACTGGGCTCATGCAGCATAATATGAGGTTGACCCCCCACACGCATGTATACATATGTACACATACTCTCTCTCTCACTCACTCTCATACAGACACACATACACACTCACTCTCCTGCACATAGACACACATTCTCTCTCTCTTAGAAAAGTACACACTTTCTGACTCACACACACTCGCTCTCCTACAAACAAACACATTACTCTCTTACGCACTTTATACACACACACACACACACACACACATATATATGTATGTATATATATATATATATATATATATATATATATATACAGTACTGTGCAAAATGCTGTAAAGCAAGAATGCCTTCAAAAATAGACATGTTAATAGGTTAATCTATTAACAAAATGCATGAAAATGAGTGAACAGATGAAAAATCTAAATCAAATCAATATTTGGTGTGATCACCCTTTGCCTTCAAGATAGCATCAATTCTTCTAGGTACACAGAGACTCCCCTAACACAGTGAACAAATGTCCTATCTAAATGACTCCCTAAAACTAAGCTTCAATTCCCTTTTATTTGTCTACTAGTTGAACAGCCCGTTACACAGGCCACAGTGTGTCTGGCAGCCGGTCGCGGGGCAGTCACACGCAGTGGAGACTGCCCGCGCCTCGGCTGATACAGAGCTGGACACTCCTTCGGAGCGCCCAGCTCTGTATCAGCCGCGGCGCGGGCAGTCTCCACTGCGTGTGACTGCCGCACGCGCAGCAGTGTCTACTGCGCATGTCCGGCGTTACACACAACTTAGCGAATTATTATATAGGATCTTCTCTAGCTCTCTCCTCTCACAAACACAGAATGGCTGCTGTGAGAGCCTGACAGCCTTTTATATGTCTGTAGAAAACTTTCGAGAGATGGAGAAAAATGTTTCTACCCATTGAGAAAAAAGCGAGAAAAAGTGGGAAAAACTGCACTTTTCACTGGAAATTTTTCGCCCATTTCAGTTTGAGGCAAAAATAAATAAAAAGTCTATTAATGAAAGCATTCATACTTTACAGCATTTTTTTACACATGCCTAAAACTTTTGCACAGTACTATATATATATATATATATATATATATATATATACACAGTGTATATACACACACACACACACACACACTAAAACAGGCACCTCTAGTAAATTTTAAAAAAAGTATGCATGTGTTTGTTTTTGCCTATATGTGTGTGTGTGCAAACATAATAATAAGAAAAAACTGTGGTGGGCTGTAACAAATGGAAAAACACAGTATTCATCCATTTTTATCTGAAACTTCTTCATCTTCTGCGTGGTGTCAGACTTTGGTGTGTCCACTCTGTCCTGTAACAACATGGATCTTCATACTACTAATAGGTAGAAGCATTGAGTTTATGTCCTGGAGCTTGTATTTTGTCATAGTATAGATCACCTCTTTCTGCCTCCATGCTATGACCCAGTGGCAGTTCCGAAAGAGAATTTAAATTAACTGTTTCTATCTAGTTGCAGCATGAGTCTCTGTGTTATTGCAGAACAAAGTTTTCTGTTAACACACCCATGGGCGGATTGTCCTATAGGGGGATAGGGCATCCCCCGGTGGGCCGCTAGATCATGGGCCTGTGGGGGAGACCAGAGGAGAGGTCTGTGTTGCCACAGGCACTCTCTGTGACAGCCTTCGCGTTCCTTGTTAACCCTTTGAGTGCCAGAGGGGTACGCAACGCATTGCAAAGCAATGCGTTGCGTACCCCTCTGGCACTCAAAGGCTTAATGCACAGTGCCAGGATATGACATAATATCCTGGCACCTGCTCTCCCATGCATCACAGGGACCACAAGGGGGTGTCGATAGGGATGTCGGTGCAGCTAGTGGGCCGCTTTAAAAAAAAATGCCCGGGCTGGTATTCCCCTACAATCCGCCCCTGAACACACCTAAGGCTGACATTACACAGAAGGGATAAACAGAGATGTGTGATATGTCTCTCTATTCATTTATATCACACTGCTATTTTTACTCAGGCTACACAGAAACGACACAAGCATAAAAAAGCATGTGCGATTCTGTGGCTATCAGAACAGTGAGACAAGACTGTGTGGTTCTATGGCTGTCATGGGACAAGACTGGGGGTAGTGTGTGTGGCTGACATGGAACAAGAGTAAGTGGGTTAGTATGTGTGGTTCTATGGATTTGAGAGTGGTGAGATAAGGCTGGAGGTCAGTAGTATGTGTGGTTCTATGGCTACAGTGGGACAACACTGGGGGTAGTGTGTGGCTGCCATGGAACAAGTGTAAGTGGGTTAGTATGTGTGGTTCTACAGCTATGGTAGCACAAGGCAAGGGTGTCAGTATGTCCAGTTCTATTGCTACAGTGAGACAAGGCTGGGGGGAATATTAGCATATATGTCGGCATCTGGCTACCATGGGACAAGGCTGGGGGGGGGGTGTTAAAAAAACATTGCATTGCACAACCCTAAATGGGTTAAGATTACAGTGTACAGTAAGCAGAATTTGAGGTTCTGTGGTCCTGCTAGTAACCGTCATGTTCTCCTCCATGTACATGACATCCAGGAATGATTTAAGATTTATTTGGGCATAATAAGGTAAGTGGAGAATTATTATTAGGATGCGTTAGTTCTGCTTTAACAATTGACCTACAGGATGGTGTTTTGCAACATTTCCATTTGCATGTTTATTCACTATAAACAAAACTAAAGATTGATTCACGAGTGTTTTTCTCAACTACCAGTGTTTTATGTGTATGAACAGTTCATTCACTTCCTTTCCATGTTTAATTGGTATTCTAATGTGTGTGGATACCACAATAGAGATTAAAGTTTGTCTGGTGGCGAGTGGCTACATTTTATTGCAGCTATGAATTTTCATTTGTGTTTACAGGATACACACCATCTGAATGATTCGTAAGGCGTGTCATATTGACCCAGGCTGGATTATCAACATTAGCCTTTATTATCGCTGCATGGCATGGTTCGTAAAGTTTAACTGGGTGCCTATGATATGTGGAATATTAACTTTATTGATTCTTGCATAAACCATTGGTCAGCCAGTACTCTTTTGTATAGTTAATATAGTATAGTTTCTATAAGTAAATGTGTTTAGTGCAAGGAATAGTTCATCATGCAGACTATAATACATTTTGTCTTTCTATTATGTTTCATATTATCCTACAAACAGTAAAGATAACATTTTCCAAGGCTCAAATGGCTCAATGGAGGATTTCCTTGAGCATTAGGCAATCACCTATTCAGCAATGGACACATTACATCTGGTCAAGCTTATTCATCAACATTGCTGCCTTTCTGGCAGCACTTAACAATTTGAATGCACAAGACAGGCAGATACAATCGATCATTGATGAAAAACCAAAGGTAGTGTTTCTCAATGTTATTCCTCAGGACACTCAAAACAGTGAGGGTTGTCAAGATATCCCTGCTTGATACTAAGTGTACAATCAGTGGCTACCAGTCTTTGTGATTGCTTCATCTATGTTTAATCAAAAATATCCTGAAAACCTGACCTGTTAGTGTACCCTAAGAACCAAAACTGAAAATCACTGAGCAAAGGTATACATCAATGACTGTGATCAAGAGCAGCATGCTTGGTGTGTTGCTTTTCCTGCATCTTGATGAATTTTGGCCTAAGGGGCAGAAAAAATTAGCAATTATAGAGCACACTAAAGTCAACATGGTAAACATTGATTTAAATTGGGTTTACAATAGGATAGCTCTCAGGCAATTATTGGGAATTGTCATTCCTCCACAGTGGTGCAGCTTGTTTCCCTCAATTGCTCTTCTTTTTCTTTCTGCATAAGGCCCTAAAATTGCATCACAAGAGTCAGTATAAGTAGAGCAGAGCTGGATCATCCATTATGGCAAGCTCAGCTATTGCCTAGGGTCCATGGCAATGTGAGGGTCTCTAGTTACAAGTTATGGGTCACAGACAGAGGCCCTGCTGTTGCTGCCACTAACATCTTGTGCCAAGCACCCTTTTTGTTGAAAGAGAACCAGCACAATCCAGTTACTCCCTCTTCAATTAACCCTTTGAGTGCCACAGTGGTATCCAACACAATGCTTTGGATACCTCTCTGGGTAAAAGCCACAATGCCAGCACTTGCTAGGAGAAGCAATGAATCGGGAGATGTGGTGGCCCAAACTGGTACTTTGCCTAGGGCCCTATGGGTTCTTAACCTGTCTCTGAAGTAGAAACAAGCTAAACAAGAAAATAGGCCAGTGTTCTACAACTTTCAGCCTGAAATACAACATGCTGTACCACGTGCTGAATGCCGAGACACCTGTGTAATGAGGTCCGGTTAGATGTTAGTGGTATAATGTCTTGCAATGCGTTGGAGATCTCACTAGCATCCAAGGAGTTAAATAATACTCTGTAAAGGGGTGTATAAGCTACTGCAAGGATACAGAGATTGCTCTGGCCCCACCCACAATTCAGAATGGCACCCCTCAAAATAGGTGCCTAGTCTGCCTATTGGGAAATCCGGCCCTGGCTGTGTCAGTGATAAACTCGCCCAATACTATATTTATTAAGATTTGTTTTCTTTTAATAGGAGGCAGTGATACTTTAATGGATTTTATTTTCTTATATTTATTTGAGTATCAAAAACTGAATTTTGTGTGAGTAGCTTTTTTGTTTATTAAACGAAACTATCACCACCCAATAACAATTCCCTACATACCTAACTATGGCCAGAACACCCTAATTGCCTGTACGAATTGTGAACTTATACCCTTGTACCAGGAATAGTGTGTTCAATCACTCCTACATACATGACAGATGCTAGAAGGACCACATAACCTCTGACTCTGTCTACTGCACATGATCATATTAATCCTTTAAGGACCAGAGGGGTGTACAACTCTCAAGGACTCTGCTCATGTCCTCTGCTTGTTTGAGCTTGGTAAAACAGCTACGTAACAGCTTTAATGCCCTCCATGGACCTTATATGACTGAAGATGTAATCTTTTAATCAAAGGCACAGAGGCAGCATTCATAGGATTTTGTCATACTGTAGTAAGGTATGTGGGAGATTATTATTAGAAGGTTTTAGATTCTCCCTTTGAGTGCCAGAGGGGTCTGCATTGCATTGCTTTACAGTGTGTTGCATACCCTTCTGGCACGAAAATGCATAATCATTGACAATTTATAGTTCTAATAGTGTTTTGTTATATACAGTATGCCCAGTTCCAACATATATTTCTTTGATAAATTCAGCTGTTGTCATCACCCCTGCATGCATCTTGAATGTCATCCATGGTTCAAATTAAATAGATTATTGACTTAAAACAGGAAGAGTTAGTTTTATGTTTAATCACTATATTCAAGATAACAAAACTGTTTCTTATCTTAGTGACTTCATTATCAGTATTTGGATGCTAATCAAACAGTAGCTCAGAGAAGTCTACAGGTGGCTCCACCAACTGGGATTAACTTCCTAAGTAACTCTGTGATCAATAATAAGTAACAGCAACTGAAAGAACCTCCCAGAATATGCCATAAACCGGATTGACCCTTAAAGAGAACATTGCTTTATTATCTGGCAGTAACTCATAGAATGAAAAAAACAACTTTTATTTATAAATATATTGTTGGAGAGATTATGCCTCAAACTCCTAAGTGGCCTCACAAACCTAAAAAATGTATTGTTAGTTTTGATATTTTCCCCATTTTGTGAATTTCTACAAGGCCTCTAAATTAAGCTAAAAAACAACCACTGATGGTCAAAACTAATAATCTACTGATGGAAATCTGAAGGATGATCATTAGCTGAGAGGGCTTTGTGGGATCTGATATAACCAATGTATGAGATATTGAGAGTAAAGTCTCTCCCAATTTCCATAGTAAAACAAGAAGCTTGCTTAATTGTTTTGTAATATTTGAGGTGAATAAGTGATTTCAGGGAAAAATAGATACATAGATATGCTTTATTATCTCCCGTTGACATGCTGCTGTACTTATTTCATAGGAGTCCAAGAGGTACTTACAACTGAAATGTACTTTGAGGGCAGGCAAAAAAATGTTAGCCTGTTTAGGTTATCTGTCTTGTTGGGTCCCATCTCAGCCACACCCCGTAGCTACAGCTTTGGTCACAAATGACACATTATATACCTTATCTGTACCAATTAATGAAATTACATTTACCAAGAGTAATACAAAATATAAGCTTAGCTAATAAATCCCCCATATTTGTAGCCAATCAAATATCTACATTCACAGACTCACTTCAGTAGACTCACATTAGATATGACATAATAACCCCCAAACTATAATATCATCCATGTAAGTAAACTTGAACTATGTAAGTGGTGTGTATTCAGGACATTATAACAGTGCAGAATAATAGTGACACAATCTGTCCATTTGGTTTGTTGCATAGCTACAGGACATCAAAGCTCAAGAGAACCAAAGAAATATTTTCTTGTATATACTTCTCAAACTGTTTGTTGATTTAGTAATTAACCCCTTAAGGACCATTGATGTAGCAGGACCGTCACGCTGGTCCGGCACTTAAGGACCAGTGACAGTCCTGACACGTCACGTACTTTTACTCACCGCGCTCCTGTAGGACCGGAGCGATCTCTTTCAGTCCCCCGTTCGGCGTGCCGCCCCACGTGATCAGTCACGTGGGACGTCACGTCAAAGTTTCCTATCTGGTCCTTAAAGGACCGCACACCCCAGGACCGCTGGTCCTTAAGGGATTAACAACAGTGGTGGACCTAGTGATTGAGGGTCCCGATGCAAAACATTTTTTGTCCCCCAATTCATTGAAAATGCTAAAAAATTTAATTATTTTTGATTGGTTTGGCACCTCCACCACCAATGGCAGTTTACCCCCTGCTTACCATGTTATCAAGAGGAAAAAAGTTTATTAGTATTGTAGGCTTCCCTTCTTCCACAGGAAGTAGCAAGAAATTGCTCAGCCAAGGAACCAAGGACAACACGATTATCTTCCACTATTTTTATTGGTACTGACTATTACTCAATCTCAAAATTTTGAACAGTCCTTTAAGATCACACACCAGCAAGAAACACTTCCAAAAGCAGAGGGTTATAATCCAAGTCTCAGTCATGTATCTCAGGCAGTGGTTTGATCTTGTCACGGTTTCCCCAGAGATGTTCAGGAGTCAGTACGGTATAGTTAAATGCAATTTATTAAAATATAAGTAAGGTAGTACACAATTGTCATATAGCAAGAACAAGCAGAGAGTCACAAGCCAGCAAACACTGCTATCAGAAATAGTAGGCTGTCAAACTTGACCACACTGCTGGAGACTAGGCCTCAGCCACTGGTAGTCTCTGCCGGAAACAGGAGCAGGAACTGGAACACAGGCTCTTGATCCAATGTAGTAAGGGACTACCTGACTCACGCCTTCAGTCAGAAATGTAGCAGAGGATACCTGACTCATGCCTGCAGTCAGTATGGAGAAAGTGGATGCTTGACTCATGCCTTCAGTCAGTTTAATAGCTAGTCTACTAGAGCCCCA
This sequence comes from Rhinophrynus dorsalis, assembly GCA_037306005.1. Lineage (NCBI taxonomy): Eukaryota > Metazoa > Chordata > Amphibia > Anura > Rhinophrynidae > Rhinophrynus > Rhinophrynus dorsalis. Next base: position 223,553,000 of record CM074718.1, on the reverse strand, counting down.
GGTCCGCACCAAATTGGGTGTCTGCTAGGTACAGGGGAATAGCAAGAGAATAGTCAGACAGAGCCACAGGTCAGCACCAGAGAGGGTAGTCAGACAAGCCAGGTCATACACAGTTCAGGTAGTCAGCCAGAGCCACAGGTCTGCACCAGATTGGGTGTCCACTATAAGGATAAGGCAGGAGAATAGTCAGACAGAGCCACAGGTCAGCACCATATTGGATGGTCAGACATGCCAGTCCATACACACAGCCCAAGGACACAGAACTGCTTTGTACAACAACGCAAGGGAAACTGAGTCAGACTCAGGCTGCTCTTTAAAGCCCTCCTCAGGAAGTAGGTAGGAGGAGCAGGCTCAGAGGAAGGAAGTAGGTAGGAGGAGACTACAAGAAGCATGGCAAAAAACAGAGGCCTGCTTCACTCTGAAGCCTCGGGCCTGCAGATGACAAGTGGAATGAAGCCGAGCGTCGCTGTAAACAAGGTAAGCTGTGACAGATCTGGATTGCATTACACATCCATCTGAAGAAAGATATGACTTATGTAAAGATCTCTTGTCTGGATATAGCTAGATATTGATTTTTATATACTGTCTTGGTACTTGCAGTTTAAAGGACAAGTAAACTTTTTTTATGAACAAAAACATATACTGACAATTTTTTCTGCTGGGTTAAGCAAGGGTACTACCGCTGTCGGGAATGTGTAATTTCAAGGTTATAGCAGTTTAAACTCTTGTAGTTTTACATTACAAGTGCCTTCTGGTGTTCAAGAACGTCACCTACAGCTCACGTGTCCATCATAGTGAATGTGTTACAGAAAAAAAGAAATCAGGAAAGGGAAGGGGCTATATATCCCATAAAATAACATAAAGATTAAACAATTTGAAAACTGTTTTGATAATAGAAATAACAGTAAACCGTCTGAAAACTTTAGCATAGCTATATCTCAACATTTATGGTTATCTAAAATGACAGAAATATTAGGTATATTCTAGGGTGCTTGCCTAAAATACAGGACAGATTTCTGTTTAGCAGAAAAAGATGGCGATGAAGCATAATTTCAAGACGTTGAGTCAGGTTTCGCTCTACAGACATAATGGAAGTAACTATATTTTACAAATCAGTTTTGCATTCAGGTTTCTGTTTTCATTTTGACATGGGATACACATTTTGTCAGCATTTATTAAAAAGAATAATTCACTTAAAAGCCTTATTTATTTATTTATTGATTGATTGATTGAAAATATAATTCTCCAAGTGGTTTATTTTTTTGAGAGAAGGTTGAGTCAAATTAAGGAGTATCATGGAGGTATCATGGAGGCAAAGGTGGTGAAAATGTTCTCTAAAGAGCATACCATCCTATATAATAATTCGCTAAGTTGTGTGTAACGCCCGACATGCGCAGTAGACACTGCTGCGCGTGGGGCAGTCATGCGCAGTAGAGACTGCCCACGCCGCGGCTGATACAAAGCTGGGCGTTCCGAAGGAGCGTCCAGCTCTGTATCAGCTGAGGCGCGGGCAGTCTCCACTGCGTGTGACTGCCCCGCGACCGGCTGCCAGAGGCACTGTATCAGCCGAGATGCGGGCAGTCTCCACTGCGTGTGACTGCCCCGCGACCGGCTGCCAGAGGCACTGTGGCCCGTGTAACGGGCTGTTCAACTAGTGGTAAATAAAGTTTGATAAGATGACAGTCCCACTATATGTGTAACAGGAAGCTATTTTGATTGCTGCACTTACAAAATAAGTTAGAAACATCCAGATGGAAAGAAAGCAGTACTTCTGGAGTGCTGGGGCAATGATTTATTAACTTGTAATTAGTTTTATAAGTCAAAATGTTTTTTGTGGAATGGATTGTGTTTTTATTGACTTTGAATTGAATATTGAGGTAGTAAAAGCTTTCTTTTTAAACAAAGATTGTGCTCTAATCAAGCTTGATGATTTAATTACCGATACAAGCTAACTCAATAGGAGTGAGAGATGTAAATATATCCTCTTTCAGACCGTTTGTGGATAGGAAGGTGTAGATTTGTTAACAATTACAATGGGAATCTTGAAAAACTAGGATATTCTATAACTTATGTCACTTGTTTATTTGTTAACACGTCCTTGTTCTAAATTCTGCCATCTGTACTAAGATCATATTAGCAAACATATATCAGCTATAGAAGCATAGAAGAACTATTGGGTACAGATAAAGAAAACAGAAATCCTATGGTAGTATATTTGAAAGATGCAGGACATGGTTCACCAGCAGCCTTACAATTTATCCTATCACATAAAGTGGTAGAATGCATCGCTCACTGTGAGCCATAACCGCACATGCGCAGTAGAGAGTCTCTACTGTGCATGTGTAGTTTCGCACACAGGGAGCTTCGCTGTGAGCCATCTGGAGCTCCCCGCTAAGGATCAGCTCGTTTGGCGAGTCTCTACTGCGCATGACTGCAGTCATGTGCAGTAGAGACTCGCTGAATGTGCTGCCCCACACAGGTCAGCTCACGTCCTGTCTCTGCTCCCGCTCCGTGGCACCAGCCGGGGCAGCTGGGTGCACTTTAGCCCGTGTATATGGGCTTTCATACTAGTAGGATTATAAAGTATTAATTTATCTTATACTAACTTCAAACAAATGGTACTTCAGAGATAATTAAAGTGGATAGACAGATTAGGAGGACTGGACAATGCATATTTTGATAGGGAGTGTAACTGGCAGACATTACTTCTGTAATTGACATGTGAGAAAATAGAAAAAGATGTAGGTGTACTTCACTGATCACTTTCGTTTTGATAATGGAGTCTACAACTCCGAGACGCGTAAAGGGTTTTTCAATTCACAATACACATTCTTTTATATTATATTATTTTATATTTTTGTATTATATATTTTATAGTATTTTTTATATTATAATAATAATAAAAGATGTCTTTTATTTGAAACGGACCCCAGAATCTCCTTTATACTCCTGAGTGAACCTGCTTGCTTTATCCTTTTCTCTAATATGAAGGGTTTGTAGCCAAGAAGAATCTACAAGGAAATCTCAAGACTCTATAATGGAGAACAGGATGTGTTTCATTTCAAGTTGTTGGGCTGTTTAACAGGTACCTAGTGGAGAAGCAATTGAGATATGTGGTGATATATTTCTTACTCTTTCTTGATGTGCAATTACCTTACAAGTGTATATGTGTAACAATATTGATAACAGAAATTCAATCTATTTATCTCTTTTTGAAATTTTATATCAAGGAGTGAGTGGTATTTTATATATATAAATGATGTCTTGAGTCAGTAATTTAAATGGATAGTAATGTTTCATAAAAACAGCAGCTCCAATTAATCTTCATAGTATTTGAGCCATAGAGAGTGTTATTTCTATACTGTCAGAGTTGTAGTTCAAGAGTAATTGAATGATAAAGTTTCCCCCTCCCGCCCCTTTTACCTAGTGTAAGCCACCTCCCCTCAGATATGGAATCTGGTCCATAGACCAGACAGCTTACCACAAGGACCAATCTTCTTCCTATGAGAACAATGAAAGCCCTGCCCCCCTTGACAGGTTTTTCACCTTTATCCCTTATCTTAATTGAAGATTGTCCCTCTCTGCAATCTACCTGGACACACCTGAGCTGGGCAGTGTTACATCAGTAAAAGGGTGGGAGGGGGATACTTTATCATTCAATTACTCTTTAACTACAACTCTGACAGAATTGAAATAACACTCTCCAAGGCCCAAATACTATGATGATTAATTAGAGCTGTTTTTATTATGAAACATTACTATCCCTTTAAGCAAATTCAACTTTACTAAAATCAAATTATTTTATTCTGTAACTTCAGAAATAGAATCAGTTTAACATCAGCTATTATGAGTGCTGCTAATAGCTTATCATTAGATGAACACTTTGAAAATTTGGTTTGATCTAGACATAGAAGAAAGTAATTGTTAAACAAAATTGAAACAGAAGGTTTCAGGTGAAGACAGCTTTACAGAGACTTTTATTCTATCCCAACTTTTCAGTGGAGTATTGATGAGATTATCATGTTTGAAGTATTGAGGGCTCTTTTGTGAGGTGTACAAGGAACTGTGTAAAATGTTGCACAAAAAAGCTAATTGTGTAAGCAAACAATCTTTTGTTTGTAGAAGAATAAAAACAGTGGCATATTGTAGAGATGTATATTACATGATAATAATTGGCTATGTATGGTTCAATAGCTACCTGGTGATATTAATGACCATTTCAACCCAGTAGGCTTGTTCCTCCAGATAAAACAATTGAGTTTGTGCTCAATGAATTTCAAATAGGTTATTGGGAATTTTGATACGGTGACCATTTGCATTAAATTATTGCAACCCTCCCATGACAAGTTATTTTTTTCCCATTTCTTAACGTATGAAGTAATTTTAGCTTTACATTAACATAGTAATGATTAAAGGGATAGTACTACAATTATTTTTATTTTATTTTGTAGGCATTAAAAAAACATGAATAACGGTATAAGTCTTATCTCTCAAACCTTTATGGTTTGAGAGATATTCACAAGCAAAGTTTCCCCTCCTTCCCCTTTTACCTAGTGTAAGCCATCTCTTCTCAGATGTGGAATGCAGTCCATAGACCAGACAGATAACAGAAGGGGACAATCTTCTTCCTATGAGAACAATGAAGGCCCTGCCCCCCTTGACAAGTTTTTCAGGTTTTTCCCTTATCTTAATTGAAGATTGTCCCTCTCTGCAGTCTACCTGGGCACCTCCCTTCTGATCTGGCTGAACAGTGTTACATCAGTAAAAGGGGCAGGAGGGGGATACTTTGTCATTTAATTACTCTTGAACTACAACTCTGACAGAATTGAAATATCACTCTCTAAAGTCCAAACACTATAATGATTAAGTAGAGCTGCTTTATAGGGAAACATTACTATCCCTTTAAGTTTAATACCCAAAGTGTGTTATTGGTTACTAAGTATTTAGTATGCCTTGAAGTCCATTTCAAAGAACACAAAATCTAAAGTGAGACCTAGGAATTTTAAATAAGCATTCAAGCTTTTATAAAGTTGGGCTTAAATTTGCATACTCCTCCGAAATTGTTAAGTTCTGTCATAATTAGTGGAAGTGAGTAGTGGAGGTTAGTTATTCAGTTATTATAAGTAATAAGATATCAGCAAAAATCATCTCATATATTCCATATCTTTAACTTGTAGATCAGATATGGTTTTGTTACACAAGGGAATTTTACAGCTTCTCCATCAGGAGAACAGTTGTAATTGGTGAGAGGTTCCATCCCTGTCCAGTTCCATTTGTTAAATTATAGTTAGGACAATGTTTTGTTAGGTTTAATTTAAGTGAATAATTTTGGTAAAGTACCATTATGTAGTTAACAAATACTGGTACGCTGCCATAGTGGGCCAAAGTTACTTTCATAAAATTATTAATCCACACAACTGTATGCCTTTTTTGGCATCAGTCACAACTAAACCAGTTGGTGTCTTTGAGATGTAGGCATGTTAAATCATATTTATTGTTTTAATTGTATTATCACAGTTTTATCTACTGGGTACAAAGCCTGACTGATCTAGATTTTAATCTATTGGCTAGTATCTTTGTTTAGATCTTAAGATCTAAGTTTAATAAATAAATTGGCCTATAGTTAGATATTAATCAATGGTATTTGACCTCCTTTAGTAGGCTCATAATGTGTTCTTCAGATAAGAAAGAGTGTTTTCTAATATTTTCTGGAGAGTTAAGAAATATTTTAGGCCAAAAAGACTCCAGTTGTTCTAAGACTATCTCTTAAAAAATCTAAGGGTAAACATCAGGAAGAGGAGCAAAGCTTCATTGACAAGGCCCAACAAGGCTGAAATGTACATCTGGGGTTGTCTGCTTCTCTTGTTCATGAAGGAATTCCCTGACACTGGGCCTTGTTCTTATCTGTGTATGCACTTGTCGCCTAAAAAAGATTGCACATTGGGTGTAGGGCACCAGTCCTAGTAAGCTGTTTGCGTCCCCTTGAATGTCTAGCTGAGCATGTGTGACCTGTACTTTTGCATATGCAAATTGCTCTTGGGGTTTGTAACCGTAAGAGTAATGGGAGAATCTAAATGTGGATGCAAAATGCAAAGCAAACATGTACTGTATGTCTGAGGATGGCTGCTTTTCTCGTTCAGAGAGGAATTATCTAACATTTCATAGCTGGACTGTTGTTTGGGCAGGACCTGCATTATATGCTTCAGAATATTTCTACTTTGTGTATGGCATTTGTGGGCTAAGGGAGATTGCACTGTGGGTGTAGGATGCCAGTCTTAGTGAGCTGTTTATATACCCTTGTAGGTTCACAAACCTGATTTAACATATCTGACCTATACTTACACATATGTAAATTGTTCTTGGGGTTGGTCACCCTAAGAATAATGGGAAAATAACAACATGGATCAATTGCTCATAGGTGCCTAGGGGGATCAGCTGCACCTCACTGACAAGGCCCAATAAGGCTGAAGCATACATCTGGGGTTGGCTGCTTCTCTTGTCCAGAAAGGAATTGTCTCACGTTTCATAGCTGTACTGTAATTTAGATAGTACCATCATAGTATGCTTCAGAATATATCTTCTCTGTGTATGGCGGTTGTGGGCTAAAAGAGATTTGACCCTGGGCATAGGACACCAGTCCTAGTGGGCTGTTTGCATTCCCTTTCAGATTCACAAGCCTAGTTGAGCATCTCTGACCTATTTGCATATGTAACTTGCTGTTTGGGTAAGTCACCCTCACAGTAATGAGAGAATCCAGGCCTGGACCCCTTGTTCACAATAATTGGCTTAAAATTGAAATAGCAAGAAATGGCACTTCTCACCAAGCAGGAAATCATTTGGGAAAAGTCCAGATTTTCCACTTTTCTCCACCTATCTCTTTGCATTGAAGTCAGTGGTAAGACTGGATTACCCCACCCCACAGCATGTTTGCCTCTTTTCCAGCATAGATATAGATAGAAGATAATATGGTCAGAAAATGGTCAATCTTCCACCACTGAAAAGGAGTGCTGTACCTGTTTCTAAACTGTTTGAGAAATCAATTGGAAAATCTGACTCTGGACAAGAAAAGATGCTAAAAATACACAATCATCCTGCCATTAATCATCAGCATAGTTACTGTTTGCAAGTCTAACCCCCACTCAGCCACACACACATTAATGTTGCGTAACCAGCAGCAATGCAATGTGCCTCTGCTGATGCTGGAGGTGCAGCACCTTTGACATCTAGTAGTACAATTGCAGCAACACCTAGCCCCAGTAGAAGCCCTTAAGGAACCCCTCAGTCTATGAAGTCCATAATATGCAGATATTTCACTCATGATCCAAAAGCTAAACATGTTGCTATCTGTTGTTTGTGTAAGAAGCAACTGAGATGCCACCTGAAGCACAACCATAAGTCTAACAGGGAGACACAAATTCAACATGTCAGAGGTGTCACAACTAGCAGCAGCAGAGGTACTCCTAAAAGTTAATACAAAGAAACAGCATGAAGGGGTGCAAACCACAATTGCATAGATGATAACGATAAAATCCAATTAACCCATTGGGTCCCTTCCTCTTGGTGAGGGAGAGAGGTCACAGTAACAGTGGCTCTCAATTTCTCTTTTTAGGGTTTGACTTTCACATGCTTAACATAAATGTTGTGGTGCCTGTGTTGCATGTACTTTATGAGGACATATGGGCCAAGGTATGTACCCTCCTTTCCCCTTTTCACTACCTTATCACATATAGTGCTGATGACTGCACTTTGCCTGCAGCAAGGGAAAAATATTCCCACACCCATGATTTCAGTGCAGGGAGAGGTGGAGAAGAATGGCCTTCTTTTTCTTCTCCAGAGTCGCCATCACTTCCTGGGGCAGGTGATGCAGCAGCATAAGCACTATAGCTAGGTGGCAAGTGGAGCCTGTCTTAGTTCAATATTACTATTTGAAAATCCCAGTCCCATGTTGGCCATGGTGGTCTGTAGGACACTAGCCTGCTCATCATCATCCTGCTGCTGTGACAGTTGTATGTCTGCTTCTGACTCATGAACAGGAAATACAGCAGCAAAAGTCTCCACAATGCCAAAGCTGGTGGTGGCGTGATGCTCATCCATATTTGCTTCTCTTTCTCCCATTCCTTATCACTTTCAGCCAAAACTCTCTCATCCTCTCCTTGATACCAGCTGCTCCACCATCCCCCTCAGTCTTATCATGACCACTACCAGTATCTTGCTGCTCTATGGGATTGATTTGGGATGACAAGTGTGAAAGAGGGACCTCTGATGTCACACTAGCCATCTCCTCATAATAAGGCATATTGGCAGCTGTAGCAGCAGGCACTGGCAGCTGATGTGTGTTGCTCATAATGCTAGTCAGCTCTGCCTTCTTCAACATAGTTTTCCACATCCCAAGGGACAATGTCAGGGGACTGGGGTAGATTGTGCCCGAGGAATGAGGCCTTCTTTTACCACTGGTGCTGCTGATTTCCTCTTATACCTCTGTATCTGCAGCACCAGCAGCAGAGTCCACACAGCTTCTCTTGTTGCTGCTGGTCATAGTGCTAGTCACTCCAGCACTCCCAACAGCTCTCTCTATCTCTGCATGCTTCCACTCTCTTTTTCTCTTAAACTACACCCTGCTGGGTTTTTACAGTATGAAGGTAGAATGTTTTGCAGTCAGTGGAAATCCTTGCAGGAAATTTTGTGATGTTAGTGAAAAGGCTGAACATCTATGGGTTTCTCTATGGGCAGATTTTCCCAAGTGAAAATCAGAAAATCGAGCTTCTTTCATGAAAATTCCTGCAGGAACAAGATGGTAATTTTTGCCCATCCCTATCTATGAGGGCCTTAGAGTCACAAGAATATTTCATTGTTTTAGGCCTGGGTTTGGCAACCTGAGGACCTCCAGTTATTGTGGACTACCACTACCATAATCCCAGGGCCTGCTAACAGGCCAAGACTGGAGGATTTACCAGCATGACCTGAGGCACAGTTATTGCGATTGAAACACCTGTTGCTGAGTTAGAAAAGTATAATTTCTTGGTCAGTTAGTGGTCCATGAGGGCACAGGGTGAGAAGCAGTGCCCTATGGTACAATTGTGTTGACACAAGTACATAACATATCAACGTATGTTTCCTTTATGTTTCATCTAACAAATGCAATGTCTCATTGGAACCAGCAGCAGAAGCCATGTTCAGAGGAACAAGTGCCCAGAAGAAGATTGAAGGAGAGGAGGCTCAGGAGGTTTTGGTCTTCTCTCCTGGACCCAGCTCTACCTCCTCCACTGAGTCTTATCCCCGACATTTCCCATCTCATACACCTCCAGTGGTGGCACGTATGGCTATGACCCTGCCACCAACACCAACACCACGTCTGAAGATTGCTCCAACCATGACAGCCACCATATCATGACCCATCAACTTCAATCCAGCCTCAAGCCCAACAGAAGCCAGACGCAGCAGCTGTGAAGCTAGTGGGGAGCTGAACTGCTTTGCCAGGAGTTGTAGTGGAGGTAAGGGAAATTACTCTGAATTTATTGCATGGAGGTGAGTGAGGGCTCAGACGCATGATACGTTAAAGTGTAGGGCCATGCAGACTGATGAGATTAGTAATGAGTAGTGTTGAGCGAGCATGCTCGGCCGAAGCTCGGTTCGGCTCGAGCATCGCTCTGCTCGGCACATGGCGGTACTCGTACGAGTACCGCATGTGCTCGCCCGCCATGTTCGGGTCTCCTCCCCGCACGTTTCGCGGCTGCTGCGCAGCCAATAAACGTGCAGGGAGGCTCTGACATCAGTGTAATGCCAGCAGCCATGTTGGCTGCTGGCATTACACTGATTGGCTGGCCAGAACCCGTGATCGGGTGCTGTATAGCACCTGACCAGCGAGGTCGGCTCAGTCTTAGCCAGGGAGAGATGAGGATAGGAAGGGAAAGTCAGTGTAGGGAGAAGAAAAGCTATTAAAAAAAAAAAAAAGACCAAAAAGTCCTTTTTAGGACTACTGTGTGTGGGGGCAGCAGTTTATTTTGTGTGGGGGGGCAGAGATATAAAAAAAAAATCATATATTCTGTTCACTGTGCCTAGCCGCAGATTAGAGAACATTCTGTTTAGTGTGCAAAGTTGCAGATTAGCAGCACATTCTGTTTACTGTGCAAAGTTTCAGAATAGGAGAACATTCTGTTAAGTGTTCAAACTGTAAAATATCAAAGTCACATATTCCATTCACTGTGCGTAGCCGCAGTTAAGAAGCAAATTCTGTTTACTGTGCAAAGTTTCAGAATAGGAAAACATTCTGTTAAGTGTTCAAACTGTAAAATATCAAAGTCACATATTCCATTCACTGTGCGTAGCCGCAGTTAAGAAGCAAATTCTGTTTACTGTGCAAAGTTTCAGAATAGGAAAACATTCTGTTAAGTGTTCAAACTGTAAAATATCAAAGTCACATATTCCATTCACTGTGCGTAGCCGCAGTTAAGAAGCAAATTCTGTTTACTGTGCAAAGTTTCAAAATAGGAAAACATTCTGTTAAGTGTTCAAACTGTAAAATATCAAAGTCACATATTCCATTCACTGTGCGTAGCCGCAGTTAAGAAGCAAATTCTGTTTACTGTGCAAAGTTTCAGAATAGGAAAACATTCTGTTAAGTGTTCAAACTGTAAAATATCAAAGTCACATATTCCATTCACTGTGCGTAGCCGCAGTTAAGAAGCAAATTCTGTTTACTGTGCAAAGTTTCAGAATAGGAAAACATTCTGTTAAGTGTTCAAACTGTAATATATCAAAGTCACATATTCCATTCACTGTGCATAGCCGCAGTTAAGAAGCAAATTCTGTTTACTGTGCAAAGTTGCAGATTTGCAGCACATATTCCGTGTAATATGAAGAAGGCGGGTAAAAAGGGACGGGGAAGTGGACGTGATCCTGATAGTTCAGGGCGCGGGTCAGGACGCGTAGAAACTGCGCCTGGTGCCAGAGCACAAGACAGAAAGACATCCACCATACCTAGCTTCATGTCTCAGTTTACAGGGCGTCGCAGGACATCACTCTCGAGGTTCGACCACTGCGAACAGGTGGTCGGTTGGATGTCAGCTGATACTGCTTCCAGTCTGTTAAGCACCACCCTGTCTTCCACCAAGTCCACTCTCAGTAGCCAAGAGTCTGGTCAACATAATCCTCACTCTGATCATCCTTCCTCCCACCATAGAGGATCTGGTCAAAGAAGTGATCCCACACTGGGATATAGTGAGGAGCTCGTCTCATCACCAATCCTTAATTTGAACCTCTCTCCAAGCACGCTTGCAGAGGAACATGACATCTTGTGCCCTGATTCACAACCTCTAGAGGGTACCCAATCACAAGAAGATGACAGAGGTGAACGGCATTTAAGGTCAAAGGAAGTGGATGATGATGATGATGAGACACAGTTGCCATTAAATCAACCACTATTACTGTCTCAAGACCTTGATGAGGAGGATGATATACAGTTGTCAATGACTGAGTATGTGGTGGGATCAAGACATGAGGAGGATGATCAGAGTGAGGAAGTGGAGGAGGACTTGGTGGACGATGAGGTGACTGACCCCACCTGGGAAGGTGTAGAGCCGAGCGATGACAGCAGTCCTGAGGGTGAGCCATCTGCAGCACCGCAACAGGCTGGAAGAGGCAGTGGTGTGGCTACAGAAAGAAGGCGGACCGCACCAAACCGGCCCGCAAATGTTCCACGGAGCACCCCCTTGCGTAAATCTCCCTTGCCAAGGGGTAGGTGTTCCGCGGTATGGCGTTTTTTTAAGGAAAGTGCGGACGACAAAAGAATTGTAGTTTGCAACTTGTGCAACACCAGAATGAGCCGAGGCATGAACACTAGAAACCTCACCACCACCAGCATGATCCGACACATGGCATCCAAGCACCGTAATAAGTGGGAGGAACGCCCGGATCGCCAATCTGTGTCTGCAGGCCACACCACTGCCTCCTCTTCCCCTGTTTTCGGTGCCGGCCAATCGCCTGTCGAAGGCGCAGGCCCGCATACCTCCCGCCCTGCACCTGTACCATCTGAAGCACCATCAGTGACCACATCCACTTCCCTGTCCCAGCGCAGCGTCCAAATGTCGTTACCCCAGGCATTTGAGCGCAAGCGAAAATACCCAGCCACCCACCCACAGGCCATAGCACTAACCTCACACCTTTCCAAATTACTGGCCATCGAAATGCTGCCATTTAGGCTTGTGGAGACTGAGTCCTTCCGCAGCCTGATGGCAGCAGCTGTCCCTCGGTACGCAGTCCCCAGCCGCCACTACTTTTTCCGGTGTGCCGTCCCCGCCTTACACCACCATGTGTCCCGTAACATCACCCGTGCCCTGACCAACGCAGTTACTGGGAAGGTCCACTTAACGACTGACACATGGACAAGTGCTTGTGGCCAGGGACGCTACATTTCCCTGACGGCACACTGGGTGAATGTCGTGGAGGCTGGGAGCGACTCGGACCCTGGGATGGCACAGGTGCTACCCACGCCGAGGATTGCGGGCCCTACCTCCATCAGGGTTTCCGCCAGCACCTACGTTATTGGCTCCTCCTCCTCCGTTTCCACCTCCGAATTCTCTGCGCGCAGCGCCACTCACCCATCAGCCGGTAGCTGGAAGCAGTGTAGCACTGCAGTGGGGAAGCGTCAACAGGCCGTGCTGAAGCTGATCTGCATTGGGGACAAACAGCACACGGCCTCAGAGCTGTTGAAGGGGATTAGTCACCAGACCGAGCAATGGCTCTCGCCACTCAACCTGCAACCAGGCATGGTTGTGTGTGATAATGGGCGTAACTTGGTGGCGGCTTTGGAGCTCGGCAAGCTCACACACGTACCATGCCTAGCGCATGTATTTAATTTAGTGGTTCAGCAATTTCTAAAAACCTACCCCAATGTGCATGATCTCTTGACCAAGGTGCGCCGCGTGTGTGCACATTTCCGTAAGTCATCTACAGCTTCAGCCGGCCTGTTGAAGCTGCAGCAGCGCTTACAATTGCCAGCTCACCGGCTGCTGTGTGACGTGAGCACGCGCTGGAACTCCACCTTCCACATGTTGGCCCGGCTTTGTGAGCAGCAGAGGGCAGTAGTGGAGTACCAGCTGTTACACGGTCGTCGCCTCTCCGTTCAACTTCCTCTAATCAGAAGTGAGGAGTGGGAATGGATGTCAGACCTCTGTGAGGTTTTACGCAATTTTGAGGAATCGACACAGATGGTGAGCGGCGATAACGCTATTATCAGTGTAACCATCCCACTTCTGTGTCTACTGAAACGCTCGCTGCTCACAATTAAAACTGACGCTTTGCATGTGGAAGAGGTGGAAATGCGGGAGGAAGAGCTTACACAAGGTGATAGCCAGAGCACCCTCACTTCGTCTTCTCAGCGACAATTGGAGGAGGCGGAGGAGGAGGAGGAGGAGGAGGAAGACACGGTTGCCTCCGCTACAGAGGGTAGCCATGGAACTTTAGTTCCATCTCTTCAGCGTGGGTGGGCAGAAGAGGAGGAAGAGGATGAGGAGATTGAGAGTCATCTTCCTGGTGAGGACAGCGAAATCTTGCCTGTTGGTACTCTGGCACACATGGCTGACTTTGTGTTAGGCTGCCTTTCCCGTGACCCACGCGTTATACGCATTTTAGACAACACGGATTACTGGGTGTTCACCCTTCTGGACCCCCGCTACAAAGAGAATTTCTCATCTCTCATTCCTCCGGTGGAGAGGACAAGCAAAATGGTGCAATACCAGAAGGTTCTTGTCGAAAAATTGCTCCAAAATTTTCCATCTGACAATGCTGGCGGCAGATTACGTGCTACCTTGGCCAACAGAGAAGGGGAGAAAAGGGGAGCACACAGCAGTTCCGACAAAGGCAGGGCAACACTCTCCAAGGCGTGGGACACCTTCATGACACCCCGCCAGCACCCTCACCCTGATGCGCAGCCTAGTGTCACAAGGAGGGAAAAGTTTTGGAAGATGGTGAAGGAGTACGTAGCAGACCGTGTCAGCGTCCTCAATGATCCCTCTGTGCCTTACAACTACTGGGTGTCCAAGCTGGACACGTGGTATGAACTGGCACTCTACGCCTTGGAGGTGCTGGCCTGCCTTGCCGCCAGCGTTCTGTCTGAGCGGGTATTTAGTGCTGCTGGTGGCATCATAACAGATAAGCGTATCCGCCTTTCCACCGAAAATGCTGATAGGTTGACACTTATAAAAATGAACAAGGCCTGGATTTCCCCTGACTTCTCCACTCCACTGGAGGAAAGCCCCGGGGGAACATAAACTCACTTTATATATGTTATTTACAATGATGGGAATACTCTGTATTCCCATTCACCCCTTCCACCCAAAAAACGGGTATATGGTTGACTCTCTTCCATATGCCCAGTGATATAATTTTTATATAGGGCCAGCTCACCAGCAGGCCCAGTGATATAATTTTTATATAGGGCCAGCTCACCAGCGGGCGCAGTTTGACAATTTTTGTATAGGTCAGCTCACCAGCGGGCCTTCTCATATTATGTTTTATTGGGTCAGCTCTCTAGCGGGCCCTCTCATATAATGTTTTATAGCGTCAGCTCACTAGCGGGCCTTCGCATATAATGTTTAGGATGGTCAGCTCCGCAGCAGACCCTCACCCATAATGTTTTGGATGGTCGGCTCAGCGCACGTTTCCCTCTTAATCATGGCCCCAGTTCAGAAAAATCGAGGACATTTTTGGGAGAATTTGCCTTTGCGCACGTTTCCCTCTTAATCATGGCCTCAGTTCTGAAAAATCAAGGAAATTTTTGGGAGAATTTGCCTCTACGCACGTTTCCCTCTTAATCATGGCCTCAGTTCAGAAAAATCAAGGAAATTTTTGGGAGAATTTGCCTCTGCGCACGTTTCCCTCTTAATCATGGCCTCAGTTCAGAAAAATCAAGGAAATTTTTGGGAGAATTTGCCTCTGCGCACGTTTCCCTCTTAATCATGGCCTCAGTTCCGAAAAATCGATGAAATTTTTGGCAGAATTTGCAGATGATATACAAGTAAATATACAGCAAATACTGTTTGGTAACAATTTTTCGCCTAAAGTCGTTTTTATCTTCCTTTTTGTGTGTTTTACGGTCAGTCTGTAAAAATGGCGTACTACGGGCGAAAGATCGTTCCCAGCAGCGATGTTGGAGTCCAAGATGCATCCAGACATCCTCCCTATGCTGTCCCTGAACCATTTCTGTGGTGTTTCCATCATTTTCTGCCCTTTTCCTATGGACCAGGCACCCTCCCCTCATCAGAGCAGGGGGTGCCTGGTGTAGTGCTCGAGTCCTCCCATTGACTTCAATGGGGCTCGGGTGCTCGGCCGAGCACTCGAGCCTCCGGGGGCGCTCGGTCAGAGCACCCGAACACCCGAGCATTGGGGTGCTCGCTCATCACTAGTAATGAGGGGAAGTGATCCATGGCTAAAAGATTCTACATGCTGAACTGTAACATTGGGTAGATGACAATGCTCATCAGGCACCACCATGAGTTGATGCAGGTGGCTCCTCTTGCCCCATCAACTGCAGAATCAGAGAAGTGGGCACAGGCCCTACCGTCTGCAACAGTGCCCTCCACTCTAATGTCAGCTGCTGCACATCTTCATCTCAACGACTGCCAACATTTGACCTGCTGATGCTCCCTCATTGGCCTCCTTCATATCTGGCTCTGATGCAACTAATCCCCTTTAACCTCCTGAGCTTGCAGCAACTCCCCAGTTTCCCTTTCAGCTGTGGTATACTACCAGGACTGGGAGGTGAATTCTTTTTGAGGGCCCTGCTGCAATTCTTCTCCCTTCTACTGCCAGGATAATGGATAATATTGCAGCCATTTACTGAGATGTTGTATTGATGCCAGTCCAGAACTTCCCCTTGCAACCTTTTACCTAGATGTGTTAATGCCAAAGCTAACATGCTGCTGGTTATAAAATTATTAATCATCAGAAGATAAAGCTAACTTTAAAAGTATTCTGTTGTCTGTCTTTTTTCATATTGTTAAGATATGTGTTCTTGTCATTGCTGTAAACATTGCTTCAAACCCTCAAATGTTTTAGCAATCACAATGCATTGCTTTCTTTGCATTGGAGGCTTTTCTTATTCAAGGTTTTCAAAGGTCCAATTCAGCAATTATGGATTGTGTTTGACCATAACTTTGGAATAGGCCATCTGTACTGCTGTTGCAGTTTACAATTCGCAGCATCCCCAACTAAACGTTGTCTAGTTGGGGTGCTGGGAATCATTAACAGCCCACAGATGAGTACACCTTGTACACCCTTAGTACATATGACCTATTACAAAGTCAGGGGTTACGCAACCTTGGCTTTAGTAGCTGATAGGTATACCAACTAGTGATGAGCGAGCATGCTCGGCCGAAGCTCGGTTCGGCTCGAGCATCGCTCTGCTTGGCACATGGCGGTACTCGTACGAGTACCGCATGTGCTCGCCCGCCATGTTCGGGTCTCCTCCCCGCACGTTTCGCGGCTGCTGCGCAGCCAATAAACGTGCGGGGAGGCTCTGACATCAGTGTAATGCCAGCAGCCATGTTGGCTGCTGGCATTACACTGATTGGCTGGCCAGAACCCGTGATCGGGTGCTGTATAGCACCCGACGCGCGAGTTCGGCTCATTCTTAGCCAGGGAGAGATGCGCTCAGGCAGGGAAAGTCAGTGTAGGGAGAATAAAATTGTTGGAACTCTTTAAAGACCCAAAAGTCCTTTTTAGGACTGTTGTGTGTGGGGGCAGCATTTATATTTTGTTTGGGGGGGCACAATTTCCTTTTTTTTTGTGGGGGGGATATTAGTAAGGTGACATATAATACTAGATGCACAGGAAGTCAGTGTAGGGAGAATAAAATTGTTGAAACTCTTTCAAGACCCAAAAGTCCTTTTTAGGACTGTTGTGTGTGGGGGCAGCATTTAATTTTTTTGGGGGGTGGCAGAATTTCATTTTTTTGTGGGGGGGGACATGTTCTAAGGTGACATTGTACTAGGTGCACAGGGACAAATATTTCACAGTGCAGTGACAAGCTGACATATTCTGTTAGGTGCACAGGGCCAATTATTTTACAACGCAGCAACAAAAAGGGCCATTTTAAACGTGTGCCTAGCCATAGATTATTCTCACATTCTGTTTAGTGTGCAAATTCACAAATTAACGTCACATATTCCGTTCACTGTGCCTAGCCGCAGATTAGCGTCACATTCTGTTTCGTGTGCCTAGCCGCAGATTAGCGTCACATTCTGTTTCGTGTGCCTAGCCGCAGATTAGCGTCACATTCTGTTTCGTGTGCCTAGCCGCAGATTAGCGTCACATATTGTTTAGTGTGCCTAGCCGCAGATTAACGTCACATATTGTTTAGTGTGCCTAGCCGCAGATTAGCGTCACATATTGTTTAGTGTGCCTAGCCGCAGATTAGCGTCACATATTGTTTAGTGTGCCTAGCCGCAGATTAACGTCACATATTGTTTAGTGTGCCTAGCCGCAGATTAGCGTCACATATTGTTTAGTGTGCCTAGCCGCAGATTAGCGTCACATATTGTTTAGTGTGCCTAGCCGCAGATTAACGTCACATATTGTTTAGTGTGCCTAGCCGCAGATTAACGTCACATATTGTTTAGTGTGCCTAGCCGCAGATTAGCGTCACATATTGTTTAGTGTGCCTAGCCGCAGATTAGTTTTTATCTTCCTTTTTGTGTGTTTTACGGTCAGTCTGTAAAAATGGCGTACTACGGGCGAAACATCGTTCCCAGCAGCGACGTTGGAGTCCAAGATGCATCCAGACATCCTCCCTATGCTGTCCCTGAACCATTTCTGTGGTGTTTCCATCATTTTCTGACCTTTTCCTATGAACCAGGCACCCTCCCCTCATCAGAGCAGGGGGTGCCTGGTGTAATGCTCGAGTCCTCCCATTGACTTCAATGGGGCTCGGGTGCTCGGCCGAGCACTCGAGCCTCCGGGGGCGCTCGGCCAGAGCACCCGAACACCCGAGCATCGGGGTGCTCGATCATCACTAATACCAACATAATGCCTCCTAATTCCCAATGGCTAGCTTGCTACAATAGATAGAGATCCCATGGCTGACTACACCATGACTTTCTCCATTAGGAAATATGACCAGTTTCTGAGCTAGGGTATATTCAACCTTGAGCTCTACAACTGTTATGGTCTATGACTCATAGCATTCCCTGCTAGACACTGGTTAGCTAGGAACTGTAGCTCCTAAACCTGTACAGCCCATAACTGAATACTGACTTGGGCCTTTAATATCTTCAACCTTGGGTTCCTTAGCTGTTGGGAATTAGAACTACCAGCATGCACAGCTAGGCATAAGATATCACAGTTGGAGAGCCACAACAGTTTGAGATCTAAAGGATGAATTCACTCTGAATAGGCAATAGGAATATTTCCTAAGGGCCCAGTACCATACGTAGTCAGCTGTGGGTGCAGCAGCTTTTGTGGCATATAAGTATCAGCTTTTTGGATAATAGGGGATTTGAGGAGTGGTAGACCCCATTAGCTGTGAAGATCCCCCCCCCCCGACTTAAGAATATACTGCAGTACTGAGTCCAATTGATGATGACTTAAGCTGTGGGCTTTCCAGCTGTTGCTGAATACAACTCCCAGGAGCACCTGAGGTACTTTTCTATTATGTTGGTAGTTCAGAATCAGGTTACCCAGACGTTTATGCATAGTATTATTATGGTATTTATTTTCCATCAGTGGAACTAATTTCACAGCATTCTGTAGTATACATATATTAATTTGGGCCTTAAGACTTCTAGATTCTGAGATAGTGCCAAGGTCCACCCATTCTTCAGTCACATGACTAATTATGCACATTCTCATGTAATAATATTGTGAGTATTTAATAATATTCTGAGTTATAGTATACTGCCACTTCCAATGTAAAAACATGGAAAAGAATTAGTGATGAGCGAGCACCCCAATGCTCGGGTGTTCGGGTGCTCTGACCGAGCACCCCCTGAGGCTCGAGTGCTCGGCCGAGCACCCGAGCCCCATTGAAGTCAATGGGAGGACTCGAGCATTACACCAGGCACCCCCTGCTCTGATGAGGGGAGGGTGCCTGGTCCATAGGAAAAGGGCAGAAAAGGATGGAAACACCACAGAAATGGTTCAGGGACAGCATAGGGAGGATGTCTGGATGCATCTTGGACTCCAACATCGCTGCTGGGAACGATCTTTCGCCCGTAGTACGCCATTTTTACACACTGACCGTAAAACACACAAAAAGGAAAATAAAAACGACTTTAGGCGAAAAATTGTTACCAAACAGTATTTGCTGTATATTTACTTGTATATCATCTGCAAATTCTCCCAAAAATTTCCTTGATTTTCAGAACTGAGGCCATGATTAAGAGGGAAACGTGCGCAGAGGCAAATTCTCCCAAAAATTTCCTTGATTTTCAGAACTGAGGCCATGATTAAGAGGGAAACGTGCGCAGAGGCAAATTCTCCCAAAAATTTCCTTGATTTTCAGAACTGAGGCCATGATTAAGAGGGAAACGTGCGCAGAGGCAAATTCTCCCAAAAATTTCCTTGATTTTCAGAATTGAGGCCATGGTTAAGAGGGAAACGTGCGCAGAGGCAAATTCTCCCAAAAATTTCCTTGATTTTCAGAATTGAGGCCATGATTAAGAGGGAAACGTGCGCAGAGGCAAATTCTCCCAAAAATTTCCTTGATTTTATTGAACTGAGGCCATGATTAAGAGGGAAACGTGCGCTGAGCTGACCATCTAAAACATTATGGGTGAGGGTCTGCTGCAGAGCTGACCATCCTAAACATTATATGCGAAGGCCCGCTAGTGAGCTGACGCTATAAAACATTATATGAGAGGGCCCGCTAGAGAGCTGACAAAATAAAACATTATATAAGAAGGCCCGCTGGTGAGCTGACCTATATAAAAATTGTCAAACAGGGCCCGCTGGTGAGCTGGCCCTATATAAAAATTATATCACAGGGCCCGCTGGTGAGCTGGCCCTATATAAAAATTATAGCACAGGGCATATGGAAGAGGAGGAGGAGGATGAGAAGATTAAGAGTCAACCATATACCCGTTTTTTGGGTGGAAGGGGTGAATGGGAATACAGAGTATTCCCATCATTGTAAATAACATATATAAAGTGAGTTTATGTTCCCCCGGGGCTTTCCTCCAGTGGAGTGGAGAAGTCAGGGGAAATCCAGGCCTTGTTCATTTTTATAAGTGTCAACCTATCAGCATTGTCGGTGGAAAGGCGGATACGCTTATCTGTTATGATGCCACCAGCAGCACTAAATACCCGCTCAGACAGAACGCTGGCGGCAGGGCAGGCCAGCACCTCCAAGGCGTAGAGTGCCAGTTCATACCACGTGTCCAGCTTGGACACCCAGTAGTTGTAAGGCACAGAGGGATCATTGAGGACGCTGACACGGTCTGCTACGTACTCCTTCACCATCTTCCAAAACTTTTCCCTCCTTGTGACACTAGGCTGCGCATCAGGGTGAGGGTGCTGGCGGGGTGTCATGAAGGTGTCCCACGCCTTGGAGAGTGTTGCCCTGCCTTTCTCAGAACTGCTGTGTGCTCCCCTTTTCTCCCCTTCTCTGTTGGCCAAGGTAGCACGTACTCTGCCGCCAGCGTTGTCAGATGGAAAATTTTGGAGCAATTTTTCAACAAGAACCTTCTGGTATTGCACCATTTTGCTTGTCCT
The DNA here is from genome assembly GCA_037306005.1 of Rhinophrynus dorsalis. NCBI lineage: Eukaryota > Metazoa > Chordata > Amphibia > Anura > Rhinophrynidae > Rhinophrynus > Rhinophrynus dorsalis. The sequence continues at coordinate 223,532,297 of CM074718.1, read as the reverse complement.
CTCCACCGGAGGAATGAGAGATGAGAAATTCTCTTTGTAGCGGGGGTCCAGAAGGGTGAACACCCAGTAATCCATGTTGTTTAAAATGCGTATAACGCGTGGGTCACGGGAAAGGCAGCCTAACATAAAGTCAGCCATGTGTGCCAGAGTACCAACAGTCAAGATTTCGCTGTCCTCACCAGGAGGATGACTCTCAATATCCTCATCCTCTTCCTCCTCTTCTGCCCACCCACGATGAAGAGATGGAACTAAAGTTCCATGGCTACCCTCTGTAGCGGAGGCAACCGTGTCTTCCTCCTCCTCCTCCTCCTCCTCCTCCTCCGCCTCCTCCAATTGTCGCTGAGAAGACGAAGTGAGGGTGCTCTGGCTATCACCTTGTGTAAGCTCTTCCTCCCCCATTTCCACCTCTTCCACATGCAAAGCGTCGGTTTTAATTGTGAGCAGCGAGCGTTTCAGTAGACACAGAAGTGGGATGGTTACACTGATAATAGCGTTATCGCCGCTCACCATCTGTGTCGATTCCTCAAAATTGCGTAAAACCTCGCAGAGGTCTGACATCCATTCCCACTCCTCACTTCTGATTACAGGAAGTTGAACGGAGAGGCGACGACCGTGTAACAGCTGGTACTCCACTACTGCCCTCTGCTGCTCACAAAGCCGGGCCAACATGTGGAAGGTGGAGTTCCAGCGCGTGCTCACGTCACACAGCAGCCGGTGAGCTGGCAATTGTAAGCGCTGCTGCAGCTTCAACAGGCCTGCCGAAGCTGTAGATGACTTACGGAAATGTGCACACACGCGGCGCACCTTGGTCAAGAGATCATGCACATTGGGGTAGGTTTTTAGAAATCGCTGCACCACTAAATTAAATACATGCGCTAGGCATGGTACGTGTGTGAGCTTGCCGAGCTCCAAAGCCGCCACCAAGTTACGCCCATTATCACACACAACCATGCCTGGTTGCAGGTTGAGTGGCGAGAGCCACTGCTCGGTCTGGTGACTAATCCCCTGCAACAGCTCTGAGGCCGTGTGCTGTTTGTCCCCAAGGCAGATCAGCTTCAGCACGGCCTGTTGACGCTTCCCCACTGCAGTGCTACACTGCTTCCAGCTACTGGCTGATGGGGGAGTGGCGCTGCGTGTAGAGAATTCGGAGGTGGAAACGGAGGAGGAGGAGCCAATAACGTAGGTGCTGGTGGAAACCCTGATGGAGGTAGGGCCCGCAATCCTCGGCGTGGGTAGCACCCGTGCCATCCCAGGGTCCGAGTCGCTCCCAGCCTCCACGACATTCACCCAGTGTGCCGTCAGGGAAATGTAGCGTCCCTGGCCACAAGCACTTGTCCATGTGTCAGTCGTTAAGTGGACCTTCCCAGTAACTGCGTTGGTCAGGGCACGGGTGATGTTACGGGACACATGGTGGTGTAATGCGGGGATGGCACACCGGGAAAAGTAGTGGCGGCTGGGGACCGCGTACCGAGGGACAGCTGCTGCCATCAGGCTGCGGAAGGACTCAGTGTCCACAAGCCTAAATGGCAGCATTTCGATGGCCAGTAATTTGGAAAGGTGTGAGGTTAGTGCTATGGCCTGTGGGTGGGTGGCTGGGTACTTTCTCTTGCGCTCAAATGCCTGGGGTAACGACATTTGGACGCTGTGCTGGGACAGGGAAGTGGATGTGGTCGCTGATGGTGCTTCAGATGGTACAGGTGCAGGGCGGGAGGTATGCGGGCCTGCGCCTTCGACAGGCGATTGGCCGGCACCGAAAACAGGGGAAGAGGAGGCAGTGGTGTGGCCTGCAGACACAGATGGGCGATCCAGGCGTTCCTCCCACTTACTACGGTGCTTGGATGCCATGTGTCGGATCATGCTGGTGGTGGTGAGGTTTCTAGTGTTCATGCCTCGGCTCATTCTGGTGTGGCACAGGTTGCAAACTACAATTCTTTTGTCGTCCGCACTTTCCTTAAAAAAACGCCATACCGCGGAACACCTACCCTTTGGCAAGGTAGATTTACGCAAGGGGGTGCTCCGTGGAACATTTGCGGGCCGGTTTGGTGCGGTCCGCCTTCTTTCTGTAGCCACACCACTGCCTCTTCCAGCCTGTTGCGGTGCTGCAGATGGCTCACCCTCAGGACTGCTGTCATCGCTCGGCTCTACACCTTCCCAGGTGGGGTCAGTCACCTCATCGTCCACCAAGTCCTCCTCCACTTCCTCACTCTGATCATCCTCCTCAAGTCTTGATCCCACCACATACTCAGTCATTGACAACTGTATAACATTCTCCTCAACAAGGTCTTGAGACGGAAATAGTGGTTGATTTAATGGCAACTGTGTCTCATCATCATCATCATCATCCACTACTTCCTTTGACCTTAAATGCCGTTCACATCTGTCATCTTCTTGTGATTGGGTAGCCTCTAGAGGTTGTGAATCAGGGCACAAGATGTCATGTTCCTCTGCAAGCGTGCTTGGAGAGAGGGTCAAATGAAGGATTGGTGATGAGACGAGCTCCTCACTATATCCCAGTGTGGGATCACTTCTTTGACCAGACCGTCTATGGTGGGAGGAAGGATGATCAGAGTGAGGATTATGTTGACCAGACTCTTGGCTACTGAGAGTGGACTTGGTGGAAGACAGGGTGGTGCTTAACCGACTGGAAGCAGTATCAGCTGTCATCCAACCGACCACCTGTTCGCAGTGGTCGGACCTCGAGAGTGATGTCCTGCGACGCCCTGTAAAATTAGACATGAAGCTAGGTATGGTGGATGTCTTTCTTTCTTGTGCTCTGGCACCAGGCACAGTTTCTCCGCGTCCTGACCCGCGCCCTGAACTATCAGGATCACGTCCACTTCCCCGTCCCTTTTTACCCGCCTTCTTCATCTTACACGGAATATGTGACTTTAATATTTGAGTTTGAAAACTTAACAGTATTTCTTCCTATTCTGCAACTGTGCAGAGTACACAGAATAGGCTGCTAAACGTCGGTGACACACACTGAATGGAAAATGTGACTTTAATATTTTAGTTTGAAAACTTAACAGTATTTCTTCCTAGTCTGCAACTGTGCAGAGTACACAGAATAGGCTGCTAAACTGCGGTGACGAACACAGAATGGAATATGTGACTTTAATATTTGAGTTTGAAAACTTAACAGTATTTCTTCCTATTCTGCAACTGTGCAGAGTACACAGAATAGGCTGCTAAACGGCGGTGACACACACTGAATGGAAAATGTGACTTTAATATTTGAGTTTGAAAACTTAACAGTATTTCTTCCTAGTCTGCAACTGTGCAGAGTACACAGAATAGGCTGCTAAACTGCGGTGACGAACACAGAATGGAATATGTGACTTTAATATTTGAGTTTGAAAACTTAACAGTATTTCTTCCTATTCTGCAACTGTGCAGAGTACACAGAATAGGCTGCTAAACGGCGGTGACACACACTGAATGGAATATGTGACTTTAATATTTGAGTTTGAAAACTTAACAGTATTTCTTCCTATTCTGCAATTGTGCAGAGTACACAGAATAGGCTGCTAAACGGCGGTGACACACACTGAATGGAAAATGTGACTTTAATATTTGAGTTTGAAAACTTAACAGTATTTCTTCCTAGTCTGCAACTGTGCAGAGTACACAGAATAGGCTGCTAAACGGCGGTGACACACACTGAATGGAATATGTGACTTTAATATTTGAGTTTGAAAACTTAACAGTATTTCTTCCTATTCTGCAACTGTGCAGAGTACACAGAATAGGCTGCTAAACTGCGGTGACGAACACAGAATGGAATATGTGACTTTAATATTTGAGTTTGAAAACTTAACAGTATTTCTTCCTATTCTGCAACTGTGCAGAGTACACAGAATAGGCTGCTAAACGGCGGTGACACACACTGAATGGAATATGTGACTTTAATATTTGAGTTTGAAAACTTAACAGTATTTCTTTCTATTCTGCAACTGTGCAGAGTACACAGAATAGGCTGCTAAACGGCGGTGACACACACTGAATGGAAAATGTGACTTTAATATTTGAGTTTGAAAACTTAACAGTATTTCTTCCTAGTCTGCAACTGTGCAGAGTACACAGAATAGGCTGCTAAACGGCGGTGACACACACTGAATGGAATATGTGACTTTAATATTTGAGTTTGAAAACTTAACAGTATTTCTTCCTAGTCTGCAACTGTGCAGAGTACACAGAATAGGCTGCTAAACGGCGGTGACACACACTGAATGGAATATGTGACTTTAATATTTGAGTTTGAAAACTTAACAGTATTTCTTCCTATTCTGCAACTGTGCAGAGTACACAGAATAGGCTGCTAAACGGCGGTGACACACACTGAATGGAATATGTGACTTTAATATTTGAGTTTGAAAACTTAACAGTATTTCTTCCTAGTCTGCAACTGTGCAGAGTACACAGAATAGGCTGCTAAACGGCGGTGACACACACTGAATGGAATATGTGACTTTAATATTTTAGTTTGAAGACTTAACAGTATTTCTTCCTATTCTGCAACTCTGCACACTACACAGAATGTGCTGCTAAACTGCGGCGAAGCACACTGAATGGAATATGTGACTTTGATATTTTAGTTTGAAGACTTAACAGTATTTCTTCCTATTCTGCAACTCTGCACACTACACAGAATGTGCTGCTAAACTGCGGCGAAGCACACTGAATGGAATATGTGACTTTGATATTTTAGTTTGAAGACTTAACAGTATTTCTTCCTATTCTGCAACTCTGCACAGTACACAGAATGTGCTGCTAAACTGCGGCGAAGCACACTGAATGGAATATGTGACTTTGATATTTGAGTTTTAAGACTTAACAGTATTTCTTCCTATTCTGCAACTCTGCACACTACACAGAATGTGCTGCTAAAGTGCGGCGAAGCACACTGAATGGAATATGTGACTTTGATATTTTAGTTTGAAGACTTAACAGTATTTCTTCCTATTCTGCAACTCTGCACAGTACACAGAATGTGCTGCTAAACTGCGGCGAAGCACACTGAATGGAATATGTGACTTTGATATTTTAGTTTGAAGACTTAACAGTATTTCTTCCTATTCTGCAACTCTGCACAGTACACAGAATGTGCTGCTAAACTGCGGCGACGCACACTGAATGGAATATGTGACTTTGATATTTTAGTTTGAAGACTTAACAGAATGTGCTCTAATCTGCAACTTTGCACACTAAACAGAATGTGCTCTAATCTGCAACTTTGCACACTAAACAGAATGTGCTCTAATCTGCAACTTTGCACACTAAACAGAATGTGCTCTAATCTGCAACTGTGCACACTAAACAGAATGTGCTCTAATCTGCAACTTTTCACACTAAACAGAATATATTTTTTTTTTTTTTTTTTGTTTTTTTCCCCCCACACAAAATAACCTGCTGCCCCCACACACAGTAGTCCTAAAAAGGACTTTTGGTTCTTTTTTTTCACAATTTTGGTTTTTTTCCTCCCTACACTGCCTTTCCCTTCCTATCCTCAGCTCTCCCTGGCTAAGACTGAGCCGAACTCGATGGTCAGGTGCTATACAGCACCCGACCACGGGTTCTGGCCAGCCAATCAGTGTAATGCCAGCAGCCAACATGGCTGCTGGCATTACACCGATGTCAGAGCCTCCCTGCACGTTTATTGGCTGCGCAGCAGCCGCAAAACGTGCGGGGAGGAGACCCGAACATGGCGGGCGAGCACATGCGGTACTCGTACGAGTACCGCCATGTGCCGAGCAGAGCGATGCTCGAGCCGATCCGAGCATCGGCCGAGCATGCTCGCTCAACACTAAAAAGAATGACTTCTTTTTACTGGAATGCTACTAATTAATCCAGTATTCAGCTTTTACTTTACAATATATATCTTATGTGTTGTCACACACACCTGACAGAGAGCTCACTGAATCTCTTTTTCTTGAGAGCTTTTTGTTGGGGACTGTGACATCAGGAATAATACTGCCACTTCCAATGTAAAAACATGGAAAAGAATGACTTCTTTTTACTGGAATGCTACTAATTAATCCAGTATTCAGCTTTTACTTTACAATATATATCTTATGTGTTGTCACACACACCTGACAGAGAGCTCACTGAATCTCTTTTTCTTGAGAGCTTTTTGTTGGGGACTGTGACATCAGGAATAATGATGCTACCCAGGAAACAGAAATAACTTCCTCCGCTACAGCATACAGAGCACTCCATTCTATAGGGATACTGCAACACAGTATAACTGTGCCTGCTTTCACAGTGCCTAACAGAAAGCTCTCTGGGAACTGAAACTCAGAGAACTCACTGTCAGAGATATATGTTAAAAAAAAAAAAAAGGTGAAGAACATAAAACGCAGACCATCTGACTTTACATATTATGCACTAGCATTCTAGGCATTAAAACCCCCCATTTAAATAAGTGGGAGTATTAATCATTTTATTTGTCCCCATGGTGCAAATGGTTTGGACAAGAATTGCTCCTGTACTTGCTAACCTCACTAACATATCCCATTTGCATGTTGGAAAAGTAAACAAGTCTTTGCTATCGTGACCTTTTGTTCTGATATGACTATTTACTGGCTTTTATTTCTAGAAAGTGATACCTGCTGTGTAAGTTTAACCTGGAGGAAAAAAGCCAAATAAAAATTGCATCCTTCTCAAGTCTCTTAAAACAGGGAGAGACTAAGTCCAACAGAAGTCATCACAAAATCAATTATTTATTCTGTTAACAAAAGAGAAGTGTATAAAGAGTCAGACAAAGCTAGTAATTGAGTTAAGTAAAAAGAAGAACTGCAAAATAATAAAAAAAAAGTAACCGTTCACAACATCGAGGGGCGTTGGCTCAAATAAAAGATAGCAATGGTAAATTATTCATAAGCTAATTATGGTAATTGCTATAATGCTGGACCAGTGTGGTTTGTTTGATTGCCATGGTGATGTGTTATACAGAATGTAACGTCAAGGAAATAAATAAAGGTTAACACTCATTTCAGCTGTATGTTGCAGTCAGCAGCAATGTTCCTTGAAGGTGAGAACTGGTGACTGATCCAACAATGAAATAGTTAAATGAGTAATTAAAACTGGGCAGGGCTACAAAGTGCATATGTTATTCCAGTAAAGCCCTGCTTAAGCACTTCTCTTTAATTTTATAAGCTCTGGGTCACTCACCTGTGCACATATTAGCAGGAACAACAACGGAAGCAGAAGGTATTTCAATTGCTGCCTTTTTTAGGCCATATTCGACCAACTAAATAAGTGCGTTTCTGAAGCAAAACAATTGCACTTTGTGCGGTTGTGTGTGTGAGGGGGTGGTGTTTGAAAGCCATATATAAACCAGTTAGAATATGCAGAATTGTCAACCCCTCAGTGTAATTGGTTTACTACAGAAATTCTCTTCAAATAAGGCCCTCAGTCAAAAGCCTTCTCTAAAAAGTGCCCATACACAGAGCGATTTTGGTTGGAGCCAACCAGTGATCTGACCACTCAGAGATCAGATTGCTGGTCTGTTCTTCCCTCATATACAGACCAAATACAGACAATCTGCAATAGGTTTGTAATTTATCTCTCTGTGCATAGGGCTATGAGATCATGTCTGAATGACCTGATATATCAGCCCCATACAAGATCACTGTGGTGTGATCTGTTGTGGATATTCACAAGGACCTGATCATGATTTATTTAGCACATACATATTGTTATAGCCAGCCAATCTGGTTGATTTTGACCGGACTGGATGGAATCAGCCAATGCGATCACACTTTCCATCTGCACCTTAGTTGTGAATTAATTTAAGCTGTACTAAAAAGAAATTAAGCAATTCTGGAGAAAGCTATCTGCAAGTTAGGGAACAAATTAAAAAAAAATCCAAATATTCCAATTAGGAATACTATCGATGTCTTCAAGACATTCGTGAGATTCAAATCAATGGGAATACAGTGCAGCTGGTTTTCTGTAGTACTGCTCCAGTTTCTTTATGCATATGACCCTAAACACCATAGGATGTATGAAACAACTACAGACACAATGCTCAGTTTAGCTCCCCGATATTTGTGCATTTGTGTGTTTTGCTGCCCTTCTGGACAATAATGACCACTTATAACAGTACTTACAGTATGGAGGCATAAGGAAATACATTTTGATTGCATCTTTTCTCTTTCTCATGTCACAACAAGTTTGCTATTGTATTGTTAATCAGAGTCACACACTTACTCATCCCAGATTGCATTGTGGAGTGCAGATGTAGCAAAGTTATCATATTGCTGTTCATATTGCTTAAAGTGGAATTATGCACTCAGGATAAGTTGCACCTCATTTATTTTACAGACAAACTTAGATAGGTATGTGTCCTTCAGACAGCAGTCTGGTATATCAATTTATATATTGCAGCAATACATGTGTAGTTGCCTGCATATAATGATCTATGTTAAAGTCTGTCTTTAGGTCACACCCATTCACAAGTACCAATGGATTTAACCCCTTAATGTCCAAAGACGCACATGTATGTCATGGGTCAGTGTGCGATAAGGACCAATGACGTACATGAACGTCATGGATTTCAGGGTCCCTGTGTGGCTGCATGCCACTTGGGGAGTCCTGAATCGGATCTGAAAAAATCTCCGTGGTCCTTAAGTGCCGGCCAAGCACGTGCACGCTGGTCCTTAAGGGGTTAAAAGAGAATAAATGCAAAAATGTAAATAGATATTAAACGAATGCATTGGAGATCTCATGCAGGGGATTTAAAGCCACATTTAAGTCAATGGGAATTTTCATTTGTCGACTATGGTGCAGTTGGTATGCTCCAGAATTTCTAATTCTTTTTTTACCTGAATAATACTCCAAGCTAACAGCAATCATATCATTTAAATGATTCATTAAAGAAAACTGACTAGACGGAGAATGAACAGAATGCTTGAACATTGGTAGTAATTCTATTTGGGGTTTTTGCCATTTGAATTAAATTATTTAAACGTGAATTAAGAAATGGTTATAGAGTATATTCACCATATTTGATGTTTGTCTTGGATTACCATACATTCATTAGTTAGTCTTTTGGACTGATCAAAAGGTGCCTAAATTCTTCCAGACATCAAAATGCAGCTGAGTAAACAGTTCAGCTTCTGTTTCCCATTACTTCCCCTTTATCTGAGCAATGGAATATTGCTGATGGGAACTTGTACTGTTTATGGCACAAGGAGATTAGTTTATAAGTGATAAGTTTTATATACATACTTAACAACATAAAAAAGGGAAGTACACATCTTGTAATCCTGTACTAATCATGGTTACTAAAGACTCTGTGTCTCCTTTCCAGTGGTTTAACTGAAAATTATATTAGTGTTGTATGTTATAAATGATTAAACTTTAGAATAAGCTATTTGGAGAATAGTAGTCATATAAAACAACCAGCATAACAAACAGTTTGCACTTAATCCTTCACAAGCAATTCTGGTATTCCATATCTCAAAGAAAGGAGAACAAAATTCAGTCAGGAAGTAGTAATAAAATAGATGTTGGAGGGAGCAAAGTCCACTCACACATAAGAAGCCAAACACTTGTGTTAGTAGATTCCTTGTGATCTCAATCACCTATGTGAATGTCTCTCCCAAGGATATTTTCATAGGTTGTATAAACCAAAGACAGGCAATATAAGGAACACAGTCCATCTGTATCTGGAACACACATGAGCTGCTATACTTACACAATTATCACTCCTGGCTTTCTCTGAAGTGAAAGCGCAGTACTGTATGAAACCTGTGCCTTGTTGTAAAATTAGGCTGACCATATGTACCGTTTCAAATGGGAAAGTACCGTTTTTTTCATATTTCTAGACCGTCCCATCTTTTTAATATAAATGCAATTTTGTCCCGTTTTTTTCATATAACTTATATATAGTTTTTACTTTTTTTAAAAAAAAAACTGAATGCGGCTTGTTTATTTCTCATAAGATAAAGTAAATCGGAACTGTGGTTTTACTGTACACATTGATTGCCATACAGTCTTATGACTCGAGTGACTCATAACTGTCTAAGACTCTTGAGTCTATGGTAAATTACATTAGAGTCTCTTAGACAATGACATGACAACGAGTCATGAGGCTCTATGGTAATTAATGCATACAGTAAACACAGTAAAACCACTAGTGTGCATGACGAAGAGAGAAGGTCCTGATTTACTTCAGGGGCAGGCTTTTTGGCCAGAGAGACAGAGAACACCGCTAGTAAGAGACAGAGCAAATGCGTTCTCACTGCTTGCAGCTTACTATGATTGGACTAGGAGTGATGGAGTCCCACTGTCCATCTGTCCCACACCCGGTCCCATTATTGTCTCAAGGAAATATGGTCAGCCTATGTAAAATGTATCGTGCAGAGAGACCCAGAACTGATACTTTGTGTGCCGTTGTATAGCTGTTAATGTATGATCAAAGGCAGTAGGCACAAGGCACGGCCAGATTTAAAGTGTATTTCTCACTAATGGGGCAGGGATAGCGACAATAAGAAAATCATCACTTTCTGTGAAAATTACCATTTTACTATTTTTTTCTTGTTTCATTGCATTGAAATCAATGATAATAATGTATTTCTCCACCATGTGTTCTTGAGTTATTTGATAGTAGAATTAGTGGTAGCTAGTTGTGCTCTGGGTGTGGATCGACATAAAGATAGAAAGTATAAAAATGAAAAATAACCCTTTGACTAATAATAATAATAATAATAATAACCCTTTATTTATATAGCGCACACAGATTCCGCAGCGCTTTACACTCATATTGGTTCCTGTCCCCATTGGGGCTCACAATCTAAATTCACCTATCAGTATGTTTTTTTTTTTTTTTTTGGAGTGACAGTAAGATACAGTAGGTCTTGAGCTGATTGAGCCTGATACATTACTGAGTCTGACAGATACTATTCAGACAGGCATATGTACCTCATGCATTCAATACAAGACAAAGAGACAAGTCCTTAACATACTGTGTTACTTGCATGCACTCAAACTGCATGCACAACAACATGTGGGACAAGCATACACTAAGGTGTGTTGGTGCTGCACCAGCTCCTGTGCACTATATCCTTTATTGCAAGAATCTGATTCTAAAGCTAACAGGTAGATCCTGTTTAATATTGTACTATTAAAAGTTATACTTTAGTACATCATATTCTCTACAGACAGACAAGACATCAGCCCACCCATAAACAGATCTGACTTACAGTAAATTAATTATAGTAAAAACTTAACACTACAATGATTAAGTCCACCAAACATGTTAGGGACAGGTGAAAAGGGAAAGAAATATGAGGAATGCTGGGATATCTTGCTGGTGATAGTAAAGTCATACTAGAAATAACTGACTGCATCCATGATTTCATGCAGAGTGGGTTTTCTTTGCAGCATTATATTATTAATGACTGAAGGGCATATATCTATGCAGCAGAAATGGAAACAAGTACAGAAGGCAGAAGCAAAGGCAACATGTTGTAACAGCAGCACTGAGAACAAGGAAGGAGTTTGTAGTCACCACCATCTAAGACAGTTGTGGCCAGTGTAATGAACATTGATTAATGATTGACAAATAAAAATGTGAGGTTATATTGGAATCAAACATGATACTGTATATAATTTGTCTACCATACTGTCACCGGGAGATTTGAGAAATAATGGTACTTAACAAGTACAGATACAATAAAATGAAAACTTTATTAAATAAAAGATAAAAGGTAGTAGTAAGCCTCTCCACCCTTCACTAGACCAGGTATAGAGACAGTGCAACGACACTTCCCCAACCCTTCACTAGACAGGTGTGAAGACAGGATAATATACAATACTCCTGAATGATGGAGCATCACAAGGAGCGAGAACACTTCTCCTACTCTATACTAGACCAGGTAGCAGGACAGTGCAACAACACTTCCTCTACCCTTCACTAGACCGGTGGGAGGATAGGCACAGACAATACCCCAGAACGCTGGAGCACGACGAGGAGCGAGAGTAGTTCTCCTACCTTCACTAGACCAGGTAGCAGGACAGTGCAGTGACACTTCCCCTACCCTTCACTAGACCGGTGGGAGAGTAGGCACAAACAATACCACAGAACGCTGGAGTACCCCAAGGAGCGAGAACACCTCTCCAACTTTCACCAGACCAGGTATCAGGACAGTGCAACAACACTTCCCCAACGGTTCACTAGACAGGTGGGAGGATAGTCACAAACAGTACCCCAGAACTCTGGATACAACTAGGCAACAGAACAGGCCCTAGAATGCTAGAGACTAGACAGTCAATGGTGACGTGCCCTAGAATGCTAGGGTGAACCGACAGACAGAGGTGACAGACCATAGAACCCTAAGGAAGAATAACTGGCTACCCAGAATGGAACACAACCAGGCAACTGACAAGGCTGACTAACACTGGATACTGCCAAGGAGCAGTAATCGTGGCAGTGATAGGCCCAGGTAGGTCAAGGAAGGAAAGTCAGCCAGAGCTGGGTAGGCCAGGAAGGAGAGTCAATCTGAGTCGGGAGAGCAACGGAGCGAGAGTCAACCAAAGCCGGGAGGAATAGTAATATGAAGCCAGGAGTCTCAGCTGGATTGGGTAGTCGGCCGAAGCCAGGAGTCTAAGCCGGTTCAGGTAGTCAGACAAAGCCAGGAGTCTCAGCCGAATCGGGTAGTCAGAGGAAAACAGGAGTGTCAGCCGGATCAGGTAGTCAGACGAAGCCAGGAGTCAAACAGGAACAGAAGTCAGATGAAGCCAGGAGTCATACACAGGAATAAGCAATCGGAACATAGGAGCACAAAGCTCAAGTACACAACGAAAGGGCAACTGTGTATATCTGGTCTGAGGCCTATAAGGCCTAGCATATTGGCGGTGGCCTATAAGAATAGCGCTCAGTAGTTGAGTGACAACCAAGGCATGACCAAGGTCACCAAACCGCAAGGCTCCACTAAAGGCAATCACAGGCACCGTGATAAATACTTTTCTATTTCAACATATATTCATCACTTTAATTTTTAATTATCTTTATGTTGTCGATTGATTTTGTTGAATGATTTTTATTTTAATTCAACGTCATCAATGTTTAAAACTATAATTTTACATTTACACTTTCAAGAGTAATAGTGTATTGTGGTTTAGATTATACAGACAGCATACAGAGTACTAATTTGTATTGATGTATTCATTCACTCTTTAACATACTTCCACTTTATTATTTTAGTTTATCATACACAATTGTTCTTTCTATTTCCATTTTAAAATTACACTATCAAGAAAAATAGTGTTATGTATTTTGATTCAAATAGCAATGCAGATTAGTCCAGCAATGCAGATTAGTCACATTCATGTGACATAAATAGCAGGTATGCCTTTCAAAATATTATTAAACGGGTGTTACAACTTACCTTGACTTCAGCATCATCTGCAGACGCGAGGCTTCAAGCATGCTGCAGGCCTCTGTTTTATCTGTTTGCTTCCTGTAGTCTCCTCCTACCTACTTCCTCCCTCTGAGCTGCTCCTCCTACTTCCTTTGGAGGGGTTTAAAGGGTAGACTGAGGCCTGACTCATTTGCCCTTGTGTTGTTGTTCATAGCAGTTCTGTTACCTTGGGCTCCGTGTATGACCTGGCTAGTCTTCCATTCATTCTAGTACTGACCTGTGGCTCTGTCTGACTATGCTTTTGCCTAACCACTAATAGTGGACATCCAATCTGGTGCAGTCTTGTGGCTCTGGCTGACTACCTGAACTGTGTATGACCCGGCTTTTCTGTCTACCCTCTCTGGTGCTGACTTGTGGATCTGTCTGACTATTCTTTCATCTTTTCCCCTGGTGACCAGACACTCAATACAGTGCGGGCCTGGGGCTCTGGTAGACTTGCATAACTGACTGCAGGCGTGAGTCAGTTTTCACCTTACTTCTACTGACTTCAGACGTAAGTCAGTATTCGCTCCTACTGACTGCAGGTGTGAGTTAGTATTCGCTCCTACTGACTGCAGGCATGAGTCAATATTCATCCTTACTGGCCCCAGGTGTGAGTCAGTGATATTTCCTTCTGACTGCAGGCTGAGTCAGACCTCATTCCTCATCGGATCAAGATCCTGGGTTCCTGTTCCTGGTTCCAGTGGAGACTTCCAGTGGCTAAGGTCTCCAGCACAGTGGTTTAGCATTGCAACCTATTATTTCTTATAGCAGGCTTGCTGTCTATTACCCTGTGCTTATTCCTATTGAATATGTTGTATATATCCTCTTTATGTAATTTGTTAATAAACTGCATTAATGAAACCGTACTGACTCCTGAACTTCTCTGGGTAGCCGTGACAACGGGCCTACAGCAGCATGGTGATGGGGGGGGGTCAGGTGTACTAGAAGTGTACTGCAGATCAGTAACTTTCTAGGTAAGTCTTTAACTTCAGAAATGTGTTAGCTAGCAGGCCTTTTGGTTTTTTTTCAGGTGGCTTTCCAAAGTAAACCATTCAAAAATTATAAGAATGGCTTATGCATTAGTTAGCGTTTGCAAAAATAAATATAATTAAAAACCTTTAGAAATGTTTTTAGCATTGAAGTGACACTTAGAACTTCTAGGGCAAATAGAATGACCTATTGTCAGACCCCAAGAACAAGTCAGTCGGCATCCAAAAGTCCAGCAACCGGCTGATTCATCATTAAGGTGCAAAGCTCGTCACAGCAACATACATGGATTGATTACTGCCCCATCAAAGTGGTGCAGAGATTTTCAAGCAGGGTGCCAGACACATAACCAGAAGTCTCCGGGCCCTGGTGCAAGAAGTGCCATGGGCCCCCCACCACCACCACATTGGCCCCCCTCGACCACACTGAACCCCTCTACAATGCCCCTCAATCTTCACAATGGCCCCCCATCTCCTACCTCCCTGGAGCTCCCATGCGATCCTCTTAGTAATGCAAAGAGCTGGAAGATGATCTCCCAGCGCTCTGCATTACTAGAGTACCGGAGGGAGATTGTGGGCGCCAGGTGGAGGGGTCGCAGGGGGAGGCCGGGCCTCTAGAGTAATGGGCCCGGTCGCATACTAATTGTGAGACCTAGGAATAACTATATTTTACTTATTTGTTCCCTGCATAAGACCATTTACAAACAACATATAAAATGTTAGGGGTGACCCAAAAATCTAGATTGCATTTTTCGCAGTGACCTGAACAAAAGAAGCCTGAGAACCACTGCAGTTGTCAGTAATCCTTTCCTGTGGGGAGCAAAGAGTGGGTCGTTTTCAACCAGCTACTGCTGTCTAATTAATTCTGTAAGGACCAGGGGAGTGCATAATGCATTGACGATCAATGAATTGTACAATCCTCTTGTCCTCAAAGCTGTTAATATGCTGCAAAACAATATTTTGACAGATCAGCCAATTTTTTGAAGGCTCGCCCCATAAATGTACTCTCTATGTGCACATGTTGGCCTTACTGTAAAGGCAATAAAAAGGACAAAGTTCCTTTTACCAGAAGATATGAAAATGTTATAGAGAGACAGTTAAAACTTTGAAAGCTTCCTGAAACAAAGCAAAGAGTATATCACTGACAATATTTAGATGAACTATAAAGCTAGACTTCCTAACCTATGGCACACAATGACCTGGTGATTTACAAGGCAAGAAGGCAAGATTTCTGAACAAGCAACAGTTGTACAATAATATGTGAAAAAGACAATTATCTTAGCAGTTGTAGTATCCTGTGATGTCACTGACTTGAGGCAGTGGTGTTGGAGGCTGTGATTCAGTATCAATGTGGGATCTGTAATAGTGTGCTTGTAGCACTTTGGGATTCTTTGAAAATATTCATAATGATGTACTGAGACTATAGCAAATTTTGAGCAAACCATCTACACCAGTTGGGGAAAAGACACACTTCCAAACAGCAAATTGAGATAAATGGCAATTTCAACCAAACGATTGCCAGATATGTTATACTTACAAAGGGTAAATTAAATAATACATTTAAACAAAAGATTACTTTTAAATATCTCAAATGCATAAAGATTTACTTTTTGGGGTAACTTTGTCAGGTTTCAAATCTGGGTATGCTGTCACACTGAGGAGAACTGCTTACTGAGCTATCTTAGCTGATGGACAGCCCGTCCAGCTCGCCTTGACAGAATAATCTTTATCTGATTAATCCAGGGATACATTGCAGTGTGTTCTTTTCCAATGGTTTCTTACTCTACCCCATGAAATTATAAATCATCTGGTGCACTTCCTGTTTGCCAGATTATCTTGCCTTACTCAGATGATCTAGCCCGTGCTGCCTTGTGCTGATTACATGATTGTCTTTCACAGTCTATGTCCAACTTGAATCTAGCATGTTTGTTCCTCTATGTGATTTTTAACCTTGACAATGCTTGATTGTGCCAGCTTCACAGTCCTCGCTATGATTCCTTGTTTGAATTTGTGTTTGTCTGTGAAAGAGAGAGAGTCTTGTTGTGAGTCTTTACTTTTCCTAGTAAATAATGACTCCTTCTTAGCCTGTCTATACCTTCTCTTTCTACTGTTCTGATTGCATCTTCTATGACCTGCCTCTTATGAACCACCACTATATCCAATTACACCTATTCAGATCATGGATATCAAGGGAGAATGTCTACTTGCCCCACCTTTTTTTTCTGGAAGTATGTTTTTTTCTTGTTTTTTGTTCACAGTGATAGGGATAGGGGGCAGTTAAATAAAATAGATAAATAAATAAAATAACAAATAATGTCCCATAAAAAGGGATAGGGTGAAAGGATTAAGAACAGTGCAGGGATGTGTGATTAAAGTGGTAGTCCAAAAACTGACTGCAGTCATGGTTCCTTCACCCTGTGCAATAAATGATGGTGATCCCTTTCCTCCTAAGGAGGATGCAGTTTGTCAAAGTCCCACCAAAAGTTCCACCCTTACCACTACCACCAGCACCAGTACTATTAACCAACCATTTAAAAACACTGAAGACAACAATGAGTTGCTTTCTAGTGTAGATGGGATAATGGAAGATAGAAGAGTAGCTCAACCAACTGCTGCATCTGACAGTAAGACAAAGAAGCACAAAAACACCTGTCCTGAAAGTAGTAGCAAATGTTGTGAGAATCCATTAAAGGGGAAAAGTAAAAAGAAATTGTTTGAGACCAAAAGCCTAGAGGAATATAAAAGTAGTGGTGACGAAGTGGCTGGCAATGCTGAGAAAACAATTGGAAAGTCTGACCCTGGAAAATCAAAGATAGCAAAAAGTGCACAGTAATCCTGTCAGTCATCATCAGTATCATCAGAGCTTCCAAGTCTCACTCAGCCACACACACTAATAGTGTTGAGTAACCAGCAACAACACAGGTTATCAGCATCTACAGCTTTAGCTTTCACTGCCTCTGCTGCTCTTGGAAGTGAAACACGTGTGACACCTAGTAGTAGTGCAAATTCAGCAACAACTAGCCCCAGTAGTAGTAGTAGCAACCTCTCAGGAACCTCACAGTTTACGAAATCCACACTATGATGACACTTCACTCAGGATCCAAAAGATAAGCATGTTGCTATCTGTTGTCTGTGTAATAAGCATGTGAGTAGGGGGGGAAGCAGGATCTCACCTAGGCACCTACTCAGTGAATTCCCACCTGAAGCACAACCACAGGTCTGACTGTGAGACACACTATCAACACATCAGAGGTGTCACAACTAGCATTCTCTGGGCTCTGGGGTACTAAATAGAAGTGCTTTTGATGTGCTAGAGAGTTTGCCAAGATTTTCTGCTCCTGCTGAAGAGGAGTATGACTCTGAGTTTGTTTTTGGAGATGACAAGAGTCTTAGAGTACCTACACATTCCACTACCACCCCTACCACCTCTACAAGTAGCCATTAAAATAATAAAGTTACACAGTTCTTCTAATATAGACTGCCATCCCACACTTACTAAGTCAAAACCTGCACAAAATAATTCAAAATTATGCCTATGAAATAGTAGACTTGCCACAATGTTGGTGGTCGAAATGCTGCCCTTTTGTTGTAAACAGAGGCTTTAAAGAACTAATATAATGTGTTGTACCCAGCTGGAACATATCAAACCACAGTTATTTTTCAAGGATGGTTGTACCAATGTTACTTACGCAGGAATTTAGCGTTGTGGGCACAGACAAAGGCACTCAGCCTGCTAACAATTGTTTCAAGGCATATGTTGCTGTATGACTCACAATTTTTACTTTCCGCTATTTATTTCTAAACTTTAGCCTTCACAAGAAGTAAAATTGTGGTGGGAAATGTTGCAGTCATAGAAAACATAAGCAAAATCTGGTGTGAAATTTATTGGCAGTGGCAAAAAGGAAAACACATATACTGTCTATGGGCAAAATGGGTATAGAACAAAATATGTTTGGGTTTTTCTGCAAAAGGTCCTATGAGAATTTAATCTGACTTTTGCCCATCCCTACAGCCATCTTTACCAGTGCTGCTCTGTCATCCATGTCTCTAGAATGCTTCCTCTTGTCTGCCTTTAAACATCTTCCTGTAGGCTTACCACATTACTGTTACTACTATGCTATTTTATAGATTGTCTTTCTTTTGCCATTCAGCTCCTTTCTGTTCAGGATCTCCATTATGAAAGTGGAGTGACCAGATCTTCAAGGTACAACATCCCACACTTGGCCTCATTGCGTCTCTTTCTTAATTTTCACCTATCAGCCTAAATTTATAATGAAGTTAATTTGCATGGTATCAGTCTTTCCGGTGATGACAATTTAGAACAGAATTTTCAATTATTATAGTTGCTTTTTCACTTTTTCCTATGCTATGCTTATTTTACCTTGGTTGGTGGGTGCTTTATTCAAGATGGATGCTGGAGATCTTTGCAGTTTTCAGGAAAACTATGTCCATACAAGAGTACAAGTTTCCACATTGATTTAGGCAATTAAGTAAGGCAATAGAGCATTAAGAGGAAGTAATAAATCAGGAAGTGTACATAGCCTTTAAGGATCTCATGTCCTCTCATGTCTTCTGCATCATGTTACCTCTCCAGGTCAATACTTGTTATAAAGCAGTTGAATGAGCGACCACTGGGGATGAGGTCTTCCAATAAGCAAGCACTGAAGGCAGATGTTTAACTACCATTGCTGTCTTTTAATGCTCGCACAGTCCAAGAAATCTGTAGAGGCCAATTAGAAGCCAACAACTCCGTCCCGTGTAACAGCAACATTGGAGGTAGTAATTGTCCTGCCATTTTGTATATTAAAGGGGACCTTTAACTTACACAGCTTTTAATGCCATTAGTTGCATCTATTAAATTGCCTATAGCTTGTGTCTTCTGTTTTCCAATCAGTTTAATTGTTTTATGTTTTTGTTTTAGTAGTCAGGGAATCTAAATTCAACAGAAAATGATTCTTTAAACTGGACAGAAAAAAACATAATTATTTACTCAAATGTCCAAAAAAGCTCGTCCCTCCACCTTCTTAGGCTTCTGAAAGTAGTAGAATAAATCTGATATGGAGGAATACTCGTTCAAATCCTTTCAGTGAGACTCTCACTGAGGAGAGGAGTTTCAAAGGTGACAGATCATGAAAGATAACGGTCTGTTACTACTTCTTTAAAGAAGAAACTATTTCTTGTGCCCTGTCTCAGACTGCACAATACAAGTTCATGTGAAAAGCTGCTCCTTCCAAGTCAGAAGGTATCAGAGAAGAGGATGAGGCAGAGGGTGTGAAGGAAATGGTAGGCAGTAGTCTGCACATGAATGATGTCTAAGGGGTGAAGGCAGTGATTCTCAACCATGGTGCTGTGGGATTGAGGTATGCATTGGGCACCAACTCAGGGTTCCAAATTTTTCTATAGGACTATGGCAAAAATGTGAAATGTGAGTTTGAAATGTATGTTAATGAAAATTGTTTTTTTATTTGTTTGATTTTTTAAACAACATATTTTTATTAATTTGTTTAGAATTCAATATGAATACAATTTAACAAAAAGAAAATTAATAAAAAAAGGACAATAAAACATAAAATAAGATATATTTATGAAAATGTTTAAGCACAATATGTTCATTTTTGCCATTCTAATTCTAAGAGCCAAGAATTCATCACACCCTTAACAAATGACCTACAAAATGACAGTGGTTGTCACAATGGTATCAAGGCAACAGATCACTCTAGATTACTCTAAACTTGGGACAATTGTCAAAAGCAAGCATGTCCTTGTTACAGCTTAAGCTGGAGGTAAATGAGCAAGGCCAGATTTCTGATCCCAGTTGAGCTGAGACAAGACCAGGATGGACACATCGGTATCCAGGAAGGAGGAGGTTCTGTATACTTTAGTAATAATGTGTCATGTGTAGGACCATCAGTGAGAAGGATGATCTGCAGAATAGCCAGGCACTGAGAAGACCAGGGCAAAAAACTTCTGCAGCAATGAGTTTGTGAGCAACTAATGTCTGCTGAGAAGAGATCTATGGGCAAATAGCTGAGGTCTGCTTTGATGAGATGCCTGGGCCAATAGTAGAGATCTGCAGCAATGCGATGCTTGAGCAAATTGCTGAGCAGTAATGAGATGCCCGGACAAACAGATGAGCAGGAATGAAAAGCTGAGATTCCTCAGCAAATAGCTGATCAGGGATGAGATGCCTGGGCAAATACCTAAGCAAAGAAAATGCCTGAATCAGAATATAAATCAAAGTCAGAGGAACAGCCAAGGTCAAGGCAGGAGAAAGTAGTGATATAGTGAAGAGTTCCATGGCTTGACAACAGCATCTACTCACTAGGGGCACAAGGAAGCCTAAAAATCAGGCAAATGTAACATGATCAGCTCAACTAAAAACCCACTCTACTAATCTCTAGGGGTGGTGAAACGTCCAATCATGTTTCCACAAAACAATTTGTGAAAATCACGTGGTTATCTGCTATAAATTAAGTGATTTAAATGTATGCCATTTTCACCCTTTTTTGCTGTTTTTTCAATGGCTAGAAGCTTTCTCCCCTTTAATAATGTGTTTTTTCCTTTTCGGTATAAAAATGTGCCTTTTTCTAGGAAGTGAAACACAATAGAAGCAGCTGCAGAGTGAGAGGTGCTAGGCTGTTGTACCGTGAATTGCGAAATTGAGGCAGGAGAGGTTCATAGTGATTGCTATCACTATAAGAAAGTTTCATAACAATAAAAGGAGGACCTGGAAGGACCATTATGCGTCCAGTGAGTTGGAGGAGGAGGAAGTGACCACTACCACCAACATGAAAGGGTCTGGAAGCCCTGGTTTCCCAGACCCAATGCTGGCCAGTCCCTCCTAACATCACCCCTAGGGATCTTGGGGAAATTTTTGTCGAGGGCAGAGGAAGAAGAGGGTAGTGGAGTAAGCAAGACAGGTCAGCTACCTGTGCCTGCTGCCTCTGCTACCAGTGCTGTGCCTGCTACCAGTCTTGTAATTCATGGGGGGGGGAGATGATGCCAAGTATGACAGCAGGGGACTGTAAGTCACACTTGCCATCACCAAGCAGTCCCGCCACTAGTACTACTAAGAAGGTCCAGCAGCTTGTACAGAGTGTTAGGAGTGAAGGAGAGGGTGATCATATTACTAGTGATGAGGAAGACACAGGGACTGAAATTGATGTGGTTGGTGTTAGTAGTAGTGGTAGCACTGGGGGGAGGGGGAGGAAAAGTAATGCAGAGTGCCCAGACTAGGGGTCAAAGAAGCCCACACCATTCCCCTGATCCTGGTAGTCCCCTTCCCCCCACGGCATTGTCCTGGTGGATCATGCTCCTGAAGAAGGCAGAATTGTTGCCTAGCAGCAATAATACCACCACCACAAGGAGCACAGATCAGCTGCCTGTGCCTGCTGCTAGTGCTGCCAGTCTGCCTTCTTCAAGTCGACAAGAAATGGCAAATGTGACATTAGGGGACCCTCTGTCACATTTCTTATCACCTCCTCCAACTGGTGAGATATCTGTAATAGAGCAGCAGAAGCAAGGAGTAACTGGTAGTGGTGGTGGTGGTGATGATGATGATGTTAGAGAAGCTGGGGTGGAAGAGACAACAATGGCCTATTTAGCCCAAACTGAGAAGGAATGGGAGACAGGGATGGGGATGGGCATCACCACCACCACCCGAAGTGAGCTTTTTGAATTTGCGGAGTTTTCTTCTGCTCTAATTCCTGCTGCTGCTGAGTTGCAAGGGCAGCAGGATTCTGAGGATCAGGCTAGTGTGCCACAGACCACTGTGGACACAGTGTGAATGGGGTCAACAAGTGATACAGGACTAGGAAAGGTTCCACTTGCCAGCAGCAGCAATACTCCTGGTCCTAGTTGCAGTGCTGATTCTGAGGAATTTTCAGCAACAAGGCAACATCATCCTCTGTCCCATCCAGTGAATGGGAATGTGGAGGAGAAGAAGAAAGAGGCAATTCTACTCCACCTTTCCCTTCACCCCTGAAGTCTTGAGTGTGGGGTTATTTTTCTCCCCAAAGGCAACAAGAGGCGAGGCAGAGATCACAGAGGAGGAAGAATAAAGAAACCCAGCCAATGGCTAAAAGTTTGATGATGAGTGAAACACCTGGATCACCATCACCTTCTTGCTCTAGGGTAACTACATCTTATGGCAATCCACCTCTTTCATCATTACCTCTCACACAAAGTGATAGCCATTCTGTAGATTTATCACCGTCTCCCTTGGGTTCATGTGCTTCCTTCCTCTGTGGTGTGTCAGCAGGCATATTTGGGGCCACTTCCACATTACTGACATCATGAAACAGGCACTGG
Source organism: Rhinophrynus dorsalis (assembly GCA_037306005.1). Classification (NCBI taxonomy): domain Eukaryota; kingdom Metazoa; phylum Chordata; class Amphibia; order Anura; family Rhinophrynidae; genus Rhinophrynus; species Rhinophrynus dorsalis. The sequence goes on along the minus strand of CM074718.1, from coordinate 223,509,592 downwards.
CAAGGACTCCTGTTTATGGGCCTATTATGTGCTGCCTTATTGGGTCCTGCCTTCTCCTGCTCTTTTATAAACCTCCCTGGGCCTGGGAGTCATGGCCCTTACGTGGTGTTTCCACTAGTGTCTCTTGTGCTCCGTTGTGACCTGTGCTTTATCTGAGAATCCGCTCCGTGTATGACCCCGGCTTGTCTGACTACCCACTTCGGTCCTGACCTGTGGCTCTGGCTGACTAAATAGCTCAGTATATAACTCTGGCTTGTCTGACTACCCACATTGGTTCTGACCTATGGCTCTGGCTGACTAACTCGCTCCGTGTAGTCCCCAGTTGCCTGACCTCTGGCTCTTCCTGACTATCGCTCCGTGCAGTACCCAGCTTGTCTGACCTGTGGCTGTGGCTGACTACTTGCTCAGTACCCTCCTAGAGTGCCTGACCATCAGTCTCGGTGTTCCGTGGTTCAGGCCTGCTCTCGCTCCCTGTTGCCTCTGGTCGAGCAACCCAGAGTGCAGACTGATGCATCAGTGCTATCCCCTCTGTTGTTTCATCCACACTTTGGGCCTAGTCTCTGGTATCACATAGTAGTGCAGTGCACAGCACAGTGTGTGGCTCTGAGTAGGAGCCTGGTTCCTATCATCCTGAGTTCTGGGGTTGTGTGGGCTATATTATTATTTGCTGTACATTATAAATAAAGGTGTTTATTTATATTTTATGATTGTGTCTGCCCTTATTTGCCTGAAAACCGTGACAAGATGTCAGGATGTGGCAGTTCATGTCCATCAATTGCACACTGTGCTGCACTGACCACACATGGCAGTGTGGTGTAGTATAATCTCAACCAGGGCATAAAGTGGCATTTGAGAATATTCCATACCACAGAATATGCTTAGCTGGAGGCTGGGAGGGTTCATCATTACTATTAAACTGTCTGCAAATTGTCATGTGTACTTAGTGAGGAGTGGACAAGGGGCATAGTGACAGCAGCAGTACTTGGTTTCTGGTGGGGGGGATTTCACATTGAGGACCCTAAGTGTCATGGTTTTTGGATTCAGTTGTGCCAGGTGTATGTTGTGAGTACAGATGTACCCTTTGTTCTCTGTTCTTCCTTTATTTACCACACACACTGGGCACATTGCAGTTGCTGATGTGAGAGGCACAGTTCATACTGTCAAGGAAACATTTCAATTATTTTTCTATTACATGATTTTGGAGGAGGGGCAGGTGGGGAAGCATTATTGGCAAACTTCTTCTTTTCTGAACCTGAAGTTGTGGGGCCAGTTGTGGTGCTGCTACTGCCTCAGACACATCACTGGAGCTAGTAGTGGTTAGTGGAACCATGATCATCATCACCAATATTACTGCTGCTGTTTATCACATTCTCTTTGAGCTGCCTAATAATCCTGCTGTTTAAACAACTCAGCAGCAGCAAGAACCAAAGTCACAAATTCCGCAAATACACCAGGGCATTTGACAATGGTCAGTGGGAACTTGCCAACAGGACATGACCTGCTGGCACTAGGCAAGTATGGTATTTTTTTTTCCTCAAAAACATAGGCCTACAAAAAAATTTTCAATTTTTGGGGGCTTGTTTCCAAGAAGTCTAAGTCCTACAAATCAATGTTCCTTCAGGGCTTATGCCAATTAAGCCTAAGTCCTTCAAATCAATGTTTCCTTAGAGCTTGTGCCAAACAAGCCTAGGTCCTACAAATCACCATTTCCTTAGGGATTGTGCCAAACAAGTCTAAGTTCTACAAATCAATGTTTCCTCAGGGTAAATGCCAAACAAGTCTAAGATCTTCAAATCAATGTTTCCTCAGGGTTTGGGCCTAACACAAGTCTTATTTCCTACAACAAATAAATGGTTCTTAGGACTTGTGCCTCTAATAAGTCTAAGTCCTATAAATCAATGTTTCCTCAGGGCTTCAGCCGAACACAAGTCTACATTTACAAAGCCTCTACAAAATACTCTACTCCGTCAAGTATCAGTCTACCCCAGGTGCAGCTTATGGCAGTGGGTACCTGTGTCTGTCATGTTATGTACCAATTTCGTATTTTATTTATTTATTTATTTATTTATTTTTATTAACTTTCCCCCCAATACCAGTCAACAGCTCCCCCCCAAATAAATTCCCTTTTTAACTGATTTTTTCCCCGGACCCCACTCACAAACACAGGCACCCTCCTCAGACCCCTTTTATACCATGTTTTTTTTTTTTAATTATTGTATTTTGATTTTTTTTTAATTACCTGTGCCCTCAGTCCCAGTAAACAACACCCAAAAAACATTCCCTGTTCAACTGATTCTTTCCCCACACTCCACCAACACAGATACCCTCATACCCCTCTTATACTATGCCTTTGGGAAATAAAATAGCATTTTCTATGTATTGTGTGTATATTCAATGTTCCCATTGATTTCAATGGAATAAGCTAGGAGAAAAAAGCGGAAAAACTGCTCTTTTTTATTGGAAATTATTCTCCAAGTAGTAAGTGTCATTTTTCAATGATTTTGGTTTGAGGTGATAATTTTTACCCATACCTACAAATTACAAGGAAGAAAGGTTGAGGAGGAGTGTTACATTGGTAAAGGTACAATAATGGTGCCCTAAGAATTCCAAATTCCAAACAAGACTGAGAACTATTGGGCTAAGGTGCTATAAAGGAGGTAGGGACTGTGAAGTGTGATGAATTGAGTTTGGATTGTTGTATTGTATTGTATATTTTTATTTATATAGCGCCAACATTGTACTTGGCACTTTACAGTTTACATTTAATATAGAAGGGGTACAATAAGTGCTGTGATTAAGTGCTTATAAAGACAATCATAAGGGGAACAACAGGTGAGTATATATTAGGATAAAAGGTCCCTGCCCTGTAGAGCTTATAATCTCAGTTTGATTGTACTGTGTCGTAATCAACACTGCTTTTTATTAATAATCTTAAAAGCTGGTTTAATGCATTGAATCCTACCCATATTTCTGCAGTAACCAAGACTTATTGCCCACTCTGACACCTTACTGTCTTATCTAAGTAGGATTAATAAAGTAATGTGTCAAAGTACCTTAATAAAGTACCTTAATACCCCAATGACACAATTATTTCATAATTCTGTCTGTTTTTTCGAACAACTCCACTTACAATATAAGCAATTATTCTAATAATAATGTCTGTGCTTGCTTAACAATTTGCATGTTGGAACTCAAAATGACACCCTTCCAACTGTGATGTATCAAGCACAGGCATTTGCTAAAGGGGGGAGGGTAGTGGAAAATTTCCCTTTATCACTTACTTTTGTCTGTTTGAGGTTTTTATACACAACTCGAGTACAACTGATACAAAGCTATCACTTCACAAATGCATAACTCAATAGACCAACTGCTTCCTCAACTGTGTGTGTGTCTGTCTGTATGGTCTGTATCTGTTTGTGTGTGTAGTGTATGGAGTGTGCATATGTCTTTACAGTGTGTATGTATGGTGTGTGTGTGTGTTTCTGTTTGCCTGTACGGTGTGTATCTGTATGTGTGTGTGGTGCGTGTGTATGTGTTTGTACTGTGTGTATCTACATGGTGTCTGTGTATGTTTATCTGTGTGTGTGTCTGTGTGTGTGTCTGACCCCTTATTAGGTTAGAAATGTCTTTGGGAATTAAACTAAACAGTACAGCGTGTGTGGTGTGTAGTGTGCGTGTTTGTATGGTGTGTATGTATGGTGTGTGTGTCTGTACGGTGTGTATCTGTATGGTGCTTGGTGTGTGTGTGTGTGGGTCTGTATGGTGTATATCTGCACAGTGTGTGTGTGTGTGTATGGTTTGTATCTGTGTGTGTGTGTATATCTGATCCTGTTTCTGAACCCTAATTAGGTTAGAACTGTGTTTTGAAATTAAACAATGTATTATGGAATTAAGCTAAGCAGCACAGAACAATCCAGTGTAAGCAATTACTTCTGAAATGCCACCCAAAACTCACAAGAGTGTAGCATTTAATTTTTTCAATAAAATTAACAGTTTTGCTGATCTTTATTGCACTGCTTTAGAAACATGCACATCAAGGGTGGTAGCAAATGCATAACCTGATGGACATTAAAATCTGTTAAAAAGGAATGTGTGGGTAACACTTTTGGATGCAACTCATCATTAGATTCGTCTGCCCAAGGATAACCCCCATTATGTTTTTCATGAATTCCATTTGTAATAAATGCATGTGCTGCCATACTTGATTTGTTTGAAGCTGCAAGAGTTTCCTATCCTCTCTCATTAAGAAACTCACAGTGAAGTGAGCAGTTATGAATCCTAGCAACCTGAATCATCGTGCACTTACAGAATATGAATATACGCCCCACACACAACCACCTGAAAAAATCAGATACACCCTGATCTTCTGTAATTTGCTTATTTCTTTCCTGTCTTACATATTCATACCTTTTAAACCTTGGGGGTTCAGCCATGAATTAATTATGGTTCATGGGGAAGATCTGTAATTCTGAGTACTGCATTCCTACAACAAAAGTAAAGCTTGCCACAGATATTCAGTATATAGAAGTATTTTTTTTTCTATTACTAATGTGTTAGCTTTTTCAATAAATACTACTAATGAAGAGAGAGATGATATGTCTAAGGAAATAATGTTCTATCATTATCACTGAATAAAAAAGGTATTAAAAGTGTTTTACTTTTTTCTAATAACTTGAATCACTTGAGTTTTATCTTTTAAATGCGATACAGAATATACACTTTTAAAGGGCAAGTAAAAATTATAATATTTCTGAAGCTGTAGTAGTCTTACCTTTACTAAACTCAACACTTACCAAGATGCCAGGAATTAACTCTTATCACTGCATGTTTGTTTTATAGGGATGCTGACAGGAGAGTCAGCAATTTAGCCTGAAAAAATATTATGTAAAAGAAACTTTGTGATATGAGAAAAAGTGAAAAGTTTTTTCTCCTAATTTATAGCTACAGATGGGAAATAGGTTCTTAAATCTATAAAAAAAAAAAAAGTCAACATTTCCTAAAATTGCAATTTCATATAATATTATTGAAAAAAAATGTTTGTTTGTTCTATTTAGGAAAATATGACTCATATGAAACATCTACTTATTTTTATAAATGGTAAATAATAAAACAAATTAACTGTAAGGGCTTTCTTATGGTAAGAGAACTTTGAAACTTTATAAAAGATTTAGAATTTATTTTTGATATGGGATTTTGCAATCTAACATTGCTTTGTCTTAAGTGTGCATTTAATATATGAAGAAAAAATAAGCCAGACTGTACTATTTTATGTGCTGAAAAATAGAAATATATGCTGGAAAAAAATAAGGGGGACATTTTATAAGGGGAATTTTTATAAAGCATGATGAAACAATAGCTTTTCATTGCAATAAGTTTAACTGAAGTTAACACAGAAATGAATTAACTTTAAAACTGAAGTACAAAATATCTACTCATTTTCAAAAGGTATTGATGCCTAGTGGAATACATTAATATTTTATAATAGAGTATGACAGCATAATGTTTCTAACGTACACATTAATGTGCATTGTCGGGTGCCAGAAGACAATAGGCAGCTTCTTTACAATTGCTCTCTGTAAGTTGAAAGGACGGTGGATAACATGACACACGTTTAATTTCAGCACACTTGTTAAATCAGCCCTGAATTTTTTATGAAGCTTCAATAACCAGTAGGCTGTAGCTTAAGCTCTGGGGGTTTCTTCAATACAAAGAGTTTGGTCAGCTCTCACTTCCCATCTGGCACCGGGTGACAGAGACAGTCAAGAGGGCTGCAGGAAACTCTAAGGAGAAGAAAGCTGATGTAGGACAACCATTGTGCTTGAGAAGCAATACATGCCGCGTTGTGTGGCTTTATCTCTTTAAAACTTATATACAACAGCTTAGCATTGGATTTAGAGTAGGTTTACTGTGTTTGTTTAACAGATGAGCCAACACAACAGCTGTTTTTTATGGGAAGAAGACAGTGCAGAAAGTAAAGATATTTTCTTCTCCAGTCAGTCCAATTGTTACTTAGTATATATTTATGTGACTGAAGTTTACAATACTTGTTTACTTTTTCTGATGCTCCTGTGCATTTAATTTTGTCTTAAAGTGATAGTTACATTTAATATGAAAAACATATGTATTACCAGGCTTATCCTCCTGAGTATATAACAAGAGTACTCCAACTGCTGAAAGGTGTTTTAGTCAAAAGTTATTGCAGCTAAAATGTTTATTTTCTGGGTATATATATGCGGATGAAATTAACCCACTGTCACAGCACTTGTTGGAGATCAAAGAAGTACTGATTTATTTAATCAATGTTTCGACCCAAACTGGGGCCTTCTGTTCTGTGATCTCCAACAAATCCTATGAGTGCGGTTAATTTGTGTGTGTGTATATATATATATATATATATATATATATATATATATATATCAGGGCTCAAAATTTCCACTCGCCACTGGCCAATGGCGAGTGAAAATTTAGCCCTGGAGAGTAGAAATTCAGCCCTGGTGGGTATGTTTTGGCTTGCAGTGGTGAGTAACTTTTCAGGGCTGGCTAGTAGCAAAGGACTTCAAATTATTAGCCCTGTATATATTAAATGTTAGGTATATCTTCTCTGCATGAGAGGAATAGAAAAAGCCCAGGCATAAATTTTGGTCTTCAGAAAGATCCCGTACCTGGAATACCCTTTTAGTTATGAATGCTATAAAACAAGATGTTTGACAATCACATACTGAGGATGAATACAACTTAGTAGTTCGCTCTTGTGGGTTGTGCAACCTTTGGTCATGTTTTTCAATCTCATGTGCATTTGCAGAGGAGAAAGTTTCATATTCATATCATTCTGGCCCATCCACTAATGGTCCAGCTCAGCGATGTCAGGTATATATTCTCACGCAAGAGACAAACTGTAAAAACCCAAACATATTTTTTCAGCCTTTAGTGGGCCTTGTCAGTCAGGAGCCACTGATTCACTGTAGACTCATGGAAAGAGAGGGCACCTGTCTGGTATACCCTTATTCTTAGGGAAACTAAATGTGCCTTTTAATTCACAATAATCAGCCTCTTGGGTGCATGATATGTCAACCAACCATACTATTCTATTGAACAAACTCAACTAATATTTTATGTAATTTCCTGCGGGGTTTTTAAAAAAAAAATTTTTACTTTTATTTGGGCCTCCCTCTTCACATTTTTACAATTTGTTAATTAGTTATAGATATGATTCACCTTTCTTAAATAGATCTGAGATGGAAGAATTAGCATATGAGTTCTAGCAATAGGAATGTAATGCATGTGACTATAAAAACACCACCTTGTGGTCTGGTGAATATACTGTGAAGGTATCTAAGTGTGTGGGTATTCTGCTGAGGGTGTTTATAAATCTGGAAAAAAGATGAACTGTCTGGGCTCAGAAAGTGAAAAAATGGTTATTTATGTTCAGAGAGTAACAGTTGATTTTGCTTGTTTTTTTATTTCTTCACTTCAGAGTAAAAAGAAGCAGTTAATTGCTATTACCCATCTCTAATGTTCGTTTGTTGTCAAGACAATTCAGCCAACTCAGTACTACTACTATAATGGATGAAAGGGGCCCCTAGGGAGACTCCATCATACATTATATTGAGTAAAGTGGCAGTAGGAAAGAGCAAAACTATTTTACAAGACTTGTATTCATAGAAAACATTGCAGTATTGCAAAACCAGTGTTTTGATTCACATTAGGTTTTGCATAAACCAGTCAAACTATTGCATGATAAACAAAACAGTTTTTAAAAAAAAGTTTATCCCATTTCATCATTATTCAAACAGGTACCTTCCTGGTCACTTGTCTAAAAAAGGTAGGAGAACTGGAATGCTGGACAAATTTCCCCCTAATTCTCTCAAATGCATCTTATATTGTCATCTACTCTCTCAACATGCTGCTGACTGCTATCTTTTTTAACCCATGATCCCTGCTGATTTCTTCTCTGAACAGTCTCTATGCTACCACCTACAGTGAGGGAAAAAATATTTGATCCCCTGCTGATTTTGTACGTTTGCCCACTGAAAAGAAATGATCAGTCTATAATTTTAATGGTAGGTTTATTTTAACAGTGAGAGACACAATAACAACAACAAAAAATCCAGAAAAACAAATTTCAAAACAGTTATAAATTGATTTGCATTTTACTGAGTAAAAAAAGTATTTGACCCTTTTGCAAAACATGACTTCGTACTTGGTGGCAAAACCCTTGTTGGCAATCACAGAGGTCAGATGTTTCTTGTAGTTGGCCACCAGGTTTGCACTCATCTCAGGAGGGATTTTGTCCCACTCCTCTTTGCAGATCCTCTCCAAGTCATTAAGGTTTTGAGACTGACGTTTGGCAACTTGAACCTTCAGCTCCTTCCATAGATTTTCTATGGGATTAAGGTCTGGAGACTGGCTAGGCCACTCGAGGACCTTAATGTGCTTCTTCTTGAGCCACTCCTTTGTTGCCTTGGCCGTGTGTTTTGTGTCATTGTCATGCTGGAATACCCATCCACAACCCATTTTCAATGCCCTGGCTGAGGGAAGGAGGTTCTCACCCAAGATTTGACGGTACATGGCCCCATCCATCATCCTTTTGATGCGGTGAAGTTGTCCTGTCCCCTTAGCAGAAAAACACCCCCAAAAGCATAATGTTTCCACCTCCATGTTTGACGGTGGGGATGGTGTTCTTGGGGTAATAGGCAACATTCCTCCTCCTCCAAACACTGAGAGCTGAGTTGATTCCAAAGAGCTCAATTTTGGTCTCATCTGACCACAACCCTTTCAACCAGTTCTCCTCTGAATCATTCAGATGTTCATTGGCAAACTTCAGACGGGCCTGTACATGTGCTTTCTTGAGCAGGGGGACCTTGTGAACGCTGCAGGATTTCAGTCCTTCACGGTATAGTGTGTTACCAATTGTTTTCTTGGTGACTATGGTCCCAGCTGCCTTGAGATCATTGACAAGATCCTCCCGTGTAGTTCTGGCCTGATTCCTCATCGTTATTTTGTGTTTCTTCCATTTGCGAATAATCGCACCAACTGTTGTCACTTTCTCACCAAGCTGCTTGGCGGTGGTCTTGAAGCCCATTCCAGCCTTGTGTAGGTCTTCAGTCTTGTCACTGACATCCTTGTACAGCTCTTTGGTCTTGGCCATGGCGGAGAGTTTGGAATCTGATTGATTGCTTCTGTGGACAGATGTCTTTTATACAGGTAACAGGCTGAGATTAGAAGCACTCCCTTCTATAAAAGACACCTGGGAGCCAGAAATCTTGCTGATTGATAGGGGGACAAATGGTTATTTCACTAAGTAAAATGCAAATCAATGTATAACTTTTTGAAATGCGTTTCTCAGGATTATTTGTTGTTATTCTGTCTCTCACTGTTCAAATAAACCTACCATTAAAATTATGGACTGATCATTTCTTTGTCAGTGGGAAAATGTATAAAATCAATATGGGATCAAAATATTTTTTCCCTCACTGTACTTGCTCCCTAGCAACACCTCTACTCTTCCCATACTCTCATTGGCTTCTCTTTTCTTTCTCCTGCTGCTACCCGCTTCTCTATATGGCTCCCTTCTACATCTGTCCTTTCCAGTCCTTTCTCTCTCTATCTGTCTCTCTCCTCCTTCTCCTACCTCTGTGAATCATCCTAAATCAATGCAGAAAACTTGGATTTTCTCTAGGTCCTCTGAATTGATCCACAAAATGAATCACAGATGTTTCACTCATTTCTAATTGATAGTGGCTTGTTAAAGGGATAGTAATACTTAAGTATTACTAACCCCTATAGCAAAGTACTACTTAAAAAAAAGTATTGCCCCTTTATGGTTTGAGAGATGATCGCTTCTAAAGTTACCCTCTCCGTCCCCCTTCCCCATAGTCAGTGTTGTAGCTGACTGCAGGGAAGAGAGTCATACGACTTTCAAGCAGCTCTCCAGCACAGCTGGATCGCGTTACTAAAAAAGAAAACTTTCACTGAAATGGTCTTCTACTTGTGCTTGGCTTGCAAGCACACGTAGAAGACCGTTTTATTGAAAGTTTTTTTTTTTAATTAACGCGATTGTGGCTCTGCTGCAGAGCCGCCTGATGATCTCTGACTGGATTTCCCTGAGTCAGCTAAAATGTTGACTACGGGAAAGGGGGAGGGAGAAGGCAACTTTAGAAGCGATCATCTCTCAAACCATAAAGCTTTGAGAGATGACACTGGGGGCAATACGTTTTTTTTTAGTAGTACTTTACTATAGGGATTAGTATTACTTAAGTATTACTATACCTTTAAGATTACAGGCAGTTGTCAAATTAATTTATAACTGTTTTAGAGGAGTCTTAGCACCCAGAGAAGACTTGGAGAATCTTAACTTCCTGTAGACTGCTAACAGACAATGATAAGGAGGAGGAGCACTTCAGAGGCTAACCAACCATAGGGGCTAAATACAAATTGCCTTTGATTTATATGAGTCTTTTCACCCCACAAATGCTATAATCATTGGTCTGGTTTTAAAATGTGGTGAGTCTCAGCATCTTTCTTTCTTACTTTACATCAAAAAGGATGCAAAGAGAACATAAGTTCATACCGTGAAATAGAAAACATTTTGCTTTTTTTTTTTTTTGAACAGCAGTAAATATTTAGAAACCACTACCAAGGGAGATAATGTTAGAATATACAATGTTTTGATAGATAGATAGATAGATAGATAGATAGATAGATACTGTTTTAGAAAAGCATGCTTTGTTACAAAAATAAGGATTTCTTTTTACACTGGTAACAGAAAATTGGCACCCTCGCTGTTGCTACATTTCCACTTCATTTTCTCTGAACCCACCTTCTACTGTGTTTCCCCAGAGATAGCCCATGTGAGCATCAGTCACACATGATTAGCTAACACCCACATGGGTCAGCCATTTATTGGAGGTCTGAGATGTATATCGCTGCTTCCAATGTAGCAATTTCTCCTCTCATAAAACTGTAATTTGGTGGGCTAAAAAAAAAAAAAGAAAAAGAAATAATTAGACATCCTAAGTTTAACTCAAACAGGCCTTTGGCCAGTAAGTTAATTTTTACAGATATAATTCACTTATGCCTACACTGACATGTCTGAAACAGATACCTAACTTGGAGCATTTATGCTGTATTAATATAATTTCATACTACAAGATGCAAATAAGAACAAAAGGGGCAGCCATTTTACATAGGCCCACATAAGAATGTTTCTTTTTGTTTGCGGTTTTAAAATGTTTGTAAGCAAAACATGGAATGGACATACAGTAGCCATTCAATCTATCTACAGATAGCTTTTACAACCATCAGTGTGGGTCTAGTTCACTCATGCTGTGAAAATTGGTAAAAGGCTTAGATAATATTCTTATGTGTACATTTATATGTCTAAAACTGATGAAGAAAAAACTGTCTCCAGCAAGGAATCCCTAGCTTACATAATTTCTAATAATCACGTGATTTATATAATATAACAAGCATAAAAACAGGTTCACTTACTTACGGATAATAACCAAACAGGTTCCTGTCTGTTTCATTAATCTGAATAAAAATAGGAGAGCTTCTTCAATGGGTTAGCTGGCAGGAAGGACTGCTAGATAACGCTCTCTCTCTTTCCCACAATCTGCTGCTTTTGTCTTTCCACCTTTTCCCTGCTGTGTCTCTCCCATTATCCCTCTTTACCTCTCCCCTTCTCCCAAACTCTGTCTCCAACCTCTATATCTCTAATACCTCCAGTTTTGTTGCTGCCCTGTGCCTCCTATCTCTTCTAATTTTTTATTCTCTCTCCCTCTCCCTCATATACTCTCCAGTGCTCTAGCCACTCTATCTCCCTCAGTGCTATTGCTCCGTCACATATCTCTCGTGCACTTCCACACTCTCATTGTCCCTTTAGCTCTCTTCCCGTGTCCATATGCAATTTATCCCTAATCGATTTGGATGGATCTGAACTTTCCTCTGGGTCCTCTGAAAAGATCTGTTAGATGAATTTCAGATGGTTTGTTCAGATGTGCCTGGGTAGGAACACAAGAACCAGGGAAAAATCTCCTGATTCATCAGAACACTGTCCTACTCACTACCCATTATACTGAATAGCATATTGTATTGTCCCATGACCCCAAAAAAACTGTAATGATTTAATTTGCCCAAAGGTGGAGATCTAAGGGTTTTCTTTTACTCCCCCAACAACTAGAAAGAGGTTAAACGTGGGTAAGTGAGCTCCCATTAACAACTAGACCTTTGCCAAGTTTGCTGAGGGTACCTACAGAAAGCTCCATAGATTTTTATTTTTTAAAGAGTATCTACCCAGATAGCAAGGATAACTTGCCACAAACTTGTGGCATATTTGAATTGTAAGTCTTGTTAACTTGATGCATATTTTCACTGGCAAGTTGTTCACTTGCAGGACACTTGCAGCACAAGTTCTAGTTGACACTTTTCAAATTTGTAGCAAATTTGCTTGGCCAGTCTTTAGCAAGAGCAAAGTCTTTGGAAAATCTACAGCAAGAGCCCAGCAAGGCTTTGGAAAATCTACAGCAAGAGTCCTGCAAGGCTTTGGAAAATCTACAGAAAGAGCCCTGCAAGGCTTTGGAAAATCTACAGCAAGAGTCTTGCAAGGCTTTGGAAAATCTACAGAAAGAGCCCTGCAAGGCTTTGAAAAATATACAGCGAGAGCCCTTCAAGGCTTTGAAAAGTCTACAGCAGGAGCCATACAATTCTCAGTTTTTATAGGGTCTATTCACTAAAAAGTGAATAGAGGTGAATTGTCAGGTGAACTGCAAATTATAGCCTAAAGTGGCTGAACTAGAAAAAAAATTCCCATTCAAATATTCCTAGTTCAGCTATTTTGGCCTAGATTTTGACATTTTCCTGACAATTCACCTCAATTAATTTTTTAGTGAATAGCAACCTTAAGTGAATTATATTTTCAAATGAATAATTTAAGCCAGTAAATTACTATGTGTCAATGTCATAATTTTAAAAGTGTAACTTCATATATTACCTGATAGACTATTATTTTAGTTTATAACACTAATATTATCCCAGGTAATATAGTAAAGTTTTCTACCTTAGATATTGTTATATAATTATCTATTAACTCAGATAATATATTTTAATTTGCAAATAAAAAAATATAAAATTAAAGGGTTACTACAACCCTATTTTATAGGGGGCACCTCCCACTGTATTATGCCCTATTGGGCATCGTGAAGAGGTGCCCCTTCTCAGGTCGGCAGAAAATCTGTAAGAAAACATTTTTGCCACTGGAGCCACTAACACTTGGAAATATTAGTTACTAACTTAGAATAGGAGCCTATATCTTTCTTGTGCTGTATTGCTGTTTACTAATGCCTCTTAGTTCACATTGTTTTTATTAATTCTGCTGTATTATTTTCTTAGCTTATATGCTTTAATTGAAATAAGTTGTCTTCTGTAACTGGCGATAAACATGTTGTTAAAAAAAAAAAAAAGGAATAAAACACTAGGCCCAGATAACATTAAACACCCTCAACACCCTCTCTGTTCCTGTGCATCCAACTCGTCTTGTTGCAAATAACTACTAGTATTTATATAGCGCCTTTCTCCCAATGGGAGAATTAACCGAATCGGCAGCTGAATAATAGTTGTTATTATTACTCAATTTAATAGTACTCATTGATCGACCTCGGAAGGATGAAGGGCTGAGTTGGCCCTGATGAGATTCAAACCAGTGACCCTGAGGTTGAATAGGCTGTATAGTCAGGGAATTTACCACTGAGCTATCTCACTTGTCAGTCCACCTATTGTACAGCATTGCAGAATTTGTTGGCGCTTTATAAATAATAAATAATAATAATAATAATAATAATAAACAGCTAGCGGTAATGCACTTATCTATTGTGCACTTTTAACCACAGCTTCACATTAGAAGAGTTATGCCAGGGTTGCATTATTACCATGCACAGTATTTATTGCGTATACGGTAATTCTCCTTTATTATAACATTGAGCCCTGAATGCTAGATAAAGATCTGTAGTTGTATTTAGAGTGTGCTAAATTATTAACTTGTGGTATTTAGCACATGCTAAATATAGCTACAGATATCCCACTACCCAGTTCCCATTATACCTATGAGACTATGTAGCAGTATTAGTTTAATACCAGCATTTCAGCTGCACTAAATAAAAGTATCACTGCGGTGGTAATGATAATGCTCCTAATATGAACTTAGTGGTATTGTGAGAAATAAATGTCTTATCTCGCCTAAGTTCAGGGCTCATTAAGTTTACCTTGTGTGCTCATTTCTTTTGCAAAGCTATGGTTAGAATAGTTAATAGACATGTGCGAATTCATTCGGAGACATTCGGATTTCGTCGAAAATGGGGTCATTCGGAGACATTCGGCCAATCCGAAACTCAAGGGTCATTCGGAAAAAATGATCCGACTCCGAACAGCCCAGGTCCAAAATTCGTCGAAACTTTCGGAACTTTCGGCAATCGACACATTTCCAAAAGTTTTGACTACTTTTGACCAGGACTTTTTTGTACTTCCTGTGCGCGCTCAATTACTTTCCCTCCATAATTTTCCCTCCATGTCTCTAGTCCAATTCCATTCTCCGTTTCATGCACTACTTCCCTCTTTTGTCTGTATTCGAATAGCCTTCTTCGTTTTATGATGGGGGTTGGACTAATGACACAGTCACACAGACAGACAGCCTGCATTTCCTCATTGGGTTGTTGGAGCTCAGAGAGAGAAGAGATTAGAGAGTGTACAGTTGTTGTGTAGGCAGGCAGGTAGCATTAGGCTAGGCATAGGTAGGCAGCCAGCATTAGTTCCAGTTATTGCCACTGCAAGAGCAAGTAATATTTGTTCCTGTGCAAAATATAAAAAAATATTAGGTATTTGTTCGAATACAGGGCCGGCCCTTACATGGGTCCCAGTGGGTCCATGGACCCAGGCGGCACTTTGACAGGGGCAGCAATTTACCGTCCCATAGCATGTTTATTTTGTGCTCTTCCGCCATTTCTGTGTTGCAGGGTGTCCCATCCCATCAGTGTGACTGTCAGCAGCCGGGCAGCCCTATGCTCACTCAGTGGCGATGCCTGCTGGCTGCTTCAGTGACGTGAATTATGTGATAGTGAAACATTACGCCTATTTTATATTGTTTATCGCCCACCTAAAGTCAAGACTTGAGTAAATAGGTCTACCGTCCCAGATTTGCTAGAGAGGTTTTACAAATACAGGAGGGTGCCCCCTGTACGAAATGAGTCTAAACATTTGGGATCCCTAGTATGAGTGCACAACAGTGCATGATGTGTCCTGAACAGGATTGCTGTGAGGTGTCTCCACCCAGAAGGTGCTGGCTTCAACATTGCGACAAGTGACCAACTAAGAGCACCGTGCCGTGCAGCCATAGCATCACCCCCTCCTACTCTCCGGGTCCCGCTGACTGGCAATAACAGGTGAGTCACTAAGAGATCTGAAGCCTTTCTGGAAGTCCTTTCACTTGGAAAGGGGCTAGGTATTACTTGGGGGAGTTGCCTCGTGTGTAAATAATTTCTAGGTGGGAGATGAATGTGCATCACTTATGTGTTTCCTAACAGTAGTTAAAATACAACTCCCATCATCCCCTGATTATGACATTGGGAAATGCCCAGCAATTATCGTAGAGCCCTGTATTGCACACTCACGGAAAACGGTGATATTGCTATACTAAGACAATGGTGTGGACCCCTCTTCAGTATAGATGTCAAGCATTTTTTTTTATTTCTCTCCTGTGTTGCAGTTTGTTCACAACAGAATGTCTCAATTTTTCTTTTTAACCCTTTGAATGCCAGAGTGGTATGTAACGCATTGCTTTGCAATGCATTGCGTACCACTCTGGCACTCAAAGGGTTAACACATTACATCTATCACATTACAATCATTGATGTTTATTCTTGATGTAGTATGAAACTCTACAATGTATATACACATAGTGTTATCTGATATGAGTGGAAATCAGGATAGGAAAACGAGAGAGAGGAATTTGGGTACTAAAGAGGGAAAGTAGGGTAGGAGGCTGGTACCAGAAAATGAAACCTTAATCTTTACCCATGTACTAACATAGAATGTGACATGTAGTTTGTCCATGTTCGAGTCGACCACTTATGTTGAGTAGGATGTGACAGGCATGGGTTTTCGATGTCGAACATATGCTAAATTGAATGCAGGCATGAGGTTTCGATGTTCAAACATATGCTAGATTGAAGGACAGGCATGGGGTTTCGATGTTCGAACATGCTAAATTGAATGACAGGCATGGGTTTTCGATGTTCGACGTTTGCATGTAGAGTAGAGGTGACATGCACAGACTTTCAATGTACGACAATGTCCGTTTTTGGGATGGATCTTTTTCTAAATGCACACCCTGTCTGCAAATAATGATAGCAGCGTGCACGGAGGCGCACTGCTATAATTTAACCCATGTTAAATTCGGCCGAATAATTCGGAATGGATCAGAATTTCGTCCGAATCGATTAGGCCCGGTCCGAAATTAAGATCATCCGAATTAGAAAAAAAAAAATTCGTCCGAATTCAAATTTTACCGAAAATTTTGCCCGTGCACAAGTCTAATAGTTAATGCTTCTAATGGGAAGCTGTAGGGTGTGCTATAGAGAAATAATGCATGTTATTGATAATTACCGCACTAGCAGTATTTACAATTAAGCGATTTATCTGTGATCTATGAACAGAATAAAATAAATTGAAAAGAGGTAACTCAGTAGGCTCAGTTAAACAATCAACAAAAAAGAAAATTACTACCCACCTGCAACTACGAACAATTAGTGTATGGGCTCGGTTAAGCCAATCGCCAATATGTTTTCTCATATCATGGTCTGCAGCATCTTTATAGACTGTTCGACATGCTTCTGCATAAACAAAAAAAAATCAAATAATTGAGCATATGATAGACAGAAAGATAGACAGAGATCCATATGTAATGAAAAATGTGCCTTTAGAAATAGCCTGTCTCACTTCAGAAATATATTAAATCCAGGAATTAATACAAATATTCCAAATGTCAACAAGTAAGACCTGTTTTTCACAGGTCTTTTGCATTCTGAAAATGATCTATCTTTAATACAAAAAATATATATCAACCAATTAAGAATCTGAAAACACTTCAATGTAATGTTGCACTAAAATAACTGCTCATATTGATAATGTACACATCATTGACATATTTCAATAAAAAAAATCATACAAATCATCAGGTTTTAAATACACATGTACAAGCGTTTGGTTTGTACAGTGCAAAAAATGTACTTTACCCCAAAACCCTGGAACTATTGAAAATTGCAAACAATAAAGTTTGACTCACCAAGAATTGAATTGTACAGTTGGGTACCAGCAAAGGCCCTTCTGTCAGCATGTTTAGTCTAGATTCCAGAAAGATTATAGACTTCGGCAACATTATCTTCCACTAATCGTTGCATCATATTACATAAAAGTGTAACGGTTTTTCAAGACACTCAGACCAGGGGTGAGATAAAACACAGTTTTATTAAAAGAAAAATAAGGCAAATGATCGCCCTCTACAGTCAACACAAGATAATAGCAAGACAATAACTGATATGCCCCCACGGGCCCAGTATACAGAAATAAGGGTATTACATATACTGTCTCAGGACAGGCACATAAGAGTAACCCCGATAAGGGTTAAATGTATAGATGAACAGTCTCAGTTGTGGAGTTTGGCACGCCCAAGGTGTTAATTCGCAGCAGTAAGTGTAGCTGGAATCACACTTATAGTACTGAGAGATGCTGTTGCTCGGACATGCGTGACCAGAGGTAATATCAGCAACACAGTACCCAGAATAGCCTCCACGGGTGTAACCAAGGGTACGACTGACACTGCAAGTGCTTGAGTAGTTAGCCCCCACAGGCGTCACCACAGTATAACCTGAACTGCAAGAGTTGCGAATAGCCCCCACGGGCGTACAACGGAGACCAGCGGAACAGAGGTAGTGAGCCAATAGACCCCACGGGCGTAACCTAGTCAACCTGCAAGAACTTTGAGCCAATAGCCCCCACGGGCGTAACAACGGACCACAAATGCTGCAACAGAGAAGCCAATAGCCCTTCACCCTCAGTACATTAGCTTGTGCCTTCAGCCTCAATGGTGTTAATGTAAGTGGTAGAGCCAAACAGGGCCCTACCGGAACCGTTACCGACAGCACTACTCTGCAATGGTGTAATGAGCTGCCGACCAACCAGAGCATAAGCGACCAGCTCAGCAGATGTAATGCAAGAGGGAGGATCAATACCAGTGAAAGAGGCTAGCGAAAGGTAATGCGGCACAGCTAGGGTTAAATGCAGCTTTTACGGATCGGAGGCTCAGAGAAGTATATAAGTTCTGCAAGCAATACGGAGGCTCAGGACAGCAACACAACTCTGCAATCAGGTAATACTTAGCACTGGGAGCAAGCAAGCCTGGAAAGGAGCAGGTCACACGATCAACCAGGCATGCAGCAGTGGAGGGAGTCAGTATGTCGCCACAGCGACAACCGGAGAGGAGAGCAGGAACTAGCTGGTCACCGGAACAGTCCGTTAACAGGTCACGTAGCAGGAAGTCAGCCAAGCCGGGTCGGATCACGGAGAGAGTACTCATACAAGCCGGGTTAATCACAAGCAGGAACGTCAGCCAAGCCGTGTCGGATCATGGAGCGGGTACTCAGACAAGCCAGGTCAATCACGAGCAGGAACACAGGAACGTAGTCAAGACGGGCCAATTCGGTACACGGAAAACCGGAACACAGGAACTCAGCAATAGCAACACTGGCTCTGAAACACCACGAAAGGGCACCTGACAAGTGTCAGGGTGAGGCATAAAAAGGTCACCAGGGGCGGGCCAAACCAGTATAGTGAATCAGCATACACCACAAGCGAGAGTGACAGAAAGGATCACAGGCACTGTGATAAAAAGTTAATGTGCATTCTTCCCTCTAACACTCTTGAGGACTCTTATCTGCAAAATAAGAAAATGTATATAATAACAGGGATAAATAATGATAGTGTATCAATGTCATTTAGCAATTTTACTTTCCAATTGGTAAGTATAACTTGCAAGATGTTGCCTTCAAAATAAGCATTACTAAAATAAAATTGATAACACCAAGGTTAAGCGATTGAGTACTTTACAAGCTTAGACAACAAGGAAAAAATATGTCTGGCACTAAAGAGATATTTTGCGAAAGCACATCACCCTATCATTGTGTAAAGAACCTAGTATCGTGATTACAAAGAAGTACTCATTGAATGCACTGCAAGTGATTCCACAATTGGACCAATTAGTGTGTTCATAAGATGCACATTAATTACTGTAGCCAACCTAAAGTGATAAACATGAACTTAAGAGCTTGCCAGTTTGTTTTTTAGGGGTTTGCTTGTTTTCAAAGAATCATCCAATTTTATAAAGTAGTCCAAAGACTTCAGGGGTAGAAGACTGAAAATGGATGTGTCATCTTCTTCTGCTATAGGTACATTTCTTTGTGCTATGGCTTTCAATCTTTCCTCTATTTTCTCAAGTCTCTCAGATATGTTCACCATCCACTGCAGAACAGCTGCCCATCTTCTGTCCTCTTTTGCTGGAAATAGAAAGAAAAATTACAGAGGCCAACTCCAAATGCCCAAGTGTAATTGATGAGCACTCTCCATCTGACCATGTCAGCAGGTGACCACTATACTATGTTTTCGCCATTTCATTCAGCATAGAAATTATGCAAACTACCTCAATATTCCACAAACATGTTGGTTTTGGCTTAGGATTCAATGTAGAGCATATTTGTATAGGTTTACCTTACATCAAGGTAAAACAATGTACAACAAGAATATTTATTTAAAATACAATTATTAGGACCAACTGAAAAGTATGTGTTCTTTTGTAAGACGTGTGGAAATGTAGTGAACAATATAACTTATTATTTAAAATACTCAATAAAACATCAACACAATAAAAAATATAGCTTTAGAAGTTATGTACATTGCAAACAAAAATAGAAAACAAATCTGTTATACAAACTGACCTGAATAATGGGAAATGTGCTGCACCTCTTCTTGAACTAGAGGATGGAGTATACTAGATGGAACAGAATCAGACGGAATGATGGTTGGAGGACTAGGAGAATAAGCAATGGGTGAAGAGGTTTTTGAGGAATGCAGAGATTTTGTAACTGAGGACTCATGTTGGCAAGGTGTAAAGCAGGATCTCGAAATATCTGTTAAATTGTGTGTAAGAGGTAGATTCTAAGGAGAAAAATGTGTATTTGGAACAAGCGGGGCTGGTTGGGGAAAGTTAGTTGGTGAAGAGACATGTGGAGCATCAGAAAAAATATCTGAGGAAGGAAAAGGTGATTGTGGGAAGATCCAGCAACTGGTGCATGAAAGGAGTCAGGCTGAGGGAAAGGTGGTAGTGCAACAGATGATTTTTTGTTGTCCTGATGGACGCCTTGTTACTCCTTGTTTCGTATTTCTGTTTCTGCTATGTCTGATCCTTCATCACCAGCCTCTTCTCCAGGGAGTAAAAAATGTGTTTTCTTGATTTTCCTCCTTGGCCTTTCCTCACTGAGGTCAGGTTCAGTGTCAAAGTCTAAGGTTTCCTCTGCTTTTTTAAGGTTGTTTCTAGCCAAAGCAAAGGTAACTGGAAATACACAAAGATAAAAAATAATAGAAGAAAGAAAAAAAATAAACACACACAAAAGAAGTAAACTACCTTTAGCACAAACAAAAAAATAGAAGACAAGGACTAGCAGGATTATTGTACTACTATACAAAAGAGTAGTTACTCACAATACAAGTGCATAACATGCACTTTGCAGATTGTCTTCTTGTATGCTTTGATCTATGGACTCACAGCATCCTTAATGAGGCGCTCCCTCGTTTGGTCAGTTTTGGCCTCTGGACATTAACATGTAGAGTAATCAGCCGCCAGCCATGAAAGTGGAATAATGCCTGGAGCATCATCTTCATCTGTAAATTTGCCCATTGCAAATTTCTTTGTTTCAGCCATATCCAACTTTAACAGAAATTATGGCATTATAACTTACTGTTATGAAAAAAATAAGGTAAATTAAATCAGTGATAAATGTAATACTATCTAGCATGTACCTTTACCTTCCTTAAAAATGCATTTAAGAAATGGATGAAATGACATAAACTTGGAATATAAAACTAAAACATTACTGTCTAAGAGAAGCCTAATACAAATAATACTTTTTATTCAGCCAGTTAAAAGTCAGAATTCATAAAATAAATTAAAAAAATAATTCTTACTATTAATAACAACTAACCTTGATTGTGTTTTTTTTACGGCAAAGTCTAGATACTAGTGACTAAGGTTCATTCAGAAAAACAGGAAACTTTACAGGTGTTATTCAGCCTAGAAAGGAAAAAGGAGGAAAAGGTTTTTTTCCTATTTTTTTCTGGATAAATTGACACAGAATTATGGAATATTTTCCTTTACAACGTTAAATAATTTTATGACAGGTAAAGTGAAATCTTACAAAATTATGTCTAAGAACCTATGTAACAGAAGGACTTTGATGTTGGACTATGTAAAGTATTAAATTATTTCAATTTCTTTGCTTAGTGGACAAGCAAATGCTTTAATACAAATTAAATACTGATGATATAATGTTTAAATGCAAGAGAACAGTGCATTTCTGTCTCTAGGAGGCATTGCAGCTGTCACAAGAGTAGGAAAATGTTTTGGTACTTTTATATCCGTGCAGAGTTGAGTTGTCCATCTTGCACCTGATCACAAGCAGGTGCACATACAGACTGATGCTGGCTTCATTGGCAGTACATTTAGGGCGGCTTTAGACCTTTAGGCGCCCTGTACAAAAAAATCTTCTGACCGCCCCTCCTTAGTCACACCCCCTCATCCATGTGTGTATAGATGTGTAGTGTTTATATAGGGGCTTTATTAAATTAATAATCATTTAAAAAATAAATATTCATTGTTACCTTGCAGGGAGGGAGACATGCTGATCTCTGGTGGTCCAATGTGCTGGGAATCTGGTCTGAGTCTGGTATGCGCCTCCGCTGGGTGGAGACCATTGTGACAGAACAGGGTAGAGTCATCATTCACTACCAACGGGCTTGCGTTAGAGAATGTACTTGTAGAATACTCGTGGAAATATGAAGGATGTTCCTCATGAGTGTCTCGCACAGGTTCTCCATTTGCTTCTAGCAATTATTTTAACTCTCTTTGCCTTCCTTTGAAGACAAAGTGACAGAAAGCTTTTACAGAATGGCAATTACATTTTTGCTGGAAGAAAAAAAAGGATGTATAAAAAAGCAACATATAAAAGTTACAATACTACTTTCTGCATCCTAGTTTTATCCTTTATTCTATATGCTAGACGAGGTTAATGGGATGAACCATCCGCAGTATCTAAAACAAATGTGATTTGTTTTAGTGAGCTATTCCTTTAATGTCATTAAGTAAGAAATTTTTTAAAACCAAAAAACAAAAACATAAAATTACAAAGACAACCACAAAAGGTTACCTACACATATTTTCTGCCTTTCACTGGTTATTCGTATTCTCACTCTTGATTTGAACCCACAGCCATGCACCTGTACCAACTCCTGATTCTGCTGTGTCCTGCTATACAACTCACAGGGATGTAGGCAAGGAGGAGACGTGCAGATTCTTCTTTTAATAACTTTCTTTTAGGAAATATAAAATGGATGTAAATTAGTAAAATATTTATTTTAACATGATGAATTGATTTAGGTAAAGTTAATAACTTACTTAGTAAAATAACATGATTGTCCATTTAAAGTTAGGCCTAAGCTTTTCACAAAAAATGAGATAGTTAAGGCCTAAAACATAATACATTATTAGGGACAATTAGGTACATTACCTCAAAAATAAGCAATGAGCTAATAAGATTCTCTGCATCTCTGAATTCAGAAAAAATTGCAAATACATCAATTCATTGTATATGTATATGTGTGTGTGTATATATATATAAAATACAAACACACATAAATATGTAAACAGGGCTTACAAGCACTGCTTTGTGAATGGGCTGCCTAATGCCCACTAGCATGATGGGACACTTCCACTAAGCAGGGTTTCTCCATACCAGCCCTGTTTAGTGGCTTTACGCAGCCCATCCACTAAGTAGTGCATGTTATTAGAAGTTCTGCTTAGCCAAAAAGTGGTGGAGGGAGGGAAATTAATGGAGAAGGTCTGCGTGACCCTTAACCTGCCTGTGTGTGTGTGTTTGTGTGTGTACATACATACAGGGCTACTCATTTCCTTGCATTGCACAAGTGGAAACTGTGTGAGGGTGAGTGGAAATTGGCCCAACAGCGGAAGGGGAACCGGAGGTTTGCATGATATGCTGCTGGGTATGGGGCCCCTTCACACCTCCATGGGTTGGTGAGATCACAGAGATCTCCCCTGCTGGCCCAGTGTCAATTCATCACCTGCAGGGAGAGTTTGGTCAGCTGGTAACCAAAGTATTAATGGACGCCTTATAATGTGGCAGCCCATTAATGCTGCACATAAGGATTCCGGGACATCCTTATGTGTATGTCAGTGATGGGCATTGCATCCTGACATTCTTGCGCATGGCCGGTATTCTGTCAGATTAGCCAGTTCATCAGAATAGCCAATAACGTCACTTCCAGTGATGTCATACCGATTTTCACTTACTGCACGATTTGTCGATCTCCATTAATGCGCATGCGTAACAGCATAATTTTATTGAAATTGGATATTATAATAGTGGCATAATTATTTATTATAATTATTTATTTTAATTATGCCACTATATTATAAAATGGAAGTGGATAGTCAGCCAATCAGTGATGCTGACCACCCGGATGTGCGGTAAATGCGCTTGTCAAATCCGACAGTTTTTAATAGAACAGTCTTAAGTGGTGCGTGCATGCGCATTAATGGCGATCTACACATATAATGGGTAGGAAGAGGTATCCACTAGTGTTGAGCGAGCACCCCGATGCTCGGGTGCTCGGGTGCTCTGACCGAGCACCGCCGGAGGCTCGAGTGCTCGGCCGAGCACCCGAGCCCCATTGACTTCAATGGGGCGACACGAGCATTACACCAGGCACCCCCTGCTCTGATGAGGGGAGGGTGCCTGGTCAATGCCCCCTTCATCTCCACAATGTCCCCCTTCATCTCTGCAATGTCCCCCTTCATCTCCGCTATGCCCCCTTCATCTCTGCAATGCCCCCTTCATCTCTGCAATGTCCCCCTTCATCTCCGCTATGCCCCCTTCATCTCTGCAATGCCCCCTTCATCTCTGCAATGCCCCCTTCATCTCTGCAATGTCCCCCTTCATCTCCGCTATGCCCCCTTCATCTCTGCAATGCCCCCTTCATCTCTGCAATGTCCCCCTTCATCTCCGCTATGCCCCCTTCATCTCTGCAATGCCCCCTTCTTCTCTGCAATGTCCCCCTTCATCTCCGCTATGCCCCCTTCATCTCTGCAATGCCCCCTTCATCTCTGCAATGTCCCCCTTCATCTCCACAATGTCCCCCTTCATCTCCGCAATGCCCCCTTCATCTCCGCAATGCCCCCGTACCTCCAGTCCCTGGTGGTTCAGCGGAGTGTCTTCAGATCTGTGCCTCCTCCGGCACAGATCCCCGCCACCCAAACATGGCGGGCGAGCACATGGCGGTACTCGACGAGTACCGCCATGTGCCGAGCAGAGCGATGCTCGAGCTGATCCGAGCATCGGCCGAGCATGCTCGCTCAACACTAGTATCCACGCAGTCAGTGAAAATTGGATTAAATAAGCGGATGTGATGGCACCAGAAGTGTATTGGCTATTCTGATGAATTGGCTAATCTGACAGAACACCAGCACTCACTCCCACATCTCGTAACAACACTTGAGATGCTGCAAGATGTACTCATTGCGCAATCATGCATGCACAA
The DNA here is from genome assembly GCA_037306005.1 of Rhinophrynus dorsalis. Taxonomy (NCBI): domain Eukaryota; kingdom Metazoa; phylum Chordata; class Amphibia; order Anura; family Rhinophrynidae; genus Rhinophrynus; species Rhinophrynus dorsalis. The sequence continues at coordinate 223,484,665 of CM074718.1, read as the reverse complement.
TTAGCATTTTTGTATACCTAGGGATTGGACACCGGTTAGATAAGTGTCATGGAAAACACGGACCAGAAAAACAGGTAAACATGAAAAAAAATATATATATATTTATTTGCTTTTCTCATCAGTGTGTGATTCAAAAATAATGCTTTTGAATGAGACAGTTGTCTCAAAGTGATGCCTATCCCTATGTTTGTATACTAGTTTGTTATATTTATAACTCAGTGGTATATACATTTTTAATTACCTTTTTGATTTGTAAAAATGATTCACCTTAAAGTTATTGCTTGTAACTAACTTTTTAATTTGTTAGTTTTGTTGTGGTGTAGTCACAATAAAGAAAGTTCAATACATGGATTGTTAGGTGTATACATAAAGTTAACCCTATGAGTGCCAGAGGAGTATGAAATGCATTGCAAGGCATTCCGTACCCCTCTGGCACTCAAAGGGTTAATAAGAGTGAACGTTTTAAAACGAACATTTTATTTATGACTTTATTTTAGGAGGTAAAGATGACTGCTCTGCAGCTCCTTCAGTTATAGAGCTACTGAATGAGACAGTTTTCTCAGAAGGGATGTATATTAGGGTGTCCAGACCTCACCTTTAACTTGAGTCACATATGAAAAATGCATACTGCAGGGCTGCTTGATTTCAGTGCAGTCCTGAAATATGACTATTGCCTATGTGTCCCCAGTTAAAGGTGAAGTCTGGCCAGCCTAATCCATATCCCTTTAACCCCTTAAGGACTGGGAAAATCTGGGGTGGATTGCACTTAAGGACCGGAGCAAATCTGGCCTTTTTGGCTATGTCTTTGTTCAACAGTGTTTTCCCTCTCAGGCTTTTATTCCATCCACATAAATTATATACCATTTTCTTACAAACAATTAGTGCTCTCAATGCAATTAGTTTTTTCATAAATTAACCTTAATACTTTGGTGCTACAGCGGGTTACTTTATGTTAATGCCTTGTACAGTTTGCTAATTAATTCTGTTCAAGGCCATATAACGTACTGCTCACTGTGCTATTAGAAATGTCCCACTGTGTGGGATCTGCCCTGATTCATTCACAACACAGTGTGTGGTAATATTAGCCCAGCACATTAATAAGCATGAAGTGCCACACTGTGCCACCAACAAATAGAGGTTAATTTCTCAGAAACTATTTATATTGCAAGCAAACAGGTGTTTATTTTTTATATCCTTTTAAAATTAACTACATTTATCTTAAAGTGACAGGTCAACTTTAAAGTATTATTTATGCAGCTTTATCCCCAGGAATGCCCAGTAGCATCCAAGGGGTTAATCATACCTTAAGTTAGCTTTCAAAAGAGGTTTTGTTTCTGTCAATTGCCATAAGATACATATTTAATGAGGTATCATCATATTGTATAAATGATGACAGTAGAATATCTTCCCTAAGGCATTCTGTCAGTAATAATCCCACAGAGAATAGGATGAGTGCAGTTAGCACATGTACCATGACTCCCTGACAAAAGCCGATATTCCCCCACACAACACCTGTTGTTGAAGTTGGGTTAATTACTTTTCTTTGTGTTCAGCTCCCTTAAATATTTATAGCAGCAGGAGTATATCCCAAAATCTGAAACAGACACCATAATAAACAAGGAATATGAGCTAATTTCCAGTCTACTCCAGCTCTTAACCCTTTAAGGACAAGACAAGTGTGCAACACTCTGAGCGCACATCCGTTCGTTGAAGGGTTACAAAAAACAGACTTGGAAACCTTTTATATGCTCAACTATTTTGTTAAACCTGGAGAATCAGACCAAACTCTCCAGGCTACAGGGAGCTGAAAGCATCATTTAACCTTTTGAGTAGGCTGACTAGATCTCACCTTTAACAGGGCACACATAGGAAATAGCCATTTTGCAGTACTTCACTGAAATCAATGCAGTCCTGCAGTATGCATTTCTCCTATTTGTCCCCAGTTAAAGGTGAGGTCTGGTCAGCCTACTTTTGAGTGCCACTGGCACTCAAAGGGTTAAATCAATGGGGGATGCTTATTTATCACCTATAGTGCAGATGAGTTGCCCCAGAATGGCTTCTGTTCTTCTTATACACCAACCTGTGTCTGTATTTGTAAATCACTTTTAAAAGGTTGCACGCAAAAGAGTGTGCTACCATATCTCACATTAAGCATGTCGCATTGTTGAAAATGTCGACCTGGGAATCTTGCACTGCATTAAAGAGAAAGATTGTCAGGTCTCACTACGAAAAATTGCAAGGTAATGCAGAGGACCGCAGAGCATAAATGCCTTCTAATATGGGTCACGTTGCGCTCTCAAACATCCCTTTAATAATTACTTCACTGTTAAAATCATAATTTCATACAGGTGTCAGACCTTAGTTCTGTGTTTACTCATTACTGAGGGGTGTCCGGTAGGAATGACGGAACCTCTTCCTCCTCTACTCTGCTGTCCCACAGTTCCCCGGTAATCTTGACCATGTCGTGCTATGATATGAAGCACAGTGGGACAACAGAGTGGAGGAGGTTCCTTCAGTGACTTGTCACTGCACTGGTTAACCCTTTGAGTGCCAGAGGGGTACGCAATGGGGGTACCCCTCTGGCACTCAAAGGGTTAACCACCCTTCCGGACATCCCCACAGTATTGAGAGAGGCTGTAGATTGGTGAGAAAACACAGAATTGAGGTCTGATACCTGTATGAAATTATGATTTTAACAGTGAAGTAATTATTAAAGGGATGTTTGAGGGCGTGACTTGACCCAATCTAGAAGGCATTTATGCTCTGCAGTCCTCTGCACTGGCGATGTTTCATTGCACGACCTGAGAATCTCTTACTTTTATGCAGTGCAGATTCTCAGGTCACCATTTTTAACAATGTGACATGCTTATGTGAGATATGGTCGCACGCTCTTGTGCACATGGCCATTTAAATGGATTCCCCTGCTGCACTGATGCATAGGAACCACTGCACCCTATTAATTAACTACTGGAGCAGGGATTTTTCGTGTATTCACTTTTAAACACATGATCTGGCAACCCTACGTTTATCCTGGTCAGTGACAAGTGAAAGCCAAGAGTGCTAATGCCAAACCATGGACATGTTCTGTACCTGCTAGGGGGTGTCATGTAATTCTTATGAAAATTTCATTCTGCAGGATTACAGACAAATCACTGCCACCCTGGAATGTGCTTTTTTTATAGGTCTACTTGGTCACCTTTGTAGCTTGTAACTATTTTCAGCATCCCTAAACGTGTATTAAAATAGATCAGACCTCAATGGGTGGCATTTCTAGAACTGAAGGGGTTAAAAACCCTATTTAAATAAGTAGAAATTATTTTTTTCCTATGGTGCAGTTACCTTGTCCCCAAATAAAAGCATACTATGGGGAATATCTGTACAGAAATGGAGAAATTCTACCATAAACCAACTGCAATATGGGGGGCAAATTAATGTTCCAATAATTTTTATTGATTTTAGTGAGGCTTTTAATTTCTTGAATATTCCAAATGATTCAGAGGCCTCTCTAGCACTGAAGTGGTTAAAAGCCCCCTTTACATCAATGGGAATGTATATGGGTTCCCTATAGCGCAGTTGGTTTGCCACAACTTTTAAAAAAAAACATATATGGTCCTTGGCTGGTTTTAGAATATGTCAAGTACTAAGGCTATGTGTTAACCCTGTGAGTGCCAGAGGGGTGAGCAATGCAATACAAAGCAATGCTTCTTCCACCTATCTGACACTCAGCGGGTTAAAACATAATGTCAGCCACGCATAGATAATATGTCATTATATACAACAGCAATTTTCAGCTCTAGTTCTCAGGTTGCCCCAGAAGGTCTCTAATTAAGCACAGGAAGTAAAAAGTCATAACGAGCAGCTATAGCATGTAAGATAACCTGTTTTTGTGCATTAATGACTAACAATGAGGAACACTGATATAGAAAGGGGTGTAAGACACTTCACAGTACTGGCCAGCAGAGGGACTACTTTGTTTCAATGGTGGCTTGATATACTGACACTTTTGGTCTTGTTCAACAGAAAACTGGATCAATTCTGAAATAAACCAGCTGCACCATATGAGCAAAATAACAATTGCCATTTATTTACATTGGGATTTTAACCCCATGAAAGATAGAGAAAGGTTTTCAACACAATGTGAAACAATACACCTAAAACCTCTCTAAAATTGGAGAAATTCCATTTTTTTCCAATGACACAGTTGTTTTATCCCCAAATTACTCCAATTTCTTCTGAACATAATGTCCTATATTACCTTTATTAAAACAAGAAAACTGTGTTTTTTTATTATTATTGCGTCTACAAAATCGGTTCCATTCTTAACCCTTTAAAGACCCTTGACGGTCATGGGTCGATCTGACTTAACGACCCATGATGTTCTATGACCGTCATGGAATTCCTGGCTCCCCCCGCAGCTGCATGCTGTTAAGGGAATCCGGAAGCAGAAATTAAAAAAAAAAAAAAGCTCCGTGGTCCTTAACTGACCGCTCCGCACTGATCGGACGGTCATTAAGGGGTTACATATCACTATATTTATATCTCAGAAAAATTTATTTAAATCGCCAGTTGCCTACAGTGTGTAACTCATTGTTTAAATATATGCCTTACATAGAAAGATAAAGTTGAGCAATTATGAACCATACCACTACAAATTTTTATTGATTTAAATCAGGTGTTAACAGTATTTTAACACCTTGAATGAGAGAAAGCTCTCAGATGTTGTTAAAAATATTTTCCCTGGTCCTTCATCAGCAGCGTTCACCAATAGGGTTAAGCTTCCATCCCTAGCCAAGATACAGGAAACACCCCTCAAAAACTCAATAAAAGGCACTCCCCTCCCCCTCAAGGGTGTCTTTTTTGTTTCCTGCCTTGGCTGGGTTAGAAACATGCCGTGTTTAAATCATTTGGCTTAAAAAATTTTCTTTGTGCCTACCCGGAGTTTTCTTTAAAACTCTTCTACCGGCGCCAGGTCTCTCATTACCTGGTGGTCTGGAGCTTCCCGCGGATGCCTCCATCCCTGGCTGGCCCCCAGGAAGGCCCCATTATGTGGTAGGGGCAAATTCTCCTCGGATCCTTGTTTTGGCTTCAGAGTAAGGCCGTTCTTAAACCGGGTCTTCCTTCGCTGCTTCTCCTCCCCTCTGGGGAGAGCTCCAGCCGCAGGCTGCAGTTTACCCTATTGCCAGCATCCAAGATGGTGCCGGACTGTGATTCGGGCCTTTGATGTCATCAGGCTGGGACACATCTCTGCAATTGTCCTTTTCAGTGCATTTTATGTTCCCTACTAGGGATGAATGTGCTTAAAGGTAAGCTTTGTTCTTTTTGGGCTTGTTATCAGTCTAATAGTTACTTTGTGCTCCTCTCCTGTTAGGATAGAGTTTCTGGTGCTGTTCTCCATAGGTGGCTGCCTCAGTCCTGTTATCTCCAGATTTCTGAGTGAGTTTCTGCTGTCTTAGCTTTCCTGGTCTGTTTGCTATTAGGCAGGGTCTTTCTTTTTTAAGACCTGTTTTGTCCTCTTTTCCTTTAGCCTCTGTCCTTCTATATGGATCCAGGATTAAATACTTCACAACCTAAGGCCATTGGGTAGGTTCTTTCTTATCAGGTAAGCTCTTACTGGAATTTTTTATTTTAAAAAGAGCGATAGGTTGGCTGATGGGACTCCTTTTTTATTTTTCATTCCAGCCCTTCTGGTATGGATTCTACCTCTGCCCCTCCATCCAGACCTTGTTTTGCCTGCAACAATGAAGCAATGGAAGGGAAAAAGATTTGCAGGACCTGATGGCTAGACTTCATCCAAGACTCCCCTTCCACACCCACTGACATTTCCTCGGTCATCAAACATGCTGTTGTCCAGGGATTCCAGGAGGCATCATCCATAATTCCCTGCAACCATTGCAGAGGAAATTATGACGAATCATGGTCTGGGGATTCATAGACTCCACTGACTCAGAGGAAGAAGAAGAGGATACAACAGATCTCACAAGGTTTGATACCTCTCTTGTGGAACCATTGATTGAAGCTGTCCGGCAGGAACCTCAGGATAATCAACCATGTGACAGAATGTTCTCTTGGAAGAGTTATGTAAATCTGATGTATCCTTTTGCAACAAAGAACTGTTAGTTATGGGATTCTCCCCCTAAAGTAGATGCAGCTGTTGTACGCTTGGCCTGCAAGACTACCGTTCCATTGGATGATGTGGTCTCATTCAGAGACCCTCTAGATAGACATCTAGAGAATGACTTAGGGAGAACCTTTCTTTCTATCAGCTTGGCATCCAGACCAGCGGTGGCCTTAATCTCTGTTTCCAGGACAATGATGATTTGGCTAGAACAAATAGAGCAGGCTTTACTTCAAGGTGAATCTCACTCCTCCATTGCTGAATCACTCAGTCCACTATGGACTTCATTGTGGACTCCTCTACGGATCTGGTCCATCTTCAATCCAAGGCAATGCTATTAGCTGTCTCAGCAAGGTGGGCTCATTGGCTCCGCCCTTGGAACGCAGACAGTATCTCGAAGATTAATCTCTGCCGTCTCCCTTTTTCTTGGCAGCATGCTTTTTGGGAAAAGCTGGATGATTGCATCAAAAGAGCTTCAGGAAGCAAGAGCCTTTTTCTTCCCCAAGAAAGAAGAAACAGGCACAATGAATTTGGTCCTTCCCGCAGAATCCAGTAGCAGAGGACGACTTTCAAAGACTCTTGGGTTTATCGACCAGAGAATCTTCTAGGTCCCAGTCTTGGAAGACGGGTCAGTCTTGTTCCTTTCGCCCTAACTGATCCAATACCTCAGGAAAGGGCACAGAGTTCTCCATGTCTAAGCCATTTGGAAAATTCTGACGGTGTTCAGGTCCAGTCTCTTGGGATCGGAGGCCGCCTACGTTTTTTCCGGAAGGCCTGGACCAAAAGCATCACAGATGCTTGGACGCTTCAAGTAGTCTCCCAGGGTTATTCAATGGAATTTTTTCTCCCGAGCCAGGGAACCAGTCTTCAAGCCAACAAGAATACCCTCCAATCCTCTGAAGAGAGCAATCCTACAGGATTTCATTTCCAACCTTCTCTCAGAGCAGGCCATCTCAATAGTCCACCAAGAAGAAAATTCAAAGGTATATATTCGACACTCTTATTTGTTCAAAAGGCTTTGGGAGAATTTTGTCCTACCCTGGACCCCAAGGCTCTCAGTTCTCATCTAAACATTCTCAGATTCAAGATGGAATCCATCCAGACCATTTTGAAGGTGGTTCTCCAGGGGACTGGATGATTTCCCTGGATCTCAAGGATTAAAGGGTTAAGAGGCCGGTCCTGCTCTGTGTACTGACACCGCCTCACTGGCGGCACACACGATGCACTCATATGCTTTAGGGACTGTCCGAATGCACGGAATGCTACCAGCATTCTGTGCGTTCAGGCAGTCTCTACTGTGCATGACTACATGAGACAAACATTCTAGCATTTTATTATATAAGATTACACCCATCCTTTCCGACTGGCCTCTGTGGTTAGAATCTCCCATGGTACTTCCTTTGACAGGTTTCTCTCATCTTCCACTACGCCAGCCAATGTAGAACCTCTTTTGTCATGAAAACTGGAAGGCCCACAGAGCTAAACCATCTGTGCCACTGGACCAGAAGGGATATTTGAAGAGGTCTCATGTGCCATCTTGTTCACTTTACCACAGAAATGTATGCTGACATCAGGCCAAACATTTTTATGCAATCCCTGGCTATCAAGGAGGACATCCTATAGAATCTGGCTGTACTGATTATTAACTGCAGAGTCTTTCTATTTTCTCTTGTTGAAAAATGCTCCCAGATATGTCAGTCTTTTGATTAGAATGAGGCTGCTCTTTTACAGATTTAGTAACCACCCATCCTGGTAATGAACTGAATGGCTTGATCCTAGTGATGGAGGAGCAGATACTTTTTCTGTCAAAGAATAAGAATGTACTCTAAACAATGGAACATTTTAGACCCTTCTTCCTGTGTTCTGAAATGAGTGGCACTAGTACTTTGGAAAAGATTCTGGGAGCTGTCACCAGATAAAAAAGAAGGCAAGTATTTTCCTCTGATGAAGAACCTGAGAAACCACTAGCTGACACTGAAGACTACAACATGCAGCAATGCATCTTAGAGTTCTAATTAAATTTTCCAGTCTTGAACCTTCACCATACTGAAATGGCCATCAAAGATTCCATCTTGATGTACCTAACTCTCAGAAGATGGTTAAGTGCCTGTAAATTCAACTCTGGATGGTGGTACCACAGTTATTACTTTACAGTGAAAGGGATAAAAATATACCCTGGAAGGACTCTGCTTCCTGTACCCTCGTGATGCCTCATTCATGTAGAAGATTATATAAGATGGATCTAAAGGACTTTGCCTTTGATTATGGCAGCCTTGGTTCTATAAAGATACCTTCTCTTGTAAGGGCTATGAATGTTAAGGCTGCCTCCAGGACCAACTCTGAAGTCCTGGATCCTAATATCATCAGAAATTTCAATATATCTTATATGAAGCTGACATTTTGGACTGATGTCAAATGTGGACAGTTCATCTTCCTCCTCTTTCTCCTCTTATGAGCATGAGAGATCTTTCCTGAAGAAACACACCTTTTGTTCAGAATCATGAGAAAATGAAAGAAGACTTGTTTCCATTATGAACTCTGTGTCTCTTCCAGTGATGAGAAGTTTCCTGGATGCCCTGACCCTTCTTGTACTTAGAGAGACAACCTAAGGGTTTTAAAAACAAGCCAAAGAAATGTGTGCGGCTCAGCGAGAACCAACATAAACAGAAATTACTTGTTCTACATTGAGTTACTGCTCCGAAGAATCAATTTTTAGAACTATAGTGCCATTACAGAAAAGACATTTCTATGTCCATCTAAGACTAATCCTGCCCAAAAGGGAAGTCCAATGTCAAAATGACAGGCAAGTCCCCTCTGCATGATAATGCCAGTTATGCAAAGGCCTACGTGTGGGACTTGCTTAGGCCTCATTAGTGAGGTACAGCTACTTCCCCATGGCATTGAGAGCAAGGGATCTACTTCTATTACACATGTATTAAACAGAGTGAAACAAACTCAGGACCGAAACTGGAACAGAAAACATTCTTAAGTGATCAAGAGACACCAGATCACTGGCCATGCTGCAAAGACACAAACATTCCCACCACCCATCCTATCACTCCTTTTAAATTTAAAAATAGGTAATAGAACTTGCACACTGATTTACCTAAAAGCCTTAAGATGTCTTGGTTTGCAGATAGCTTCATAAAGTCAGTGGCAACTCAGAAGACTGACATGACTGCAGTATTTCAACAAGAGAGTGAGTCACCTGGTAGGAGAACAGAGAAGGCGTGGGTAGGGCAGGAAACCATACTTACCATCCAAGGGGTGCAGTTTCCTTCTTATCTCATGGCACAGGAAAATCCTAATGGCTACTAAGAGCTAACTTAGTTTGTATTGGTTCTAACAAATTAATCTTTCATTAGAAATTGATGTCATGTCCATGGAAGCAGACATGATTAGTTTTGCAGGACTACAGGACCACAAACTTCTCCCACTGAAGGCTTGTTAGGAAGCTGCAACTGAAATTACATATTCATGAAAGTAATTAGAAACAATTCTATCTATCTATCTATCTATCTATCTATGTCAATGTCTGAGAGAGACTCACAAAGAAATAGTCTGTGTCAGATGAAGGAGATGAAGAGCATAGTCGAAGGATTTGAGGAATGTCGGCAAGAGTTGACCAAACAAGTCTTATGTACAAGAGAAGGGAGCGTACCTTGAAATAGCAATTCGTAGACTCTAACAGAGTCAACAGGAGTCAAAATACGCTGAGCTAGGTGAGTCGTAGACTTCAGACTGGATAGTTGAAGAGTCAGAAGTTCGAGCTTGTGAGAATCATCGACTATGGGCTGATAGTCGGAGGGACAGAACTTCGAGCTGGGAAGCGTTGTTGACTTTGGACTGGGTAATCAGAGAACTTTGACTTCCACTACCCTCAACTAGTTGGACGTCTGGGGGTGTTGGTAAAGATTCCAACGACGACAGCCTCGACTAGTTGGTCAGGCAGATGACTGGGAGTAGCTGACCATCCACACCCTCAACTGGCTGGGGTGGTCACTGGTGCTACCTGCAATGGCACCCAACTCAATCAGAGATGAACAAACAGTCAAACAGTCGGAATAAACAGGAATCTCTGGTAGGAAGAGATGAATATGAATGTCTCAAAAGCAGCTGAAGACTTAGTTGAATAACAGCTGAAGGGACTCCCGTTGTGACGCAGAGCAGCAGGAAAGGAGTCACAGAGATGAATCGAGGTCTAGGAAAGCCGAGGTAAAAGCCAAACCGGAGACAAGGTGCCAAGGATTCAAATGGAGTCGTAGTCTGGAATGAAGCCAGGTCGAGATTCGAGGAGTCAGAAGCAAATTCAGAAGACAGGAGACGAGGTCGGGAAATTAAGTAAGAGGTCGGTACACGGATTCAGGAAACTCTGGAACGCTGCAGCAAGGACTCTCAGGATCTTGGTGCGAATATCAAGCAAGCGTTGGAGGTAGACCCAGGTAGATAAAGGCCACAGTAGCCAATAGGGATAGTGGTAGGAGGAGTAGTCCGAAGGAGCGTGACAATCTATCTATCTATCTATCTATCTATCTATCTATCTATCTATCTATCTTTATATGCTGACCTACTCATTCCTTCTCTGCTGAAAACAGTACAAAATGCTCAAGCATTAAAAGTTACTATAGCACCAAAAATATACTGTCTCTGCTAAAGTTTGTTTGTTACTAATGTTCTAGGACTGAGCATGGATTCTACAATGAACACCCAATTTCACAATGCTGTTTTGCTCTTTGTTTAGTGTTTGCACTGTCTACTCTCTGTATTGGATAAATCACCTGTTTGACTGGCATAGGAAGTAGAAGGTTCTCTTGACATTCTAAGTACAAAGCTGTCACACTGTGGGAAGAAACTCTCAAGATAACTTTAACTATCTCTTTGCTGTACAGCCTCGTATATTGATAGATATAATTTGTCTCTGAACCCCTGCTTGCACTGTGCCATTGACAGGAGCAGGGGACCTGCAAAGAGAATGAGGGAATGAGGGAGATGGTAATGTCTTGCCACCTGCAGCTCTTCTGGTGTTGTCCATTACCTAGCAACTGGCTTCCCTCCACAATCAGTCTATACCACTACTCTACCCTGCATGCTCTCACACATGCAGGGTAGAGTAGTAGAGAGACAGAGAGAGAGAGCAAATGCAACACCTGCTCCAACACAGTCATGTTTGTTTTTTCTCTGTGATGCTTGTGAATGGCTGAGTGGGGGAAGCAGAAAGAGGCAAGCTTACTAGATAATGCAAATGTGTATTTGAGGGTGCAACAGCTCCACCCTCGGTTGGTACCCTGTTAAGGAGAACTATGTCCTAGAAAGAAGTGGATCTTTATTAAACATATTTATTTACCCAGGTAGTTGTCCTTCATAATGCAACTAAGTGTATATTTCTATAAATCTTTTAAATTATACCTGCAGTTCGCTGTATGTAGTGATCTCTATAGACATCTGATTTTAGGTCACACCTCATCACAACAAACAACAGACTTGTATGATTTTTTGTAGTTTATCAGACTATAAAATTAAAAAACATGCAATAGAATATATCAGATCAAATGTAAATGAAAATATTAAATAGAAATAAATGACTGGTATTTGAAGGACTCCGACGTAGGTAAGACATTATGTAAATTCAAAGCCAGTGATTTCTAGGGTTTTTCCCCTTTTTTATGAAGGACACCAAATTCAAAACTCCTAACAACAAACAGTGGATTTCAAAAGACCTGAGCAACTCATAAGGGACTGTAACCTGAAACAATTTGCAGGAGTTTACAATAAACACTTAGATGTAATTGACTGCTATATGAAGGATGCCTAGCTAAGTAAATAATTGTGTTAAACAAGATAAATAGGACCTAAGATCTAGGATATAGTTCTCCTTTAAAGGGATAGTAATACTTCATTTTATCTTTATTTTATTTTGTAGGCATTAAAAAAACATGAAGAACGATATAAGTCTTTATGGTTTGAGAGATATTCACAAGCAAAGTTTCCCCCTCCTGCCCCTTTTACCTAGTGTAAGCAATCTCTTCTCAGATGTGGAAGGCAGTCCATAGACCAGACAGATAACAGAAGGGGACAATATTCTTCCTATCAGAACAATGAAAGCCCTGCCCCCCTTGACAAGCTTTTCAGCTTTTTCCCTTATCTTAATTGAAGATTGTCCCTCTCTGCAGTCTACCTGGGCACCTCCCTTCTGCTCTGGCTGAGCAGTGTTACATCCGTAAAAGGGGCGGGAGGGGGATACTTTCTCATTGAATTACTCTTGAACTATAACTCTCCAAAGTCCAAATACTATGATGATTAATTAGAGCTGATTTTATTATGAAACATTACTATCCCTTTAAGATATGATTGATAGATATGCTAGTTTAACTTCCCAGCTCAGCAGCCATGCCCAAAGAAATATCACATAAACTAATATCACATACATTTGACAGCTGTTTACTTTTTGAAATGTGCAACATAATGATTTAACATTACACAATGTTATACAACTCTGAACCTTCCTTTCACTTGTGAAATTGAAACACTCCCAGGTCCATGAAAAAAATGACAGTGTAAATGGAAAAACTGGAGTAGAGGCAAACACGAGATAATCTGCTTTAGTCAACATGCCTGACAGGTGAAGAAAGGATAGTTTAGACAGTCATGTATACCATGTAACCATGTAACCAAAGCAACAATTACACTTTCAGATCAGTAGAAGATAAACAAAAGCAAACATTTTACTTCGGGTTTCACAGGTGCTTGGTGCAAGCAGCTCTTTTTCATGTGATATTAAACAACTAATTGAAGAGCCCATTACACGGGCCACAGTGCCGGCTGGTCAAGGTGTGGTCATCTGCTGTAGAGACTGCCTGTGCCGCGGCTGATCTCTACTGCGCATGACTGCACCACGCACAGCTGTTTCTACTGCACCTGACAGCTTCTGACAAACTTTAGTGAATTATTATATAGGATGAGGGTGATGTACTGGGGACAAATGATTCTATTATGGGACCAACTAATCTTTCCATAGGAAACAAATATAAATTCCTATTTACTCATATCATCCTACTGAATGATGTAAGCTCCATTTAAATCAAAGAGAATCTTTCTAATTTCAATTTATTCCTTATGATACAATTGGTTTACTCCAGAATTGCACCATTTTCTCAGTATACCAGCCTCAATGGATCATAGGTAAAAAGACAAAAGTGGAGCATCAATATACAATATTTATATTGCTAGAGAGGTTTCCAGCGTACTGTAAAATAGTGCTGTTGGTTTTCCTCACTATTACTCCACTTTTCCTTTATAGATTTTCCTCAGTCCTTTCTGGAACAGAGTAGTGTGCAGTGCCTTGCTTTGCAATACATTGTACATTCCTCTGGTCATTAAAAGGTTAAGGTACGAAAAGAGAGAAGAAATCAGAGATGCTCAAATATGCTCATAATCTTGCAAGACTATGCAAAGAGCTCAGTAGGACTTTGTCCTGCGCCCAGGGTACACTCTCATTTAGCTCACAAGTGCCATACACAGAGAAGAAACATTCTGAAGCATATCATTCAGGCCCTGTCAAAATAACAAGCCAGATATGAAATAACAGACAATTCTTCTCTGAACAAGTGAAACAACTAACCCCAGAATTACCTTTTTGCCTTGTTGGGTCTCATCGGTGAGGTGCAGCTGATCCCTCTAGAGAGTTGTGTGCAAGGGGTCTATATCTGGATCCCCCATTACCCTTAGGGTGATTAACCCTAAGAGAAATTTGCATATAGAGACAAGAAGTCAGAGATGCTCAGCTAGGGTCATGAGCTTGGAAGACTATGCAAAGAGCTCACTAGGATTGTGTCCTGTACCCAGGGTACAAGCTCTTTTAGCTCATATGTCAACACAGAGAAGACATTTTCTGAAGCATATCATACAGGTCCTGCCAAAGTGACAGGCCAGCAATAAAATGCCAGAAAATTCTACTCTGAACAAGGGAACCAGCTAAGCCTACACGTGCGTTTTGGTCTTGTCAGTGAGGTGCATCTGACCTCTCTAGGGACCCGTTGCTCAGGGGTCCAAATCTGGCTTCCACCATTACCTTAGGGTGAATAAGAGAAAATTACATATAGAGAGAAGAAGGGTGACTAACCCTAACAACAATTTGCATATAGAAAGAAGTAATCAGAGATGCTCAACTAAATTCATGAGCTTGCAAGGCTCTGCTAAGAGCTCACTAGAACTGTGTCCTGCACTCAGAGTGCAATCTGTCATAGCTCACAAGTGCTATACACAGAGAAGAAATATTCTGAAACATATTATATTGGTCCTGCCAAAATGACAGGCAAACTGTGAAATGCCAGACTATTCTTCTCTGAACAAGGGAAATAACTAACCCCAGGTGTACATTTCAGCCTTGCTGGGTCTGTTACGAAGGTGCAGCTGATCCTTCTAGGCACTTGTGTGCAAGGGGTCCATGTCTGGATTCCACCATTACCCTTAGGGTGACTAACCCTAAGAACAATTTGTACATAAGAGAGGTCAGAAGTCAGGCTTAGGAACTTGCAAGGCTATGCAAAGAGCTTACTAGGACTGTGTCCTGCACCCAGAGTGCACTCTCTTTTAGCTCACAAGTGCCATACACAGAAAACAAATATTCTGAATCATATCATACAGGATCTGACAAAATGACAAATCAGCCATGAAATGCCAGACAACTCTTCTCTGAAAATTTGAGACAGCTTATCCCAGATGCGCACATCAGCTTTATTGTGCTTCATCTGTGAGGTGCAATTGATCCCTCTAGGCACTTGTAAGCAAGGGGTCCATATCTGTATTAACCATTACCCTTAGAGTGACTAACCCTAAGAACAATCTGCATATACAGAGAAAAAATCAGAGATGCTCAAGTAGGCTCATGAGTTTGCAAAACTATACTAAGAGCTCACTAGGACTGTGTCCTACACCCAGGATGCCATACACAGAGAAGAAATAGAATCATATCATACAGACCCTGCCAAAATGTCATCAAATGCCAGACAATTCTTCTCTGAACAAGAGAAGCAACTAACACCAGATATATATGTTCCATCCTTATTGGTGCAGCTGAGACTTGTGAGCAAGGAGTCTACTTCAGGATTTCCCCATTACTCTTAGACTGACAAACCCTAAGAGCAATTTGTATATAAGAAAAGTCAGAGATGTTCAACTAGGCTTATGAGCTTTCAAGGCTATGCAAAGAGCTTACTAGGACTGTGTCCTGCAACCAGAGTGCACTCTCTCATGAGAGTCATATGCAGACAATAAATATTCTGAATCACTTCATACAGGTTCTGCCACAACAACAAACTCACCATGAAATGCCAGACAATTCTTCTCTGAACAACTGAAACAGCTAACCCCAGATTTGCTCTTCAGCCTTATTGTGCCTCATCAGTGAGATGCAGTTGATCCCTCTAGCACTTGTAAGCAAGGGGTCCATGTCTGGATTCCCCCATTACCCTTAGGGTGACTAACCCTAATAGCAATTTGCATATAAGAGAAGAAGTCAGATATGCGCAGCTAGGCTCAGGAGCTTGCAAGGCTATGCAAAGAGCTCACTAGGACTGTGTCCTGCGCCTAGGGTGCAATCTCCTTTAGCTCACAAGTGCAATACACAGAGAAGAAATAGTCTGACACATATAATACAGGTTCTGACAAAATGACAGGCCAGCCATGAAGTGCCAAACAACTCTTCTCTGAACAAAAGAAAACCTATAAGCCCAAATGATAGTTTCGGCCTTGTTGGGCCTCGTCAGTGAATTACTGCTGATTCCTCTAGGCACTTATGAGCAAGGGATGCATGTCTGGATTCCCCCATTACTCTTAGGTTGACTAACACTAGGTGCAATTTACATATAGAGAGAAGAAGTCAGAGATGCTCAACTAGGCTCATGAGCTTGCAAGGCTATGCAAACAACCTACTAGGACTGTGTTCTGTACCCAGGGTACAATGTCTTTTAGCTCACAAGTGCCATACACAGAGAAAAAATATTCTGACGCAGACATACATTTCGGCCTTGTGGGTCTCATCCGTGAGATGCAGCTGATCCCTCTAGCCACTTGTGAGAAAGGGGTCCATGCCTGTATTCCCCCATTACCATTAGAGTGATTAATCCTAACAGTAATTTGCATATAAGAGAAGAAGTCAGAGATGCTCAACTAGGCTCATGAGTTTGCAAGGCTATGCAAAGATCCTACTAGGACTGTGTTCTGCACCCAGGGAACAATGTCTTTTAGTTCACAAGTGCCATACACAGAAAAAAAAACATATTCTAAAGCATTTCATATAGGTTCTGCCAAAATGCCAGGCCAGCCATGAAATGTCAGTCAACTCTTCTCAGTAAAATAGAAACAGCTAACCCCAGACATACATTTCAGCCTTGTGGGTCTCATCAGTGAGATGCAGCTAATCCCCTTAGCTACTTGTGATAAAGGGGTCCATGTCTGGATTCCCCCATTACCATTAGGGTGATTAATCCTAAGAACAATTTGCATAATAAGAGAAGTAGTCAGAGATGCTCAACTAGGCTCATGAGCTTGCAAAGCTATGCAAAGAGCTCACTAGGACTGTGCCCTGCACCCAGGGTGCAATCCCTTTTAGCTCTTAAGTGCCATACACAGAGAAGAAGTATTCTGAAGCATATCATACTGGTCCTGCCAAATGACAGGCCAGCCATGAAATGCCAAACAATTCTTCCATGAACAATGGACACAACTAACCCCAGATGTACATTTCTGTACAAAACAGTGCTTAGTCTTGGAGAATAACTTCCAGATACCAATGAGAAGAAACAGTAACATACTTGAGTTTATTGCCACAAATGAGCATGTAGAAGCTTATAATGTTGGAATATATAGTCAAAATCGACAAACCCTGAGTCAATAATCAAAGCTCACAGCAGAAAGGTCAGGAGGATAAGCTGCGTTATCCACAATGGAGAGATTGGGAGAGGGGTAAGGGCCAAGCTAAAACATAGATTTGGCTGAGTTCCCAAACTGCACTATGTGGCTCAAGATACACTGGTTCGATATTGAATTAGATAAGGATGGAGGACGAGACTCAATCTAAGGAGTCCCATTCCAATTCACAGGTAGTGAAGCTATCAGCCAATCTCTAGATTTGGGCACAAAGAAATCCCCTAGTCTACATACAGTAGCAGCCTAATAGTACTTAAAAGGTCCTGCAAGCCCAAAAGATCGGGAGTTTCTTGAGAGAATCTCTAGTCAGAACAGGGATTTTTTTAAAAACAGATTTAGTTACCAATGATTATTTGCACTTTCTTAATGAAAAGCAAAAGGATGATCGAAGGTGAGAAATTCAAAGTGGGAATCTGTTTAAGATCTGACAAAAGGAAAATACCTCAATAATTAATCTTAGTCTTGGACCAGTGGAATGGAACTTCACACAAAATGATAAGATTTGTGAGTGTAAAAGCATTACATTCAGGATTTCAAACTTATTATAGTTAATTTCTGCCTGAGATGGTGCAATACTGAGCTAAAATTTCTATCTTACCTGCGGTGGTGCAATCTTGAGCTAAGATTTCCATCAGGCACAGGAGGGTGGAAGAAGACTGAGAAATGAAGTATAAGATGTCATCCTAATATGAGGCTAGTTTAAAGTGGTTATATCCAACTTGAATGCCCTGGATATTTGGCTAGAGTCAGATTGTGCTAAACAAGGACTCTAATGATAAAGAGCAGGGGAAATAAGGGTGTCATTGGTTATTTAGAAGGAATCATTAAGGTAGCCCCTGACCTTCAATCTTGCTGAAGAAACAGAGTAAAGGTTGAGGATAGCTATAAGAAAACTTGGACTCAGTATCTATAGAAACTAATACTGAAGGAAGGTTCAGATGTTTATATATGCCTATAACAGCTATAGCTTGGTGGTATTGTGTTTAGAGTCCCTACTAGGCATGAAGCCCATCTGGTTCTAACACAAATATTTTGCAGGGATATTGATCTATAGTTCGTACAAAGGGAAAGCTCCTTACTAGGTTTCTGGATAACCATTATATAAGCTTCTAACAACATCCTGGAGCAACAGCATTAAAGGCCTAAACAATATGGGGTACAAGATATTGAAAAAATTATGATAGTATGGAAAAGAGAAGACATCAGGTCCTGGACTTTTGAAAGGAGAGGTGGACTTAAAAGCTGCATATAATTCTGCTGTGGAAAAGGGAGCTTCATATTCCTCAAAAGCTAATGCATCTAATTTCAGTACTCCCCATTTTTATAAGAAGGAATAAATTAATTCTATAACAACTTCATGTGAGTGACAAGTATCAGAATTGGACAAGTTAAAGAGGAAAAGAAGGCTCTAAAAACATGGGTTATATCTGGAACAGTATATCGAGGATTACCAGATGACCCTTTAATGTGAGAGGTCTAGTAAACCTTTTCTTTGATATTGACTAGCCTAGCTAAAATGTTACTTTTTGTTGTCGACATATAATGATTATATTTATTATATATAATCAATTTGTTTATCCATTGGTGTAATAACTGAACAAGATCAAAATGAGCATAATTCAGCAAAGACAATTCTGAGGGTAATAGCATAGATGTGTGCTTAATTTCCAGGGCATGGATAAGACCCACTAGATAAGTGATTTTTTCCAAAGATAGATGTTTTGTATGAGCTCCTAATTTAATTAGTGTTCCTCAAATAACACATTTGTGGGCCTCCCAAATAACAGGTAAAAGGTTGTCTGAAATGCAATTAGTAGAGAAGTATGAGGTAAGTTCTTCCTTGACCTGAGAGAATATTTATAGGTCATCTAAGAGGTTATCATTCAACCGCCAAGAGGGAGGATTATGAAACTGTGAAGCAATGCAGAGTTGAAACAGAACAGGGGCATGGGCTAAGTAATGGAGTCACTTTATGCTGACGTAATATTATGCAAATGGTGCTGTTTCACAAATAAGTCATCTACTCTGCAGTAATAATGATGTACCGAAGAATAGAATGTATAATCCCTCAGAGTAGGTGTCAACTAGTTGGAGATCAAAGAGGAGTGATCTGATCTTCCTCAGATGTGAACGCTTAAGGGATGACCTGCTAGAAGAACCATATACAGAGGAGTCTAAAAGCAAGGCTAATTCCATAGTAGTGATGAATATGAGGAAATACGCAATCCCTTAGCATTCACTACTAAATTCAAGGTGTAAAAGACCTGAACTATAGGTACTCATGGGATTAAAAAAAAATAAAATAAGTAATTATGCACGGTGTGTGATCTGTACAGTAACATCTAAACCTGAAAAAGTATTAGAGTAATCAATGTTGATGCCTGAGGTAACCCTCAACTTTTTCCACCCATGAGAGAGCAACCTTGAAGAACAACCTGAAGCACATCCCAAGATTATAGTCAAAATAATATGTAAATTAGTGAGGATCCCCAATGA
Source organism: Rhinophrynus dorsalis (assembly GCA_037306005.1). Classification (NCBI taxonomy): domain Eukaryota; kingdom Metazoa; phylum Chordata; class Amphibia; order Anura; family Rhinophrynidae; genus Rhinophrynus; species Rhinophrynus dorsalis. Next base: position 223,465,128 of record CM074718.1, on the reverse strand, counting down.
ATCCAGGGAAAGGCAGCCACAGTATAAACACATTAAATATAAAACATCAGCGTGCCCTGCATTGTTCCATGGGGAATCCTGCACTTGACTCATCAGCAAGGCAGCATCAGTGGAGAGCAATAGCAGCCACCCTTTATGGCTATATGCAAAAGCAAATAATGCAAATGAAAAAGGTGTGTGTGCTTCTGTTCAAGGGGCCCGTAAGATGCCACGATGGAGAATATAAAGGTAACTCATCTATATACATATAAAGTGAGGGAAAAAATTATTTGATCCCCTGCTGATTTTGTATGTTTGCCCAATGACAAAGAAATGATCACTCTATAATTTTAATGGTAGGTTTATTTGAACAGTGAGAGACAGAATAACAACAAAAAAATCCTGAAAAAAGCATTTCAAAAAAGTTATAAATTGATTTGATTTTACTGAGTGAATAAGTATTTGACCCCCTTTCAATCAGCAAGATTTCTGGCTCCCAGGTGTCTTTTATACAGGTAACAAGCTGAGATTAGGAGCACTCCCTTAAAGAGAGTGCCTCTAATCTCAGCTTGTTACCAGTATAAAATGCACCTGTCCACAGAAGCAATCAATCAATCAGATTCCAAACTCTCCACCATGGCCAAGACCAAAAAGCTGTCCAAGGATGTCAGGGACAAGATTGTAGACCTACACAGGCTGGAATGGGCTACAAGACCATCGCCAAGCAGCTTGGTGAGAAGGTGATAACAGTTGCTGCGATTATTCGCAAATGGATGAAACACAAAATAACTGTCAATCTCCCTCGGTCTGGGGCTCCATGCAAGATCTCACCACTTGGAGTTTCAATGGTCATAAGAACGGTGAGGAATCAGGCCAGAACTACACGGGAGGATCTAGTCAATGATCTCAAGACCATAGTTACCAAGAAAACAATTGGTAACACACTATGCCAAGAAGGACCAAAATCTTGCAGCTCCCGCAAGGTCCCCCTGCTCAAGAAAGCACATGTACAGGCCCATCTGAAGTTTGCCAATGAACATCTGAATGATTCAGAGGAGAACTGGTGAAAGTGTTGTGGTCAGATGAGACCAAAATAGAGCTCTTTGGCATCAACTCAACTCGCCGTGTTTGGAGGAGGAGGAATGCTGCCTATGACCCCAAGAACACCATCCCCACCATCAAACATGGAGGTGGAAACATTATGCTTTGGGGGTGTTTTTCTGCTAAGGGGCAGGACAACTTCACCACATCAAAAGGACGATGGATGGGGCCATGTACCAGCAAATCCCTCAGCCAGGGCATAGAAAATGGGTCATGGATGAGTTTTCCAGCATGACAATGACCCAAAACACACGGCCAAGGCAACAAAGGAGTGGCTCAAGAAGAAGCACATTAAGGTCCTGGAGTGGCCTAGCCAGTATCCAGATCTTAATCCCATAGAAAATCTTTGCAGGGAGCTGAAGGTTCGAGTTGCCAAACATCAGCCTAGAAGCCTTAATGACTTGGAGAGGATCTGCAAAGAGGAGTGGGACAAAATCCCTCCTGAGATGTGTGCAAACCTGGTGGCCAACTACAAGAAACGTCTGATCTCTCTGATTGCCAACAAGGGTTCAGCCACCAAGTACTAAGTCATGTTTTGCAAAGAGGTCAAATACTTATTTCACTCAGTAAAATGCAAATCAATTTATAACTTTTTTGTAATGCGTTTTTCTGGATTTGTTGTTATTCTATCTCTCATTGTTCAAATAAACCTACTATTGACTGATCATTTCTTTGTCAGTGGGCAAACATACAAAATCAGCAGGGGATCAAATACATTTTTCCCTAACTGTAGTGCAGATATAAAATAGAATCCACCAGATAGTGTTTCACCCCTGTAGAACAGCCAAGGTACCATATTGCTGTCCACAGAAGCCCAACACTGCTAAATTAGCCCACAGATATCCACTAAGAGCAAAAAACACCCTTTATAGATACAGAAAAAAGTAATATTTAACAAAGATAAAACATAGTGTTCTGTGCACACCAGAAAGGCAACCATGAAGTCCATCTATATATAATATATTTATACATGAAGGGAAAAATAATTCTAAAAAAAAAAAACTAAATAGTTGTGCTACCATCCTGAGATATGCCTAATAATATTGGGGGATTCTGCTTTCCAGGAAGGCCCACAAATTGCAATTCTGGATGTCATAAAGACAACTTAGGTGAGTATACAGCACATTTGCATTTAGTATGCTCAGTATAAGTGGTAAATTCAGAGGACATGAATAATTCAGAGAAAAAATATATTTTTCATAGCAGTTGAATAAAAAGATGAACTTGTGTAGTCTATAGTAAATTAATGTTCAGTCCAAATAGATATCTTCTGTAGCTGTGTGAGACGGAAGTAGCAAAGGGTTCAGGAAAAATACAGTTCTGTGCCAGCAAACCGTGAACAAACAAATGAGTCAATGTCCTAAGTACTATTGATGATAATATTAAATATAGAACATGACAGCAGAGGTCAGAAGGTAAATTTCCAAGGTATACATTTTGAGACATTAGGTTCATAGAAAAGGATCAGTAGCCACTGTAGGTCATCTCTCTCTTCTCTTTTTGACTTCCCAATAAAAGGGCCAGTCTCTGAGTAGATGAAGTAGTAGTAGTGATAGGTTTAACCAATGATAAACAAATTTCCTCAACCCCATTCACCTCCTCACAGAGCTGAAGAGATCCCATTAACTTGAGCAGAGAGGTAGTATGGAAAGCCCTACTTCTGCATAATACTTAGGGAGTCCACATGATTTAGAGTGGCTTCAGTTCCTTGTGGAGCTGTAGAGTTTGAAGCAAGAGGTTGTTGTAAAATTAAAACTACACCAACATACTTAATAGTCCTCAATTATCTGTTGACTTTCATAAGGTTTTCCTTATCTGTGAAAACATTTATCCAGCGTATCACATCACATGGAACACTGCCAGTGGGGGGGCCTTTTGGGCAAACAGTTCCTTGTGCACGATCAATTACAACAGGTGCTTCTTTGGGTGAAGAAAGAAGGTCAGCAAACAATGTTTGTAGCCATGGGTCAGATCTTTCTGCAGACTCTGAGAAGTTCTGGATGTGTATATAACATCTTATACCCCTGTTATTTAAATCATCAAGCCTCAAGGTAGGATGTTGATGGTATCTTTATGATGAGCAACTAGTTGATCCAAGTTGTGTATAGGTCACATCTGCTTTACGACCTTCCTCCAGGTCATTAAACCTTTTGGCCTAATTGAGCCATATATTTTTATAAGTCATCCTCACTCCTAGACTCCCTTAGCCCCACCCATGACTATTACCCCACTTTTCACATGATCCCACCTCTAGCTTCCAAATGTTGCCTGGCATAATAAATATAATAAATAAATAAATATATTTCATATGTTATAGACAAGCAAAAAAAAAACTTTAAAGCCACTGGATGCTTTGCAATACATTGACAACCTATCTAGCTACCAAGGTTTTAAATATTGACTAATAAAGAACAATGTAAACTGGTAAAAAAAAATGGCCACTCCTAAACTCCACATGACATACCAACCAACATTTCATATATTTCTAGTTTGCTGTCTGGCGGCAGGGGGACAGAGATCGGCTACCCACAGCAATTCAGGGGATGACGATTTACATAGGAGTGTTCAGGGGGACAAAGCAAATCACTTCTGTGAAAATTGCTCTAGTGAGACTCATTTCTGCAGCAGTCCAGTGGGTCCCCAATGTGCACTACGCTCCATATTGAATTTACAATGCCATGAACCATTTGCTAGTGTATCCAGCTCCATCAAGAACAGACACACACACACACACAGCAGCACACACAGAAGGCTGGGAGTTGTAGTCTGTAAGCACAATAACCTGGGGGTGAGAAATCACTGCTTGCTAAACAAGACTACAAGTCCCAGCAGTTACTCCTTCTGGTTTCCAACCTTCCTTCCTCTAGACGGTAAGCTGTCACGAGCAGGGACCTCTTGCCCTTCTTTTCTCCAAATGTGATTTGTACTATTTAATATCTCTGTATGTCTATGCCCTATTGTACAGAGCATCGAAATTAGTTGTCGCTATATAAAAAAATAATAACAATAATAATTGTCTGAAATATTGTTGAAAGTGAGCTTGTTACCTACACAGATTTTAGTTTTATTAAATGTATCTATTTAAACTATGTATACCATGTGCCTTTTCTTTTGCAAAGATATTAATAGTTGTAGATGTGTTTGATTTATTAATTTCAGCAGACTTCATCAGCATGCACTATTCACATGGCCAGAAAATGACCTCTATCCACCTTCTTAGGCTGCTAACAACTACTAGCTTCCACCAGAGGGCTGCAAAAACTGAATAAGGATGAAAAATCATTCAGATACTTTCAAGATGGAAGCATCCACTAAGGGGAAAACTTGAAAAGGTGATAAGTTCTCTTTAAAAAAAAGAAAGAAAATGGTGCCTCTTAGAAAAAAGTAAAAACATAAGGAAAGCATTTTTAGTTAGACAGCAAAACTGTTTAAGTGATATATCCACACCAGGTAAAAGGTATATTTGAAGAGTATGGCATTGTGGGTGTGGCTAATACCGCTGAGGTAGTGTGTAGTAAATGACTGACTTATATGCAATGTTTCATCCACTTTGGTGCTGACGTGTTATACAGATGCATGTACAGTTTTAGTGCATTCAGCACCATGGACAGAAAACAGGACTGGAGACCAGGAACAATTATCTCCATTGGACATTAGTCAGTGCTGTATTATATGAATACTAAAGAGGTCTCTGATGCATTCTGAAGCAATGTGATGAAAAGCTCTCTAACATTCAATAAGTTAAAAAGACTTATTTAACCCTTTGAGTGCCAGAGGGGTACAAAGCACATTGCAAAGCAATGCTTTGCATACTCCTCTGGCATTTACAGGGTTAAATCAGTGGAACTTTGGGGAAATTGTATTTGCCCCAAATGTTGTGATTGGTTGGCACAATGGCACCACTTTTTCTTTATACTTGAATTGTTGGACCATATTTATAAAATGAAACTGGGGTTATTCTGGAGTAAACCAACTGTACCATGGGGACAAACAAACACTCCTGTTAAATTAAATCAGGCTTTTAACTCTACAAATGCAAGCACCCCCCCCCCAGTGTGTTACGAAGCAATGGATTGTGAGAACACTCCAGTGTTAAAAGAGTTCTGTTCAAATGCATGGGAATTTAGGAATTATTATTTGTTCCCTATGGTGCAGTTGGTGCACTCCAGAATGACTCCAATTTGATTTTATAAATATGACTTATTGGACCTTATGTATAAAAGTAATTCAGGGGCAAACAAACTGCACCATACGAGATAAAGTAACCATGGCCCAAACTCCCATTGTTTTAATTGTTTAACCCCGAGAATGCTAGAGAGGATTCCAGAGTGTTTCTTCACAATGTTAAAAGCCTCATTCAGATCAATGGGGAGTTTTATTTGCCCTTGTGGTGCAGTTGGCCTTTGCCAGAATTGCTCCAGTTTGCTTTTATACATAAGGACCAAAGGGCCTAATTCACTAATGTGGTGCAATTCTGGGGCAAACTGTTCCACAGTGGAGAGATAAACATTTTTTTATTCAACTGGGATCATTTACACCTTGAATCTAATGCTTCTCAGTGCATTAAAGCTGTATCATTTAGGGTTAAAATATGGGGAATTTCCATTTGCCCCTTAAGGTGCATTTTTGTTTGCTCCATTTGCCCCGCTTTTAGCCTGCTTTGCAATGCATTGTGTACCCCTCTGGCACTCAAAGGTTTAATTATGATAGTTCATTTATTTAATCCATTTTATTCATCAAACCCCTTTATGCTTCCTATCCCTCCACAAGAAACAATACAAAGAACATTTTTTTTTATAAAGATTTATATATTTTTCTTTAAAGGTTACAATTTTAAGCACAATAACACAATGCAGACGTATATACAGCAGGTCACATTAATCATTGTAATTTTATTAAACGGTGTGAGTCTTGACATTACTATTCTGTCCAACAGTTTTGTGCTTTAAGAGAAAAATGAAATCTAATTATACTGAAACATGCAGTGCATTTAGCAGTGTGTACTGCTTTATAAATGGTTCAGCTTCCCTTATAAATACTGCAATTGTGATATATAGCACTTGTTTTATTCTGTAGCCAAACAACTGGCCCATTTTATTCATCCTTCCCCTTAGAGACTATATCTGTACCTTCAGATAAATGTATAGGCATTAGGAGGTCAATTTATGTCTGTGAGTCCTTGAGGGACTCATAAGGCATAATCTGTTTACTTGCAAATACAATCGCAGTTATCATATTATACCCCCCAGAACAGTGTTAGGAAGCAATATAGAAAAGCAGGTGGAGGGTATTTTAGGACACTGAGATTGCATTTTATTATAGCACAAGGGTCGGAAACCCGGTGCCCTCCAGCTGCTGTCAGGCTAAATCTCCCATCATTCCCCACCAGATAATAGCAGGAGGTAGACGATGAGGTTGTAGAGTGGTAGCAGTTAAAGGGTCTCACATTGCCCAGCAGTGAATTAGATAATAAAAACAGCAAAGTAGTTCATTACTAAAACATAAATAGAGAAGATTGTAACTTGTGTAAAAGAAGGACCATGCAAAATGCAAATGTTGCTTCAATACAAGAAAATTGTATTTGTCGCCGTGTTTTCTCTTTAACCCTTTGAGACCCAGAGATGTTGCCAATGTATTGCATTGAAATATGTTGCACACTACTCTGGCATTCAAAGGCTTAAATTGTAAATGGTACTCCTTATGGAATCTTTTCCATACAATTATATGTGGTTAGGCTTAGAATTGTATTTAATTTTTCAGTTTAAAGTGAGAAATGTGGTGGATGGATTAACTAAGGGGAATTGGAGCAAGTATTAAATCAGGTGTGGGCCAACTGGAGGCCTCCAGGTGTTGTAGACTGCTAGCTATTGGATAGAATGGGGTGTAGGGAAATTTAGTCCAAACAGCGGGAGGGTCATATGTTGCCCAGCCCTGTCTTAAGTAAACCAATTGCCCCATACAGATGAAATAAAAATTATAAAAAATTCCATTGATTCAAATGACACTTTTAATTCCAAAAGCATTGCTTCTAGTATTAATTGTATTTAAAGCCCAATTAAATCAATGATGATATTAATTTTTTTCTCCAATGTTGCATTTGAATTGCCCAGTGAGGCCGATGCATTAAGAAGTTATAAAAAGGAAATGACCTCCAGATCCAGAACCTGCACATTTTGGTTTCTCAAGTGCGAGAGATCTTAGTACATAGATTCAAAAGAATAACATAGGAATGTGTTGGACATCCCTCTGGCACAAACAGTTGATGAAAATGTTGGAATTATTTATTTTTCTCCTGTGGTGCAACTGATTTGCTCCAGAATTGTTGCTCTTTTCTTTAGAGTTAATAAGAAAAATGATCTTAGTCAAGTTGTTTGTTTTGCCATCGTTTTGAGTTCTTTTGCAGTATATGAGAAAATTGATATCTACTGAAAGAAGCATAACACAGTTTCCATATTATTTGAATGCCTTACTGTTTATGTTATTATATTGCACTGAGATGCCACCTTATCCCTTCAATACATTCTGCTTATGAAAGATGCACATTACAGGGTTGCATATGCACCACTGCATCCATTGAGAAGGGATTTGCATCTCCTATCATCGTTAGCAGATCTGTCATCTTGAACTGTAGTTTGTAGATTTGAAAGCGTCATTCAGACTTCCTTTACATCATATTTGCCATGTAGCTAAATCTCTTTCAAAGCAGCACTGTATGCTAATTCTGTTCTGTGCTGTACTGAGACCATACTTAGCATATAGAGCTTCACTCAAAATGATCATTTTTCAGAAATAAAAGCGTCAATATCTGCCAGACTATGTACTGTATCTGACAGTCTTTTGGCTAACAGGATACATACACAGCTTTCAAAGAAGTTTTCACATACGTAAACTTGAATTCAAAGTGAAAGGTCCACATTAATGATCCTGTATTAAAAGAAAATGATGAAGCAGGAAGTAATACCTTTATTGACTGAATAGCTTTAGAGTACAAGCTTTCAAGACCACTTATATCTCTTTGCCTAATGAAGAGATCTAAGTGGCCTTGAAAGCTTGCATTCTAAAGCTACTCAGCCAATAAAGGTATCACTTTCACTCTGTTAGCCTCCTTCTTTATCCATGGCTAACATTGTACCACCCTATACTTATATGAATAGGATGGCAACCCTGTGCATTGATCATGATGAATAATTTAATGCAGTGCATATATTTGTGGCTTTATCTTTAAATCATCAAATATGGTGCAAATAATTTGTTAGAAAACTCCTAGGCTCTGCCGAAGTGTTATATTCCCAAGAGTAAATAGGAAGAACAAATACCCAATTACAGGATATTCAGAAAGAGGCAATTAGGATTAGTAATGGATACAAAAATAATCCTATGCTGACAAACAGAGTAACCATCTATAGAACTATGGGGTCTGATCAAGGAAACATTAGATCAAGTTGAAAGTCAATGTGACCACAATGTGGTGTTAAATGAAGTGAAAGTCCCTTTATCCTCTATTTGGGTATGAAAATGATCCTTTTGAGATTGGTGATGTCGGCTTCTTTACTTCTTTGGAAGTCAGCTCTGTATTTCTATTAATAAATGAGCAAAGCAGATCAAATTCATAGCTGTTAACCTCTTGAGGTCCAGAGGAGTGTGCAATGCACGTACCTGGGAACTTTCAAAATGAGTCAGCCCCAAGATCTTAGATATATTAACCATTTAAGTTCCCTAGAATTTAGATTCCAGGGGATATATCCTTGCTTGCTCTAACCCGGAGGTGTTGTTATGTGTCCACAAGGAACCTTAACATACAGTAACATAGACTTTTCACTGCCTGACAATAAAGAAGAGAAGTAGGATGTCTCCTTCTGACTTTCTGGCAGAAATAACAGCAATTTAGGGACCAAATAAGCAGCTAAATGGTGCAGATGAGATGCTCTCTCACCCTGAGAATTTTGGCCCTTCACCCTTAAACCCTGAGATGTGGGTCAACCCTGAGTCTTAGGGTAAAACCTTGAGTGTTCCCAGGTATGGCAATGCATTGTGTAACAAGGGGTTACATTTATCATGCTAAGATGTAGACTTGTTCAGGATTCGATTCCATTTAATGTGGCGTTTTCCTAAAATGTTCTCAGTGAAATCTCAGATCACATTTTCAGTAAACACACCAACAAAAAAGTTTAATTCTCAATGGTAATGGCATGAGAGAGTTTCTGATTTAACCCATTAAGGGCCATAGGAGTGTCCATAATACATTGTGAACAGATCTGGTCCATAAAAATTTATAATAAGCAGAAAAGTCAGAGAGGTTGATGTACTAAGAAGAATGTGACCAATTCTGCAAACAGTTGTACCACTGCTGAAAAATTAAACCTATAATTGGATTAAATGGGACTGTTTAACTCATTTGATGCTAGATAGGTTTCCATAATGTTCAATTAATTGAAGATGTCTGGAGTGAACCATTTGCATCACAGGGTACAAAAAAATTTACATTGGTTTAAATGTGTCTTCTAACACCTTGGATGATAGAAAGGTTGGCATCTGCAGCATTAAAGTAGGGCTTAAAAGTTGAAGTCCTTTGCTACTAGCCAGCCCTGAAAAGTTGCTCGCCACTGCAAGCCAAAACATACCCACCAGGTCTGAATTTCTACTCGCCAGGGCTAAATTTTCACTCGTCGTTGGCTAGTGGCGAGTGGAAATTTTGAGTGTGAATCAACTGCATTTTTTTCCTTATGGTCCAATTGATGTTCCCCAACATTACTCCAGTTCTAAGAACACTATCTCCACTACCGTGAATTAATTCCACCAAAAAGACACCCATAGTATATTAAGTTTGCTACTATGTATTGGCAAGATCTAGTTTTGCACTTTGTCCTGACTATAGACATAGTCCTGATTTTCCTTTATACTGGAGAAACACTGAGGCTGGGGCAAAACAGCTGCACAAAATGGACAAAAAATTGTCCAAATTCCCCTTGAATTAAATGGGACCCTTGAACTGTATCGTACAGTTGGTTGACCCAAAATTGCACCAGTTCTAATTAATACCTTAGCCTTGCTATAATTTACCTTTCTTCTTGGATTACCATTAGTAGGTCATCTGGGATTGGGTGGGGTGTTTAAACTGATGGAAGATTCTCCACCTTCCAAAGATATGAAACCAAATCCATATAGTGTGACATGCAACTATACATTTTCAAGGAGACCAGGAAAAATCAATGTTCTGGATCATGTTTCACATTCTATTTACGTGCAAACTCTTGTAAGTGTAGCATGGATCTTTTGAACGTGGGGCTAAAAGAGCAGATTGGAAACAGCTCTTTTCAGGGCTCGTGCTGAAAGTATGGCTGTGCGGTCTTGAACTTTTAATCATCTATGTGTACAGCATTCTACTCCCAAGAGACTATAGCTCTTAGATTACCACAGGGTGTAGATAGCAAACACGGTTCAAAAAGACAAACATATCAGTTACTGTGCTTGTGAAGAGCCCCCCTCCCCAATTAGAGATACATGTCTCACCCTATTCATTTCAACAGAGCCAGCTATTCACATAGAAAAGAAGCCCCAACAAAAGAAAGCTGTGTAGAGTCATCTTGCAAATAAAAACGACAGCAAAGAGACCTGCATAACCCCTACAACTTAGCTGAAACAAACATGGTAAGATCAAGAGATAATATGCCAAGAAATTACAGCCACAGCAGTTGACCGTACATCAACAATCTTAGATGGGTTTTTGCAATAGCAAAGTAGAACCTTATTCAGAAAGCTAAAGAGGGGCAATTCTGGCGCAAACCAACTGCACAACATGACAATTCCAATTGATTTAAACTAAGGATAAGTAACATTTTATTATATATAAAAAAAAATTATTGTGGTTATTTTCCTGCTGAGTAAAACAGGGGTAGGTTAACTGTTGGCTATTGCTTTATTCAAAAGTTATAACAATTGCAACTGTCATGAAGTCTTGGTGCTGTTGCTGTCACATTCTAGGGAAAACTGTGCTCAGAGACTCACCACTCTCATGGAATGCAATAGAATAACTTTCTGTACTGTCTGTACAACAGCTGAACTGTCTGTACAACATGTGAGAATGTAATCTGAGCTGTAATTACAGTGGAACAAAGTATATTAAATCAGCTTATGTATCCTTCTCTTACTGTCTAGGAAAAGCCCTACAATAAGGTTGGTTACTCCTTTAAATGGAACTTTAGCCCCTTGGGTGGTAGATAGATAATGCCCTGGAGACCTCTTTGGCATTCAAGGGGAATTAAGAGCCTGTTTAAATCAATATGTGATTTGGGGAATTGTCATTTGCCTTCTATAGTGTAGAACTGCTCTTTAGATTTCTGCACAAGGTCAACAGTATTATAAAGGACATAATATATAAATTAACAAATAGCCATTAGACTGGTGAAATGCTTGAGCAAGATGAATAAACTTTCATATGAAATTTAAAATATATACAGAAGAGCAATTCTGAAGCAACCCAAATGCTCTGTAGGGGGCAAACACAAATTCCCCCAAATCACATTCATGTCACTGAGGACAACTATCACCAGGAGTAGAAGCCAATGGGAGTCCTAGTGGACCAATAGGGAAGCAAAATGGTGTTCTGAATAGAAATTCCTAAGGCTTCCTCATTGGTCCCGCAAGAAGAGAAAGAACTGCAAGACTGAAGTAGATCCTGTGCATTAATAAATTACCTTTAAAGCATTTTTGTGTTTAATTACATAGTTTAGCAGTTTATATGTTTGCTGCTGATACAAATTGTTTTGATACATATGTAGCAAATATGAATACATTTTTAAAATTGCAAATTGAAATGAAAAAGTTGCACCAACTGCAATAAAATTATTTCAAAAATTTGCTTTGATGAATATATCATGAGTTGTTATTTAAATAATTGCATTAATATTGTATATGACCGACATATATTTATGATATAAATTACCCAATGTAGCATTGGGTCCTATAAAACTGGTCTCCATTGTTCACCTCTATTGAAAGATTTTCATTTTTTTGGGTGGAGATGGAAAGCAAATCTTCATATTTAGCAAAGTCTGACTTACAAACTGTCTGCAAGAAAAAAAATTAAATTTTCTATATTTCTTGCCTGTTTTAACTATAATTTCCCAGTTTGCCATTGGATCTACATTTAAACAATGATCGTTAACTCTTCTTTTGCCAGTGTATTTTAATTCAATGACCTGCCATGCTTTCCTGTCCCTGAGGCAAAGAAAGGCTTGACGAAAGTGAGAATGAGCTAAAGCAGTCTACCCGCCACCATTCTGATCCTACTCTTTTCTTATTTTAATCCCCTCATTGACATACTGGTGTAAACAGAAACCATGATGCCCCCCACCCCTCACTCAGTTCTTATACCCTGTGTAATAAGACCTGTCATAAATATCATGTGCAAGAAAAAAGTTCCACATGTTTACATCTGATAGATTCTTAGGTTAGATTAGTGGATTGCTGTAGAGATTAAAAAAAGTAAAGCATAAATCAAAAGGACACAAAAACATCAAATACAATGAAATTACAAACCAAAAAAACATTGTGAAACATTCACAGTAAATGAAGAAAGGCACTAGTGAACTCTTAATGTACGGACCCCTTTGAACCTCGACATTGTGTTGCAATTGGTCTCTGTAATCTCCAAGAGAAAGGGTTCTGGTTTTCACGTTCCACATATCCTTAGAGGAAATACAAAGGCCTAGAAGTCAACTAAAACTGAGTGAAATACTCATTGGGAATACTCCCCGAGACTGAACAAAAAGTATAAATGGCTTTTGAATAGTTTGTCGCTACAGAGGATATTTACATTTTAACTTTCTAGTATCAATAAAAAGGAGAAATGAGTGATGTTCAGGCATTTTGTTCATATTTTATTCCTGCAAATGTTTTAGAGCACAATGTTTTCATCAATTGCTCACAATTATTCCAGGCATTAAGCATGCTTTTTCTGTGCCTGTTCCATCTACAGCCAGATCCCTGATAGTGCTCATGCTGTGTGTCTCTGCTCATCTTTGCACACTAACATGTATTTAGATATGCTGAGCACTTTCCTCAGTGCTTAGTCAACTTGGCCCTGTTCCAGAAACTTGGTGCTTGTTTGATGTTTAGACGTCTTGGTGCTGACCTGTCTTGCTGTTTTGGATCCCTGCTGATCTCTCCTGCCCTGATCTTGGCATGTATATCTGGACTTACTCTGATTGCCACTTGCCTCTGATCTTGGACCATTGCTTTGTACTTGATATCTGTGCCACTTACCTTGACCCTGACTGAATTTGCTTTTGCCTCTTGATCTGGTACTGCTCTTTCTGGACATGCCTGTATGCTGTTCAAGCCCACACAAACCTGGGGGTTCAATCCTTGGGGGATAGTAGTAGTTTTTTTACAGGTATGTTTCCTCAAAGCCTCAGCTACTACTGTCCTGTTCCAGGTACATCCAGGTACTACTCCAACACCTCAGCAACTAATAACATATCGTCCTTCTCCAGGTGTTATCTGTCTAACCCAGCTTCTCTGATACTGGTTCTTCAGACCTGCCCCTGTCTGTACTCCAACTGGTGTGGGGGGGGGGCTTCTGTATTCACCTTCAGACCTTTACCCCAGTGTGTTTTGCACTGGCATATGCCTCCATACCATCAGATTCCAGCTCCTAAGCATGACCTACCAACAGGTTACCATGTAGATCATTACACCATGAATCTGTCCCCACCCATAAGTATAGCACTGAAACACAAAGTACCATTCTTTAGCACAAGAATCAGTGAATCAACTTTGGGTCTCATCGGTGAGGTGCAGCTGGTCTTTATAGGTATTGAGAGTAAGTGATCCACTTCTAGTGTATTCCATAATGTTAAGTCAATTGGTCTGACATTAAGGAGAAAAAAATACATATGTGCATAAGTGCTTGACCCTGCCCAAATGCCAGGCAATAATCTCTAAACATGAGCACCCATGAAATCTATATGTATATTTCTGCCTTCTTTGTCCTCATCAGTGATGTGCACATGGTCTCTGTAGACACAAATAGCAAAATATCCATGTATGAAGTATCACATACCTTTAAGGGACACTGACACCTAAAATGATCTAGGATAATGCACAAATACCTTGTACGCCATGCTACAGTAGCCTCTGTTTGTTTTCTGAGGCCTAAAAATCTATTCTTGCAAATGCTCTGTGGCAGCTCCCATTTCTGCTTTTCCCCATTAATCAGTTGTCTAAAAAGTGATTGTTCTGTATTGTCTTTAAATGGACAAAGATAAAATAACCTTTCTAAACAGAAACACAATCTGCAGGGACATGGCCTAGACTGCCAAGCAGATGGACGCTCCATGACAAGGGACTATAAAGCTCCCATTTACATGTGATCAACTGGCATTTACACTTCTACAATCAGTGTGTTGATACCTGAAGTGCAATGATTTTTCCCGCCAATGTCTAGTAGGCCTCCAAAGGATCCACTTGACAAAATGGCAGCTACTGATTCTTTATCCATATCTGATTCTTCTGCTACCCCCTCCTGCCTTGCTGCTGCATACCCTTTGCTTATAGACAGCCTGGAGGAGATAAACATGCCCTCAAAGAGACAAGACATAAAAAATCTGCTATCTGACATTAAATGAATGGAAGTGAAAAAAGACAACATCCATCTGGGTGACTGGGTCAACACCATTGAAAATTATATGGATGGTTGCCACCCCTTACGCTCAGAAGCCACTAAAAAGATTGCCCAACTCCACCACCAAAATACAGCACTCATCCTAAAATTTGATGATATAGAGAATGGGATCAATCACTATAACTTGCGTTTCAGGAACATACCTAAATACATAGAGATAGATCACCTCCTCAAATATCTCCAGCACCTTTTACAATTTTTAAGGAAAACAGCCAACAGATCAATGTACCACACTGAACAAGTCCACAGGCTGATGAAAGCCAAGACATCTCTTATTGAGTCCCCTTTGGACACTATTGTATGCTTCCACACCTTCCCAGATAGGGAGGATATATAAACCAACTCTTGAAGAGCTTCTCCTATCAACTTTGAGGGGACAGCCATCCTCATCTTCGAAGATCTCTCTTTTGACATGCAATGGTGTCAGGACCTGAGGACACTAACATCAGCCCTCAGGGCTGGCCCCACAAAATATTGATGGGGCTTTCAAATGAAGCTACGTGCCATTGAGGATGGCATATCGCTTTTTCTACATTACAAACACAATATAAAGGCTTAAGCTGATGCTTTACATATTTTATTAGCTGATACAGTAACTAGTAGAAATGCAGGGGTGATTGAGATGCAATGGGTTCCAGTATCAGCCACGAGAGGAAAATGGCACCTGGCATCTGGTTCCTCACAAGCACAAACATCTCTGGTGAACAGGAGCAAGACATCATCTGCTCACTCATCTGGTTAAGGCTGGCTGTCTTCTCTAAGGGACTGTCCCTCTAGGTCACTGCAGGCTGCTTTGACCCTCAGGCATCAAACATCCTAACCTCCTTCCTGCTCTTTGTTGGCAAGGGCCTATGGCATGTTGCTTATCTTCTGTTCCTCCTCCCTTAAATTGTGAGTCCTATGTTTGCCATTTGGTGTATATTGCTTTATGTTGCATTTGCAAGATTTGTTTTTACTTAGTATCCTGGGGTTGGAGACCCTCAGGGGGCAGACAGTTTCTTACCCATCTGGACTTGCGCACATTGCCGCCCACCTAGGCTACTGTGATTGTTTGAGAATGTGGTCCTTGCTTTGTGATAGCGGAGACACACTGTCTGTGGGCACAGGAGGACAGGTTTTCTGAGGAAATCTTAATCTTCCATTCTACTTAATATATAGCGCCTTGCAAAAGAATTCACCCCCTTGGCATTTTTCCTATTTTGTTACATTACAACCTGGGATTAAAATGGATTTTAATATGGATTTCATGTAATGGATATATACAAAATAGTCTAAATTGGTGAAGTAAAGTGAAGTGAAGTGAAGAAAATAACTTGTTTTAAAAAATTCTGAAAAATAAAAAATGGAAAAGTGGTGCATGCATATGTATTCACCCCCTTTGATATGAAGCCCCTAAGCAAGATCTGGTGCAACCAATTGCCTTCAGAAGTCACATAATTAGTTAAATAAAGTCCACCTGTGTGTCACATAATCTGTCACATGATCTCAGTATATATATTATATATGCACCTGTTCTGAAAGGCCCCAGAGTCTGCAACATTACCAAGAAAGCGGCACCATGAAGACCAAGGAGCTCTCCAAACAGGTCAGGGACAAAGTTGTGGAGAAGTACAGATCAGGGCTGGGTTATAAAAAAATCCCCCAAACTTTGAACATCCCACCGAGCACCATTAAATCCATTTTTAAAAAATGGAAAGAATATGGCACTACAACAAACCTGCCAAGAGAGGGCCACCCACCAAAACACAGGGACCAGGCAAGGTGGGCATTAATCAGAGAGGAAACAAAGAGATCAAAGATAATCCTGAAGGAGCTGCAAAGCTCCACAGTGGAGATTGGATTATCTGTGCATAAGACCACTTTAAGCCGTGCACTCCACAGAGCTGGGCTTCACGGATGAGTGGCCATATGAAAGCAATTGATTAAAGAAAAACATAAGCAAACACATTTGCTGTTTGCCAAAAGGCATGTGGGAGACTCCCCAAAATTGGAAGAAGGTACTCTGGTTTAAATGAGAATAAAATTGAGCTTTTTAGCCATCAAGGAAAATTCTATGTGTTGCACAAAGCCAACACCTCTCATCACCCCGAGAACACCATCCCCATAGTGAAGCATGGTGGTGGAAGCATCATGCTGTGGGGATGTTTTTCATTGGCAGGGACTGGGAAACTGGTCAGAATTGAAGGAATGATGGATGGTGCAAAATATAGGGAAATTCTTGAGGGAAACCTGTTTCAGTCTTCCAGAGATTTGAGACTGGGACAGAGGTTCACCTTCCAGCAGGACAATGACCCTAAGAATACTGCTAAAGCAACACTCGAGTGGTTTAAGGGGAAACATTTAAATGTCTTGGAATGACCTAGTCAAAGCATAGACCTCAATCCAATTGAGAATCTGTGGTACAGATTGCATTACACCAGCAGAACCCATACAACTTGAAGGAGCTGGAGCAGTTTTGCCTTGAAGAATGGGCAAAAATCCCAGTGGCTAGATGTGTCATGCTTGTAGAGACATACCCCCAGAGACTTGCAGCTGTAACTGCTGCAAAAAGTGGCTCTACAATATATTGACTTTGGGGGGGTTGAATAGTTATGTATGCTCAAGTTTTCTGTTTTTTTGTCTTATTTCTTGTTTGTTTCACAATAAAACATATTTTCCATCTTCAAAGTGGTAGGCATGTTGTATAAATCAAATGATTCAAACCCTCAAAAAATCCACTTTAATTCCAGATTGTAATGCAACAAATTAGGAAAAATGCCAAGGGGGGTGAATACTTTTGCAAGGCACTGTAAAACTACGACTCCAACCTGTTACGTATATTTTGTGGCAGGTAGTTTTATTTTTGCATCTCACTTTCCACATGTTGGTTAATTGGGCCAGCTTTGCAGTCACTTGATCTGGGCATCTGCTGCCTGATATGGGTGGTCTTTTCCACTCAATGGACCTCACTGCAGGACCAACACGGGGTGACATATATGTTCCCCACGTAAAACGGTTGCAATATTTTAACCCACACTTAGTTGATAACTTTCACTAGCTGTGAGTGGGGGATGGATATATGTGAGTTTTTTTGGGGTTTTTTATATTCGGGAAGGAAGGTTGTAGTGATCCGGGCTGGGATGCAGGGGGCGTTGATATCTACTGTTGGAGGATTTCCTCCATTGCAGGGATTGACTCTATCTTGGCCTTATGGTGCCTCAGAGTCATGGTGGGATGTCTGGCTCTGGGCAGCCCCACGGAATCATCCGATTCGGATTACAAGTAATTAATGCTATTATGTCGCTACCTGTGCCTTCTCATAATAGTTGTTTGTGCCCACTGCTTTACTATAGCTGTATATCCCTATAATATCTTATATATCATTATGATATGTTATAGCCATCATTTTTTCTCAGGTTGGGGGGGGCCTGTGGTGAGATCCCTTGACTGGGAGGCTCACGGTCCTATGGTTGTGATCTCCGCTGAGAAAATGGTGACAGGGTTAGTCTCGTTTTGCAAAGCTGCTATGTCTCTCCCTTCTGTGATATAGTTGCACTGCTGATATGAAATTCTTATCTACTCTCCCTGTTTAGGTGGTTGGTGAGAGGTATCAAGACAACTCCATTCTCTGCCCATTATATATTCCTCTGTCCACCATCTTTGCCCTGCTGACTTGATTTAATATGAGAGCTACCCAACTAGCTCCTGCAACATCTCTATGGGTCATCTCACATTCTATTGCTTCATACCATGTCAATTATGGGAGGGGGGGGGGGGGAAAGAGGAAAAAAGAAAAAAAGGGAAGCAAAACAAAAAAAAGAAAAAGGATAAAAAAAAAGGGAAAATAGTTCCCCTCTCCCCCTCTCCTGCTTATGCCATGTCTCACCAACTGACTTATGCACAAGGCATTCTCAACCCTTTATTGTTCTTGCTATAGGGGAACGTAATCTATTTCCATTTTTGATTGTGGGTGATGAGATGGTGATCCATTGATGTGGGGGATAGAGCTGGGACTGCAGCATATTCATATAGCACTTATAACCAGTACTGTGATAAGGCAGATCATCCACTTTCTGTCCTTCTGTAGGCTTAGTTATAGGGGTGGGTGAAAGATCCCGCCGTGTTCCTACAAAAAAATCAGCAAAAACCAGGTTATTGTCTGCTTTTTCACGGGAAAATGCACTTTAAAAATAGCAATTAAAATCTTCGCATTTTTTGCCCATCAAAATTTTTCGCCATTTTTTCCAATGGCTAGAAAGTTTCCGCCCATTGATTTACATGTTTTTCACCTTATCACTATAAAAATGTGATGTATTCCAGGAAATAAAACACAATAGAAGCAGCGACAGAGCGAGGTAGACTTGCTGTGCTGTTCTGCTGTGATCTTTTAGCAAAATTGAGGCAGGAGAGGCTCAAAGTGACTGCTATCACTGTGAAAAAGTTTAAAAATAATAAAAGGAGGTGGCCACTGAGTCTGAGTCTGAGGAGCAAGTGAGCACTACAGAAGCAATGCTGGCCAGTCCCCCTAAATTACCTCTAGGGTTCTTGGGGAAATGAATGTTAAGGGAGGAACAAAAGGGTAGTAGTAATAAGAGGAGGTCAGCTGCCTGTGCCTGCTGCCAGACATGCTGCACCTGCTGTAAGATGTTCTGTGCCTGCTGTCAGATGTGCTGCCCCTGCTGCTAGTGCCACCACCAGTGCTGTGCCTGCTGCCAATACTGCCCCTGCTGCCACCAGTACTGTGCCTGCTGTCAGACCGGCTGCCCGTGCTGACACCGTGCTGTGCCTGCTGCCAGGGAGGGTTCATCATTACTATTAAACTGTCAGCAAGTTGTCATGTGTCCTTAGTAGGGTCTGGACAAGGGGTATAGTAACAGCAGCAGTATTTGGTTTCTGGTGTCATGGTGTTTGGATACAGTTGTGTCAGGTGTTATTTACCAAACACATACTGCACACATTGCAGTTGCTGATGAGAGACATGGTTCCTGCTCTCAGGGGAAAAAATTGTATTCTAATAACAACACACCCATGATTTTGGAGGAGGGGCAGGTGGATACGAATGATTGGCCAATTTTTTCTATTCTCCACGTATACTGGGGGCTACTTATTGTGCTGCTACTGCCTCAGGCGCATCACTGGAGCTAGTCGTGGCAAGTAGAACCTTCATCACCCATCTCCCATGTTACTGCTATTGTTGATACTAGTGATGATCGAGCACCCCGATGCTCGGGTGTTCGGGTGCTCTGGCCGAGCGCCCCCGGAGGCTCGAGTGCTCGGCCGAGCACCCGAGCCCCATTGAAGTCAATGGGAGGACTCGAGCATTACACCAGGCACCCCCTGCTCTGATGAGGGGAGGGTGCCTGGTTCATAGGAAAAGGTCAGAAAATGATGGAAACACCACAGAAATGGTTCAGGGACAGCATAGGGAGGATGTCTGGATGCATCTTGGACTCCAACGTCGCTGCTGGGAACGATGTTTCGCCCGTAGTACGCCATTTTTACAGACTGACAGTAAAACACACAAAAAGGAAGATAAAAACGATTCTAGGCGAAAAATTGTTACCAAACAGTATTTGCTGTATATTTACTTGTATATCATCTGCAAATTTTGCAAAAAATTTCATCGATTTTTCGGAACTGGGGCCATGATTAAGAGGGAAACGTGCGCAGCGTAAAGCAGGTGTTCAACGTGGTTATGGCCCGGGTAAGGTACAGCATTCAGGAACGGAGGCCGCAGCTACCACAGGTTTTACAACATGTCCGTTTGCCCTTGTTAAGTCCAAAATTTATAGTCGGAACAGTGGGGTCTGATCCATTGAGTAAAAGTGACGAAGTGACTTAGTGGATGAAGCCAAGAACTACCTTCTGCTCTGTCGAACACCCAAGCCCTATTTAATTCAATGGGAGGACCTGAGGCACTCCGATACAACCTGTATATCACAAAATGGAGGGCCTCATTCACATTGTGGTACAATAGTTCAGGTAGTGGTCCAACACTCATAAAGCCTATGCACTAAGTGAAAGGGCTGCCAAAAATTAGACTGAAATGTCACTCCAATACACCCTTTATTACACATAAAGGAGGGCATCATTCACACCCTTGAAAAATTAGGATTAATGGCCTGCTGGTGACCCTCTAAAACATTAGGGGCGAGGGCATGCCGCTAAGCTGACCATCTAAAACATTAGGAATGAGGGTCTGCTGCTGAGCCGACCATCTAAAACATTATGGGTGAGGGTTTGCTGCGGAGCTGACCATCCTAAACATTATATGCGAAGGCCCGCTAGTGAGCTGACGCTATAAAACATTATATGAGAGGGCCCGCTAGAGAGCTGACCCAATAAAACATTATATAAGAAGGCCCGCTGGTGAGCTGACCTATACAAAAATTGTCAAACAGGGCCCGCTGGTGAGCTGGCCCTATATAAAAATTATATCACAGGGCCCGCTGGTGAGCTGGCCCTATATAAAAATTATATCACAGGGTATATGGAAGAGGAGGAGGAGGATGAGAAGATTAAGAGTCAACCATATACCCGTTTTTTGGGTGGAAGGGGTGAATGGGAATACAGAGTATTCCCATCATTGTAAATAACATACCTAAAGTAACTTTATATTCACCCGGGGCTTTCCTCCAGTGGAGTGGAGAAGTCAGGGGAAATCCAGGCCTTGTTCATTTTTATAAGTGTCAACCTATCAGCATTTTCGGTGGAAAGGCGGATACGCTTATCTGTTATGATGCCACCAGCAGCACTAAATACCCGCTCAGACAGAACGCTGGCGGCAGGGCAGGCCAGCACCTCCAAGGCGTAGAGTGCCAGTTCATACCACGTGTCCAGCTTGGACACCCAGTAGTTGTAAGGCACAGAGGGATCAGTGAGGACGCTGACACAGTCTGCTACGTACTCCTTCACCATCTTCCAAAACGTTTCCCTCCTTGTGACACTAGGCCGCGCATCAGGGTGAGGGTGCTGGCGGGGTGTCATGAAGGTGTCCCACGCCTTGGAGAGTGTTGCCCTGCCTTTGTCGGAACTGCTGTGTGCTCCCCTTTTCTCCCCTTCTCGGTTGGCCAAGGTAGCACGTACTCTGCCGCCAGCTTTGTGAGATGGAAAATTTTGGAGCAATTTTTCGACAAGAACCTTCTGGTATTGCACCATTTTGCTTGTCCTCTCCACCGGAGGAATGAGAGATGAGAAATTCTCTTTGTAGCGGGGGTCCAGAAGGGTGAACACCCAGTAATCCGTGTTGTCTAAAATGCGTATAACTCGTGGGTCACGGGAAAGGCAGCCTAACATAAAGTCAGCCATGTGTGCCAGAGTACCAACAGGCAAGATTTCGCTGTCCTCACCAGGAGGATGACTCTCAATCTCCTCATCCTCTTCCTCCTCTTCTGCCCACCCACGCTGAAGAGATGGAAATAAAGTTCCATGGCTACCCTCTGTAGCGGAGGCAACCGTGTCTTCCTCCTCCTCCGCCTCCTCCAATTGTCGCTGAGAAGATGAAGTGAGGGTGCTCTGGCTATCACCTTGTGTAAGCTCTTCCTCCCCCATTTCCACCTCTTCCACATGCAAAGCGTCGGTTTTAATTGTGAGCAGCGAGCGTTTCAGTAGACACAGAAGTGGGATGGTTACACTGATAATAGCGTTATCGCCGCTCACCATCTGTGTCTATTCCTCAAAATTGCGTAAAACCTCACAGAGGTCTGACATCCATTCCCACTCCTCACTTCTGATTAGAGGAAGTTGAACGGAGAGGCGACGACCGTGTAACAGCTGGTACTCCACTACTGCCCTCTGCTGCTCACAAAGCCGGGCCAACATGTGGAAGGTGGAGTTCCAGCGCATGCTCACGTCACACAGCAGCCGGTGAGCTGGCAATTGTAAGTGCTGCTGCAGAGTCAACAGGCCGGCTGAAGCTGTAGATGACTTACGGAAATGTGCACACACGCGGCGCACCTTCGTCAAGAGATCATGCAAATTGGGGTAGGTTTTTAGAAATCGCTGAACCACTAAATTAAATACATGCGCTAGGCATGGTACTTGTGTGAGCTTGCCGAGCTCCAAAGCCGCCACCAAGTTACGCCCATTATCACACACAACCATGCCTGGTTGCAGGTTGAGTGGCGAGAGCCACTGCTCGGTCTGGTGACTAATCCCCTGCAACAGCTCTGAGGCCGTGTGCTGTTTGTCCCCAAGGCAGATCAGCTTCAGCACGGCCTGTTGACGCTTCCCCACTTCAGTGCTACACTGCTTCCAGCTACCGGCTGATGGGTGAGTGGCGCTGCGCGCAGAGAATTCGGAGGTGGAAACACAGGAGGAGGAGGAGCCAATAACGTAGGTGCTGGCGGAAACCATGATGGAGGTAGGGCCCGCAATCCTCGGCGTGGGTAGCACCTGTGCCATCCCAGGGTCCGAGTCGCTCCCAGCCTCCACGACATACACCCAGTGTGCCGTCAGGGAAATGTAGCGTCCCTGGCCACAAGCACTTGTCCATGTGTCAGTCGTTAAGTGGACCTTCCCAGTAACTGCGTTGGTCAGGGCACGGGTGATGTTAAGGGACACATGGTGGTGTAAGGCGGGGACGGCACACCGGGAAAAGTAGTGGCGGCTGGGGACTGCGTACCGAGGGACAGCTGCTGCCATCAGGCTGCGGAAGGACTCAGTGTCCACAAGCCTAAATGGCAGCATTTCGATGGCCAGTAATTTGGAAAGGTGTGAGGTTAGTGCTATGGCCTGTGGGTGGGTGGCTGGGTATTTTCGCTTGCGCTCAAATGCCTGGGGTAACGACATTTGGACGCTGCGCTGGGACAGGGAAGTGGATGTGGTCGCTGATGGTGCTTCAGATGGTACAGGTGCAGGGCGGGAGGTAAGCGGGCCTGCGCCTTCGACAGGCGATTGGCCGGCACCGAAAACAGGGGAAGAGGAGGCAGTGGTGTGGCCTGCAGACACAGATTGACGCTAATCTGCGGCTAGGCACACTAAACAATACGTGACGCTAATCTGCGGCTAGGCACACTAAACAATATGTGACGCTAATCTGCGGCTAGGCACACGAAACAGAATGTGACGCTAATCTGCGGCTAGGCACACGAAACATAATGTGACGCTAATCTGCGGCTAGGCACAGTGAACGGAATATGTGACGTTAATTTGTGAATTTGCACACTAAACAATATGTGACGTTAATTTGTGAATTTGCACACTAAACAATATGTGACGCTAATCTGCGGCTAGGCACACTAAACAATATGTGACGCTAATCTGCGGCTAGGCACACGAAACAGAATGTGACGCTAATCTGTGGCTAGGCACACGAAACAGAATGTGACGCTAATCTGCGGCTAGGCACAGTGAACGGAATATGTGACGTTAATTTGTGAATTTGCACACTAAACAATATGTGACGTTAATTTGTGAATTTGCACACTAAACAATATGTGACGCTAATCTGCGGCTAGGCACACTAAACAATATGTGACGCTAATCTGCGGCTAGGCACACTAAACAATATGTGACGCTAATCTGTGGCTAGGCACAGTGAACGGAATATGTGACGTTAATTTGTGAATTTGCACACTAAACAATATGTGACGTTAATTTGTGAATTTGCACACTAAACAATATGTGACGCTAATCTGCGGCTAGGCACACTAAACAATATGTGACGCTAATCTGCGGCTAGGCACACTAAACAATATGTGACGCTAATCTGCGGCTAGGCACACGAAACAGAATGTGACGCTAATCTGCGGCTAGGCACACGAAACAGAATGTGACGCTAATCTGCGGCTAGGCACAGTGAACGGAATATGTGACGTTAATTTGTGAATTTGCACACTAAACAATATGTGACGCTAATCTGCGGCTAGGCACACGAAACAGAATGTGACGCTAATCTGCGGCTAGGCACAGTGAACGGAATATGTGACGTTAATTTGTGAATTTGCACACTAAACAGAATGTGACAATAATCTATGGCTAGGCACACGTTTAAAATGGCCCTTTTTGTCGCTGCGTTGTAAAATATTTGTCCCTGTGCACCTAGTACAATGTCACCTTAGAACATGTCCCCCCCCACAAAAAAATGAAATTCTGCCACCCCCAAAAAAAATTAAATGCTGCCCCCACACTCAACAGTCCTAAAAAGGACTTTTGGGTCTTGAAAGAGTTTCAACAATGTTATTCTCCCTACACTGACTTCCTGTGCATCTAGTATTATATGTCACCTTACTAATATCCCCCCCACAAAAAATAAGGAAATTGTGCCCCCCCAAACAAAATATAAATGCTGCCCCCACACACAACAGTCCTAAAAAGGACTTTTGGGTCTTGAAAGAGTACCAAACCTTTTAATTTACCATGGAATTCCACTGGCTCTGATCCTACTTCATTGCCGACTGTACACATTTAGTTGGGGAAAGACATGTGGGCGAGTTGAGACATGGGGGTGCTGGCTTGATCCACCACATACTACCCACTCCTTTCACCAATACCCTCCACATCCTTATGCTGCTTTCTTCCTTTCTATAATCATTGACCTCCTCTGTAAACCAACACTATTTTCATCTCATACATTTTCTTTGTGCATCATTCCTTCAGCCAGCCTCCTCCTTCCTCGATATCTAGCCAATGAGAGTACTCCAGCAGAGGCAGAGTAACTATGCGGAAGTAGGTGCAGGGCAGCGTTTATTCCTTCATTTTCAACTAACTAGAGCTTTAAAAAAATAAATTAATAAACTTTTACACATATTCACTATATAATGTAAATATTCAGGGTAACTTGTATAGGGGGTGATAAATCCCCTTCAATGCTTTTAGCACCCTTCAACATATCCATGTACAGATAGATACCTGTGTTCCTCCTTCTGATTCTGCTTATATTTCCTAAATGCTACTTTTTTCTCCTTTACTATTTTTGCCACGTCTGCAGAGTGCAACAGTGGTTTCCTTTTTCTTTTACACTTGCTAACAAGTCTAATGCAATAATCTATTTCCTTTACTAAAACACTTTTCAGACAATCCAATTTCACCTGGACTCCATCAAAAGATCTACACCGTTAAAGAGCGTCCTAAATATGTTTCCCATTTAGAAAAATCAGCCTTTCTAATATCTAGAACCTCCATTTTAGTGTGTGCCTCTGTCCTTATATTAAACCACACTGGCTGATGATCAATGGAGCCCAAACACTCTTCTGTAGTTACGGTTGATACCAAGCCTCCATTTGTAAATAATAAATATACTATTGCTAGATTTATGTGTTTCATAAGGCTGTGAAACCCATTGCTTTACAATGGGTTTTGCACTAGTCTGGTCCTGAAAGGGTTACATAAGTGCATCCACTCTGTCTGCTTTGGTTTCAAAACCAGGCACAAAATGTTATGTGTCATGGACATGACATCAAGAACTGACTGGACATGTTAACTCTAGAAACAAAGATACAATGAGAGAAATTCATAGAGGCCATTAGGATTATCTGGCCATCAGACAGTAAATCGGGGTTATTATTAGGAAGTATTTATTCTCCTTTACCTATCACTGCATTGTCATATTGTTGAAGGGGAGGTAGCATTACATGTATGAGCACCATGCAACTTGCATAGTCAAGAGTAAAGTTGGGAGCATTAACCCTTTGAGTGTCAGAGTGGTAAGCAAAGGGTTAAAGAAGTCTGTAGCTCCAGTGTACTGTAGATCAGCATAACAGCCTGTGGCTTTCAAATAGGTTTTAAAAAATCACCTATATGTTATGTTAACCATTTTTTATCTATAAACCTAGTTTATGGGTTATTTATAATGATAGATTATGCTAATTACGGTATGCTGTGTCATTGCCCTAGAATACCTCTCCAACTCACTGTTACTGTTACTTAAACCTTTCAGGGCAATGCATTGCTGAATCAGAGACCTTAATTCATTCAGCAATGCTTAGCAATGTCAGTGAGGAGGTAATCTAGGGCTAAGACAGTAAGGTCCTGCATGGCATGCCTTAATTAACATAACTTGCACATTAAAATATCTCAATACTAGGTTTTATACAAAAATGGCAAACACTACATATATGAGATTCTGAAAGCTCCTTCAAACTCTCGAAAGTTGTAAACTTTAATCCTGCTGTAGCAATTTGCATTTGTTACAATGCAAAAATATGTTGTACACTATTATATTTCTGTGTATATATTTATACTCTCATCAGTCCCTCCCTACAAATAAGCGACTAAATGCTTGCAAATGAATGTGCGTTCCATGCGTCAATGACCCCAATAATCTGCCCCTTGGTATTTTTAGAAGCTCTTCAAATCATGAGCTTTCATTCTAGTAGGCATATCCTGCAGTCAATAAAAAAGCACTATTTAAAACCACTGAACCATTAAGTGAAAACCAAACTTCTCCACCCACGCCCTGTTTATAATGAAATGGTTACTGGTGGGGGACCCCATTGGGCACTGTGGAGCATCTCAGCAGTGAGGCTTTGTGACATGTAGCAGGACACCTTCAAAAGCAATAAATCAAAGGAGTGTTGCTTATTCTTCAGAGATCCAATATCCCTTTCTTGCTGATAATTCATTGTTACTTTGTAGTCCATAGCACAATGACAAGACTGGCATCTCTTTACAAATGCCTGTGGTAAAATTGATTGATGTGTTCACTCAACCAGTGCAAGTCTTTAGGACTTAATCGTAGGTAAGCCCTCTTATGATGTGTATGTTTGGAGAATTCACCTGATAAGAGTGACACAAGACTAATTATTTCAACAGTAATACAAAGGCATGTATTGCCCTTTAACAAATCAGTATAATATATATTTGAATATAAATACATCACAGGTAAACATTTCTCCATTACTTAGGAAACATTTAGTAGTAATATCTGATAAAGTGGACATTTTTAGTGAGATCACCATGAGTTACAAATTTATTCTTGGCTCTTGTGATATATCTGTTTTACATTGCACAAAATTACTAAAAACATCATACAATGAAATAAGGGGAGAAAATGAATTTATCTCCACGTAAAGTATTTTTCTGAAGAGATTATAACCATAGATTTAGAACTACGGGAAGTAAATTGGAATTGTCACTTTGTAAAAAATGTTAAAAATGTTTTGTTTAACTCAAGCATCCTATATAATAATTCGCTAGGGTGTTTGTCAGAAGCTGTCATGCGCAGTAGAGACTGCCCGAATGCACAGAATGCTGGGAGTTCTGTGCTGGGAGCATTCTGTGCTTTCGGGCAGTCTCTACAGTGCATGACTGCATCGGCGGCAGTATTTATTTATCATTTTATCCAAATTAGACAGTACATTGCTTCTTGTCCAATCTACCTCTCCATTCCAGCCGAACTAGCTATTTTGCATAAACTGACAAATAACTAATCTCAATATCTCCCAAACTATTGTTTAAAATACATAAATGGCTAACATCTTTCAAAATCAATTATTTGTTACAAAGGGACTGTTCCACTTTAACCAATTCAGTGCCAGAGGGGTACGAAACTCATTGCAGAGCAATACATTGCGTACCCCTCTGGCACTCACAGGGTTAAAGGGACACTAATGTCCCATAAAAAAAATCTTCTACTGTTGTAGATGTTAAAATAATAAACTATGTGTCATAAATTATATATCTCAAACCGCTATGGTTTGAGAGATATCACATTGAAAATTCCCCCCGCCTGTTCTCCTGACGTCAGCGTATAGCTGACAGCAGGAGGTCCCGGTCCTGGGACCAGCCGGCCGCTCTGCAACAGTACCTAAATCGCGTTATTTCAAAATAATTACTTCATTGGTGAGGTCTACAAAGTGTGCCTGGTTTGCAAGCACACTTTGTAGACCATTCCCATGAAGTAGTTTTTTTTAAAGAACACGATTTCGGCTCTGCTGAACAGCTGCCTCGAGTTGCATGACTCGAATCGCCTGCTGTCAGCTTTATAGCTGACATCATGAGAAGGGGGCGAGGGGGGAACTTTCAGTGCAAATATCTCTCAAACCATAGCGGTTTAAGAGATAGGATTTGTGCACATAGTTTATTAGATTAACAGATTAGATTAATAGTTATTAGATTAACTATTATTAGATAGTTTATTAGATTAACATCTCCAAAACTAGAATAATTTTTCATGGGACATTACTGTCCCTTTAAGTGTAATCTAATGTGACTGAACTGTTGACCAAACCAAGTGTATCATAGGGGACCAATAAAAATTCCCATGATTTAAATGGGGCATTTTAACCCTTGAATGCAAGAGAATTCTCAAATTTATTGCAAAGCAATAAATGTGAACCTCTCTAGTATTCAAGGAGTTAAAAGTCCCCTTTAAGTCAATAGTAATTAGGGGAATTTTTTTTTTATTTGTCCTGTATGGTGCGGGTGGTATGCTGCTTTCTGCATAACAACCTATGGCAGCAATCCCCTCCACAATGTATGTCCTTGCATCCAACAGCATTTACTTAATGATAAATACAAAATGTAACCCTTTGAGTTCCAGAGAGATATCCATCCCATACCTCTCTGGCACTCAAAGGGGTTAAATTATAAATGTTTCTTTTCTTTTAAATGCATTTTATTCAGCTTATACATAAACTGATAAATGTGATGGCAGAAACTATAAAGCACTGTAAAGCCGTATGTTCAGAAGGAAAGTGGAGGAGTTCTGGGAGAGATCATTTGCACTATAGGGGAGAACTAAAAAAAATGATCATTTATTTATATGGGGGTTTTAACCCCTTGAATTATAGAAAAGTCTCCAGGGCATTGCAGAGCAATGCGTTGGAGACATGTCTAGCATTTGCAATGTGTTGGAGACCTGTCTAGCTTTTAAGGGGTTAAAATCTCCATTTAACCCTTTGAGCGCCAGATGGGTACGCAAATAATTGCTTTGCAGCGCTTTGCGTACCCCTCTTGCACACAAAGGGTTAAATCAATTGGGATTTTTTTTTTAATTTGTCATTCTCTTCCTACAATGCAAATGGTTTGCTCCTGAACTCCTCCTTTATTCTTTTGAAACATATGACCCTTAGGGCCTTATACACAAAAGGAAAGAAGAGTCAGTCTGGAGCAAACCAAGTCTTTCTAGCATTCAAGAGGTTAAAATCCTCATTTACATCAATTGGTAGTTTTCATGTCCCCTATGGTGCAGTTGGTTTGCTCCAGAATTGCTCCCATTTCATTTGTGCATATCTTATACAGTAAAAGAAAAGCTATGGAAGTAATGGCCAGCAATCCCTAAAGGATAAGTGCACTTCTATTAATGACAATACCATTTTCTATTTTACCATTCTCTGAATTAGTGGCTTTTTCATGCTTTGCTATGTTGGTTTCACCATTCATTTCAGTGGAAGATTTATACTACATCTAAACTCACAAATGAATATATTATGTGCAAAAATATTGCATTGCATGCATGGTATACACATTCACTGAAAAAGGCAACAAAACTTTGCTGGTGAGAATTGATGGTAGCAGCTGGAGGGCCTCACGTTGCCATTCCTATGGCTTCCAGTGCAGTGGGCTGAGGGATTCCTATGACTACTGGTGTAGTGGGTTGGAGGATCAGCATACCTGGGAACTTGAGAGGCATGGCTACCCGGAGGGCAGCCCTGCCAGTGCGATAGGGGAGGGAAATTACGTGATTTGCAGCATAAAAGGGGCGAGGCTTAGTCATGAGGGGGGGGGGGGGACAAAAAAAAAGGCAAAATATATGTTGAATGAGGGTAAGAGGACGGGGAATGGGAGGAACTGGGGCGGGAAGGAAAACGGCCCAGAGATTGAGAGACTTCCCCGGAGACCCGGTAATTCACTGTGAAATCCGGAGTCTCCAGGGTAAAACCGGAGAGTTCCCAGGTATGGGGATCAGTATGTGTGGTTCTATAGCTACTGTGGGACATGGCTGGGGGGCTATGTGTGGTTCTATGGCTACTATGGGACACTACTGGGGGTCAGTATGTGTGATACTACTGTAGGTGAATGGTGGGGGTCAGTATGTGTGGGCGAATGCTGGGGAATACCTCTTTTAGATCAAAATCCCTTTCTCCCTCTTTCCCACCCTGATGTTCCTCTTTTTAGGAGATCAGACTGTATGATGTGTATATGACCAGCAGCAATAAAACTAACATTAATGTTTATTTAAACTGCAGTATATGTGTTTATAAATTAAACAAATAGGCAAATAAAATAAATTGGACTTGTTATAAGTCATATATTAGATAACATGAAGTGGTGTCAGTACGTCATTAAATAGCCTAAACATTCTCCGTAATACTCCGCCCACCAGCCACACCCTGACGTACACCCCCTAACACAAAAGTGTCCCTCTTTGGCCATTTGGAAGGTATGTGCTGGGGATCAGTATGTGTGATTCTATGAGCTACTGTGGGACATGGCTGGTGGTCAGTGTGTGTGATTATATACAGCTACTGTAGGTGAATGCTGTGGATCAGAATGTGTGATTATATATAGCTACTGTAGGTGGATTCTGGGGGTCAGTATGTGTGATTATATATCGCTACTGAGGTGAATGCTGGGGATCAGTATGTGTGCTACATGAGCTACTGTGGGAGAAGACTGGGGAGGTTTGTATGTGTGGTTCTTTGGCTACTGTGGGATGAAATCAGTATGTGTGATTCTATAGTGACAGTACAGTGGGAAAAGGCTGAGTGATCAGTATTTATGCAAACTGCATTTTCATGGGAATTCCTGTAAAGGGCAAAAAGTGTTTTTTGCACTTTTCTCTTCAAAGGCAAAAGTTGTTGCCTATCCCTACTCTCTCTCTCTCTCTCTCTCTCTCTTTCCCACCTCTGAGTGTCCCACCTTCCCTGTACTTTTGATCTGAAAATCTTTCACTTTGTAAGCCTACCTGTGCACCTGCAGCATTCCTCCCAACATTTCTAATGTCCAAAGAGGGACACTTTTTTGCTAGGTTGTATTGCTGGGGGCATGAGTGGTGGGTGCCCAGGTGGGTCATTAACAAAGAATGTTTAGGTTATTTCATGACCTCTTGACACCTGTTTGCATAACTGAATAAATTATTTAGAACAAGATCAAAGTCTTTTATTTACACATACTAATATATAAACACATGTACTGAATTATAAGCAAACATTAATGTGAGTTTTATGGCTGTGGAGCAATGCGATACACTTAAATACACACACTCCACATAGTCTGATCATCTAAAAAGAGGGGTACTGGGGGGAAAGAGGGACATAGGGATATGGAACTCAAAGAGGTGGAAGGTATGCTGTAATTTATAGAGCAGCTGCAAGGGGGATAGGTAGTGCTTCTTTAGTCATTACTTGTTTATTCCTTGCTTCAGTGCTCATCTCCCACAGACAGAGTGCTGGCAGTCCCACCACTGTAGCCCCAAAGCCACTAGAACAGGTTTTGCGTTGTGGTGGTGGTGACACTGCTGTGCATTGACGGCTTACAGTATGACATCGGTGGTTCTGGCAGCAGTGAGTACTGTGGCCAGGAATTAAGAAGAAAGGAATAAATAAGCATTATACCCATACCTGGGAACTTTCCAAATGTGGTGCCCCTGAGATTTTTAACCTTTAATGTTCCTGAGAACATTGATTCTAAGCTATATGGCCCTGCTTGCTCTAACCCATTGGTGTTCAGTCCACAAGGAAGCCATAACATACTACAACATAGATATATCACTGTCTGAACACATGCAAGACAAGCAGGACTTCACCATCTTCCATCCTGGTACAAATGGCACAAACTTAGAAACTAAACAAGCAGTTATTTGGTTCAGATCATATATTAGAAAACACTTGACTCTCTCACCCTGAGAACTGGGACCTTCACCCTGAGACCCTGAGATTTGCCATAGGAAAGAAGTAGCAGGATTTTCTGCCTTTATGGCAATTCCACTAAAATGGAGCTTGAACAAAAATAATAATAACACAGTATGTCTAGGACAAGTACAATTAAATAAAATATAAGTGGTAAAATGTCCCTCTAGGATTTTTGGAATGAGTCATTTATCCCACGTTGTGTAGTTGGTTTGCTCCAGAATGATTCCACTTCTGCTAAGTACATCAGCCTATTTACTGTACTGAACCTGCATAGTTTTGTTAATATACAGATTTCCTTTTTTCAGTATATAATGGCAACTAACTAGTGATGAGCGAGCATGCTCGGCCGAAGCTCGGTTCGGCTCGAGCATCGCTCTGCTCGGCACATGGCGGTACTCGTACGAGTACCGCATGTGCTCGCCCGCTGCGCAGCCAATAAACGTGCGGGGAGGCTCTGACATCAGTGTAATGCCAGCAGCCATGTTGGCTGCTGGCATTACACTGATTGGCTGGCCAGAACTCGTGATCGGGTGCTGTATAGCACCCGACTCGCGAGTTCTGCTCATTCTCAGCCAGGGAGAGATGCGATCAGGCAGGGAAAGTCAGTGTAGGGAGAATAAAAGTGTTGTTAGTAGTTCAAGACCCAAAAGTCCTTTTTAGGACTGTTGTGTGTGGGGGCAGCATTTATATTTTGTTTGGGGGGGCACAATTTCATTTTTTTTTTAAGGTGGGATATTAGTTAGGTGACATTGTACTAGGTGCACAGGGACAAATATTGTACAACGCAGTGACAAAAAGGGCCATTTTAAACGTGTGCCTAGCCATAGATTATTGTCACATTCTGTTTAGTGTGCAAATTCACAAATTAGCGTCACATTCTGTTCACTGTGCCTAGCCGCAGATTAGCGTCACATTCTGTTTAGTGTGCCTAGCCGCAGATTAGCATCACATTCTGTTTAGTGTGCAAATTCATAAATTAACGTCACATATTCCGTTCACTGTGCCTAGCCGCAGATTAGCGTCACATTCTGTTTAGTGTGCCTAGCCGCAGATTAGCGGCACATTCTGTTTAGTGTGCAAATTCACAAATTAGCGTCACATTCTGTTCACTGTGCCTAGCCGCAGATTAGCGTCACATTCTGTTTAGTGTGCCTAGCCGCAGATTTGCGGCACATATTGTTTAGTGTGCAAATTCATAAATTAACGTCACATATTCCGTTCACTGTGCCTAGCCGCAGATTAGCGGCACATTCTGTTTAGTGTGCAAATTCACAAATTAGCGTCACATTCTGTTCACTGTGCCTAGCCGAAGATTAGCGTCACATTCTGTTTAGTGTGCCTAGCCACAGATTTGCGGCACATATTGTTTAGTGTGCAAATTCATAAATTAACGTCACATATTCCGTTCACTGTGCCTAGCCGCAGATTAGCGGCACATTCTGTTTAGTGTGCAAATTCACAAATTAGCGTCACATTCTGTTCACTGTGCCTAGCCGCAGATTAGCATCACATTCTGTTTAGTGTGCCTAGCCGCAGATTTGCGGCACATATTTTTTAGTGTGCAAATTCATAAATTAACGTCACATATTCCGTTCACTGTGCCTAGCCGCAGATTAGCGGCACATTATGTTTAGTGTGCAAATTCACAAATTAGCGTCACATTCTGTTCACTGTGCCTAGCCGCAGATTAGCGTCACATTCTGTTTAGTGTGCCTAGCCGCAGATTTGCGGCACATATTGTTTAGTGTGCAAATTCATAAATTAACTTCACATATTCCGTTCACTGTGCCTAGCCGCAGATTAGCGGCACATTCTGTTTAGTGTGCCTAGCCGCAGATTAGCGGCACATATTCCGTGTAATATGAAGAAGGCGGGTAAAAAGGGACGGGGAAGTGGACGTGATCCTGATAGTTCAGGGCGTGGGTCAGGACGCGTAGAAACTGTGCCTGGTGCCAGAGCACAAGACAGAAAGACATCCACCATACCTAGCTTCATGTCTCAGTTTACAGGGCGTCGCAGGACATCACTCTCGAGGTCAGACCACTGCAAACAGGTGGGGGTTGGATTTCAGCTGATACTGCTTCCAGTCGGTTAAGCACCACCCTGTCTTCCACCAAGTCCACTCTCAGTAGCCAAGAGTCTGGTCAACATAATCCTCACCCTGATCATTCTTCCTCCCACCATAGAGGGTCTGGCCAAAGAAGTGATCCCACACTGGGATATAGTGAGGAGCTCGTCTCATCACCAATCCTTGATTTGAACCTCTCTCCAAGCACGCTTGCAGAGGAACATGAGATCTTGTGCCCTGATTCACAACCTCTAGAGGGTACACAATCACAAGAAGATGACAGAGGGGAACGGCATTTAAGGTCAAAGGAAGTGGATGATGATGATGATGAGACACAGTTGCCATCAAATCAACCACAATTACTGTCTCAAGACCTTGATAAGGAGGATGATACACAGTTGTCAATGACTGAGTATGTGGTGGGATCAAGAAATGAGGAGGATGATCAGAGTGAGGAAGTGGAGGAGGACTTGGTGGATGATGAGGTCACTGACCCCACCTGGGAAGGTGGAGAGCCGAGCGATGACAGCAGTCCTGAGGGTGAGCCATCTGCAGCACCGCAACAGGCTGGAAGAGGCAGTGGTGTGGCTAAAGAAAGAAGGCGGACCGCACCAAACCGGCCCGCAAATGTTCCACGGAGCACCCCCTTGCGTAAATCTCCCTTGCCAAGGGCTAGGTGTTCCGCGGTATGGCGTTTTTTTAAGGAAAGTGCGGACGACAAAAAAATTGTAGTTTGCAACCTGTGCCACACCAGAATGAGCCGAGGCATGAACACTAGAAACCTCACCACCACCAGCATGATCCGACACATGGCATCCAAGCACTGTAATAAGTGGGAGGAACGCCCGGATCGCCAATCTGTGACTGCAGGCCACACCACTGCCTCCTCTTCCCCTGTTTTCGGTGCCGGCCAATCGCCTGTCGAAGGCGCAGGCCCGCATACCTCCCGCCCTGCACCTGTACCATCTGAAGCACCATCAGCGACCACATCCACTTCCCTGTCCCAGCGCAGCGTCCAAATGTCGTTACCCCAGGCATTTGAGCGCAAGCGAAAATACCCAGCCACCCACCCACAGGCCATAGCACTAACCTCACACCTTTCCAAATTACTGGCCATCGAAATGCTGCCATTTAGGCTTGTGGACACTGAGTCCTTCCGCAGCCTGATGGCAGCAGCTGTCCCTCGGTACGCAGTCCCCAGCCGCCACTACTTTTCCCGGTGTGCCGTCCCCGCCTTACACCACCATGTGTCCCTTAACATCACCCATGCCCTGACCAACGCAGTTACTGGGAAGGTCCACTTAACGACTGACACATGGACAAGTGCTTGTGGCCAGGGACGCTACATTTCCCTGACGGCACACTGGGTGAATGTCGTGGAGGCTGGGAGCGACTCGGACCCTGGGATGGCACAGGTGCTACCCACGCCGAGGATTGCGGGCCCTACCTCCATCAGAGTTTCCGCCAGCACCTACGTTATTGGCTCCTCCTCCGTTTCCACCTCCGAATTCTCTGCGCGCAGCGCCACTCACCCATCAGCCGGTAGCTGGAAGCAGTGTAGCACTGCAGTGGGGAAGCATCAACAGGCCGTGCTGAAGCTGATCTGCCTTGGGGACAAACAGCACACGGCCTCAGAGCTGTTGCAGGGGATTAGTCACCAGACCGAGCAGTGGCTCTCGCCACTCAACCTGCAACCAGGCATGGTTGTGTGTGATAACGGGCGTAACTTGGTGGCGGCTTTGGAGCTCGGCAAGCTCACACACGTACCATGCTTAGCGCATGTATTGAATTTAGTGGTTCAGCGATTTCTAAAAACCTACCCCAATTTGCATGATCTCTTGACCAAGGTGCGCCGCGTGTGTGCACATTTCCGTAAGTCATCTACAGCTTCAGCCGGCCTGTTGAAGCTGCAGCAGCACTTACAATTGCCAGCTCACCGGCTGCTGTGTGACGTGAGCACGCGCTGGAACTCCACCTTCCACATGTTGGCCCGGCTTTGTGAGCAGCAGAGGGCAGTAGTGGAGTACCAGCTGTTACACGGTCGTCGCCTCTCCGTTCAACTTCCTCTAATCAGAAGTGAGGAGTGGGAATGGATGTCAGACCTCTGTGAGGTTTTACGCAATTTTGAGGAATCGACACAGATGGTGAGCGGCGATAACGCTATTATCAGTGTAACCATCCCACTTCTGTGTCTACTGAAACGCTCGCTGCTCACAATTAAAACCGACGCTTTGCATGTGGAAGAGGTGGAAATGGGGGAGGAAGAGCTTACACAAGGTGATAGCCAGAGCACCCTCACTTCGTCTTCTCAGCGACAATTGGAGGAGGCGGAGGAGGAGGAGGAAGACACGGTTGCCTCCGCTACAGAGGGTAGCCATGGAACTTTATTTCCATCTCTTCAGCGTGGGTGGGCAGAAGAGGAGGAAGAGGATGAGGAGATTGAGAGTCATCCTCCTGGTGAGGACAGCGAAATCTTGCCTGTTGGTACTCTGGCACACATGGCTGACTTTATGTTAGGCTGCCTTTCCCGTGACCCACGCGTTATACGCATTTTAGACAACATGGATTACTGGGTGTTCACCCTTCTGGACCCCCGCTACAAAGAGAATTTCTCATCTCTCATTCCTCCGGTGGAGAGGACAAGCAAAATGGTGCAATACCAGAAGGTTCTTGTCGAAAAATTGCTCCAAAATTTTCCATCTGACAACGCTGGCGGCAGAGTACGTGCTACCTTGGCCAACCGAGAAGGGGAGAAAAGGGGAGCACACAGCAGTTCCGACAAAGGCAGGGCAACACTCTCCAAGGCGTGGGACACCTTCATGACACCCCGCCAGCACCCTCACCCTGATGCGCGGCCTAGTGTCACAAGGAGGGAAACGTTTTGGAAGATGGTGAAGGAGTACGTAGCAGACCGTGTCAGCGTCCTCAATGATCCCTCTGTGCCTTACAACTACTGGGTGTCCAAGCTGGACACGTGGTATGAACTGGCACTCTATGCCTTGGAGGTGCTGGCCTGCCCTGCCGCCAGCGTTCTGTCTGAGCGGGTATTTAGTGCTGCTGGTGGCATCATAACAGATAAGCGTATCCGCCTTTCCACCGAAAATGCTGATAGGTTGACACTTATAAAAATGAACAAGGCCTGGGTATATGGTTGACTCTTAATCTTCTCATCCTCCTCCTCCTCTTCCATATGCCCAGTGATATAATTTTTATATAGGGCCAGCTCACCAGCGGGCCCAGTGATATAATTTTTATATAGGGCCAGCTCACCAGCGGGCCCTGTGATATAATTTTTATATAGGGCCAGCTCACCAGCGGGCCCTGTTTGACAATTTTTGTATAGGTCAGCTCACCAGCGGGCCTTCTTATATAATGTTTTATTGGGTCAGCTCTCTAGCGGGCCCTCTCATATAATGTTTTATAGCGTCAGCTCACTAGCGGGCCTTCGCATATAATGTTTAGGATGGTCAGCTCCGCAGCAGACCCTCACCCATAATGTTTTAGATGGTCAGCTTAGCGGCATGCCCTCGCCCCTAATGTTTTAGAGGGTCACCAGCAGGCCATTAATCCTAATTTTTCAAGGCTGTGTATGATGCCCTCCTTTATGTGTAATAAAGGGAGTATTGGAGTGACATTTCAGTCTAATTTTTGGCAGCCCTTTCACTTAGTGCATAGGCTTTATGAGTGTTGGACCACTACCTGAACTATTGTACCACAATGTGAATGAGGCCCTCCATTTTGTGATATACAGGTTGTATCGGAGTGCCTCAGGTCCTCCCATTTAATTAAATAGGGCTGGGGTGTTCGACAGAGCAGAAGGTAGTTCTTGGCTTCATCCACTAAGTCACTTCGTCACTTTTACTCAATGGATCAGACCCCACTGTTCCGACTATAAATTTTGGACTTAACAAGGGCAAACGGACATGTTGTAAAACCTGTGGTAGCTGCGGCCTCCGTTCCTGAATGCTGTACCTTACCCGGGCCATAACCACGTTGAACACCTGCTTTACGCTGCGCACGTTTCCCTCTTAATCATGGCCCCAGTTCCGAAAAATCGATGAAATTTTTTGCAGAATTTGCAGATGATATACAAGTAAATATACAGCAAATACTGTTTGGTAACAATTTTTCGCCTAAAATCGTTTTTATCTTCCTTTTTGTGTGTTTTACGGTCAGTCTGTAAAAATGGCGTACTACGGGCGAAACATCGTTCCCAGCAGCGACGTTGGAGTCCAAGATGCATCCAGACATCCTCCCTATGCTGTCCCTGAACCATTTCTGTGGTGTTTCCATCATTTTCTGACCTTTTCCTATGAACCAGGCACCCTCCCCTCATCAGAGCAGGGGGTGCCTGGTGTAATGCTCGAGTCCTCCCATTGACTTCAATGGGGCTCGGGTGCTCGGTCGAGCACTCGAGCCTCCGTGGGCGCTCGGCCAGAGCACCCGAACACCCGAGAATTGGGGTGCTCGATCATCACTACAACTAACATATTTAAGTACCATGTTTTTAAGTGCTATGTGAAGTTAACTAATGTATTGTTACCTGTGATTGTGATTTGTGTGTATATGTATATAGCATACCTGCTTCCACTTACCTGCTTGCTATTTACAAAGTAAAAGCAGCATAATGTTTGAGTAGACAGTTGCTCCTCAGAGGACCAATAAAAACCCATTGATTAAAATAGGGCTTTTTGGGGGCTTGATTGCTGGAGTAGTTTCCAGTGCAGGTGGACATTACTCTCACTGGCAGGTCTAATGTCCCGAAAACTACACCCTACTGATCTGACATTTTCTGAAAGTTCATACACTCTGTCTGCTTCAAATTCATTTTACCTTAGAAAATGCCAAGGAAATAAGTTTACTGGCAGTATAATCATTGCCAAGTCACAAATCAAAAAATGAAGTGGACAGTGAATGACAGTATCCTCAAGTCAAGAATAAATGTAATCTGATAGAGGGGTTTCCTCAAGCTTAGAACGCCTTTTCCATGGCATCGGAATAGCACCACACTATACTGCTACTAAGTGGTATAAAAGCCTCCATAACAGAGGGCTGGAATTTATTTCAGGTGACAAATGTCACTGTTTATCTCACTGATTTTTATTGAAATCTATGGGGAATGGAATCCTGCATTAAATATGGTCCTGGCCTCAGTGTAAATGACGCAAACTCCTTTCAGACTGGGGCAGCGACAATGCTAGTAGTGTAAGGCAGATGCAAACAACAAGCTATTTAATAACGTTAAGCTTTATCTCACGAGGGAAAGTCCTAATAGACAAGCAAAGTGTTATGGTTAGAAAGGTGGAGAAGGATCTAACAAGAGTATATGGAATTTAATCAACAAGGTAGCTCTTATCCATCAGCTTCTCCCTTTGCACTTTGTACAATTCCTTCTCAATTTCTAAGATTATATATATATTCTAATCATAATGATTCTAAGGAAACCCTCTTTTAACCATACCTGTCTATCAAACTATCACCTTATATTCTACTTCCCCTTGACGCTATGCCTCACAAAGACAATTATGTATCCAGGTGACCTATTTTGTTTTTTCAAATACGTTACACAACCGACTGCAATCTGGTTTCAGCTCCCAACAGCCCACCAAAACTGAACTTACAAAACTACCAAAGACCTAATCACAACTAGATCGAATAACACTCCCGTCTAGTTTTTCCTGATCTCTTAGCTGCATTTGGCACAGTTTTGCCTCCACAGCAAAGCCATGTCCTCATTCTCATCTGAACCCTGAAACTGCTTGTTCAGCATCTCCTACAATAGCTCCTCTTCTGCTCACCTACCACCTTCTGTCAGATCATTACAAGGTTCTCTACTTGGCCCTTCAATAATCAATAGATATATATCTTCCATTGGATATTAAACTGAGTACTGTAGATTTTGGTTTCAGTTCTGTGGTAACCATTTTCAGATACACCTTTCCTCCCTTCCCTTCTACACATTCTTACAGTTACATATCTAACTACCGTATCCTCAAGGATGTCCAATCAATTCTTAGACATATCAGTATTCCTTCCTCTGTTGCTGCTGCAATACCAGAAACAGCTCTTTATGCCAACACCTTCACTATCTTCCCAAGCCCACTGATTAGGTGTCATCTTTGACTCTGCTCTCTCCATTTCCCTAGTTCACACATTAAATCCTGCCATTTTCATCTAAAAACATTTTTAAGGTGGACCTTGTCTGGCCCAAGATGCCACTAATTCATTCCCTTATAAGAACACTGGTCAGCTGCTGCAAACTGTAAATAAAATAGGAGCAAAAACATCCTCGAGTGTGACAATCACAAAAAGAAGCAAGAAGCACACCTCTTAAGGTTTATTTTTCAAAAATGTATTCCAAACCAGTATACTTTTGTTTCAGTAGTGATTTTTATTAGGTGAAGATACCACACAGTGATGTTTCAGGCCACATTCGGCCCTTCCAAGGCATAGGGACAGGAACAGTTCTATAGTGCCCATAATATGTACCACACACCAAACAACTTGTGTGAATCATTTAGCATGTGTTCCAGAGAGGGCTTCAAGTATTGCATATAATTTACAGAAGGTGATCTAGTCCACAGCAAAACTGGTCTCCTGGAATGCAAGACAAGGTGTTAATAATGCAAACGACTAGCCTCTTATATTTAGAGTAAGAGCAAAATTATAATAAATGATATAGTGCACAAAAACAATTTTTCCAAACATAAAATATTGTGTTTATAGCATATACACAGAATAGATAGATAGATAGATAGATAGATAGATAGATAGATAGATAGATAGATAGTGTAAATGAAGAGGGAAGCACCCATGTGACCTTTTAGTAGTCAAAAAGAAAATTTTATTAGGTCAACGTTTCGGTTCACACAGGGACCTCTCTATATACTGTGTATATACTGTGTATGTTATAATATAAACAGGATAAAACATAACAGCCTCTACCCCCTATCCAAAGCACAGATTCCACATCTGAGGGGAGGTGGCTTACACTAGTTAAAAGGAGCAGGAGGAGGAAAATTTACAATTCAATTACTCTTGAACTACAACTCTGACAGTATTGAAATAACACTCCATGGCCCAAATACTATGAAGATTGATTGGAGCTTTTATTTTAAAATATTACTATCCCTTTAACCTCATACAATTTTTTTAATTTCAATAATGGGGAAAGGTAATATGGGGTTTGAAGCCCCATATTAATTACAGAAAATGGAAGGGGACCCTGGGACCTCTTCACCCATCTGGTGCATGTATGTTAAAACTATATACTCAGCTTGATGTCAGATAATTAAATAAAAAAGCCATAAAAACCAAACTACATACATGCTGC
Source organism: Rhinophrynus dorsalis (assembly GCA_037306005.1). Classification (NCBI taxonomy): domain Eukaryota; kingdom Metazoa; phylum Chordata; class Amphibia; order Anura; family Rhinophrynidae; genus Rhinophrynus; species Rhinophrynus dorsalis. The sequence continues at coordinate 223,423,189 of CM074718.1, read as the reverse complement.
CTCTGTTAAAAAAAAAAAAAAAAAGTCAAGTTCCCTCTCCCCCACAGTTCAGTCTGGGCCATTTCCAGTCCACTATGAGGGAGTGTCCCCTTGGCTGGGAGGTGTGGTTACAAAGGGTAAAGAATGTGCCCTGAAGTAACCTCAGGCCCCAGCCAATCATGGATGAGGGAGTAAGGAGTCATGCATATCTGATTTATCAAGTCAGTTAGAGATCAGAAGAAGGGATCAAATATTGTACATGCGAGACCCCTTCTCCTCATCTGTGCTTGACCGAGGTTACTCAAGGGTACATTATACACCTTGTATAAACCCTCCTCCAAGCCAATGAGAACATGGGGAAAAAATTAAACAGGGATTTACCAAATAAAAGAGAAATATTATGGGAGTGCTTCCATTTTTGGCAGTGAGTGTGGACTTTTAGGGCTTATTTATGTATTTATTTATTTATTTATTTATTTTATTGAAGACCATACCATTGAGGACAATTTTTTTTAACATTCACACTCCATGAGAAAGTGGATAGAAGGGGTTTCTGGGTAACCCTTTCAATGGCTTTTATTAAATTAATATGAGGGCTCCAGACCTCATGTTATTTTTCTCACATCCTCTGTTTTAGGGAACACAGACAAAGGAGGAATGTACCCTTTCCCTGGGCAGTTTCCAGTTACTGACCCCATATAAATATTTTTATTTATTTTTTTTGTCCAGTGTATGATTTAGTATTTGCCCAAAGCCTCATATTAATTTCATTCATTGGCTTTCATTTTTTTTCATTAGGTTTTATTTATTTTTAATGCATTATATGGGGTACATATATAACTCATATTATTGTATTTTATTGAACTGTAACTAAAAAAGTGGGGTGAATATACAAAAAGTGCTTCCGTTTCACAGTTACTGATATGCTTTGTGACTTCTATAACACTACTGTTACATTAATTTTAGGAGTGCTGCTACTGCAGCTAGTCATTGCACTCTGACATGCTGCAGGTCTTCCACTCATACCTGTAGTTGTGTTTCAGGTGATATATTTATGAGGCTGTCCCTAGATCTGATGCCAGTTTCCCTCTAGTCGCATATTTTTTACAGGGACAACAGATTTTAAGATGTTTGTGAGTGAAGTATCACCATACTGTAGACATCATATACTGAGGAGTTCCTGAGGATCTGATACATCATTACTACTATAGGTGTCAGATGTTTAAATAATACTAGTACTAGTAGACAGCAGTGGTACTGTTCTTTGAACAGCAGAAACACTCCAAGTTAGTGTTGTTGATGTTGATCAGTGTTGTTGCTCAGTCAGTATTAGTAAGTGTGACTGCATGGGAGTTGGGCTTGGAAGAAGTGATGAAGATGATTATAATGATGATGATGACAATGATGGTGCTGACCGAGATGATTGTCTATTTTTTTATATGTTTACGTGTCCAGACTTTCCACATGATCTCTCAAAGAAATCAAGCAGATAGACATATTGCTCCTTTACAGTGGTGGAAAAGGAGCCTTCCATTTAGATAGAGCTCATTTGTTTTTCCATAACATTATCACTCATGTCTTAATCTGTATCAGAAGTAGGGGAGGGTATGGACACAAGGAGCTTTTAGCTTCAAAACATCTCAGTATGCAATTAGTTACATGACATCAGCACATCAGCAGCACCAATATATGTTTGTCTTTATCTTGTCTGAGGGCCATGAGTACAATTGACTTCTTCTCTGTTGTCTATCTGAAACTAATGAAATGTGTCTCTGTCTCAAGTATTTCTTACTCTCAGTCTCAGCTCAGTTAGAATCACCTGCTTGTCTGACTGTCATATATCAGTAAAAAAAGATTTTTCCTTTTGTTGCTTTTCTAACTCTACTTTCCCTTCACATCTAGACTTCACTTCACCCCCACCTGTCCAGAGAAAAGCTAGCTACCACCAAACAAGCAACTCTAGCTCCCACTCGCCTGTCTGTCTCTGTACTTGCTAGCTTCAATATTTCTACAGATTTCTCTCTCTCTCTCTCTCTCTCTCTCTCTCTCAAGCACAGGCTAACAACATATAGTACACTAACATACCCTTTTACACTGGTGAGTTAGTGCGGTGGGAGTACCCAGGAGAAACTTCATGTGGGATGAAATTACATTAATATCATTCATTATAATGAAACCAAAAATGCAGAAAAACTGTACCTTTCACAGGAATTCCTGAGTTAGGCATGAAATGGTATTTTTCTCATATTTAACTTTTGTGGAAAAAATGTTCACCCATCCCTACACAAAATACTGGAGAGACACTCCATAAGAGAACACAGTTATACAAGGTACTTGTGTATGAGATAGATATTGTATAATTGTTTCTGTCACTTTGCTTTGGGAGGTTCATGTTTGGCCTGAAACATTGCTGTGTGACATGCTTAACTAATAATATCACAACTGAAACTTAAATATGCTGGGTTTTCATGCATTTTTGAAAAATAAGCATTAAGAAGCATGCTTCAGCTGCTGTCAGCCTCTATTAATTGGTCTGATCTCCACCTTGGTCTGTCTCCACTCCAATCCATCATGAAGATTGCTGAATGCTGCTGCCTGACTCATTCACATGACTAGTCATTCTTCTTCATTCATACATACATGCATACATTTATACACACATACATATACAACCAAATAAATAAATAGTAACATCTTCCAAGATTCCCAAAACTCCTTATTATGCCTAATGACTTTTCTCAATTTTACCTAACCAAATGTTCTCATGAAACCATACCTCCAAAGCTTGGTATCCTAGTGCCAGCAGGCTATGTTCTGTTGGAAAGCTGTCACTGGCCATTGTCAAATGCCCTGATGTAGATGCAGAATTTCTGACTGCTGTTCTTGCTGCTGCTGAGTTGTTTAAGCAGCTGGATGATTAGGCAGCTCAAAGGGAATGGGATCAACAACAGCAGTAACATGGGTAATGGATGATGAAAGTTCCACTTGCCACAACTAGCTCCAGTGATGTGCCCGAGGCAGTAAAAGCACAATAAGTAGCACCAAGTCTATGTGGAGAAAAGAAGATGTTGGCCAATAATTCTTCTCCACCGGCCCCTCCTCCAAAATCATTGGTGGGTTGTTATTAGAATAGAATTTTTTCCCTTGAGATCAGGAACTGTGCCTCTTATCAGCAACTGCAATGTGCACAGTGTGTGTGGTAAATAACACCTGGCGGTACAACTGTATCCAAACACCATGACACCAGAAACCAAGTACTGCTGCTGTCACCATACCCCTTGTCCACACCCCGCTAAGGGCACATGACAACTTAATAGTGATGATGAACCCTCCAGGACACCACCTTAGCATATTCTACAAGATGGAATCTCTGAGGCCCTGCTTGCAATTCTCCTCCACCACACTGCCATGTGTGGACAGTACACCACATAGTGTACAGCGGGTGTACACAAACTGCCACATCACATGGCTGTCATTTGGCGGGGGAGGTAATTATGGATGGATTATGGATTGGCAGACGATGTAGTTACCCTAGAGAAAGAAGGTGTTGGTGAGCTAGTTGTTTCACTCATTATGAAACTTCCAGTCTCTGGCTGGGTTTCTCTGTTCTTCCTCCACTTTGATCTCTGCCTCACCTCTTGTTGCCTTTCTAGAGAGGCAGGGGGTACAGCAATAGTTGTGCTTGATTTCTATGGTGGGTGTTTGCGATTAACATATTTGACATAAATGTCATGGTGTCTGTGTTTCATGTGTGTAATCAGGAATGTTATGCCAAGGTATATTCCCTCCTTTCCTCTTCTTATTGACTTCTCACAAATTGTGCACAGTGCCGTTGGTGATGACTGCACTGTGTCTGCCCCAAGAGAAAAAATAGTCCCACACCCATCACTTCAGAGGATAGGGATAGGGAACAGGTGGAGAATAATGGCCTCTTTCTCCTTGTCCTCCATATTCACCTTCACTGTCTGGGGCAGAGGATGATGTTGCTGCTGTTGCCTCAGAATCAGCACTGCAACTAGGACCAGGATTATATCTGCTGCTGGCAAATGCAACCTGTCCTAGTCCTGCATCACTTGTTGACCCCATTCCCACTGTGTCCATGGTGGTCTGTGGCACACTAGCCTGCTCATCAGCATCTTGCTGCCCTTGCAACTCATTAGCAGGAATTAGAGCAGTTGCAAATTCCAAAAGCTCACTGCTGGTGGTGGTGGTGATGCCCACCCTAATCCCTGTCTCCCATTCCTTCTCAATTTGGCCTAAAAAGGACATCAATGTCTCTTCCACCCCAGCTTCTCCAACATCATCATCACCACCACCACTAGTCCCTACGTGCTGCTGCTGCTGCGCTATTACAGACATCTCACTGTTGGTTGGAGTAGATGACGAGCAATGTGACAGAGGGTCCTCGAATGTCACACTTGCCATTTCTTGATGACGTGAAGAAGGCAGACTGGCAGCAGTAGCAGCAGGTACAGGCAGCTGATCTGTGCTCTTGGTGGTGGTGGTAGAATTATTTCTGTGCCTGCTATCACCACCAGTTCTGGATTCTTCAGGATTATGTTTCACCTGGACACTGTTGTGAAAGGAGGGGTACTCCCAGGGAGAGGGGAATGGTGTGGGCTCCCTTGACCGCTAGTCTGGATGCTCAGACTCATAAGGGTCCATCCAGTTCCTCCTTTTATCATTTTTAAACTTTCTCATAGTGATAACAGTCACTATGAGCCTTTCCTGACTCAATTTTCCAAACAAATCACAGCAGAACAGCACAACACGTGCTGCTTCTTTTGTGTTCCACTTCCTGGAATACGTCACATTTTTATAGAGAAAAGGAGAAAAACACGTAAGTCAATGGTGGAAACTTCTTAGCCATTGAAAAATGTAGAAGAATTTTGGCCAATAGGCCAAAAACGCGAAGATATTAATCGCTGGTTTTAAAGTGGATTTTTTGGCAAAAAAGCAGAAAACAAAGTGTGTTTTGCAGAATTTCTCACGGGAATACGGTGAGAGCTTTTGCCCACCCCCTACTTAATACCCTGATGAGCCAGGCCTTCACTCCATTTATATTTACTTGCATGTATATATCAAACGGTATTTATTACCCATTGTTTATTAACCATTTTAGTAAAGTACAAATGAATACCTTGGTGCTCCATAATTAAATTATAGTAATAATAATATATTTACTGTGAACCTAGTCTTGCAAATGATACAACATGGCAACCAAGCACAGAAGGAACTAACCATAATTTTCTCCTCTTGTCTCATTAGTAGGTTGATGGACTGCTTCACTTCAAGTATTATTATAGGGCACTCTGTTGGTCAGATAAGCAAGATGTTAGATACATACTGCATGTGAGCACTGTATTAAGAGTGAACGAAATATGGGGCCTTAAATATAGAAAATGCTTTAAATAACTCAATTTCCTCCTTATTTTCCCACCTTATAATGGATCTGGGTGTTTCTTTATTCAATGACCTGGTTCGCCTCCTGATTTAGAGGGACAGAGGCTTAGAGTTTCCTAGGGTTAGACTTAGAAGGTAAAGTGGGACATATGCATCTTGCAGTCACATGGACCAGAGAACCATATCCTGAAATTTTATTGTCTAAACATTGTTTTAACCATTCAGATTCAGTTTGCATTATTCCACGTTTTCAATTTCATAGCAACATTTTAGCTCAGTAAATTCTCATTACAGAAATTGTTGTATCAATCATTATTATCTTTTACATAATGCAATAACCAATTACCTTCATCTGAAGAACAAGTGGCTGATGGTTGTGCACTTGCAAGTTGCACAGCTCCATGTATGTGATCTATTCAGCAAAGCAGTGTAATGAGTTTCACATGGGCAACATATCTATTCTGCTTTACAAAACATAGAAATGTACATTTTGTTTAGCATGAGCATGTTTAAATGAGGTATGATTAAAGCCAGAAATAGTCTAGGTACATTTATAAACACCTTCTATGGACTAGCTGCTCACTTGATCCTCCAGTGCAAAGGTATCTGTAACATGATCCTCCAGTAATCAGTAGTATAATAATGAGGCAGATTTATTCTCTTACAAAGTTACAATACTATATGTGTTATTTTAGCATTTTAATTTAGTATTTATAATATATAAACAGGTCTACTTTAATAAGTCCTGTATATCAATTCCATTGATTCTTTGATGTCAGACACTGAATCAATACATACAGAAATGATACACATGGCTATCAGGATTTTGTGCCCAGATTAAAATGTAACCGACCTGCTCTACTCTCTTGCTTAACTTTACTAGAACTTTTGAGTCGTGGACCTTGAAATGAAATGAAGTACAGTGGCGCTGTTGCTACACGATCCTATGGACAGCTCTGGTCCCAGGACCATAAATCTCCATAGGATGGTGTAGCAACAGTGCCACTGTACAATTTCAGGCCACTGTGATATTGCACCTAAAAAATTCAACTTTGAAAATTAATAATTTTTGAATGAAACACCTTTCAGCAGTGGGAGTACTCTTGTTTTACTCAGGGGGATAAACCCTACAACATATTTTTTTTACATTTTAAGTATTACTATCCCTTTAAGCACCATTCTTGTGCTCTAAAATCTAATGGATGAATATGTTAAAGGCCTCTAAATATGTGCAGGATATTGCACACCCCATAGGCAAACATTTGTCAGCATAGACCTTTCTCTCAAAACAACAATTTGAATACTTCTAGTTTTTGGGATGCTATAGCAAAAATCTAAAGTCTGACTCTATATCCTCCTTGACCAACAGGGCCCCAGGGCCAACTGCTTTAATTATATCCATTGCCATATCAAATTACTGATATTTCAATGTGCATGTCTCATTATTCAGGGAGTCATTAACTGAAACCCCCTCAGGCTGCTGGATTAGCCTGAACCTTCCCAACTCTTTCTTAGGAACTAGCCCTACTGGGGAAAAACAAAGGCCCTCAACTGAGGGTACCTCAAATGGCCCTGCCATCCTACCCATTCTGATTTCCTTCTCCAATTTCTCTCTCACCTCCTCTCGATGAACATATGCAGACTCCTAGTTCCTAAATGTATTCCTAGGTGCCATGAACCTGTAACTGGTATTACAAACCTATTATTATTATTACTATTTATTTAGCGCCAACTTATACCGCAGTGCTGAACCTAAACTTTAACCCATCCAACAACTGTCCCTTTTCCTTGTCAGGGTAAAATTGTAACAAATACTGTAACTTACCTAGCACCAGCGTGGGTCTGGGAGGACCCCTTCCCCACAGACCTATCTGTTTCTTCATACAATTCACCCACTACGACCACCCGCACAAAACGTATAACGGTGCCTTAAGTTGCATTCAAAATCTTTCCAACACCATTTCAATACATACCCAACAAACTTGCCTTCCTACCACACAGTGGAAACTCTGCTTGCCTCTCCCCAAAACTAACACATCTTATGGGTCACCAAATTCAACCACATATCTATATCCTTTTGGATAAACTTCAAAAAATGGAGATGGCCTTACTTGTCCTGCATTGTCATATTCTACCCTCACAAAAGCAGCATGCCGCATGTACAAATCCAAATATAATCTGCACAGTTTACCAAATTCAAACATTCCTCAAGTCTATATTACATATACACACACCCATGTAAATATTAAAATCCCTAACCCACTGCATAATCCCTTTATTAGTCCCTTTATAATCCTTCTTCTCATACTTTTCCTATCCTCATCTTCCTTTGACCTTAATCACATCCTTAGTCAATTCAAATCTGTTTACATACTCATCCTCCCTGATGCTTCTCCACGTTTCTCCTGCATATGAGCAAGTATGGCTGATACGGAGCATGCATAGGTATCCTCAGCCCCACTCAAGTTCACCCACTTTTCACCATTTCTACCCTTGCATCTTTCTCTTAAATTAATACTTTTTGCACATTTCTTCTTAACCTTTTACTTTAAATCAAGTAAAAAAAAAAAAATGTCAGGTTATATTTTTCATTTACATTTATAACTTACTCTTACTTTAGGAGGGAGTGCACAGTGTATTGGTTAAAAAAACTGCCATTCTTTTTCTATTATCAAATAAAGAAAATAATAAAAATATAATTATTTACCTCTGTTACCATGCTGTTATATCTACAATGCACTAATGTGGATTATATTGAAGGTATAAGGTTTGAAATAACCTGCATTAAAAAAAAGACTAAAAGAGATACTTAAGGAACAAGGAGAAGATTTAAAAAACAACATTCTTTTTAAGAACCATCCTTAAGTCACGGCAACTGTGATAATGTCAGGTCTGATTTATAAAAGAGTAATGACATCTTTATAAATATGGTGTTCTTAAGGTGATGTTAAAGGGTTAGTAATGTCTAACATTAACTAACCTTAAAGGGATAGTAATACTTTGTTTTATCTTTATTTTATTTTGTAGTCATTAAAAAAACATGAAGAACGATATAAGTCTTATCTTTCAAACCTTTATGGTTTGAGAGATATTCACAAGCAAAGTTTCCCCTCCCGCCCCTTTAACCTAGTGTAAGCCATCTCTTCTCAGATGTGAAATCTGGTTGTAAGACCAGACAGATAACAGAAGGGGGCAATATTCTTCCTATGAGAACAATGAAAGCCATGCCCCCCTTGACAAGTTTTTCAGGTTTTTCCCTTATCTCAATTGAAGATTGTCCCTCTCTGCAGTCTACCTGGGCACCTCCCTTCTGCTCTGGCTGAACAGTGTTACATCAGTAAAAGGGGCGGGAGGGGGATACTTTATCATTGAATTACTTTTGAACTACAACTCTGACATAATTGAAATAACACTCTCCAAAGTCCAAATACTATGATGATTAATTAGAGCTGCTTTTATTATGAAACATTACTATCCCTTTAATATTGAAGGTATTCAAAAGATAATCTTACTGTGCCAAGTTGGATCTCTCAAACCTTAATAGTTTGATATATAAGCACTTAAAGTCCCCCCTCCTGCTGATGAGCTGTAAAGCTGTCAGCAGTGGATCTGAATCGTGCGACTCGGCGGCTCATCAGCAGAGCTGAAAGAGCGCTCTCGAAAACAAATGCTTCACTGGAATGGTCTACAAAGTGTTTTTTGATAGCGCTCATTCAGCTCCACTGAAGAGATTCTAATTGGTCTGGGACCGGGATCTCATGATGTCAGCTACATGCTGACATTTGGAAAAGGGGAGGGAGGGGGTACTTTAAGCGCTTATATCTCTCAAACCATGGTTTGAGAGATCCAACTTGGCACAGTAAGATTATCTTTTGAATACCTTCAATATTAGGGTTAGTTAATGTTAGACATTACTAACCCTTTAATACCTGGAATGTTTAAGAACAAATTATATCTGGCATTAAGATTGTATCAAAAATTATGTTGCAGTTAGCGACACTTCTTTATCAATTTGCAGCACCAGAATTTTCACCAAAGGTACCGTCACTGTTCTCAAAACACTAGTGGAGTTAAGGCTTGAAAAACTGGCGTATTTGTCAGGATAAACAACAACAATCAATATAATCAAACATTTTATGCAGTCATTTTAATTACTTTTAATTGCATCATTTAAAATCCTACAAATCATTCCATTTGTATATTGCCTTTTCTGTTCTCTCAATTTAGTCCTATACAGTTGCTTTTATAGAATTATTAATTATGTTGACAATATCATATTATTATGAAATTTCTGCCTTATAATCCTGCACAGCATGACTATACAGAAACTATCAAAAGGAAACAGAAAAGAAACAAAAAATCACCCCCACCCCCAGAAAAATGTGAAGAAAAGAGGGACACTAGCCTTGGTGATTTTTTTAGATTTGAAGATTATAATAATTAAGGCATTCTATGCAGGAACTTCCTGTCTTATCCTTACATTTCTGATTCCCAAATCCCTAGCAACCAACCGTTTTAGTTCGAGGGGAGGTGGGCAATGCGTTGCTGACCAATGTCAGTGATGGGGACTGTAATGTAGAGCTACGGCAGGAAGGGCCCCCATTACCATTATCTATAAATCTATCTAACTAAAAGCTTAGTCTTCTAGATAAAAAATGGCTAATAGAACATATAGGTGATTACGAGACTTTCAAAGTCAAGAAAGTTGTTTTTATGTAATAGTGTCCCTTTAAACTTTCATAAAGTATCTTGCTTTTTTAAAAAGTATTTTCATCTTTGCTTATACTAAGTAATATTTATTTGTTCTTTTTTTCTGATAAGCTATGGTTATGGACTTACTATGTGGTTTAAACTTTGAAAGAAAATGTAAGCACATTTTAAAATATTTCCGAAAAATGACACAATAAATGCCACGTTGATTTGCCTTTTTGCAGAACCACAGATTTAGGAGTTAATGTGAATCTGATGGTGACTCTTGTCTTTATCATGCTCCTTTCACACAGTCTGACTCCATAGCAACAAGGACCATTACAGTGTCGCAATCTTGTCACCACCATGTTAAATCCTAATAGCTCAACAAAAAGAAACATAAAACAAAATTTTATCTTGGTTGATCTTTTACACAAAGTAATTTCTCAGAAACATGAGCAGAGCTAGAGACAACAATCATCTAAAATAAAAAAGTCCTGGAGGGTGGGAGATTCATTCAGAGCGCAGACATTTGAAAGATGATTGAGAAATTTCAGAGCACAGTAATCTTTTACCTTTTTTGGCCGACCAGCAAACAATTGGCCAACAAAATATGATTATGATCTTTAGAAGCTATCAAGCCATATGAAGACAGTTTTCTTTTTTGACATTTTCCTGTTATCAAAGTCTTTTGTCACTTCAACATGGGAGTATTTTTCAAGTAGTACCAATTCAGCACTTTTCACAATTCCCACTAAATTTTGTCTGATAAAGATGGGAAAATGTTTCATGAAAACTATCTACATAACTGTGTAAATGAATTATGACAAATAATAAGAAATGTTACCATGTTTACAAAAAAGTGTCCTTGTCAGGACATATGTGTCCAGTTTATTCTGGCTGAGAACTCCATATCATTAATACATCAGTTTTAAAGGGATAGTAATACTTAAAATGTAAAAGAAAATATGTTGTAGGGTTTATCCCCCTGAGTAAAACAAGAGTACTCCCACTGCTGAAAGATGTTTCATTCAAAAGTTCTTAATTTTCAAAGTTGAATTTTTTAGGTGCAGTATCACAGTGGCCTGAAATTGTACAGTGGCGCTGTTGCTACACCATCCTATGGAGATTTATGGTCAATTGACCAGAGCTGTCCATAGGATGGTGTAGCAACAGCGCCACTGTACAATTTCAGGCCACTGTGATATTGCACCTAAAAAATTCAAGTCTGAAAATTAATAACTTTTGAATGAAACACCTTTCAGCAGTGGGAGTACTCTTGTTTTACTCAGGGGGATAAACCCTACAACATATTTTTTTTTACATTTTAAGTATTACTATCCCTTTAAGTCTGTATCATGTCTTTTGTCACTATAAAGTATTTTTTAGCCACAAATAACATTAAACAGCCAGGGAACACTACTAAAGCATATACTATAGCACATGAAGTCTACTTACAGCTTGCACATTTATTACTAACAGAAATAGCCTAGCCTTGCCCATGTTGGACTACTTGGCCTAGGGGATAGATAGGCAAGTGTGGGGAAAGAGATGTTGGGGACAGAGACTGGGTGGAGCGAAACAGACATTGAGAAGGATGAAGTGGAAAAAGAAGTGGAACATGGACACAAAGTAGGAACAATGAAGAGATTTGGTTGCTTACCTGCTACATGTGGGCTTTAGAAGTCTGGGGTGGGGGGGAGGGCGAGATGCACTTTCACTTTTCGATGTAGACACACATCGCCATATACACTAAAATTTAGGGATAGGGGAGGGGAGGAGAAGGTCCCCATTAGTATACAAGATTGTTTAACTGCTGTTAGCGTGGAAAGGATGCCCTCCCTTGCACATCATCAGCAGCATGACAATCCTGAAGTCAGAGTGCATTCTCTCTGCTTTCACACTTGCTTAGTAGGGGATTGGAGAGGATACTTTCAGCACCATGAACAGCATCACTCCCTTAACCCTTTGAGTGCCATAAGGATGTGCATTGCTCACCACTGTGGTACTCAAAGGGTTAGAAAAGTACACCAACCAATACACAATCATCCCCTCAGCTCTGTATCTTTTGTCAAAGTCATATATGTTGTGATCTCGCAGGGGAACGAGGCTGGGGGTCAGGTAGCATCCATGGGGATTTGTGGCTACCATCTACCCCCCAGTCTTGTTCCATTACCAACTGGTAGCCATGGAGACCCATATACACTGCCTGGCCCCCAGACTTGTTCCGTTGCCTCTGGTAGCCATAGATCTCTACGGATGCTGATGGACCCCCCAGACTTGATCCCTTGGGAGTTCACAACATATATGAAAAATGATACAGAGCTGAGGGGATGATTGTGTACAGCTTGGTGTACTTCTTAACCCTTTGAGTGCCACAGCGACGTAAAATGCACATCCCCATGGCAATCAAAGTGTTAAGGGAGTGATGCTGTTCGTGGTGCTGAAAGGATCTTCTCCTCTCCCCTATTGAGCATGTGGGGAAACACAGAGAATGCTCTCAGACTTCAAAGCATTCGGAGCATTCTGTTGCTGATGTGTGAGGGAGAGCATCCCTTCCACATTGCCAGAAATTCATGCTTATTATTGATTTAGGGCTGTTACTGCCTTGTAAACTACAGGGAAATCCAAACTTTGTCAGCCTCAGGTTGGCGAAATCGAGACTGTGAACTCTGACAGCAGATGTTGCTATTGGAGTTTAGTGCTTGTGGTGAAGTGCCACATTAACATATACACACACCCCCATGAATACAATAACGGCTCATTATCCTGTGTTTCCATATGGAAATGACTCATTATTCTGCATTTCCATATGGAAATAGGCCATTGTCGATGCGATAAGTGAAAATTGCTAAACCTGTTGAAGCCATGTCGGATTGATGGAGGTGAGCAGATTTTTGTTGGATTGATGAGGATATGGTGTTGAAAACAGTTTAGTACAATCTGTAGATTGCCTTTGACACTGCTTCAACAGGACATCAACATTATGAGACCACCTCCCTGATCTGCCTTGCACTCAGAGGGATAATAATATATCCCATCTATTCAAGCATGTACCTATTCTCCCCAGAGCTCCCCCATGTATTTTTATATCCTCCTTTGTGTCTCTCTCCCTCTGGCCCTAGTGTGTTGCATTCCAGAAGAAGAACATGTGTGTGACTGTGTTCATTATTAAAATCATCTACTTTGGACAGACAGGAAGTAGCTTATTCTACTGAGGAACAAAATAAAAAGTATGCCCTGGCACATATAACATTGGAGCTGGGGGAGAGAGCCATAGGACAGGGGATATTGAAATTCACATAGGGGCACCATTGTGAATCAGGTTAACCCTAAGTCTGAAAGGCTGCTGTCGCATTGCATTTGAGAAGGAAGTGTGAAGACTTCCTGACAAGTGAATGTAGATAGAGGGATGTGTGCTGGGAAATGCAGACTTCCTGTGGAGATGGATTTTCCACAAATATGCTGTGATTGTGTCCTGTTATGTGTTCATTATGCGTTATGAACTGTGTAAAGGGAAAAGCATTTACATCCTGCTCCATCCCAAGCATGGACGTGCTCTTTGTGTGTGTGTGTTTGTGTGTGTGTGTGTTTGTGTGTGTGTGTGTGTGTGGAGAGAGGAAAAAATTGTGGAGAAATTAGAAGTGAAAGTTTCAGTGGCATTTGTTTATGTGATGCAATTAGAAGGCATTATACCCTGGCAAAGCAATGTATGTGGGATCCCCCACAACACCACGGGTTCAGTGTTTGCTATTATAAGTAGAAGAAAGTCAATGTCTCCTACTATCGGGTAGTAATGTGGCAGAGAGTTTTTTTGTGTGTATGTGTGTGTTGTTACTCATACCGGGAGGAAGAATGCAGAAATGCTCTCTGAGAGAATGGGGGCAAATGAGAAAGTAAACAGTGTCAATCCTGAGAGAGCACCAGGAAAATAAAAACTCTGCACCAATAAATCTGATTGAGCAAGCTGTCACACTTATCCCAACCTGGGGTGTGGCTGCCACTGATCCAGAAAACCCTTTTCCAGACACCAAAATACAGGCCTAGCCTTTTAGAAAGATAGATAGATAGGTAGTTAGATAGATAGAAAGATAGATAGATAGATAGATAGATAGATAGATAGATAGATAGATAGATAGATTTACATTATTCCATAGATATCTGATTCATACACATTGTAAAGCAACAAGAAGACTCTACAGTATGATTTCTATATTAGTCTATAGATTCTGGTTAAACTTGTCAAGATGCATAATAGCACCACTCCACTTGGTAAACAGCATTTAATAGCACTGGAATGGGAGAATTATTTCTGACTCAGTTATGATTCCAGAGGAGTGAACTGCAGTAATTAATTTCTCTGATGTGTTCTGATTGCATATTTTATAATTAGGCAGTTAATATGACTGGTGCATAACAAACAATGGACTTAAAGGGATAGTAATACTTAAAATGTAAAAAAATATGTTGTAGTGTTTATCCCCCTGAGTAAAACAAGAGTACTCCCACTGCTGAAAGGTGTTTCATTCAAAAGTTATTAATTTTTAAAGTTGAATTTTTTAGGTGCAACATCACAGTGGCCTGAAATTGTACAGTGGTGCTGTTGCTACACCATCCTATGGAGATTTATGGTCCCGGGACCAGAGCTGTCCATAGGATCGTATAGCAACAGCGCCACTGTACAATTTCAGGCCACTGTGATATTGCACCTAAAAAATGTATCTTTGAAAATTAATAACTTTTGAATGAAACACCTTTCAGCGGTGGGAGTACCCTTGTTTTACCTAGGGGGATAAATCCCTACAACATATTTTTTTTTACATTTTAAGTATTACTATCCCTTTAAAAGAACAATAACTCCAAAAATGAAATACGATATGCACTTATGGTTAGCATATATAAAAATGAATGATTCCCTAAAATATCATTCTAAACTTGCTTTTAAATGCATGTGTAAATTGACCTGTTCTTTGAGAATTTATTTAATGTTGGTCATGCTGCTTGTATTGAGACGTAACAGCTAAAGCCAATTAATTGACGGTCATGCAGCTGTTATCTTGCCTCAACTCATTTACAATACACCTGGATAATCAATGGGGGCCAGATTCAAAAAAGATTAAAAAAGTTAGGAATGCTTGTTCCTTCAAAAAATATTTAAGACTAGCTTTTAGGCCTCAAAAACAGATTTTTACAGATTACAGCATGTATATGGAATTTAAATGTACTTAAGCCATTTTAAAAGGATAGTAATACATCAGTTTTACAAATGTTCATCTTGTAGATATTTAAAAAAGAAATTAAATGCCCCCAGTCCCATCTCTCGAACCTTTATTGTTTGAGAGATATACGCTGTGAAAGTTACCCCTCCCCTGACGTCAGCACTCTAGCTGACTGTAGGAGAATCCTGTCCCAGGACCGGCGGAGACGCTTCAACAGAGCCGAGATCACATTATTGAACAAGAAATTCTTCACTGGAACGGTCTACAAAGTGTGCTTGGTTTGCAAGCACACTTTGTAGACCATTCCAGTGAATTATTTATTTTTCAATAACATGATCTCGGCTCCGCTGGAGAGCCTCCACTTGTCCAGGGACAGGATTCCCCTACAGTCAGCTAGAGCACTGACATCAGGGAAAGGGGAGGGAGGGGGACTTTAGTGCAGAAATCTCTCAAACCATAAAGGTTTGAGAGATGGGACTGGGGCATTTAATTTCTTTTTTAAATACCTACAAAATGAGAATTTGTAAAAATGATGTATTACTATCCCTTTAAGTGTTACAATTCCTTTAAAGTTATAGTAACACTTAATATATAAAAAAAAAGTAACTGTACTTATTGCGGCTCAAACTTTTGTTTTTTAGGTGCAGTGTCTCAATTAAATGTTACAGTAGCACTGTTGCTATACCAGACACCTCTGGTCAGATGACCATAAACCTCTATAGGATGGTATAGCAACAGCACTACTGTAAAATTTCAGTGTTCAGCATTCAGTCATGGAAGGGGGAGGGAGGGGGGAACTTTGAATGCTATCATCTCTCAAACCATAAGGGTTTGAGAGATGACACTGGGGGCAAAACGTTTCTTTTTAACAAAGCTACAATATGGGGATTAGTAAATTGCAAGTATTACTATCCCTTTAAGGTGGTCATCCTTACGGCCAAAGTAACACATAACGATAATCACATTATCATAGTAAAATAGTAACATAGTTGATGAGGCTGAGAAATGTTCAGGCTAGGCCATATCACCATGATTGATCCAGAGGAAGATAAAAAAGAACAAAAAACATCGAAGCCATTTCCAGTTTAGCCCACTTGAGTAAGAAACTTCCTTCTTAACTCCAAATGGCAGTTGGATATTTCCCTGGATAAACATGTTATGTGCGTTGAAACAAAATCTCAGAATTCTCAATATTGTTCTGATCTAGAAGGGTATCCATAACTTGTTTGAAAGCAATTACGTTATATCATATCTCCCAACATTTCAAATTGCCAAAGAGGGACAATTGTGTTTTAGAGGGTGTGGCTGGGGGTGTGACTGGTAGGTGGGCATTAACGAGATTTTTTAGCCTATTTCATTACCTATTGATACTTCATTGTGTTACCTAATAAATGACTTATAACAAGACAAAGGTATTTTCTTTCAGCAGACTAATTTATAAACACATATACTGATGACTAAAGAAACAAAATGTGTGTTTTATTGCTGCAGAGCAATGTGATACACTTATACACACCACACAATCTGATCTCCTAAAAAGGGGGACATTAGGGTCGGAAAGAGGGACAGTGGGATTTGGGTCTAAAAGAGGGACTGTCCCTCCTAGAGAGGGACACTTGGGAGGAATGTTATATGCAAGTACAGCATCTTGTGGAAATGAATTTAATTTCATACCTTTACTGCCCTTACTGTAGCTGTCTCTTCTTATATCTGAAATCCTCTAGCTCCTTTATCAGTTTTATTGCACATTTTTACATTTTTTCCAGTTCAATCATGTATTTTTTTTCAGAACTGGTGCCCAAAACTGTGCTGCATATTCTAGATCTTTCTCTAACAAGTGATTTCCCACTTATTGTATAAGTAGCATGTTTGTTTCTGCAGTCCACATGCATAACCTTTCATTTATCTATATTAAACCTCATCTGCCACTTTTCCACCCATTCATTAAGGTTATCCAAATTTTTCTACAAAGAAAAAACATTCCTCTCTGTATGTATTGCCTTACACAGTTCCTTGTCATCAGCAAAGACTGAGACACTACTTTCAATACTCACTTCTAGATCATTAATAAAAGAGTTAAAAAAGCATTGGGCCAAGGATTGTACCCAAGACCGAAGCCCATATATGGGAATTGAGAGCAAGGACCATATCCTCATATCCTACCTCGTACCTTGTGCCCAGATGCCTACTGTCCAAAGTTGGGGGAATTTCAGGCACATTTGCTAACTCACGACAAGAGCTTCAGTGATGGTATCACCACTATGATTTGGAGATAGCAGGTGGATACCCTTACCAGGACCAGGTGTGTAGCCTGTCCCTGCCACAAACCAAACTCGTCTCTGTATAAGCCACACTGAAGCCACACTGAAGGTGGACTGGAGCACAGCAATATGGCCCTATAACATCTTCTAATTGCACCCACAGACTGTTGACCTATCTGTGACTTCATCTGTAGCTTGTGCTATGATGATGTTAATACAAGAAACCAGAGGAAGTACAGATAGACTGTGAGGGGAAGCAAAAGTAAAAAAAGGTTAGTACTGGTATTTCAATATTCTGACTCTCCTTTTAAACTTTAATCCCCTACTACATTTTTCCTGCCTCTACCCTGGCCCACCCCCTTCTACATCCCCATAAGTCTTCTTTCTTCTCACGAGGGAATGGAGGGCAGCCACTACCTAGTATGGTGGGAAGAAGATAGGGACTGCCTACCATCTTAATATGCCTTCGCAAATTTGTGTCTTCTGGCGTTTTTAATTTTGAGCAAGCCCCTAATACCATCACTTTAACATGTATAAAAAAGGGTAGAATTTTACCATGATTTCTTATGAACCAATTGTTGTCCAACTACATTGGCTGACTTAGGATGACAGGATCTGTAGTCCAGAAGCAGCTGAAATGCAACATCCCACCACTGATTTGTGACATATTGAAAATATGCATACTGAATTGTAGATTTCAGTTTAATATTATATTTTCTGCAGTATTTTCAAAATGAGTATTAACATTTTAATTATTATTAACAAAAAAAAAATATCTATATATCTATCTATATATATATATGTATATATATATATATATATATATATATATATATATACAATAGTGTTAATCTTGCTGAGTGAAAAATGGGTATGCGCACTGGTGGTTTATTTTCATCATTCAAACATTATCATAGCACAAACCAGAGAACATATTCTGTGAGTATTAATATTTTTATTACAAATTAAGAGGATATAAAAAGTTTTAAGACATTTTGAGGGTGTCCTTTAAGAAAATAGTATTCCTTTCTGTGTCTGGTTCCTCTCTTCCTGTCTTTTCTTGAGGTTGAGATTGTCCAAGCAAGTGGGGAGCAGCTGTGTGATATAGGTTATCTGTGTGGAGGCACATAAATATCATTTAAAGTGGCTTGTAGGATTTCAGTCTGACTGAGATGTGTCAGTGACATAATTAACCCAGTCAATGCCATTATGGTACATTGGGGTGAATGTATGAATTTGCCAGTGCACCCCACTGGCATTAGTCTCTAACACCACTTACTGCACCCTTAGTTATGTATTAAAGTGCATGACTGCTGTAGAGCATACAGGCAGACAATCTCCATCATCATTCAGACTCTAAGGAATAAGTTGGCTATAGCCTATATAATAATTCGCTAAATAGTTTGTAACGACACAGTCATGCGCAGTAGAGACTTCTGCGCGTACTGCAGTCATGCCTAGTAGAGACTGCCCGTGACGAGGCTGATATGGAGTGGGCCGCTCCGAAGTATCAACTGCGGTGCGGGCAGTCTCTACTGTGCATGACTGCCCCGCAACCGGCTGACACTGTGGCCCGTGTACACGGGCTCTTCAGATAGTATATAAGTAAAGGATGATAGTGACATCAAGCAACATACACCATCCCCCTAGCATGCACAGAGAATTTATGATTTTTATTTTTTATTTTAAACATATTGGTTAATCTGTTTTTAGCCAGGGCAGAAAGATCTTTGCAATCAAACAAGGAAGGTGTTAACCGTGAGTGGTGAGGATGATGAGAGGTTGTTCGAGGACATGGAGGTTTAGACAGAGGACCAGGTGGACTATTCATTCCTTTAATTTCCCCAGCCTGATCCAGCCCACTTACCTTGGGTTTCTTGAGCCTCACTTTGGGGTTATTTTGGACCATTTGCAGTCTTCCAAAGGTATCTAATGGGCACTTCGATTAAAATGTACACAATTAGACAATCAAGTTTTGACCCTCATTCGGAATGTGATTACAGAATGGAGCAGTTGGAAATACCGCTGAAGCTAAAAACAACCATATACAATACAATACAATATTTCAGACTGTAAAGGAAACCAGGCCTTAATGGTGTTTTTTGTTTAATAGGTATATTGAGCCTTATGCACAAAAGTGGAGTAATTCTGGGGCAAACCAAATGCACCACAAGGCAGGAATAACAATTGCCTAGACTCCAAATGATTTATATTGATATGTTTACCCACTGAATGCTAGAGCGACTTACGTAACTAGCCTTGACAAAGTCCTCGGAGGTGGGATGAAATGCGTTGGCGTATCTATACACCAAAGAGATTGGGAAGTGGTCCGTGAATGTGTACAACAATATTATGAGACTTTACTAAGTTTTTATGTGCATTTGGATGAACGGCAAAACATGAAGAATGATATAAGTCTTATCTCTCAAACCTTTATGGTTTATGAGATATTCACAAGCAAAGTTTCCCCTCCCCGCCCCTTTTACCTAGTGTAAGCCATCTCTTCTCAGATGTGAATCTGGTTGTATGACCAGACAGATAACAGAAGGGGACAATTTTCTTTGTATGAAAACAATGAAAGCCCTTCCCCCCTTGACAAGTTTTTCAGCTTTTTCCCTTATCTTAATTGAAGATTGTCCCTCTCTGCAGTCTACCTGGGCACCTCCCTTCTGATCTGGTTGAACAGGGGGTGGATACTTTGTTTGTGAATATCTCTTAAACCATAAAGGTTTGAGAGATAAGACTTATATCATTCTTCATGTTTTTTTAATGCCTACAAAATAAAATAAACGAAGTATTACTATCCCTTTAACATTCAGTAAAGGTGAAATGATGGACTACAGCTTGTGAGTGGCGTAGCGGTGCCTTTAAGAGAAGAGACGGGACGCCATCATCATTGCTGTGTGAGCATTGGATGAGGTGCGAGGAGCTCACCGGGGCACGGAGGACACCAGACTCAGCTGTGTGCTGCTACAACCATAAATATACTTCACAAGTGATTGTATTTGGCAGTTTTTGCACTATAAGTTTAACATATTGATTTTATCAATCTTAAGATGGACATATTGGTCTTTCACAATTTATGAACACATTCATTATACCTACATTGTGGACACGTTTGCTCCAAGTATTTAAAGACACCATTCCTTACCCCTCTACTTATGTGTTTGTTTTGCATAAAGTTCTATTAACCTGTTATATGCCAATATCTGTTAAGATCTTGATATATTAGCTATATTGATGTGGTTAGATATATTATATTTATTTTTAGACTCTTCAATATTTTGTGGAGGTGAATGAGTTGTAGTGTCTACATGATTGTCATTGTATTGATATCTGAGATGACTGCATTATAGATATGACATTTACTGGGCCCTCAGTATATATCTGCAGATAGTCTTTGCAATAGTATTTTATTTGCAACACGGTTGCTGATTTTTAATTGATGATACATGTTGGTGTATGGGATATGGATGCACCGTGGGAATTTTTTCTGCAGTTCTACGATTATTATAATATTTTTTGAAAAAATTTTTGATACGTGCATACTTTGATTGTGATTTTTATACAGGTCTGAGTGCTTTACCTTTTTCTTTTCAGTTTCTTTTTATAATTTTGGTTTATTATTGTTTAGGTACATAGCACCACCATCCTATATAATAATTTGCTAATGTATGTTTGTCAGAAGCTGTAATGCGCAGTACAGACTGCCTGTGCAGTGGCTGATAACAGATAGGGCAGAGATGTCTATGGTCTGAATTCGGAGCACCCCGCTCCATTATCAGCCGTGGCGCGGGCAGTCTCTACTGTGCATGACTGCACTGTGTCCGTGTACACAGGTTCTTCAACTAGTATGATATATATGGTTATGACCATTATGTTTGATATATTTTGTGCTCCTTCGTTATTGTAATTTTGATAGGGACTTACAACATATTGGAAGGTGTGTTAAAGGGATTGTAATATAAGAAAATAAACAGAGCTCCAATTCATCAGTATAGTTTTTAAACCATGTAGAGAGGTATGTCAATGGTATCTGACTTGTAGTTCAACGGTATTTCAATTATAAAGGATCCCGCTACCACCCCTTTTACTTACGTAACACTGCCTCTCATGCAGGTCTGTATGGAGCACAGCGAGGGACAATCTTCACTGAGAATAAGGAAAATCCTGCCCTCCTTTGTCAAGGGGGGCAGGGTCTTCCTTATACTCAGTGGATGAAGATTGTCCCTCACTGCAAGGTCTCTGCTCCCAGGACCAGATTCCACATCTGAAGAAAAAAAGGAGGCACACCTGAGGTAGAAATGGTGGGACGGGGATTGTTTAGAATTGAATTGCTGTTGCCGATCTACAAGTCCAATACCATTAGTATACTGCTCTACATGGTTAAAACTATAATGGTGAATCGGAGCTGCATTTATTTTCTTATATTAGTATCCCTTTAAAGTCCCCAGGGCTGTTTAAGCCCTTCAGAAATGTGAAATTATGCCCCACATACACTTTCTTGTGCATCAGCTCCCTAAGGGTTCCTCAGCTATGCCCTGTATGGTCAATAAAGGGTCTGCATGTGTCAGTGTAAGTGCAACTGTGTAATCAGAAATTAATGTGTGTGCATGTAACACTGGGTCCTGCTTGGTGCATGCTATGGGGAGAGTGTGTGTTTATACAAAGCTACAACCTTGCAAACAGCCTCTTCATTGCACAAGCTATGAAGCTCATGTAGTAGAGGCAAAATTGCCACCTTAGCCACATCTAGTGGGACCACATGAGTATACACATGTACACCACCTGTGCTATGCGCAGGTCACAGATATGCAGAAAGCTTAGTATCTGTTTCTCTCTAACTCTTTCTCTCTCTCTCAATGTCTTTAGCAGTGCCTGATTTGCATCAGGCAGCCTGATAATATCTGATGCCTGAGGCCCCCAGCATATACTGGGCATACCCAAGCAGAAAAATGCCCCTGAATGTCATAATTTCAATTAATAGGAAAAGCTTTTTTGCTCCAGAATTACTCCACTTTTCTTTTGTGCACAAGGCTCACTGACAACACACATACAAGGATTTGACAAGCAAGCATGCATATGTTTATCTTAACCATAAGAGACCCTTGAGAGTAATCATTTTGGTTTCACAGGTACAAGATTTATCAGGAGGTCTTGCAAGCTTTGCAATTTGCATGCAAGTTGACTCAAATGATGTATCTAAGATGAAGCAAGAAACAATGTCCCTTTATGCAATGCAGGCCATGTATTGTTCCACAAATAGCCTGTTGATGAACGTGAGATGGCAAAGCCATCTTCATTAGGAGGAATTTAATAGCGAATCAAAGTTTTTGTGGAGAATAGACTGATCTAAACTTTAGCCTCCCCAGGGTTCTGCTGAAAGATTAGAGGGAGAAAGAGCAGTGCTTGGGTAAGTAGAATGTATCGTATTATTTTTCACTAATAGGTACTTTTGTTATAACCCCTGAGAATGAATTAACTCTGTCTAACATTGTGAAGTGTGGCAGAGAGTTATTTATATTTCTACTAGTGTAAAAGCCCGTGTACAGGGGCCAAGGTCCAGGTGATGTTAACCCTTTGAGTGCCAGAGGGGTACGCAACGCATTGCTTAGCAATGCGTTGCGTATCCCTCTGGCACTTAAAGGGTTAAGAGGCCGATACCACACTGCTCCATGCGATGCAGACTTGCGTCGCCTCACTCACGCGATGCAATCCTGCACAGTAGAGACCACCTGAATGCGGGCAGTCTCTACTGCGCATGACTGCATCATGACAAACATCCTAGCGAATTATTATATAGGATGTTTATATATATATAGTTTTGGAGATCTTAGTGCATAGGCTCCCAAGAATAACATAGGAAACGGAGAAGTTATATCACTGGAGAAGCAATCTCAAATTTATCACCTTTTTATCACGCTTTAGTGAATAACCCCCAAGGAGGCTGATGTCCCAAGAAGAACTGGAGCAATTTTGGGGCAAACTATATGCCTCACAGGGAACAAATGCAAATTCCCATAACAAAACAATGCACTGGAAACTTCTCTGGCACTCATGGGATTGAAAACCCCATTTAAATAGATCAAGTTTTGAATACTTTTTATTTTTTCCATTTGATTTACTCCAGAATTGCTCCAGTTTCTTTTTATTATATCAGACTCACAGTCATATAATATGAACTGCATAAACTGCACTCCTGTTGGCAAAGAGTTCATTTGTTTAGCTAGGGAAAGTACTGTATTAACTATACAAGAGATGCACCATCTCATAAGTTTTAGTTCAAAACTGAGACATGATACTAAGGATAGTATTAGACTTAGCACTTCTTTTGGGTTATACACTAAGTTACGATAAAGTGGAGATGACTTCTAAATTGATATCACTTATCCAGTTCCCATGTTATTTTATTGAGCCAGAGCACTAAGATTTCTCCAACTTTGGAGATCTTAGTGCATAGACTCTATTGAATAACATAGGAACCGGAGATAACTGGAGGTTATCTCCACATTATCACCTCTTTATCACACTTAAGTGCATAACCCCCCTTGTCACACAATTAAAGTGATTATAGTTGCACAATCCTGACCAG
Organism: Rhinophrynus dorsalis; assembly: GCA_037306005.1. Lineage (NCBI taxonomy): Eukaryota > Metazoa > Chordata > Amphibia > Anura > Rhinophrynidae > Rhinophrynus > Rhinophrynus dorsalis. Next base: position 223,399,046 of record CM074718.1, on the reverse strand, counting down.
GCTATCATACAACTGACATCAGTGAGTATATGTGGATTAAGATTAGAGCAGATGCTCCACAATTACGCATCTGTTGTAGAGTTATTGGCCACTTATCTCCAGTTTATCATCGGTCTCTATTTTAGCTTCATATTTTTGTAGTTTTTCTGTCTCCAAAACAACAAAAGAAATGCCTAGGGGGGTTATGCTCTAAGGCAGGATAAAGAGGTGATAAAGTGAAGATGAGTTCTCCAGTGAAATCACTTCTTCAGTTCCTATGTTACTCTATACAGCCTATGCACTAAGATCTCCAAAGTTGGAGAAATCATAATGCATTGGCTTCCACAGGAACTGGAGAAGTAATATTGCTGGAGAAGTCATCGCTGCTTTATCATCTTCCTATCACACCTTAGTGCATCTCCCCCGGTATAGTTCTTGTTTCCAGTTTTTTCTTCTCCTGTGCTGATATGAGGACCTGTTTTAATTAATTAATTCATTCATTTATTGCTTTTAGTACTTTATATATATTATTATTTAATCAGTTTTGTTCTGCTTTGATTCTTGAACACACACGTTTGACCACACATTTTGGGATCCAAGAAAAACAAACACAAAGCGAGCCTGAGTATCGTTGAGTGGGGAGCTTGTAAGATGGAGCTAGTACCCAAACCTGGGGGTTATGCACTAAGGTGTGATAATGACGTGAGAACAAAGAGATAATTTTACAGTGATATCGCCTCTTCAGTTCCTATGTTCCTATGCAAACCAGGCACACATAGAAGACCATTTCAGAGAAAGATTTATTTTTTATTAAAGCGATCCGGCTGTGCTTCAGAGCCGCCTGAAAGTCATACGACTAGTTTCCCTGCAGTTAGCTAGATCGCTGACTACGGGTAAGGGGGAGGGAGAGGGCAACTTTAGGAGCGATTATCTCTCAAACTATAAAGGTTTGAGAGCTGACACTAGGGGCAATACATTTATTTTTAATACGACTTTAATATAGGGATTAGTAATAATTAAGTATTACTATCCCTTTAAAACTACCCCAGTTGTTATGGTATTGTTACTCTTTGAGTTTGGATTTTTATATCCAAGAGCCAATCTTTGAATATAAGGCACTTTGTAAACAATGAAGATAGTAACCTTTTCTACTCTAACGTTTGATGTATGGTAAACTATTTTCACTCTTATAATGTCACTTTACCACCAAAGCACCACCATATGTAAGAGATATTTGGCTTCTATTGTTAGAGAAAATAGAAGGAATGTGATGCGTTTTAATCATTCACCATTTTAAATATTTGATCTGAAAGATCATTTGCATGCCCTTAATTATGCTTTTCACCTTTATCTTCAAATCTGCTACTGTACACTCAAAATAATCACTCTTCTATTCAACTGAAACAGCTGTTTACATTGGCAGTGAAATGAGATAAACAGACATCTATTAGTCACAGGCAATCACACATAGCCACACACGCATTGTTTACAAACATTCTTGTTTGTTCGTGTATTTCACATAGATTTAGCTACTGTATCTACCTGACTCTTGTGTATATACACATGTTAAAAGGATACTGGGCAAACAAATGCCATCAATGTGTAAACCAAGGACCTTGTAGAACAATATTGAGTCTGGTGTACTGAGACCATTTAAGCAGTTCTGGGCAAACTAAAACTAACCAGACCTTATCTTCAAAGGGACACTTTAAATAAGAAACACATTTTATTTATTTTAATAAACATGATGAAATATCTATACTAGTGCTGGTATTTTTTTTTCTATGTTTTGTAGTTTTCGTGTAAGTGCCTATGAACTGTGGTATTTAAAGGGATAGTAATAATTATTACTAATCCCTATATTAAAGTCATATTAAAAATAAGTGTATTAGCCCAGTGTCATCTTAGGAGCGATTATCTCTCAAACCATAAAGGTTTGAGAGATGACACTGGGGGCAATACATTTATTTTTAATATGGCGTTAATATAGGGATTAGTAATAATTAAGTATTACTATCCCTTTAAGTCGGAACGCAAAACATATGTAATCACTATTTATAGTGTACTTTTGATGGTAAAATGATTCGCACCAAAATCTTACTGAACTGCGCAGGTTTTTTTCTCAAGTCGCAAACGTCTGCTCATTTTTCAGCAAATGCTTTTCAAAAGGTGGGCTTGGCTAAAATGTCAGTCATTTTGTGAGAGGATTAGCAACTGTGTCTAATTTGGCAAAGTAATTAGCACACATTTTCATATGTCTGGCTAACTTTGTAGTTAATTTAGGAGCATTCGCTAACTTTGCTTTTAATTTAGGAGAATTTGCTAACTTTGCAGTTAATTGAGGAGCATTGGCTATTCAGTTTCAAGGCATTAAAAGGTTTCTTGCATCTCAACGTGAGCAATCGCAAATAGAACATAAATGTATGTTTTTTTATAAAATAGTGAATGCTCAACTTTCTTGCATTCCCCACTTAGGGTCTTATGCAAATTACTTTTTGTCTCCATCACACACACACGCATACCTCCCAAGTGTCCCTCTTTAGGAGGGACAGTCCCTCTTTTGGACCCAAATCCCTCTGTCCCTCTTTCCCACCCTGATGTCCCTCTTTTTAGGAGATCAGACTGTATGGTGTATATATAAGTGTATCACATTGCTCTACAGCAATAAACTCACATTATTGTTTGTTTAACTGTCAGTATATGTGTTTATAAATTAGTCTTTTTAAATAAAATACTTTGGTCATGTTATAAGTCATTTATTAGGTTACACAAGTTTGTATAAATAGGCCATGAAATAGCCTAAAAATTCCTGGTAATGCCCCGCCCACCAGCCACACCCCCAGCAACACCCCCTAAAACACAAGTGTCCCTCTTTGGCAATTTAAAATGTTGGGAGGTATGCACACGAACACACCTAGCCATTTTCTAGGCAGAACTATACAACTAAACTAATATTTAACAGCAGTTCAAGTCAGGGTACAACAGTAGGCACATTGTTATCAGTGTTGTTTAGACTCTTATCAGTGGGTGAAGCATTGTACACATTGAACAATAAGCTTTGCAGCATTGTGGGGGGTATTGTACAAATAAAACTGAATAAAAAGATAGGATTTAGTAACACAACCGACAAAATAACCTGGCGAAGTTGATTACCAATATTGAACAGTGTTGTATTAGAGCTCAGTACAACACTAGCTTCTTATTGAACTTTCTCCTTTAACCTTGACTCATGAAAAATGCATTCTATAAGGCTGGCCTGATTTCAATACAGACCTTAAATCTACATAATTCATTTGTGTTAAGGTGGAGGTCTTGTCATCTTAGGCTAATCACCTGCACCATAGGGTATAAATAAACAACTATTCATTGTATGCTTTTGAGCACGGACTTTCCAGTGTTTCACTTAACTACGAACCATTAACCCTGTATTGTCTAAAGTAAGCTCTCACGAGCAAGGCCCTCTGATCCTTCTGTTCTCCACATCTGATTGTACTATTTAATACCTCTGTATGTCTATTCCCAATTGTACAGCGCTGTGGAATTAGTTGGCGCTATATAAATAAATAATTATTATTATAAAGCCTTAAACTGTAAAGCACTGTGTACATTTGTAGTGCTACATAAATAAACATATTAATTCAAATAAACATTCTCCAAATTTCTGTTCATTTAAATGCGACATGTGACCTCTTAAATTATATACCAGAAAACTCCACAATGCATAGCAAAGCAATTTTTTAGAAACAAACACTGAAGTTGGTAAAAGTCACATATAAATAAATGGTAAATTTATTAGGTGATTATGGTGCAGATAGTTTGCCCCAAAATTAAACATTGTACAAATAAACAGAAGAGAAAGGGCTCCCAATAGTGTAATACAGTACAATACACAATTTGAATATTAATTCACAATGGGCACTCACATATGTAGCTGTCAGCAAATGAACTAGCTGACAAACGCACTTGCGGAGAGATTAACCCCATCTCTGTGGTTACCACTGGAGTTACCCGAATGGAGACAGGGTTAATCTCTCTGAATGCACATTTGACAGCTACATACGTGAGTACCCATTGTGTATTATTATTCAAATTGAGTATTGTACTGTATTACACTATTGGGCACCCTTTCTCTTCTGTTTCTTTTGTACATGATCGATCGTTTTGGGAGAACGAAATTCTAAGGTGCTGCCTATTGTGGAGTGGAGGATTTGGGGCAGATGAAATATTCCCTCAAGTTTGCTAGCTGGTTCCCACATAAGTGGACAAGCAGCAATAATCCTTGTAAGTATAACTCACTGAGGTGTGCTGGTGAAGGTTGAAGTATCATTTTGTTTCAACACAGGGGCGCTTCCTTTTTTTTTTGTCACTTGTCTATTTTCTACCAACATTAAAGGGATAGTAATGTTTCACAAAAACTGCAGCTCCAATTAATCTTCATAGTATCTGGGCCATGGGCATACCTGGGAACTTCCAGTTGAGGGCTACCCGGAGGGTAGTCCTCTGTTCAGCAGGGGGTGACAAAAATGACTCTAATCGTGTCAAGAAGGGGCGGGGCTTGCCGTGAGTGGGGGGGCTTAACCCTTTGAGTGCCAGAGTGGTACGGAATGCATTGCAAAACAATGCATTCCTTACCACTCTGGCACTCAGAGGGTTAAAAGTGTAACACAGAAGGCTGGGGAAGGAGGAACAGCAGGAGATAAAGCAGATGTGGGTGGAGTTTCAATAGAAACTCTCCACATCCGGAGGAATCAGCCTCTGCCCCGGAGACCCGGTAAAGCTCTGTCAGAACCGGAGTCTCCGGGGCAAATCTGGAGAGTTCCCAGGTATGGCCATGGGGTGTGCTATATCAATACTGTCAGAGTTGTAGTTCAAGAGTAATTGAATGATAAAGTATCCCCATCCTGCCCCTTTTACCTAGTGTAAGCCACCTCCCCTCAGATGTGGAATCTAGTCCCTGCACCAGACAGATCACAGTTGGGAACAATCTTCTTACATTGAGCATAAGGAAAACCCTTACCCTCTTGACAGGTGTTTCAAGTTTTTCCCTATGCTCACTGAACATAAGGAAGAATTGTTGCAATCCATCTGGACAGTCTTGCTGCTCTGAGGTGGGCAGTGTTACATCAGTAAAAGGGGCGGGAAGGGGATACTTTATCATTCAATTACTCTTAAACTACAACCTGATTGGATTAATTGGAGCTGCTTTTATTTTGAAACATTACTATCATTTTAAACAAGTTATTCAATCCAAAATTTAATTTGAAGCCCCTTCAAAACATTTTTTGAGGTGCTTATTTTATATGTCATTGCACAGTGTTTAAATAGTAAATATATAAATTCAATGGACCATATGTACTAAAAAATTGGAGCAATTCTGGGAAAACCCAAATGCCCCACAAAAAAACAAAAGAAAAATTCCTTTGAATGATAGGGAGGTCTCCAACACATTACTTTGCAATGCTTTGGGGACCTCTCTCACATCCAAGCATTTAAAAGCATTACTTAAAGGGATAGTAATACTTAAGTATTACTAATCCCTATAGTAAAGTACTACTTAAAAAAAAAAACGTATTGCCCCCAGTGTCATCTCTCAAACCTTTTTTTGTTTGAGAGATGATCACTTTTAAAGTTGCCCTCTCCCTCCCCCTTCCCCGTAGTCAGCATTCTAGCTGACTCAGCGAAATCAGGTCAGAGATCATCAGGCGGCTCTGCAGCAGAGCCGCGATTGCGTTAATTAAAAAAAAACTTTCACTAAAACGGTCTTCTATGTGTGCTTGCAAGCCAAGCACACGTAGAAGACCATTTCAGTGAAAGTTTTCTTTTTTAGTAACGCGATCCGGCTGTGCTGGAGAGCCGCATGAAAGTCATACGACTTTCTTCCCTGCAGTCAGCTACAACGCTGACTACGGGGAAGGGGGAGGGAGAGGGCAACTTTAGAAGCGATCATCTCTCAAACCATAAAGGTTTGAGAGCTGACACTGGGGGCAATACTTTTTTTAAGTAGTACTTTGCTATAGGGATTAGTAATACTTAAGTATTACTATCCCTTTAACATTTGAGTGCCAGAGGGGAATGGAATGCTTCAATCAATGATTACGCTTATTTGTACCCTATGTTCAGGTGGTTTGCCCCAAAATTGCTACACTTTATCTTTATACATATGGCCTCTTGAGCAAGGTAAAATAACAAAAGAATGTGCTTTGTACAGTTGAAATTTTGGGATTGCCCCTTTACAAATGCAGTAGCTAAGAAGTGTGGGGGGTGGGGGGGAGGTGGCACTTGCAAACCATACACACCAGCACCTGTCCTGATGGATCAAATAAAGAGATGAAGAATAGGAAAGGAAACAAATGTGTTAACTGATCTTCATAGTCTATGGAAGTTCCCAGTATAGTGCCACTGGGCATCCGCTATGTTCTTTCTATTCCAGCTTCTTTTCAAACAATTTATCAAGTTGAAAGAAAGTCTATTGTGCCTCGGCATATCAAAGTTTGTGGAGCTGTATGATTGTTAAGAGCACACTTGCTTTGTATTGCTGTTTTATGATACTATGGTTCATATGCAGGAACAAAGAGGAAAAATACTGGAGTAAACCAATTGCACCACAAGGCGTAAATAAAAAAAAAAATTTACTTTAAATGGAGATTTTAACCAGCTGAATTTGAAAACCTTTCTAGTGTTCAAGGGTTTATAAGCCCTTTTTACTCAATTCAAATTTTGGAAATGTTCTATCTGTCCCCTATGTCACATTTGGTTGGCTTCAGAATTATTTCACTTTTTCTTTTTGCTGATGGCCTACGAACTGTTTGTATAAAGGGAAGGCAGAGCAATTCTGGAATAAACCAACGGTGGCATAGTAGACAAATTACAATTTATTTTAATGAGGCTTTTATGCTAGATATGTCTTAAACCCCTATTGTTAAGATAGTTTCACTTTGACATAATACACATGCTAGCAATATGAGAGCCCATAACAAGCATACATACTGTAAGCACCAATACACTGTTGACAAGAATGGTTCTGGATAACTGCAAAATTGCCACATAACAAAAGGGGCAGTAGAGAGGATTCTGGCAAATACAGGCTGCTGAGTCTGACATCAGCAGTTAAGAAAATAATGGAAACGCTATTGAAGAGAAAAAAATAATGCTTATCATAAGTTTAATGACTTTCCAGATCCAGATTAAAAAAATAAATGCTGTGCTGCAAAGCTCATCGGTCCTAAAGTTCTTCCCTCCCTCCCCTTCCCCTAATGTCAGCTGTAAGCTGAAAGCAGGAATTCCCTGTCTGGGGACCGACAGGCAGATCTTCAGCAGAGTCACAATAGCTTGATTTTAAAAGAAATACTTCATTGGAACGGTCTACAAAAGTGTGCTTGGTTTGCAAGCACACTTTTTAGACCATTCCAAAGAAGTATTTCTTTTTAAATCATGCCATTGAGGCTCTGATGAAGAGCCTCCTCATGTCGTCCGACACAGATCTCCTGCTGTCAGTTTTACAGCTGACATCAGAAGAGAAAGAACTTTAGTGGCGACTATTTCTCAAACCGTGAAAGTTTGAAAGATAGGATTTGCTGCACATCATTTATTTTTCTTTAATCTACAAAACAAAAAAAAAATATTTTTATGGGACATTACTGTCCCTTTAAAACACTAAGATTTTGCCAAACAAATGACGTTGATTTTATTTATTATATTACTCAAGCAATAGACAAGCCTGGAGAAGTAGGGGAAGCTTTTTTATTTTAGTATATTTTTATTTTAGTATATTTATTTTTATATTTCCCCACATAGGAATCTGATTTACAAGGCTTCTAGTTTAGGACTAAAATTAAAAGATACTTGTTTGGATAACAAATTGGCTAAAGAACAGGTGGCAGCATCCAGAGGAAGGGTGTGTTAGTAGTGAAATGCCTGAGGGGTCAGTGTTATGGCCTCCTCTCATCAATAGATTCATTGGTAATTTTACTGGTGGTATTCAAGATTAGGTGTGCATTTTCGCAGACAATACAAAGATCTCTAACAGGGTTAATTCAACTGAAGGAATAAATCAAATGAATAATGATTAAGGGTTGTGGACTTGACAAGAGTATTACATGTAATATTTAATTCTGCCAGGGCTTGCAGGGAGGTGCCTTTTACATTTTACAGTGGGTCATCCATAGTGATGGACCAAATGTGAATAGTTTTAGATAAGATTGCAGAAAATGTACACCATTATTGTTTAAATGCAGATTTTTCATATAGAATATAACATCTGTTTAAGAAATGTTATTCTTACAATAATTGACAGTTTCTTGTTTTAAGGATAACCTTGAAGTGAAACTATACCTACAGGAATAAGTGGCTTTTACTTTTTTTAAGAAAATGACTTACAAAATTAGGAGTGACTTCCTTAAGTAGAAGCAGCCACATTTAGCTATATTATTTGTTTATAATAGATGTTTGCAGCATTCTATATGTAGAGACTTTCATTTTCTACTTCAAACCTCTCCTTATGGTGCTTCTAGAGAGTTATATTACCTGGCAGAAGGAAGGAACTAAATTAACACTTCAAATGGATATCTGAAAATATATTCAGGTGCAGACCCAAAAACGTAAACAAAAATTGTAAATTAATATACTGGACTTTTCAATGAACCACTCTAACCTTATGATGAACAAATTAAGAGTTGCTTGTTACTGACAATTACACTATCAAAGTCAACTGTGTCAATGATTTGCAGTGTTGAACATATCAAGAGCTACGTATTCACTGATTTGCAGAGAGTACCCAATGTGATTCTGTAGAAATAAATTGTGAAATATGCTTAGTGTGAGCCAATCCAAACTGAAATCAGATAATTTATGTAGCAGTACTATCAACAAATAGAAGATCTGTTAACACTTTTAGTGTGAGAACAGTACACCATATAATTTTGCCAAGCCCATACATCATACTGCATGGCTCTTTCCCTCCATCCCTCCCTTAGTTTAAACAAATAATAAAGAAACCAGACCTTGTTGGGGAGGGGGGAGACTTCCTTCACTGCCTCGTCAACTAACTGTTTATCCAGCCTTGTTCCACTGCCGACTGGAAGTCACAGATCCACACATATACTGTCTCACCTGCCCACCTGGTTTCACTGCCCACTGGTAGTCACAGATCTCACATTCACTGTCTGACTCCCTCACCTGGTTCCACTTCTCACTGATAGTCACAAATTGCCACATACACTGTGTGACCCTTCAGCCTGGTTCTGCTTGTAGGCACAGATACCCACATATGCTGTATGACCCCCCAGCATGGTTTCACTGCCCAATGGTAGTAACAGGATCCTCATATGCTCTCTAATCCTTAATCCTGATCCCACTGCCCACTCTTATTCATAGATACCCTCATATTCTGACCAAGCCGTCAGCTTAGTTCCACTGCCAACTGGTAGTTACAGATCTCCACATACATTATCTGACTCCCTATCCTGGTTCTGCTCACCACTGTCAGTCACAGATGCCCACATACACTGTTTGCCCCCACCACCTGGTTCCACTGCTCACTTGTTGTCACAGATCCCCATATACTGTCTGAACCTTCAGCCTGGTTCCGAAGGTAGGACAGATCCCCACATATGCTGCCTGACCCCCCAGCCTGGTTCAACTGCCCACTGGTAGTCACAGACCCCATACTCTCTATAATTCTTAATCCTGGTCCCACTACCCACTGGTATTCACAGATCACCTCATAGTCTGACCAAGCCCTCAGCTTAGTTCAACTGACAACTAGTAGCCACAGATCTCCACATGCATTATTTTATTCCCTATCCTGGTAGTCACAGATTCCCAAATATAATACGTAACCCCTCACCACAGCCTGTTTCAACTGCCTCCTGGTAGTTATTTGTAGTCACAGTTCCACACATACTCTGACATCCCAGCCTTATTCAACTGACTTACTGGTAACAACAGAACCACGTGTACACATTTTGACAAACCAGCCTTGTTCCACTGGTAGCCATAGAGCCTTGATTCACTGGTAGTCATAGATAACAAATATATAGCCTGTTTCCACAGCCTTTTTCTGCTAGCAGCCATACTCTTGGCACCCACTACCTTTTGTTAACCTATACCAATGCTTTAATATTTTTTTCAGTTTGGTACTAGGTACTGAATACACTAGGAAGCGCCATAGAGTTTAAAGATTTTCAGAAATGTATGAAAAAAAGGGTAATTTGCAGTTCGCATAGATTTGTGTTTCTGGCACCCCCAGAAGTCAGCTGTAAGTCAACTCATGCTAATTGGGCTAAAGAGCAGTAGCTAATGGATACACTAGGAAAGCCATGTTTTTTAAAGCTATACATATCGTTGACTTTAAGTCAAATCACCCAAATGGGGTACATTTTTCATTGAGATGATGGCAGGCGCTGAATACTAAAGGAAATTATATGGTTTTCAAAGATTATTGTGTCTGAAACATTTGTGCACAGAACCGTTTGTAGAAAGATATACAACCCATAATTTAATGTAGGAGAATGCCCACTTTCCAAAATGGTATGATCTAATTTTAAAAATGAAAACAGATAAGTGTGATTTTTGGCACTCACTACTATATGTCAACCCATATCAGTGGGGTATCATTTGTCTCAGAATAGCAATAAATAATCAATAATATAGAAATTTCAATGGTTTTCAAAGATTTCAATATATTTGAAGTGGTGAAAATGTAAAAAAATGCATATTTTTCATTTAGCTAGACATTCTGTAAACATTTGTGCACAACAGGTTAAGGGCACAAAGGCAAGTGACTCCTCATGTGATGTGGTGGATCCTCTTTTCAAAATACTTTCATTGCTATAGTTATTATAAGCATTGTGGTGTAGGCAAGTTACATTTGAAAATATGTATGAAAATGAGAGATTGTAGTTGGTGTAGTTTTGTGCTTCTTGCATGTATGTCAGCTGATAAAAATTGGGTGCCATCCTTCTTAGAAGAGGAATAGTTAATTAATAAAGTAGGAAATTCCATCTTTTTTTTATAGAGATAACAGGAAACATTTATGCACACCAGGCTATGGCTAGAAAGGTAAGTGACCCCTCATTTGATGTGGGGGGGTTATATTTTTTACAAGATGGTGTGCTTTGTCTACATTTTTTCATTTCAGTAGTTGTTACAGTCATTTTAATGCAAGCAAGTCACAATTGACAAAATGTAAGAAAAATCAGATTGTAGTAGGTTATCACAGTGCCCGTGATTCTAGTGGCAGGGCGACATTGTTACTTCCGGGTTTCTCCTTGCATGGTTCTTATTGGTTATTGGGCTCTGGCTCCTCCCAGGGCTAGCCTTTTTAAACTCTCTCCTGTCATCTTTTCAGTGCCCTTTCATGGTGTACCTGTACCTAGCTTTTGAGTTGCAGCTTGTTCCTGCTCCGTGTATGACTCGGCTCGCAAGCACTCACAGGACTTGATTCAGGTGAACTGTCTTGGTTTATTCCATCAACATTTCGGCCACTGTTTGGACCTCTGTCAAAGTAATTAGCTAATGTATGTTTGTTAGAAGCTGTCATGCACAGTACAGATGGCTGTGCTTGCTGCAGTCATGCTCAGTACAGACTGCCCGCACCGCGGCTGATAACGGAGTGGGGCACTGCAAATTCAGACTGTAGTCCTCTCTGCGCACTGGTGTTCAGAGAGGACTACAGTCTGAATTCGGAGCTCCCCGCTCCATTATCAGCCGTGGCTTGGGCAGTCTCTACTTTGCATGACAGCACCACGCCTGTTGCTGCCTGGCACTGTGGCTCATTTACACGGGCTGTTCAACTAGTATATTTATATAATTTGCTAGGATGCGTAGCTCCCTGTGTGCGTAACACGCACGGACAAGGAGAGCAATGCCTCCTAGCAAATTGCATGTGTGCAGCAGTTGAGGGGAAAGCAGCGGTGGTGTAGGGGAAAGCAGCTGTAGAGCAGCACGCTCCTGTGATCACTGCAATACCGCTGCTGTCCCCCTCCCCCGCCACCATGCAGAGGAACAGAAGAGCCGGTGTAGGGGGAAGCAGCGGTTGAGGAGCACGCTCCGGGGATCACTGCAATACCGCTGCTGTCCCCCTCTCCCGTAGCGATGCGGAGGAACAGAAACGCTTCTGCATGACCTAGACCCCATTGAATGACGGGCATTAACCTCATATATATTCAATGTATATACACCTTTTCCTGTGTATCAACAAGTTGAAGGCATTTGCAGCACTCAAGATGTTAAAGGAACAGCAGCATCTAAACATGGACAAGGGGTCATATATGCTTAATCCCTTGAGTGCCAGAAGGGCAAGCATTGCAGTGGACAGCAGTGCACTACTCAGCCCTCTGGCGCTCAAAGGCTTTAATACCTCTGAGTTCCATGCCATGAGAAAGTTTTATTTCACTGAGAGGGTAGTAGATAAGTGGAAGTGGTAGAAGCTAATACAGTGACATAATTTAAGCATGCATGGGATAGGGATAAGGCTGTCCTTAATATAAGGCGAGACTAAGCACCAAACAAGGTTTGAGGTTTTTACAGTAGGAAAACAGGCAGACTAGATGGGCAAAATCGTTCTTATCTGCCGTAAAATTCTATGTTTCTATGAGTGCTGTCCATCTCTCTCTCTCTCTCCCCTTCTCATTGTCCAGGTATCCAACTCTCTCTCTCTATCTCTCCTCATCAGTGTCCAACTCTCTCTTCTCATTGTCCAGGTGTCCACATCTCTCTCCCCTTCTCATTGAGGTGTCCATCTCTATCTCCTTCTCTCATTGTCCAGGTGTCCTCTGCTGTGACTGAGTGACAGTCTTACAGATATACTATGCAAACAGATAAAAGTACATCATGTATCCAAGAGAAAGACAAGTCCAACTTACATGATACTCACTCCTACAACCATAATTAAACTAGTGCAAACCATATAATGATGTGCGGTGGTGCCACGCAGTTGCCGTGCAGCACATTTTATCCTTTATTGCAAACTGCTGATTCTGACTGTAACAGATTTCTCCTCATTGATTATGTCTAGCAAACATACTAGGGCAGTGGTAAAGAAGGAGGAGTAGTGAGTGGAACATGGTAATAAAGTGGTACTCTATGGCCATGGTTGCTGCAGCTCGTGCAATAAAGTATGATAATTATCCTCCTCCTGAAGAGTCTGTTTGTAAGATTTACATAAAAAAAGTTCCACCAACACCAGCAATAGTAGTACTAAACCTTTTAAGAACACAAACTATGAGTGACATTCTAGTGTTGCATTTGCTGAGCATGGTTCAGTAGTTAACCCAACTGCTGCGTCTGATATTGACGGTAACACCTATCAAAAAAATAGTGGTGAATGTTCTGTAAATCCCCCCAGCAGAATGTAAAAAGAAACTATTTAAGTCTTCAGAAGCCTAGCAAAATATAAAAATAGTGGGGAGGAAATGGATGGTGCTGATGATTACCTAATTATTGATGATGATGATGATGATGAGGATGATGGTGAAACTCTTTGAGAGATCAGTTGGAAAGTGTAACTCTGGACAAGCAAAGATGCCTTTACACATTCTTCATGTCAGTCATCATCATCACCATTTCCATGTCCAAGCTCCACTTAGCCACATACAATTTTGTTGAGTAATGAGCAACACAGGTCACCATCAACATCAACAACCTTAGATACGATGCGTGTTTCTGCTGCTGTTGGATGCGCATCACCACTGACACCTACTGCTAGTACAATTGCAAAAACTAACCCCGGTAGTAGTAATAGTAGTCCCTCGCGAACCATTCAGACTATGAAATCTCTTGTTAAAGGGTGGTGCTGTGTTAGGTATAGAAAAAAACAGGACACTGGTAGTGTAAATATGATACCTTTATTGGCTGAGTGGCTCTAGGATGCAAGCATTCAAGACACTAAGTCCCTTCTTCAGGCATAATGAGAACGAAGGCTGAATACACAATACATGACAGGTTAAACACTCATGCAAATTATTTTAACATTTAAATTCCACTGTCAGTGAATATTCTTATCAGTATTGTCTATATGATTCATTCCCTAGGCTCCAGTAAAGTATATTTGTAATTAGCTAAGTGATAAAACAAGATTTTTCTCCCATCTCTAGTCACGGAGGATGGGAGGAGTGCACTGCGATGAAGGATTGTGAGGAAAGACGGGATCCAGGAGAGGTGTGTGCTCTGACCAGAGTTCCTGTTACCTAGGAGACTGCAGTGTTTCATTTGCCCTTGCTTTTATCTTACAAAATATGTGAGCAGTCTTATTGTACATTAAATTTGTGTCATACATATTTTACTATGTTATGAAATGTGTTACCTTTTTAATTTTTATGTAGATTCAATGTTGATGAAAGAGCAGTGTGGGGAACTTGGATGCAAGTGATGTTGAAAGCAATCAAGTGTTCTGAGCCTGTTTGGATGCAACTGCACTGGGCATCAGAGATATGCAGATGGAAGCACCATTCCCAGGAACAGTGGCATTAGATAGTACATTGGGGGGTGCAATTTTTGGAGAAGATATTTTAGTGCACTTGCACAAATTGCTAAGTGAGATCATTGGAAAGGGGAAAGGGTAGAGTGTCTCCATTCCAATGAGAGCAAGCATGTAGGGGTTCTTACTCAGTTATTGTCCAATCGCCCAGCATGAACATAGAATATAAACAAAGTAAAAAAAAAAAAAGAGGAGTGGGATGGATGCACACCAAGAATATTGTTTGCGAGCTGGGTAAAGTAGGGAAGCCATGGTATCTGTTCTTAATACTGCCCCTCTCCACCCTCTGCACCTTCATTTGGTATATGCCAGTGCAGAGGCAGCCATAAACGGGAGTTTAAGGTCAGATCCTCTCAATCTCAGTATGGATAGTAAACTCCTTGACATCATGTGGTTGATGCTAATGACACCACGGGCTTGCAATCTAAAAGGAACTGCCCTTAGAGGGTACTTACTGTGAAATGAAAGCTCTGTGGTACCATGAAGGATATCATCTAAAATCTGCAACCCACATGGCACCACAGAGCTTACAATTCACAGGACTCATAATGGGTAATTCTTTTTAGACTGTTAAAGTGAAACTTTCACCTTAATTCAAGCTTGCATATTTGAAAACTGCATTAAAAACTGCATATATCCATGTTAGCCATAAGACCAGCAAATGTACAGTTCAGGAGATATTCACACTTCTTTCATATGCTGTTGTAAGCTAATTGCAGCACCCGTGTGGCATCATTTTCATATGCTAATTAAGCTAATAAATGACATTCCATATGCCTTTTCATTGACACATCATGTGCTAATGAAGGTTTCAATGATCTTTCATATGCTGATGAAGCTCTGTGCAGTACAAGGAAGTGTTTACTTTCACTTTGCCCAGAAATAAAAGTGTGAATATCTCCTAAACTGTACATCTGATGGACTTTTGACTAACATGACATATAGGCAGTTGGTGACCCTCATGGCACCTCAGAACTTGCACTTCACAGGACATCGTCCAAAGTGGGTAATTCATTTTAATATGTGAGCTCTGTGGTGTCATATAGGTCATGCATTGTATCATTGTCTGCTAGCCACAGAACCACATATACACTGTCTGCTTCCACAGCCTCATTCCACTTATTCCATGTATGTCCACTGTTTATCACAGATCATGCATACACCGTCTAACATCCCAGGCTTGTTCCACTCTCTGCAATTACTTACATTTGTTTGTTAAAGGTGTGGATTCATATTATCTGTCACAGTTATTTGCACAAAGTGATTATATAGTTAATTATAAACTAATATAATAATAATGATACTGAAATGTTTAAAGTCTCCAGATGAACATTTAATGCAGGAGTATTTGAACTTTTACTTTTGTAATATTACATTTTAATATAAAATTAAGTAAAATAAAATACATCCAATTAAAATCTTTTTATTCCTTTCCAGTCAGTGAACATACCATAAAGGATTTTTTATTATTTTACAAGCATGTGTTATTTTGAGCATGTGGTGTTTCGAGCAATAAACACTGTCGTGTAACATACTTATCAATGAATATGTTTTCATTTCTTTCCAGACATGTGTTGTACTGAGCCATAAACAATGTCCGATATATACAAACTTTGCACACGTTCACAATATTGATGTGGATGCCATGCAAGCTCTTTGTTTTATGTTACAGACTTTTCTTTTCCCATTGACTGTCCTAAAGAGCTTGTGATCAGTATTGGAGACTTCCACAAATGTTTGAATTCTATTGCATTTCCAGGAAAACTGTCCTAAAGACTTTTTATAGCAGTCAACAGGATCAGACTGCAAGCCCTCCTGAAAGTTCTTTGAGGGACGATGTGGAGAGCACCCAAGGCCACACTCCTGATGGATGTCCTGAAGAAAGTCCATATGGTATTATTGTATTAATCCACAGAATTAACAAATACATACATATATATATATATATATATATGTAGACCCTTGATGTGCACTCTCCTTTTAAGATTATGTTACCTGGGTGCCAATTGTTTAAAGTCAATAGTATCCAAATGTACAAAGGTGAAAACAGCACTCACAGGACTTTTTAGTGAAGATCAATAATTCATAAGTTTATTCCATCAACGTTTCGGCCCTGCTGCGGGCCTTTCTCAAGATGCTTGAGAAAGGCCCGCAGCAGGGCCGAAACGTCGATGGAATAAACTTATGAATTATTGATCTTCACTAAAAAGTCCTGTGAGTGCTGTTTTCACCTTTGTACATTTATATATATATATATATATATATATATATATATATATATATATATATATATTGACTGTTATATGTGAGTGAGGCTATCAATAGTTTAGGAAACCATTACTTAATATTATAAAAAGTATGCTAGTTCTTTTAACACCTTAACGATGCAGGATGTTCATGTATGTCATGGGTGGATGTCCCTAAAGGACCCATGACGTACATGTACATCATCAATTTCAGGGCTCCCTACGTGGCTGCACGCCATTCAGGGAGCCCTGAATCAGAATGAATTTTAAAAAAAATGGTTCGTGGGCCTTAAGTGCTGGACGTGTGTGTGCGTTAAGCATAAATAGGTTAAGCTTTTGAAAAGTAAAGATATATCCAAAACATTGTGAAGCAACACAGTGCAGCTTTCTCTACCACTGGAAGGGATAAGTGCATCTTAACCCTTTAAGAACCAGAGAAGTGTGCAAAGCATTGTTTTGTAATGCGTTGCACACCCCTCGTTAAACTATAAATGTTAAATGCATGAATACTGTTATATATTATTTTTTTAAATATTTTTATAGTAGAAGGAAAAATACTTATTTTAGGGCATCAGGTAGAAGGTAAAGCCTTGCTTTAAATAAGATGCTTATTTTTCTTTGTGGAAAAGAACATGATTAAATTGTTGATTAATACGCAGGTCTGATAGCCCCCTGCTAACTTCCTGATAATGCCTTTGAAAACAGTCAGTGGCAAAAATGGCTATGAATAGAAAACTGAATTGTTTTGTATTATCTAAATGTTTTGGTATGTCTGAACACACATTCATCAGGATTAGACTCTGCCCCAGTAAAGGTGTGTTTAGACCTTCTCAAATTATAAAAAAAAATGTAAGAAAATAACCATAATTCTCCAAGATTCAATATGCCACGAGCTTCATTTCTTTCACAGGATAATTATGGTACAACATACAAATAAAACATTACTATGAGATTTAGCATATATACATACATATATCCCATTGAGTGCCCCTCTGGCACTCAAAGGGTTAAATATCTCTCTCTTTCTCTCTCTCTCTATATATATATATATATATATATATATATATATATATAATACAGTTATGTCTATCTAACTGTAAAAATACTTTACATCAACAAAGATCTATTTTAACCCATTTATTTGCAAAATATAACCTAAAATGGAAAAAGCATATTATTTTACAATTAGCTACACATCAAGCACAGACTCTTTTAGTACCAAACGAATTGCTGTTAATGCAAAAAAATCTTGAGAACTGAAACAAAGTGAAAAAATTATATGGAAATCATATTCGTAAAAGAAAACATATCAGATCAAATACCTTTAATCTGAGCTCAGTCAAAGAACACTCACCTGACAGCAGGGCAAGCCAAACCCTTTGGAATGAAAAATTCTAGAATCTTGCAAAAACCACTAGGTAGAGAGCAGAAAGCATAGAAACAGTGGAAACACAATGTCCCAACCCAAGAGGGTAAGACTTTCAAATCAAGATTCCTCTGTCTTGTTGACCATTTACGATTTGAGAGGTAGACTCCAGGGAATTTTACTAATCCTCTACAAAACAATCACTGACCTCTGTGTATTGGCCTTTCACACTTTATGACTCTGGGCCAGGAAGACAGAAGTGTATAAATGTACCCAGCTAATTAAAGCTGCTTTTCTTAACATTTCTATGGAAACCTGACCTAGCTGGAGGCAGCAATAAAGGATAAGGGCACATTTCAATAACAAAGGGGCTCATTGGTTTACCTTTCTCAGTGCAACTTGTTTCTTCATCAAACTTATGAATGGGAAAAAGAAAATTAGCTCACAAGCAGAGATTTAACTTGTTTTCAGTGGCTGAAAGGCCTATTATCTATCAATTTGGGTAACTCACTCTATTTAAGTATCATACTACAAATGTAATTTATTATGAATTTTTCCATTCAAGGGGCCTAATAAGAAGGGGTTTAATAGCTTATGTGTCAGAATATCTATATATATATATATATATATATATATATATATATATATATATATATACACTTAGGAATTTTGACAAATTATTTGTAACAGAGTAATATAGTATAGTATAGTATAGTAATAATAGACATATTCTCAATGAGCATACTCCATGTTGGTGATGCATGAACTGGACCCATACAATCAAACATTCTTGATTTTTGCTTGATCGGTGAGACATAGCAACATAGTAACATAATTGAAGAGGCTGAAAAAAGACAAGCGTCCATCAAATCCAGCCCATGCCAAAAAACACCCCTGTTAATCCAGAAGAAGGCAAAAAAAAGCCCTCTGAAGCCATTTCCAATTTAGCCCCAAGTGGGTAAAAAAAATCCTTCCTAACTCCAAATGTAAGTCAGATAGATCCCTGGATCACCATCCTATCTGCATTGATGCCATCTGTCATAATTTTCAATATTGTTATGTGTTAGATAGGCGTCCATTGCTTTTTTGAAAGCTGTTGTATTATCTGCAAGTACAACATCCCGTGGCAAAGAATTCCATAGCTTTACTGCCCTTACTGTAAAGAATCCCTGCCTTTCCTCCCAATACATCTGTACAAGAATGGATAAACTGCACAACATACCTAAGGACTAATATTAATACTTTGAGTGTAAGAGTGATTCTCAAAGCAGTACAGAACAATGCATTGTGTACCACTCTGAGACTCAATGGGTTAAACTTTTTAGTGCATGAATGGTTGTAAACAATGGTAATATAAGGCAGTGATGTCATTATTTCAACAGGCTCCTCCCAACCAAAGAGTTTTGTGACATAGACACTTACTGGAGGTGATTTTGGTACTATACGAAGATGCCTGTGTGGGCCACACCCCAGTCTTCAATGTATATGGTTATACATGTGGGAGCAGAGCCCCTGCATGTCTAAGTACAGTCACTGCAGGAGGGACTTTTTTGAGACAGAAGTACCAAAGATGCAAGGAATGCTGTAAGATGCTTTTGTCAAAGCATTCCCTGCACAGTCTTACCCACATAATGCCAGAAGTGTGAGCAACACGGTGTGAAGCATTGTATTGCTTACCCCTCAGGCACTCATCCCACTCTCTCCGATTATCACCCCTTTTCCCCCAGTATACCCACTCACCCCATTGTCTCCTAGTTCACTTCTTGAACTACTATGTGTGTTCTTTGTGTTGTGATCTATTAGACTATCACATTGTTTTTATATTTTGTGCTGTCCTTAATCATTCATAGTGTAGAGAATTGTCTACCTCTTCTTTTATGCTTGCTAGTAACTATGACAATGGATTGGCGTGTGCTAATATTAATCAATGATACATTTGCATGTTTTTTTGGAACAGAGGATTATGAGGGCATGGAGACTGCTTGCAGAGATTTTGACAGCAGTGGCTAGGGGGGCCTTAAAATCATGTCCCTGTGTATGTCCTGGTGAGGCAGTGTGGAGGAGATTTGAATATCTCATCCTTAGTGCTGCCCCGATAGATAGATAGATGATAGATAGATATATCACTTATGTTTTGCAGATGATATCATACTCTTTGCTAGTAGTCCTGAAGAACTGCAAGGATGCATTGAAGAGCTACAACAGGAAAGCAAAAATTTTGGTCTGAAGATGAATATCAACAAAACACAAGTCATGTTTAACAAATTTACAATACCAAGGAAAATCATAGTAGATGGACAAGAATTAGAAGAAGTTGCAGTTATGTTTACCTTGGAAATGAAATGTGAACAGATGAAAATACCATGATGGAAATTGAGCGACGAATAAAACTGGGATAGCAACTGGGAAGACAAATTTACCACTCAAGTGAAAGGCTTTTGACCAGAATGCCCCCTGGCACTCAAAGAGTTAACCCCTATGATAACCAGACAGGTGTGGGAAGCACATCTCTACTCTGTGGCATTTTAAAATACTAACCCTTGGCCATGACTTTGTGGTCAAGATGACCTTATGGTCAAGAAATAAAGCAAACCAACCATGTGTTGTTAAACAAGATATTTCTGAGGCACTGACCCTCCCAGTTCCAGACAGTGGCTGGTTAAGCATTTCCTTCTCATTTACTATTGTTTTTCAAGTAGCTGTGGGATACCTGCAGACCAGGAACGTGTGGCGTATCTATTAATTTGGCAATGCGTAGCGCACCCCTCTGGCACTCAACTCTCTCTGGCTCCACAGCAGTGCTTAAGTTAGTGCGTCTGGCCTACCTGGTACGCAGACGCAGTGTTCTTCACGCTGCGTCTGACGTCACTGGGTCTAGACCCGGCCTGCCTATACTCACTAGACGAGGCCTGGTGGCCAGCAGTTCTTCAAGGTGACACAGGACCGTGGCCGCGGATAATTGGCAATGGTATGTCTATTTAAGCAGCCCCGGCCGGCCCCAGGAAAGCCCAGTGCAGGTGGCATACCAGGAATTTTCCCGGTATCCCGGTAGGCCAGTCTGGCCCTGACTCAGTATCATCTCCCTGTATGATTATGGTTATCCCTCAGTTCCCTGCACAATGTATCAATTCTTGCCATATTTGACATATCCCTTATCCTCTCTTAGAACCCTCAATGATTTGCTAGTATTTTGAACCATACATTCATTACAATTCAGCAAATAAATTATGTTTCTTGTGGCACAACTGATACAGGATTTAATGTGGCATGTACCATTCGCTTGTATGACTCAAAGGTACTTGACACTCATACCAATGAGCAAAACTCACACTTTCTGCTTCCACACTTACACATTGCTTTGTAATTGTATCCTGTCTTTCTCATGCATGCTAGGCAAAAGGCTCTTGGTCAGTGTGGGTGCTCATTTTTAAATATATTGAAATCCCTTGTCAATAATTGGTCTGATGATGGGATATGAAGTACAACAGCAGCTGGAATGCCACAGGTTGCCCATTCCTGGTATAGGAAGAAAGGGCACATGGTCTTTGTTGAATTTCTTCTACCCATCTCTCTTTCTGCTCTCTCTCTCTCTCTCATTCCTCATCCCTTAATTTCTCTCTCTCCCCCTCCTTCCTATCTCTCCTATCCATTCCCCTCTTTACATCCCCATTTCTTTTCCCCATCCCCCTTCCACTCTCTTTCATTCCCCCCTCCCTACCTTACTTTTTTTCCTATAGTGACTGTTTAGTTTTCTTTCTTCTTTGAGGGGTAACATTTTTCTTGCACCTGAGCCCTTCACTTAAAGGGATAGTAATACTTTAATATTACTAATCCCCATAGTGTAGCTCTTTAAAAAATAATTCAATTGTCCCCAGTGTCATCTCTCAAACCTTTATGTTTTGAGAGAAAACCGTAAGCAAAGTTGCCCCCTACCCCCCCCCTTCCCTGAAGTCAGCGTTGTACTGACTGCAGGGATATCCGGTTTTATTTTCATCAGGAGGCTCTGCAGCTGAGCCGAGATCACGTTAATAAAAAATAATTATTTCACTGAAACGGTCTTCTTCATGTGCTTGGTTTGCAAGCACACGTAGAAGACTGTTTCAGTGAAATAATTTTTTTTTTACTAACTTGATCACAGCTCTGCTGCAGAGCCGCCTGATGAAAGTCAGACCAGATATCCCTGCAGTCAGTACAACGCTGACTTAAGGGAAGGGGGGGGGGAGGGAGGGGGGAGCCTTGCGTTCGGTTATCTCTCAAACCATAAAGGTTTGAGAGATGACACTGGGACAACTGAATTATTTTTTTAAAGAGCTACACTATGAGGATTAGTAATATTAAAGTATTACTATCCTTTAAATATTTACACGACTGTCAATTGTAGATCATTCAAAGGGTTAAAAGGCCTATTTAAATCAACAGGGATTTAATTTTCCCTTATGGTGCAGCTGGTTTGGCCCATAATTACTGCCCTTTCCTTTTTTTGTGTATAAGGGCCATAATGGCTTGCGAAGCAAAGTGTTTGAGACCTATCTAGCATTCAGTGGGTTAAAAGACCCATTTTAATCAATGGGAATTTTGGCAACATCTATGTACTTCATATGGTGCAGCTTGTTTGATGCAGAATTGCTACTCCTTTCTTAGTATACATTATATTAACCCTTTGAGTGCCAGAGGGGTATGCAGGGCATTGCTCTGCAATGCATTGCATACCCCTCTGGCTCTTCATATCATTTCATATGAGTTAGATATCTCTGTAACATCCAAGGTTTTAAAAAACAACACATACTTTCAAAACAATTTTGCAATATTGCTGAGTTACTGAGTTATCATTTCATGGTAAATGCAGTGCTAATTGCAATGAAACATATTTACTCAATTTAAAGAGAACCCAGAACAATTTAAAACGGTAAAAATGAAAATTCTCTCTGTTTCTACAGAGAAACAGGAGTGTTATAAAGAACCATTCAGCAATATTAAGTTTGGGAAAGAACAATCACATCATAAAAGATTTACTTGCACACTGCAAACTCAATAGAGGGCAATAACAGTCTATTACAAGCTGAAAAATACAACGTCAAAAGAATATTTAAAAGAACAAGACAGAACCTTTAAATCAACAAAACGCAGTTATCTTTCCCCAAAGGAAAAGCACCACAGAGAATACCAAACTGTGTTTACAAGGCATGTGGCTAATTTACTTTTAGTTATTTCACAGATTGTTAAAATATAATTTGTCATCCAGAAACTAGGACAGAAGAATAAAAGGCAATAAATGATGAAAAAATTATCATAAGGCCTTTAAAGAACCTACAGAACAATGAAAATGATATTACCAAACTCTTCAGATGTATTTTTCTATCTTTTCCTTACTTAAAATCTTTTTTGAGTGGATTTCACATGTCATCATGGTTCTCAGGTAAACACATTGGATTAGAGTCCTTCAACAATCTCACTGACCAATATTTTCTAAGCCGCAAAGTCAACTAAGTCAATATTTTATTTATTAAGATATGAATAAGATATTTTATGTGCATATTAGCAAGGAGCATTTTAACAATACGGCAAAATGTGCATCTGAACAGGCTGGAATGGAGAAAGGGCCCATCTGACAGGTCAGGAAATATAATTATGGAACATAGTTTGTAACCCTCTGTATTGCTTTCTCTCAGATAATACAAGCTACAAAATGTGTGATGGTAGGTTTGAAAACTCCAAATTAAGTTAAGATTGGTTTGCAAAGTCAGTGAGGTGAATGTAGAAATAAGATTCCATGCTAAATCATTCACTGGAATTATTTTTTTTTGTCCTACACCTGCCTGTTGCCAATTCATTAAGCATCTTACACCAAAAATGTTGCCCTTTAACTCTGCTTGCAACAAGCAAAAGGCAATGGAACAGTCTATGAGTGTTTCTGGTTCTTTTATGAAACATCTTATTTAATATTATGGTGGGATTCTATATAATTTCCCTGTGCGCACTATGTGGCAGGTGTATGGGGGCTTGGGGATATCAAAGTCCTAATGACTGCTGTATGTGTAGTATGTACTAAACATGACCACAAGCTTTAGAGCATACCCTAAAGCATAGCCACTGTTGATGGAAGCTAAAGCCAGTAGAGCGGTGCTGGTGTATATTCACTACAGAATTTTGTCAAGTAATTTTAGATGTAAAGTCTTAGCATCGGGTGTCAACCTGAGTTTGGAAAGTTCTATAAAGTATATGTAATATTAACTCACAACTGGGTGGCACATTATAAACTTGTGTACTAACTTTTAACAGAAAGGGTACAGGTATAGTTATAAGTAAACCCCTTGAATGCTGGAGGTCTTAAATGCGCTGAGAAGCAGTCTCTAGATATCAAGATGGATAGGGAGCCAACTTTATGCTTTGCCTGGCACTAAATGTTAGACTTGATGTGAATTGGAACAGTGTGCATGAAAAATTTTACCTTTCAAAGTTTCCGTTAATGTTAGATCTGGGGAGTTGCTCTGCCATTCACTTTAATAGGATGATGAGCCTAGCTGGTACTCCCTGGCCTGACCAAGGACATAGTGAGATACGTGGAGAAAAGTCCTCATATGGCCATAGTCAAAGGGACCATTTCTGGCCAGATTTACTAGAAACACAGTGAGTGCTGCAAGAATGCTTTATCAAAGCATTCCTTGCAGGGGACTTTGTGTCCTTTCTCCACATATCTCCAGTAACCCTTTGAATGCCAGATGGGTAAGCAACACATTGTGATTCAATACTTTGCTCACCCCTCATCCCATTCTCCCCCCAGTATCATCTGCTTACACAACTGTCACCCACTCTCCCCCTTTGTTACCCAGCTAAGCCCCAGTATCAGTCACTCTCCTCCAGGATTACTTACTCACCCACAGTAATACTCACAATCCCCCTGTAATTTCCTTTTCACTGTGTCTGCTCTACCTTCCTCCCTTTTACCACTCCATGTCTTCTTACTCCATCACTTGCTTTCATCACTTTTTGTCTTCCTTTCCCCTCCCTTTCACTACTCCAGAGTGGAACAAGGTTGGCCTGGCTGACAGTCTATTTTGAGAGAGGAGGTGATGGGACACTTATTCCACATGGAGAGGGTGCAGGGAGGAGTGGATGAAAGTTGTTCTGGCATAAAGTGTATTATAGTTTTGTGGCTACCAGTCGGACAAGTCTGGGGTAGCAGACAATGTTACATGCTTCAGTGGCTACTAGTGGAACAAGGCTTAGCTGACAGACAGTGTTGTGTAGGATTATGGCTACCATTTTGAAAGGGAGAGGGAGGAAGACACAGAGCAGTGAAAGTGAGGAGGGTAGTAGAGAATGGTGAAAGGGAGAAGGGTTGGCATGGAGAGGGGAAGAGAGGGAGGCAAGAAGGAAGATATGGAGAAGTGAAAGGAAGCCAGGGAGGCGTAGGAGGAAGACACAAGGTGATTGAATGAAATGCCCATCTAAGACATGGAATCACAGGTCAGACAGTATAATACAAGATCAACCCCTTGAGGATCGGAAAATTTTGCCAAGCATTACATAGCAATGCATTGCACACCTTTCTCGTCACCCAGGGTTAAAGAAAATTAGGAATGGCCAGAAGGGGCTTCCACTATGAAGGGGAGGGCAATAAGCAATGCAATAAGATGTAGGGTGGATGGATCCTAGGGGATCTCACTTATTACACAGCTCAGCAGCTCCTGCAACAGGAAAGTAGGATGGGGTGACATTGGGGCATTAGCAGGGTGACACAGAGGGAAAGTGGATAATACATGGGGAAGTGGGTGATACTGCAAATGAGCCAAGTGACACTGAGGAAGAGTGGGAGATAATGGGGAGAGTAAGTGATACTATCGAGATTGGGATGACTGTTAGAAGGGTAAGCAAGACAATGGCCATAGTAAGACAAGTAATTATTTAATTAACTAGCTGACAGTTAACTAGCTAACCATGGCTGATATGGACCCAGAAACTTTTCATTGCTACATCTCTGCATCTGACTTTCATCATCATCCTGATCAATCTTCAGCCATTGTTGATTCTCTGAAGGCTTCCTCAGCAATCCTCCAACAACTTCAGTCCTGTGCCTTTGTTGCCACTGTGTACCAACAAATGTGGTAATTTGGTAATTTCATCTACCCATCTTGTCTTTCAACTTCTTCTTTGGCATTTAGTATTAAGTGAAATCCATTCCAAAATTTGTTTGGTCCATCTGCCATCAAGTCTTCTTGCTATGTGGCCTGCTGATTTCCATTTCAGGTGCTTTACCCCTTCAATGAAGTCATAGACCGTTCTTATATATGTATGCAAACCAGTCATATGTTGAAAAGAAAATGCAAAATTATCACACTATATTTTGTTTTTCTTTCAATGGTAATCATTACAGGGTGAGATGACTAATCCCTCTCCCAAAATTCAGCCCTGTAAAATCTTTTTTTATTTTGCATTGTGTAATATCACATTAAAATGTTTTCAAGACCCGCCTTATCCTAATAAAGTTACCTCCTAACCTCCCTCAAGAAATTATATATGCGCCCCACACTTGGTGGGGGGGGTCCTAAAACCCTTCTGGTTCTCATACTGTAATGATCTGACAGACTAAGCACCCAACCCAAGACAAAAGGAGCATATGGATCCGGATATGTGAGGATAGGGGCAGAGGAAAAAGCGGACTTCAAGACCTTGAATGATTGCAAAGCCTCAGGATTCCAATGGTGCGGATCAGCCCAGTTACATATTATGGCAGTGATGAGAGCTACCACAGCAGAGGAGTCTTTAATGAAGTTGCTGTAATAAATGTCAAAGCCAATAAACTGCTGTATAGCAAATGATAGTAAAAGGTCTCTAAAGACATCGTTGACAAAATATTGGAAGACTGTGGGGACATCACGAAGGCCAAAGGGTATGACCAGGGATTCGTAATGACCAAACCTGGAATTAAACACAGTGTTACACTCTTCTCCTTCTCTCATCCTAACCAGGTTATATGCACCTCGTAGGTCAATTTGGTAAAGAAGAGACTTCCCCTGAGCCTATCCAACAACTCGGGAATGAGGGGTAGCGGATAGAAATTTCTTCAGGTAATATTGTTTAAATCCCTGTAGATCGACACAACAAAAAATCAGAGCTAGAGCACTGAATATGTAAATTCACTAAAGACAACCCGTTACATACAGAATCAATTTGGCTGCTGTGCTCGTGTACCTAGGTCTTAGTAAACATAAACCAAACAAAAGAAAAAGGGAATCTTATAGATACATCAATAGGGCACAATAGTGATAGAGTCACAAAAGAAGTTTTCAAGATTTTTGTCGCTTGTGGTGAAAGTACTAAAACTTTTATTGTTATCCCTACTTATTAAAAATCAAACATGAATTAAAAACAGAAAGCCACAATGCATTAGGGAAACTGTATATAAACAGAGAAATATGTTTACCTCTCTTATGAGTAACACCAAAGAGATAGATAAAGGGATATATTTGTTAACCCCTGTTTGTCACTTCTTTCTCCTTAATAGCACCAAAAAATCTGAGGGGATATTGTTATTAACCACTATTTCTTCAAAATAATGACGCTAAAAGGAGCTCTCAAAACAATCCAGCCCCAATAAACCACATGTACCTCTAAATGTGTAACTTTCATGTATTTGTTTAGCTTAATGATGCAATAACAAAAGGTACATAATATAGAAGCTGGTAAAAACTGAATTTTTCACATAACAGGGTAAATCTACAGCTATAGATTCTAAGTTCACTATCCCCAGTGCATAGACTTGATAAAGCCTGTTGGTGAAACACGCTTCAGCGTCTCACTGCAGCACTCTACAATGAAAAATAGAGAGTAAAATTGAGAATAGATTAGGTCTTGACACATTTAGGTTAACTTTGATCTATGCTGCTGTCCTGTCAGTCATCAAACTTTGCATGACCGCATACAATGTAGAGTGCCGTTAGTTTATTTTAATGAATGTAGCCGTCACTAGGCACAGGGGATAGTGAACTTAGAATCTATAGCTGTGTGACTAAGTGCTCCTGTTGTCGTTTGGCTGTCTCTCATTATGCCTCCCTTCTCCGTGCTGTGTCTCGGAGGGTTCACGCGTCTAGATTGTGCTGGCTGCGCTCCTATTGGACGCACACACACTATCTCTTATTTCAGTAGCGGTGGGCCTTCCACTGGCTCCACCTCTTAGCTACCCTATTTATGTCTGCCCGGATATCCTTGCAGTTGTCCTTTGGTGGTGTCTGCTGAGCGTGCTCATACTTTTCGGGTGTATTTCCTGTTATGACCTTGGTTTGGCTGATGTTGATCCCTTGTGCCTGACCCTGTGTTACGATTCCTGACTCTGCTGTTCACTAGTATCCTGACCTACTACCTGCTCTGGTTCCTGTATCTTGACCTTGTCCTTGGAGATTGTTTTTCTTTATTTTATTGTTTATTTTAATAAACATATTTTACTGTATATCTCACTCTGTAATTTATGTAACTGGCTGTTCCTAGCAGTACTACTGTACCTGACTATAATTACAGTACCTGGTGTACGTACAGTATCTGACAGTGCTTACAGTTCCTGACAGGATGAAGACCTCAGTCCTTTTTGTATACAAAGAATATACCAGCACCAGCAGGAGAAGTGGACAGTCGTATAAAACCTCTGGCTAATTTGTACTGGATGTATTCCTCCAAGGCCTTGGTCTCATTGATAGCTAAAGGGTAGACTCTACCCCAAAGAGGTGTTGCCTAGCAGAAGATCTATGGGACAATCACATGGCCGATGAGTTGGGACAGTTTCAGCACTGGTCTTACTGAACACATCAGCATAGGCTAGGTAGGGTTCTGGAACCAAAGGGGAGTTAGATCCTAGCACATCCACTGTGGACATGGAAACCTCCAGAGTATGTATGGAGGCATGAGGAAAATAACATGTGGATCAATCAATAACAGGGTTGTTCTTCTGGAGACATGCATAGCCTAAAATCACTGGATTTGCATGGCAGGATATTAAATCAAAGGACAATGTCTCGGTATGAGGTGAACCAACCAGCAATGTAAAGGGAATGGTAGACTGGGTAATAAGACCAGTCCCTAATGGAAGGCAGTCAATAAAGGTGAACAGGGACATCTCTTTTTCTCAGAGAGAATCCCGTGCTGAGCGGCAATGGAGGTATTCATGAAGAGGCCTGCAGCCTGAGAGTCAATGGAGGCTGAAACTGGAATGACCCTCTGATCAAAGGCCAAAGAACCAGAGAAGACTAATTTGTTGTCTACTTTAGAGGGAATAGTAGATAGCCTGGCATTATTCTGGCTTATTAGAGCACAAGCAAGCAAAGTGATTGGGTTGAGCACAATACAGACACAACCCAAGAGACTGTCTCCTAGCCTCCTCCTCTCCCGAAAGATGAAGAACTATCCTGAACACCATAAGTTCCCTTACATTATTAAGCGTAGAGACTGGTGTCTGGGAATTGGATGTAAGATATAATGGTAGACGGGAAGTAGGCCTGCAGTTTCGGTCTCTGTTGCGTTCTGCTGAGACCGTAGCTCAGTGCCCTGGGGCATTAAAGATGGAGCAGAATGTAGACACAAAGGAATCACAGTCAGCAAGAAAGGGTGACTGACTGTTCAGAAGTGGAGTGACCCAGGCCAAGTCAGAGCCCTGTAGCATGGATATAATAAATGTGATACGAGCATGGTGGTATGAATACACCTCCGGTTGGCTCCGAAAGTGTACATGACATTGGTTGAGGAAATCACATAGCTCCATAGGAGAGCCATCAAAATTATCTGGTAACGGCAGTGTGGAAGGCAAAGGATAAGCAGTAGAAGGAATGGCAGCCAGTAAGCAGCTAGAAGCAGCTGGAGAGGGTAAGGTTGTCTCAAAACGCTGCTGCATATGTTGTAACTTAGAAGCAATATAATCCAGCTTGAAATCCAATTGTTTGATCTGAGCGGAGTGCTGCTCAAGTCTATCCCCTTGCTGATCTACAACTTTAGAGATCTCTGTCGGATCAGTTGTCATGTTTCTATCAAAATGTAATGATCTAAGCACCCAATGTAAGCTTCCTGGTTAGATTTTGTGAAGTAGATTCTGCTATTAGATATAATAACATGATAGGAGCACAACAACAGACAATACAGGTATACTGCAAGATCATTCCCAGTGAGCCAGATGCTACCTAGAGTACATAGCTAGCTGGCGGTGGCTGCACTCTGAGTTGCCTTGCTGTGGCTTAGGCAGCGTTAGAGATGTGGCCACAAGGCCAGATTAGTGCTGACTGGAGGAGCTAGCCAACACCCCGGATGACAACCGAGAGAACAGCAGCTACCCAGAGAGGTTGAAGGGGATACTGAACAAATAACTCACCTACAGTATAGTCATATTTGTTGTACAGGAACACTGAGGCCTGGAGCTTGACTGAGAAAAAAGAGAACAGGATTGTTGAAGTCAGACTGGAGGTCGAGGAGATAGAAGCCCACCAAGGTTAAGACAGATGGGAAGTCAGACAAGCCAAATCAGGAACAGGCTGGCAAACCTAGTACAAGGCAGCAGGCAGAGGAAGTCACAGGAAGAGCCAGGTCAAGACACAAGATAACACTCAGGAACAAGACAGGAAACTCAGGGTCATGACCTGGAATGCTTTGATAGCACCCAGCTTAAAAGCATTGAGGCTCTATAAAGGCTTAGTGCATACACAAGACATGGTGTGGAAACCAGGATCCGGATAACAAGTGAAAAGAAAAGAAAAAGCAGACAAAATAAATCACAAAAAGCAAAGGAGAAAGGGCAGGACATAATAATAATAATTATAATAACTAGTATTTATATAGCGCCTTTCTCCCAGTGGGACTCAAAGCGCTGTCAGCGCACGCTCTCGGAATTAACCAAATCGGCAGCTGAAATAATAGGTATTATTATTACCCAATCAATGGAACATAGATAACCATGTTCATGAATGAACATTAACCCTTTGAATACAGGAGCAACATGTGATACAATGTATGAAACTCTGAAGTTTAAAAAATGTTAATGAATGTAGGGGACTTCTGCATATGTTGAAAAGTTTTTTAAATATAATTTAATGTTAAAAAGTCCACCACCTGGGATTTGTGTTGAGGAAACATTACAATAAAAGTATTGTGGGTTCTGTGGGTGAAAGTATTGTGGGTCCAGATGGAACCAAATAACCTCACCTCCACTACTGTCCGATGTTCTGATTGTGAGGACATAAATCAGAATATGGATGGGCTATATTGCTGCCTTTTCTAATCCCAACTCCTTTGGCTATAGGGTGATGTGAAAATTACATTATTTATGTAGTCTGTCTAACCCTGAATGCTCTCCACTACCCACAATATGCGTAAATGTTTGCCTAGTTTGCTTCATGCATAAAGTACTACTCTTTCAAGTGATGAGTACATGTTGTGCTAAAAGATATTTGCCAGGTGTAAGATACACATTTTAGAGCTGTTATAGAACAACTTTGTTATTGAAATTGATTGATTTACAATTGCTTGCAACATTTGAAAAAAAAAATGTCATTACAAACTATTAAAAATGGTGGTACTTGAACATAAAATAGTTTCATCTAAGGCCAAAAGTTCTGCTTTATTCTGTTGCTTCTTTTGTCTGTCTCTATATAGGGATCCTAGTGTTGACTGCAGATATATATAGCCTATTTTGCTATCTGCACCTGTGTCTACTCAAGCAGTTATTCTGCCAATATATACCGAGTTAGTTCCTGTTTCTCTCACCAGATCATTGCAGCTGAGTCACAAGGTCTTGCCCTGCCTGCCTTGAATGTCTGACCTTGCTCCTGTGACTTTCTCCTTGTATTTATATTACTCAATCTGCTCTTGTGTCTTGTCAGTTTCATGATCAGGGATGGATCAGGTTCTCCAATTGCTGACAAACTACAACTCCCAGAGTTCCTCTACAGCCAAGTGCTAATGGCTTTCACTTTGGAAGACTAAAAAAAAAAAAATAAAAACAGAGTATACTGTGAGAAAAAATAAAATGTTGTAGTTTCTTCTTGGCGATAGTGCTCTTTCAGGTGCTGCTCAGTAATATTTTCGCTCCTTTGTGCCATGACAGAAAATACATTTCTAACTCCTATCAGTCTGGTCCCACTCTTAGATATTTCAGTACTGAAATTTCAGGCAAATGTTCTCTGCATGACAGAAACAGCCTGACTCCAGAATGAGGTGCAGCTGAGTCCATCTAGACAAAAGGAGAGCAAAGACCCATAACAGGGATATTCTTCCATTTAGGGAGACAGTGAAGCTAAAGAGTGAAAAAGGTGTGATGAGGACGCACTAAGACTGAATTAATCTTAGTAGCTTTTTCATATTCATATCACTATGGCCCCAGTTAATGATGGTCAGCACTGAAATGACAGATAAATCTTCACCGCAAGAAAGAAACAGCAAAACACCAAATGCACTTTCTGGGTTTAAGTAGTCCTCATCAGTGATGTGCAGCTGATTCCCATTAGGCATGTTATCACATTTCAATAAACAGTATTCAGACCATATAGCTGCGTCAAAAAATACCTTTATGTCATAAACATTCTGTAGATATTCAGTTCTATCTAAAAAAATACGTTTTTATCAATGAACATAATAAAATGCATCTCAGATGTCCAAAAAGAAAGCTTACTTCCTTAATAATTTCATGTGACAAGTATGCTTCATTATTAGAAAAAATATATCAAATACATAAATTAAATGAACAGTCTAGTTCAGATGTCATTCTGTAAGCATGCTATCACAAGGTAGGGCTTGGTAGGAATCCATCCCTTAGATGATAAACTATAGAATTTAAGAAACAAACCACAAATAAAATAATATTGAGCAATATCTATTGGCATTGCTTTCCTGGGTTTGATTAGATTATCCACAAGAACGGCAGAAAAATAATTTTTTCTACAATTTGCATTATACTTTTCTGACCGTTCCTTTTTCTGTTGGTGAGGTGCCAAAACATTTAAATGAACAGTTTTTACTGCAACAAAATTTTCTCATCTATCAAATAATTCCATACTGCATCTTGCTATCCCTAACCCAATACAATACTCCTCTGGACCCAGGAAAGGGAAACCTCTAACTGAGAGGAGCTATAGACCTCCCTTCTCTCTAAGGCAGGGGAAAAAATTGATCTTACAAGGTAACCTCAAAAATAAGAGGTGTGTTGATTTAAATACCAAAGTGGATGAAAAAAAGACACACTTTCCATCAGTAGGTAAAGAGAATATATGAAAAATACACAAAAAAAAAAAAAAAAAAAAAAATATATATATATATATATATATATATTTATTTATTTTTTTTTTTTTTTGGGGGGTTGGGGTAATATTTTATTTCACAAAAAATGGGAAAATATGAGGCATAATTTTTGAGAACCACTACTGGATTAACTCTGAATGTCAGGGGGATACAGAATGCATTGTAAAGCAATGCATTGTTAACACCTCTGGCACTCCAAAGTGAAGGAAAAAGGAGTTAAGAGTGTCACAGAAAACCTCTCCAACACTGTATTATTAAGAAAAGTATACATTTTTTCATGTAGGAGGCACTACGCCAATGTGAATTGGAATTTGTCCTTATGGTGCAGTTGGCTTACTCAACTTTAGATGGCAGAGGGTGGCTAGTCTACCTAAAGATACATAAGATGGAGGGCCCTCCTGCCTTCTTCCCTTGACTTTGAGGCCAGGTTTTGGAACAAAGAGAAGGGGCCTGGCCTTTACAATCAGCAGGAAAACCAGGGGGGGGGGAGCTTGCCTTTAAGGCTGCCTCCCAGAGGGGAGGTTTGTTTGTATAAAAAGAGAGCTTTCCTGTGTTGCAGTTAGTGACTCTCCTGGGCACTCTGCTGGTGTGTCATGCTGAAGGTTTCAGTTCAGGGCATCGCTGGTAATGTGTTTAGGGTGCTCTGCAGGGCAAAGGGTTTTCCAATCACAACCCCAGTGGGCACGAAGTGGTGATCCACCACAGATGGTGGGAAGTTAGACTATAAATGTTTAGTATAAGGCCTTCACACCTAGGTAGCTGCCATGAGTAAGGGTTTGCAGGTAGTGCTGATCCCATACCAGGACATCATGGTCCAGGAGTGCCACATTATGTGGGAGGGTTTTGTGGGGTTAAATAAGTAATTAGGTCTTAAATATAATGTGACATCCATTTTCCCACACAAACTGTTGTTTTGTGTTTTTATTTCAAGTTTGCTTATAATAAACTATGGTCTCTTGTTAAGCAAGATGTGTGTGGGGACTCAAAGCAGTCATGGTAAGGAGAGAAGGGAAGGAAGGAAATATATATCTTATTCTTTTTACATATGAAGGGTTTTGTGTGTGCTTTTTTATTTTTTACTTTTTTTTTTTTAATTGTGGTAAGGAATAGGTGCAAAACAAGAATTATTATGCATGCACATTGCAGTTTGCAGGTGAGCTTGATTCCTTTTAATGGAATAGGACTGGATAGTGGTTAACTAAACTTCCTTCAAATCAAAGACAATGTAGTACAGGTCATAGGATTAGGTTAACTGCAAAAAAGCCTTTTGCTCATTCCCCAGGTGATACCTGAAACAACGAAGCACTCACTTTGCAGGCTTAAGCACAGAAGATATGCTGAATGTCACACAGTGGTTCCTTTGCATTTGACCCATCAGCCAAGCTGAAAGTAAAAAAAAAAAAATAGTGCTGTTAAGCAAGTGAATGACTTAAATGTCAAGGAAGCATTGTCTGACATCTCTCTCTGTATGCATCAGAACTATCATGTGTATAGCAAAGAATAGAAAGCCTTGAACAAAAGACAGTGAGGCTGAAGCACTAAACAGAACTGGAGCAATTCTGGACTATACGGGACAAATAAGCATTCCCTAAATGCCAATTTCAGTGGCCATTTAGTCAATGGAAATTTTAATTTGTCTCATATGGTGCAGCTGGTTTGTATGAAGAAATAGAGCAATTTGGGTGCAACCCAGCTGTACCATAGGATACAAAATTTCCCCAAATTGTATTTGAGTTAAATTTAGTTTTTAACCCCTTATCGTCCACAGTCCTGGGAAGTAACCTTCTCTTAAGGACCACTTTGATGTTTCCGATGCGATGGGACACGTGACCTGTAATGCGTACTGGCACGCCGCGCTGGGGACTGAAATAGACTGCTCCAGTCTTGGAACGGTCAATTTCACTCCCCGTTTTTACTTACAACGCTCCCAGTGGTGCTCTGTAAGTAAAATGTTCATGACGTGCTATGACCGTCACTGGTCCTTAATGCAAAAACCACGTGACGGTCAAAGCACGGCATGTGGCCGTTAAGGGGTTAATGTTTTGAATGCCAGAGATTAATTGAACACATTGATTTACAATGTATTTGAGAGCTTTCTGGCAATCAAAAGGTTAAAGTCCCATTTAAATCAACTGGAACTGTATCACAGTTGGTTTATCCCAGAATTGCAATACCCATTGATTTAAAGGAGAAGTAACACCTTCTAATAATAACCCCACTTATCTTACCATGACCAAAAAAATCCTAGTCCATTAAAGCAGACATGACAGTTGCTAGAAGGACCACAGTAAACACACTCCGCCCACTGTGCATGGTAATACAGAACCAGAGGGGTGTGCAGTCCATAGCTTCACTAAGGACTGCACACCCTTATTCCTTAAATGCTTAAGTAGGTCCATGCACTCAGCCTGTTTCAGTTGGAAAAAAAATCAGCAACTGTCATGTCTGCCTCCATGGACATGACATCCAGAACTGATTGAAGTTGTTACCTCTTGAAGGAGACACAAAGGCAAAATTCATAAGGGCTACTGGAGTTTTCTGACTATAATAAGGAAAATAGGGTAAGTAGGAGATTATCATTAGGAGATGTTACTTAATTCCTTGAATGCTAGGGTATCCTTTTAAAATATCTCACAAAAAAGTGCAAGCAGCTAACCATCGCATTTACCATGACACTGGGATGAAAAGGATGACATCCTTCAAAAGCACGAGATTCTCACGTCGCTGCAACCTGCAGCTATAATATCTCTTAATTTCCTGCATACCATAAATGTTGATTCAAGCCGCGAGTGATAACGGGAAGCCCTCCAGCTCTTCTCAAGCATGATAAATATGGCCATATGTTTCTGCTCTCCTTCATAGATTGAAGCAGTTTTACTGAGAATGTAAATCAATCGCACAGCTTTAACCCTTGGTGTGCCATAACATCAGGGCTCACTTTGAAAATGCCAATTCGCATGATGGCACACAAAGAAACATCTGGTCTTATTTATCATGCTTGAGAAGAGCTGGAGGGTCTCCCATTGCCACTCGCTGGTTTAAGGTATGCAGGGAACTAAAAGATATTATGGATGTGGATTGCAGTGATGTTTAATGCAGCAACATGAGACTCTCGCGCTCTTGAGGCGGGCGATATTCTCATCACTGCGACATGGAGAATACGCCATTTAGCTGCTCGCACTTTT
The DNA here is from genome assembly GCA_037306005.1 of Rhinophrynus dorsalis. Classification (NCBI taxonomy): domain Eukaryota; kingdom Metazoa; phylum Chordata; class Amphibia; order Anura; family Rhinophrynidae; genus Rhinophrynus; species Rhinophrynus dorsalis. The sequence continues at coordinate 223,362,527 of CM074718.1, read as the reverse complement.
TTGTGCAATATTTAAAAAGGATACTCTAACATTCAAGGAACTGAGTAAAATCTCCTAATGATAATCTCCTACTTACCCTACTGTCCTTTTTTGTTCGACATTTTAAAAGTGAACCAAATGTCACATATCCAATGCATTTCTTTGCTGGGCGTTGTAGACCTCTTGTATTCAGGAGTTAAAGGACTCACTTAAATCCATAGTCATCTGATGAACTTTTCTTTGTCCCCTATGGTGCAGTTGGTTTGATCCACAATTACTTCAGGGGGGTTATGTACTAAGGTGTGATAAAGTGGAGATGATTTCTACAGAGATATCACTTCTCCTTTTCCTATGTTATTTTATAGAGCCAATGCACTAAGATTTCCAAAACCTGAGAAATCTTAGTGCATTGACTCCACAGAATAGCATAGGAAGAAGTGATATCACTGGAGAAGTCATCTCCACGTTATCACCTCTTTATCACACCTTAGTGCATCTCCCCCCAGATCTTCTTATTACATTTCCCCATTTTACAGTTACAGCCTAAAGAAACCAGAGGTATTGTTTTTATAGTTGCCAAAACAAACAAAAAAAAAAAAAAAAAAATATATATATATATATATATATATATATACTGTGTATATATACATATATAATAATATATGCAAATATCACATTTCAGTGTTCATTCAGACTTTCATCAGGACAGTTCCATTAGGTGAAAAATGACCTACTGATATGGCACCATTTCAAACACTTAAATACGCCTACTAGCAATAGCAGTGCATGTGCTTCCGAAAGTTGAAACCAGGAAATGTAATAGTGTGAGCGAAAGGAACAAATTTACAATTCCCAAGAGATATCTGCTGACCTTTGTATTGCCTCAAAATAACATGTTCTAGAAGGTAAATGCAACAGGGGTATTTGCTTTTGTTTTGTGCGCATATATAGGATTTCCAAATCTGTTCTTTTACCAAGGGACTGTCAGATTAGTTAGCCTTTTGAACTTAATGTTTAGCATCATGTCAAAGAAAGGGATGCACTGAACTGTAATCATGTATAACCCACCCACTGTATAAACACGACACACTTTGTGGACTGAAATTGTGTTCTATACACAAGGAGCTAAAATTGCCTGAACTTTATTTCTAGACTGCACCTAAGATTGTGTTAAAACCCTTTGAGTACCATATAGGTATCCAGTGGATTGCAACACAATGCTTTGGACATCTCTCTGGATAAATACCGTAGTTATTAGCACTTCTTCTTGTTGTGTTTGTCCTTTCCCTGTTACTGCAATTAATAACAGGTATCCTATTGAAAAGTCATTTTCTACTTGGCAGCCATTAAAAGGGAGAGATCAGAATGTTGCCTGCACCAAAAGGGCGACATTCCACATGAAAAGGGCAACATTCTGATGTTGCACGCTTAAGGGTTGCCCTGTAATGGTTGCCCACTTTAACCCTTGACTGCCGGAGAGGTATCCAATTCATTGCAATGCAATGCGTTAGATACCTCTCCAGCAGTCAGAGAGTTAAGGGTTGCCCTGCACAACCATACACAAGGTTGGCCATGTGTCCCTGGCTACTGGTATCTTGTTCCGGTAGCTTAGGGGTTAATACTTGCATAGATCTGATCCAGCACTATCCAATCACAAACTGAGAGGAGGTTCCAAGCTGGAGGAGGACAATGTTAATTCTGGGAAGGTATGAGTTCCTGTAAGTGGAGGAACAGAGAACATTTGAGGAAGAGCAAGACTGAAATGTCACCCTCTGTTTGGCGACCATTACAGGGCAACCCTTAAGCATGCAACACTAGAATATCGGCCTTTCATGCGAGCAATATTTTGATGTGGGCGATATTCTGATGAAGCCCTTTTGGTGCAGGCGACATTATGATCTCGCCCTTTTGATGGTCGCCAAATAGAGGGCTACTTTTCAATAGTCAACCATTACTACAATTAATAACATGTCAAACATCAAGTATTTTTACATCAAAATTTCTAGAATGTACTTATCCAATATGTACATATGTTTGGAAAGACACACATATATTATTAGATAAAAGTGTTTCATATTAATTTCTTCACTGTTTAACTAATCTTTAATAGTCTATCAGAATTTTATAGGTTTATTGCACCAAGCAAACTGGCCACTTATTCCTCTTCCACTATATTGAGGATCAATTCGACTTTTTTATAGACCAGAAATATTGTGATGGGGCATTTAAATTAATGGTAACATAGGATGCAAAAACAAAAAAATCTAAAAAAAATGTTTAATTGATTTAAATGGAGCTTTCTGCAACATTTTGGCTTAGAAGTATGAGGTAAACAATAACGGGTATAAGAAAACCATGTGCTAAGAATTCAAGCTTTATTAAATTAGGGTGTCTATAGACCCCTCTGCTTCACAATTTTTTTTAAACAAAAGTTTTTATTGAAATTTACAGAAGTTGTTAGTTATACATACTTAAAAAATATATATTAATGTTAAAATTCCCAGAATAAACAATAAATTATCATACAAAAATAATTATATATGACACAGAGATCCTCATTGTGTGAAGTTAATAATTAAGAATGCAAAAGTGTTTTTTGAGAGACTCCATATGTACTTTCCAACCAAATTTCCCCCTCTGCCTCACAAGCCCTATGCTTTTGGATGGACAATGAATACATATTATTATAAGGTGGTCTAAAACTGGGTTGTGAATAATATATCTGATGGTCTCCTGCAATCCCATCCAAAGTAAATAAAAATGAATGGGAATCTACTGACCTTCTTCCCAGATTACTACAGTAAACTTTAAATTGTTTCAGTAGACAGTAGAGGTCAGGGCCGGATTTAAATCTCAGGTGCCCCTAGGCACAAGACCCACTGTCGCCACTAGCCCCGCCTTTATTCCACCCATAACCACACCCTTCACTTAGCCACACCCTCTTGTGGCCAATCCCATTTTTAGATTTATTCTTCACAATATTGTGGCAATAAACAGGGAGGGGGGATTTAAACTATTCAGTGAGAAGGTTGTGCTTGCCCCCACTGATTAAGGGTGAGAAAAGTTTGTGTGGCAAAAAGTAACAGGGAAATAAAGGAAGACAAAGTATAGATGTGGGAGAAATGCATAGATGAGCCTAAATTAGTAATTAAACCTTAACCCTTGTATGGCAAAGATGTGGGGGATGGATTGTGCTCCTTTGTGGAACTGAAATAGTTAATCCTTACTTTGGCACAAACCCTTGGAGGACAGTCAGGTATGTAGTGTGTGAAAGTCAGGTTTGTAGTGGGGGTCAGTGAGGTCTGTACAGAGGTGTGAAAGGAGTAGTGAAGTGCATGGGGTACAGGGGGAGTGGAGTGGCTCCAGTGGTTAGTGTGTATAGGGTAATCAGGACTGAGGACTGAGTGTCAGTGCAGATACAGTGAGGTTTGAATACAGGCCAGTGAAATGGGTAGAGGAGCAGTCAGGTGTGTATATGGGCAGGACAGGTCAGGAATATTTAATTAAAATAAGGAGTACAGCTGAGCAGACATGACTGTGAAAGCATTTTTGTGGTCAACAGATAAAGTCACAGAAGTAGTTGTAAGAGGATGTCACAGGATATAATGACATATCAGACAGATAATGCAGACCAATCTCTATACACTGAGACAATGGGAGAGAAATCAGCAGTTTGATGAGATTTATTTAAAGTGTTATTACATGGTGTAAATAGTATAACTGAATAAAGAAAGTATTTAACAATGCAATACATATTTATTTTAAGTCAGGGCCAAAGATTTTGGCAGGGAGAGGTTTTGATGTTTGCAAGAAATTGTTACAAGGGGAGAGACACATACCTGGCAACTCTGTCTCCAGGGACTTCGGTGATGCCTAGAATTGAGTTGAATTGCAGCAAAAAGGGGTGGGGCTTACTCGCGAGTGGGGGCAGGCTTACCGGGTGCATGGCAAAAGGGGGAAGAACTCCCCACGTCTGGAGAAAGGTAAAGGTGTGACACATTAAAGGGTTAAGTATGCTTTGCAAATATATGGCTCTCTAGTTGTGCTTGTGGTACATCACGTTATGTAAGGACAGGAAATGGGTGGGTGAGGATTATGGGAGTTGTAGTGCAGGTGAAGAAGTGCATTTGTAATGTACAGTTTGTTCATGTGAGTGAATGTGTGTCAGTGGGATATGAATTGGGTGTCAGGGGTGTTAATGTGGGGTCCAACTGCAGTGAAAGAGACTGTGTGTGTGGCAGCGAGCCAAAGGGGAGGGATGGAGTAATGGTAAATCGTGCAACAACCGTGTGTGGTGAAATGGAAGTGGTGGGTAGGAAAGCGTCAATGGAAACATGAGGGTACATATCCCCTGCGCCCTCATGAGCAACTAAGTCACTCCAGCACATCACAAGTCCTCATAGGAGAGTGACAACGCACAACATTTGTATTAACATTTTATGGTAAAGCAATTGGGCATCTAAAGTGGGCGGGCTGGTGGGAGTGATTGGGCATTGCCAGGCGCCCCTGAAAATCGGGCGCCCTAAGCAAGTGCCTCATCTGCCTATTGACAAATCTGGCCCTGGTAGAGGTATAAAAGCCTATAAACTTTCAAATCTCATTCCTTTTTTAGTGCCCTTATTGGAGAACTGAGGGTACTAGGCATTACTGCAATCTTGAGTGGACAATGTGACTGTTGTCTCATCCTTGCCATGATTTGTGTAGGGCTGGCAGTGTACTCTCTGCATTGTTGATTGGTTGACTTCATATTTAATAATTACTGTTGCTTTCTAAGCAGAGGGGTGGTTCAAACTTAACACACCAGCTGTAGTCTCATGCCATTCACTGGAGCTTGACCAACATCACTGTCCAAAAACAAGAACATCACCACTGACCTAAAAAAGAGGTTGTCAGGCCAGACAGGGCAACGCTAATGGTGTAGCAGTTGGTGCAAGGCACCAGTATCAGGCAAGATAGTACTGGCCTATAGAAAATACTGTTTAAAATTGCCAATCACCAAAGGCAGGCATGCCAAACATGATATCCTGGGGCGACATGAGACCCTGGCTACAGCTAGTAAACTGCAGCCCTCAAAAATTTCTTATTTTAATTACAGTTGATCAAAATTACTTTTTTTGCCCAGCTTGTTTTACTGTCACTTTCTAGAGCAGGGGTAGGCAACCTTCTGTTAGCTGAGGATGATGGGAGTTGTAGTTTCCAAACGTTTGAGGGCTAATGGTTGCATATCCCTGTTCTAGAGGTAAACTAGACATTGGGCTCATTATCAGAAGAGCCAGCCATTAATTCTATGGGTATGGGGATAAAGGGAGAAAGAAGAGTTAAAAATTAAAACATTTTTTTTTAAATGATAAGTGACAGAGAAACATGTGATCCAAGTTCCTATCTGAGCTTTCTGAGCCTCTACTGAGACAGAGCGATTGACATGTACTCCACAGAGAGACAAATACATCATATGTTCAAGACAAGCAAACATGTACAACTTAACACACTGTGCTACTTACACATACACTAGTGGGACAAGCATATAAAGATGTGTGGTGGTGCTGCATTCCTTCATCAGTTGCTAACCTATGTATTTATTGCAAGCTGCAGATACTGAAGCTCAAAAGCATATGCTAATTCTGTACTGTACTACAAAAATGGACACTGTAATCAAGATAGAGAGAAAGAGAGCACTGTTGTTGAAATTTTGACAGTAGCTATGCATAGTCAGACAGCCAAAGAGGGGGATTTGGAGTTGCTTGTAGTTTTATGGAGTACAAGTTAGATTTATTTGTAGGCAGGGACAATTTAATATAAACAAAATAATAATGTGAGGTCATATTGGAGTAATAGTGTATTTGATTCAGAGTACATAGAAAGCATACAAAGTACTATTCATTATTCATGCACACCTTCAATCCTTAACAATATATAAGATATTGCTTAGGAAGAAAGATAGGGAAATCCTTCCACTTCCAATTTATCATTTTAACTTATAGTCATGTGTCCTATTTTTTTAAAAATTACACTATCAAATAACAGTGTTATATATTTTGTTTCAGATAGCAACACATACTTTTCACACTCCTGTTACATACACAGCTGGTATGCATTTCCAAAAATGATAAACAAGTTTACAAGAGCATGTGGTAGTGCAGGAAAAAATAGTTGTACTGTACATTACTTAGCAGGTTAGTGTTTATAAAAATTGTGATTTTTTTGCAAACAAGCTTATTCCCCTTATAAAAATAGTAACTTCAGTAAGGAGTTTGCAGAAGGGTTAGCAACTAGGGCAGGCCTTTCCAAACACAACTTATAGCTGGTTTACAGGCTAAGTAAACAATTATACAAATTATAATAGTGTATAATAGTGTCTTATAATAGTGTCTTATGCATTTGTTCACCTTTGCAAAAATATTTATAACTACAGGTAAACGTTTTAGAGAAATTATTATCACAGCCCACTACTGCAGGCTAAGCCTTGAAAAAATGTTAGCAGGCCTATAGCTAGGTAAGCCTTGAAAAAAGTATAACAGGATTACAGCAAGGGAACCTTGAAAAAATGTTTAGCAGGCTCTCAGCCCGGCATGCCTTTTAACAATTGTTTGCAGGCTTACAGCAAGACACATCTTAAAAATGTTTGCAGGTAAGCCACCAGGTTTTCCATGTACAATTCCAGCAAACAAAGTACACAACAGAGTTGTTAGCTTCAACACATCTGCAGCATGAAGTTATTTGCACTGGCCAACACAGCATGGTAAACAGCACAGCACTAACATACAGTTTGATTGTTTTTTCTTGTCTAAGTGTGGAGTGATGTTGTGTCCGTTGTCTGAAAATAATATATGATGTTTGTATCTGTATTTTGCATCTGTAACTGTCAATCTCCGTTACTTTGTCACCTGTCATGAATAGACAGAAAAAAGCTACATGAAAGTGAGTGAGGCACTACAGAACCTGGGGGAGAAAGAAAAAGAGAGCCCATCTTGCCTGTGCTAGTTAACCCCTCCAATGTCAGATGTTAAAATTCATTGTACAGCAATGCATTGCAAGCTGCCTGTCATCAGATTGGAGAAAGCAGATATGTTTGAGTGTGAAGAGGGAACTTGGGTGCACATGGGGACACTGGGGTTGCGTCATTTATAGGACACATAGGTTTTTTTTCCTACTCATTGCTGGCCAAGTTTCCATTCTAACTGAATGGCTTATGTTTAGTTCTATAATAATATTATAAAAGGCAGCAATGTATTGTGACACAGCAAATCTTAAGTCATAGTATGGAACAAAAAAAAGAAAAGAAAATATATATATTGATGCAGAGGTAGGGTAATTCAATCCACAACTCCGACCCACTGATCAACTACAAAGAGATCAGTTCTGTGTCAAAAAAAGCCCTCCACACTCAGTGTAAAACGTAACTTTTACTTAAGTCGCTTAAAATATATATGTATAATATTCCTCTAAAGTAACTAAAGCAAAACAGAGGATTAATTAAAAATCGAAAGTGGTCTCATGGCCACATTCATCTTAAAAGAAAAGAGTGGGATGATAATATCAACCTCAAATCATCAATCCTGGTATCACTTCAAAAGTAATGCATTAGCAATCAGCTGGTTTTCTCTAATATACCAACACTTTAGTATTAGATACATGTATAAACCCAAAATAGATACTAAACGGTGTGTATGTTCCCACACTAAAGTGTATTCATATAGTTGTGACCGTTGTTATACATATCCAATTATTATATATATATATATATATATATATATATATATATATATATACATATATATATATATATATCCCCTCTGGGTTAATAAGGGGTATTTATTAGTCCCTAGGCTGTTGTTCTCATGTGTCTCCCACTTATCATTCAGCTTCCTTAATATACAGCCTCCCAAATTAGATTGTTAGTGGGATCTCAGTCACACTTCCACAGCCATTCATACCTTCCCTTGTTAATAGACAGAATAAATGATCATGTAAATGGGTTCAAAGACGTGTCTCAATATTATGCTACAATGTGCCTTTTATTGCAGCCATGTATAGTAACCCACTTTCAAATAAAGCAGGAAAGAAGTGTAGTTATATTTACACATGCTCGGTATACTGTTATCACGTCAAACATCTCTCTCTTTCAATAAAGTTGTTATATAAGTATCACTAACATGTGTGAAAGGGACTATAAATCAATACCCCTCCAGTCTAATCACTCACAGTGTATAAATATAATAGTCTCACAACAACAGATCCATATAGTGTCCATGATGTTCAGCAGAGTTAAAGTTCCCATTTACACTTCTTAAGCGGCTTCGTATAAAGTGTAATTGAGGATTCACTAAGAGCTTGTTTTCTCAATATATTTTTCTCCAGTTTAGTTTAACATGAATCATTTGCTGAAAGTTAGTCAAACTAGATCCAAAGAAAGAGACCCTAGAGCCGTGCTTGAAGAGTTTGCCAGCACTCAGAGATATTGCTCTAATCCCTACTCTTAATTTTAAAGGGATAGGTAAATCGGAAAAAGCAAATTCTCAGTTTTTAACACAGGATGACTCAGTATATTTGAGTGCTGTATCCCCACACCGCCCAACGTGTTTCAAAGCTCAAAGACACGGCTTCATCAGGGGCAAAGTGTGTAGTACTGTTAGAACCATGAAAAATGTTAAAATTCAAAATTCTGTTAGATGCTGTTACTTTCAGGAAATATGTGACTTTATATACTTATTGAGCTGCTTTAGGGTGGTTTTACCATACTGAAAATACCCTTTTGCACTCCTGTTAAAGTGGCATTAACACCAAACTATAATCATGTCCTTTACATGTTTGTAATAAGTGAAGCATCCTGGAGCCATCTAAAGTGTTCTGGGGTGGGGGCTCCATGTGCCTGATGGAGCTCCTCACGGCTAGTACTTTCATGGGAGACAATGCAGCCATCTGAAAGGCTACCTCTCTCCTTTCTGAAAAAAAGCAGCATGCTCCTGGAAATACAAATACATCTAGGAGCAAGTTTGTAGAGAGGAGTGTCATACAGAAGCCTGCCATGCATCATCATGCTGCTGTGGAGACTTTCAAAAGGAAAGATGGCTGCTTTTGCGGCCTGCAGTGGTGTTGCTTGGGGGGCTTTATCAGATACATGGAACCCCCCTCCACCAAAAAAACTATAGTTGGCCACAGGATACTTCACTGATCACAAACAGGTAAAAGAAACACGTTTATAGTCGGGTATTATTGTCCCTTTAGTTTGGGGTATGTGCAGGCCATGCATGTATCTAAAACAATGAATATTTGTTATTGCTATATTCAGGTGATTAATTGAAACTTTCATAACTAACATAAATGTTTTTGATAAACAGTGTATGATATTAGCAAAATAATAAATATTTACATTTTTTGGTACCTATGACATCATAGCTTGATGCACAGTGCAAAGCTTCCTTCACATGAGGCACAATGAAAAAGCTGAATGTGTTCTGGAAAAAAAGAAAACCAATATATATAATTTCCTGTATATAACTGGAATTTTTCCTTTCAGAATCATACCTGTGTGTCTGGCCTCCATGTTATAAATTATTCACCAAGCCTCTGATTCTCAGCTGGTTGATAAAGATCTAACCCATTAGACATGTGGCCCATCACAGTGCAACTGTAATCATTTACATATCTCAAACATTGCTGAAGTGTAGTGCAAAGGTCTACAGTCAATTGCTTCACAGTATAGTATGTTTATTTATAAGGAGGCAACCCTTAGGATACAATATAATAATATCCTTCACTAGCTTTCTTAACAACACTGGAAACTGTAAAATTACATGTCAATCGAAAAAATTATTTTTATGCCTCTTTTCAGTTTCTTCTCTTGATGTTAAAGGGTAATTATACCGAATAAGTGGCGTTGGTTTAAGGAATCACTTACGTATAAGTCAGGCATTTCTATTCACTTTATGTCCATTTGGTCTCTGTTGACGTATATTGCCAGTTAGTTTCAGTTTGCAGCTTGGCATAGGCAATCAAAGAATATGAACAATTCATCCTGTTAAAACCAAGGTGAAAATTATATACAAGAAGTTTCCAATCAACTGTTGTAGTTCCATGTTTTCTTTTCAGATGCAGGATTTTGCTTAGAAATGAGGCAACAAAAATTTCAGCTGCACCTCTCTAATACGGATCGGTAGAATTTTGTTTTCTTTTCATGGGAATTTTTGCAGAAAAAAACAAACATTTTTGGTCTTTCTAGAGGAAACTCCTATGAATAGAAAATCCATTAAAATGTCAATTTTTCCATACCATCAATTAAATTCCCATGAGAACATGGCAATGTCTGCCTTTGCTTTCTATGGCTGAGAGATTTCCCTTTACAATGCTGAATCTTCCCACCATGCTGCAATGTTTTAGCTGGTGGTCAGATAGAGTGGTTGTGGTGGAATTATATAGAGAATATAAAAACAGTTTGAAGGAGTAGCAGTAGTATTAGTAATAGTTACCACTTGTGTTACTGCTGTTTAAACTGAATTAGAGGAGTTCGAGGTCTGCTGATGCTAAAGTGGATAAATCCACAGTTGAAAGAAACAGCACAAGCAACTAGGGATGGGAAAAAAAGTAATTTTTTTTGCTGAAATGTTTTTATGTATTAAAAAGCCACTATAGAAACCCAGTGAAATGTAGGTTTAGTAGCTAGAGACAGTGTTAAGTGAGCTGAGGGAGAGGAGAGATATTTTAACTGTACCACCAAGTAGCCCCCCACCAACTGCCAGAAGCAAGAGATTGAAGCTACAGAGATCAATGTCAGTGTCAGAGGTACCATGCTGAGGCCTGAGCTGGACAGATTATTTTTATCCATGAGGTTGTATGTCTGACCCCAGTTGAGCTGGTATCCTTTAAAAATGCTGCATGCAAAAGAGCGTGTGACTATACCATGAACCATGTCGCCTTTTTAATCTTGCCCAGCATAAAAAGTGTGAGATTCTCATGTCGCATACCTCTGAAACATTCTTTAACTCCCACCATCCAAACAGAATGTGTAATTATGGCCCAGTGCACTCACCCACTCATCCGAAATGCTGAAGTACCCGTAAGAATATGGATGAGGTGGCAAGGAATTGCAACCGGAGGGTGCTGCCATAGCTATACATCTGAGTGGGAGACAAAAGAGGCCATAAACGTCCAAGAATGTGAAAGTGCCTCAGCCTGGGTGAGGCCTGTTCTGCACCAGGATGGAAACCCTAGTAGACGGAGAGTAGGCAGAAGTGGGGGTTATCCATAGAAAAGAGCTCAGGATAAGGTATCTTTCATGCAGAATAGTGAAGAGTAGGAACAGAAGGATAAATAGATCTAACAGGCTGGTACTGCTGAATAGATGAGTTGTCAGTAGCAGAGGTGACACACAGACTTGCACTGTTGATAAGATGAAATATCGGGCTAAACAGTACCTAGAAGGAGGGTACTGTTGATCAGATCAGTTGTCCATATGGACTAAATTTGTAGACTTGCACCACACATCAGATAAAATGCCAGTATAAACAGTAACTTGCATGCTGATACTGCTGATCAGATAATTTGTTGGTACCAAGTAGGGGAGGTAACTCATAGACTTACACTGCAGATTAGATGAAATGCCGGAAAATAAGCAGTATCTCACATGCTGGTACTGCTGATTAGATGAGTAGCCTTCAGTGAAATTTCAGTATAAATAGTATCTCAAAGGCTGGTACTGCTGATCAGATTAGTTGTCTGTAGTAGAGGTAACTCATAGACAAATAACATGGAATGCAGGTAAATAGAGCCTTGTAAGGATGATCTTCTGAGAAGAAGGCAGATAGAAATTGAGGCGAAGTACAAATACGGCAACTGGAGGCAGGTCACATCCAAGCCAGAGGCTTGTAACAGGCACAAATCAAACCCCTACACAAGGAAACTAACCTGGACCCCAGTCTGCCTCCCTTCTACATCTTACTTCAAAACTCTTAGAATGCTTTATTTTCTCCCAAATATAAAAATGTCTTGACTTTAACAGTCATTTGGCTCCTTTACAATCTGGATTCCGGCATGGACATTTAACTGAGACAGTCCTCTGTATACTGGCTAATGATCTCCAGATTGCTCATATTCTTCACAATCTTGTTTTTCACAATCAAACTGCTTTGTGGCTTTTCTCCTACAAAATAATTGTTTTGTGTCTTCTGACAATAAAGCCTACTCTACAGTTCCTCGGTCTGTTGGGGTACCTGAAGGCTTCATTCTGGATCCTCTACTTTTCCCCATGTAAACCTTTTCATTGGATGAACGTATTAATACATTTGGCTTCAAGTATCATCTACATGATGATGATACCCAAATGTATACTTCCACTACAGATCTTTCACATCAAATTCAGTTACAAATTTCAGACAGCCTCTTGGTAATTTCCTCTTGGATGGTCCACCATCATCATAAGATAAACATGTCAAAAACCGAGATTCTGATTTTCCCTCCAAGATCTCACCTAACACCCAGCTTCACCATTAAAGTTAATGGAATTGACATACATCCAGTCAGCTCAGCACACTGCCTAGGGGCCATATTTGATTCTTCCCTTTCCCTATCCCCTCACATTAACATGGCTAGGACCTGTCATGACATGACACTGTTAGTATGACTATGGCAAAATAGGCCTTGAAAAAATATGCAGCATGGTAAGCACTGAATTTTAGCAGGCTGAGGCCTACATCAGTTAAGCCTTGAAAAATCTGTCAGACCAAGGTGGTGGTGGTGTAGCCTGAACTGGCATCATCAACTGACTGATGTTGGTGGGTAACTAATTTTCCTTATCAATAAATTAATAAAAATAATTGACCCTGCCTCCATTGAGTTATGTATATTCAACAGGGTGAGTTTGGAAATGTTCTCTTGTACTCTGTATCTTATTTGTCTCCACTACATTGACATGTGTGGCAATTGCACCATGCAATGTGCAATGTATAGAGATATATTGCCATAGCCTAACTTCTGCAGAATCACTGTCTGCTGTTGGTACTGGTAAGGACAATGCAGGGGAGGACCCTGATGGAGCAGGGGGGTGACATATCGGTCACTACTACTAGCCTAGCTCTGGACCCTAGCAAAAGACAATGCAGATAATGATATCATCATTCTTGAGAGGGGAGATGCCTGAACAGGCATTTCAGTGAGATATTTTGGGGCATGTCATCATCACTGTTCTTGGGAATTCACATTCCAGTATTTACATGGAAAAACTACCATACAACAGCAGAAAAAGTGTACAACACTATATATTTCCAGAATGCAGATACCCCACTGCATCAACTGGTGGTTCTTTGCCTTCTAACTCTTGCACGAGGTGCAGCAATGTCTCCAGAAGGTGAAATTTCTAGCATTTTTACACCTATTCAAATGTACTGAATTCTTTGAAAACCATGACATTTTCTGCTGTATTCACTAGCTACTGTTCTTATAACCGTTTTTGAAAAAATATCACCCATCTTATCAAATGAGGGGTCTCTTGCCTTCCTACTCTTAACCTGTCATGTACAAATGTTCCAGAAAGTGGCACTAAAGGAAAAAAAAATATTTTTTGTATATTTCCACCCCTTCAAATGTACTGAAATCTATGAAAACTATGGAAAATCCTACTCTGTGACTACCAGTGGGCAGTGGAACCAGGTTGGAGGGGCAGACAGCTGTGGAACAGGACTTGGGGTGGGAAGTTTATGTGGGCAATTGTGGAACCAGGCTGGGGAAGCAGATAGTCATATCTCACAACATTTCAAATGGCCAAAGATGTTTTGGTTGGTTTGCTGGGGGAGTGTCTGGTAAGGCATTTCTCACATATGTTAGGTAACTGACACATCTTTTTGTAAATGAATGAATGATTTAGAGTAAGACCAAAGTATTTCATTTATACAGACTAATTTATGATTATATTATAATAGTTTAAACAAACATTAATGTGAGCTGTATTGATATGGAGCCATGTGATACAATTATATATACACCACATGGTTTGATTTCCAAAAAACGGGGGTTACCAGGGAGAGAGTGAGGGACAGTGATTTGGGTCTCAAAGAGGGACACTTGGGAGGTATAGACAGTGTGTTTGCCATAGTAGTGTCTGACACCTTGCAAAGTAAATGTTGGACACCACTGAGGCAAACACAGGGTCCTTTTTTAAACTTAATTTTTATCCAGACCTTATTGGGGGGGACACCATGACCCCTCCCGATGTCCTCCCCAGCTTTTGATTTTGCAGCATATAGCACTGGGAGATCAACACAGGCAACACAAGAGTGCAATGTGCTCCCCTGCTTCCACTCCTACCTGAACTTTAGGGTAGGAGAGCGTGAGATTGGGGAAAGCCTCCCCATGTCACCGGTGATCATGTCACCACTGACATGAAGAGGCTGTCCCCAATCCCATCCACTCCTACCTGGAAGTTCACTGTACCATAGGGCAAATAAAACATTACATTGATTAAAATGGGGCTTCAAACCCCTTGACCTCTAGAGAGGTCCCCAATATACTGCAAAGCATTGTGTTGGAGCTCTCTCTCTATCATTCCAGGTCAAAACATTCCATTTAAAACAAAAGTCTATTTGATCCATGATGTGGTGCAATTATTTTGTGCCCAAAAATATGTCTTTTTCTGCTGAGTAAAACAAAAGTATTCCCACAGCTGGGAGATTTCTCATTCAAATGTTATTACAGTTCAGACTGTTAGGAGCAGCTCCAACTAATATCCAAAAAGATTTTTTAATAATTCACTTTATGCGAAAACTTGAGTCATTGACTATGGATCACTTTAGTATGTGATATGAACAGCATTGGCTGGTGGCCACAAAAATAATTACAATTTAATCCCTTGATGAATCGAGGGGTAATACAATGCACTGCTTTGCAATTTATTGCATACCTTTTTGGTCCTCAGAAGATTACTGTAAAAAAAACAATTGCAGTTCCACTGCCTTATTCAGCTTGAGAGTGGAAGAAAAGCAATGAAGGAAAGAGGAAAAAAGAAAAGGTAATGTGTTCTTTTATCTTTTTTTAAAGGGATGCAAATAGGCTCACTCTCATTTCCCAACTAATTATCTTATCTACTCTTTACCGATTGGAAGACTAAACACATACTTATTGCTTGTGCCCTCTGACATTCAGGTAGACATCTTGAGAACACAGATAGAGCTGATAATGAGCTACTTTATAGGGCCTTAAAAGCTACTACAGAAATTAACAAGACCCATTAGACTTTCTGTCATGCATATGATGGGAAAATATACCAGCATAAGATCCACTTGATTGTCTTGCTGTGACAGCAGTAGCTATTGTTTGTGAAAGCTGCTGGCTAGTGGAAATTCCAGGTACAGCATACAAACAGAGGGGGCTTTGTGATAGGCTATCAGTGACCTGCAGCATAGGAATACAAAGTACATCCCAGCGGTATGACAAGAAGGAAAAGCTCAACAAAAGATGAGTGGCCTGTTCCAGTCTCCCATTTCAAGTTTAACATTTGCTTTCTTGCACAATGATTAACTGTGAGTGTTGATAGCCAAATTATATTAGTCTGATTTCCGAGCCCCTGTACAAAACAAAATAGTACTTTGCTTTTTTTTGCCTATAAATGTAAAGTTTCAGTGTATCTAGGTCACTATTTAAATTTAGGATAAAATTAAGGATAGCAAAAGTCAAAACTTGTTTTTCTTAGAAAAATAGTGAGAGTTTTCAAGCAAAATTTCAAGATGTCAAATGCATTATTAAATTAATAGACTACCATAATAATTTGTATACTTACAGGAGAAAGGGTGTCTCATGTGGCTTAAAGGGATAGTAATACTTAATATGTAAAACTATATATATTGTAGAGTTTATCCCACTGCTGAAAGGTGTTTTACTGAAAATTTATTACAGCTCAAAGTTGAATTTCTTAGGTGCAATAACACAGTGGCTTGAAATTGTACAGTGGCGCTGTTGCTATACCATCCAATAGAAATTTATGGTCTGCGGGCCAGAGCTGTCCATAGGATGGTGCAGCAACAGTGCCACTGTACAATTTCAGGCCACTGTGATACTGCACCTAAAAAATTCAACTTTGAGCTGTAATAACTTTTGAATAAAACACCTTTCAGCAGTGAGAGTATTCTTGTTTTACTCAGGGGGATAAACTCTACTATATAAGGGAAGTAGCACTTGTTAATAATTACTCCCTACTTATTTTACTATGGACATAAAATCCTAATGACCTTTGTTCAACAGATAAAATTTTCATGTCATGTTCATGGAGGAAGACTTGACAGTTTCTGGCAGTTTTTTCAAACTGAAGCTGGCAGAAAATGTATGATCCTATTTAGTATCACCAAAATATAAACAATGCTACATTTGTAATACAATAACCCAAAACATTTTGTGTTCTGACTACAGACAGAAGATAAAATTTTAAAAAAAGGAAAAAAAAACAAATTACTGTACAAAACAGGCAAACTATTGGGATGAAATGTGAAATGCCTCCAATGTGCTACCTTTAATAACTAAGTGGTTAAGTGGTGAAAGGAAGTATAGACGGTAAAGAATGAATTAGGGGGAATGGAAAGAGGAGATAAAAGGAGTGGAGAAAAGAAAATGCAAATGAGACATGAGTGAGAGGGAGCTGGGAATGGGACAGTAAAAAATAAAAGGGAAATTGAGAAGGTGGAGATATGACTGGAGAGAATAGGGGGAACAGTAAGTTAACTACCACTATATATATTTTTTTTTGCTGTAACAGCCAAACATATTGAGCAGTTGTGGCTAGACTTCCCATTAGGCATAGAAGGTAACCATCTAGAGAACCAAATGTAAAGGTGTTCCTCAGCTGTGCAGGTCACACCAACATGTTCAGTTATATATGTGTATATTTGTATGTGGGGTGATATTAAGATACATAGGGTGCTTTGCCTAGGGTTGCAAGAGATATAAATTCTGCCTTATGCACACCTACCCTATATAAATAACTACAAATCTCAATACTTGTCTCAATTAACCTTAAACAATTTTAATTTAAAACACAATAACTAAAAAAACAGCTTTCTTTTTAAAATGCAATAAAACTGTCCCTAAAATATGTTTGCTTTACTAAAAAACCCACTGCAAACAATGTAACCACCAAAGTTGAGCAACGTCTAGCGATCTCATGAATTTACACTAATTTTAAAGGGATAGTAATGTTTCACAAAAAAGCAGCTCCAATTAATCTTCATAGTATTTGGGCCATGGAGAGTGTTATTTCAATACTGTCAGAGTTGTAGTTCAATAATAAGTGAATGATAAAGTTTCCCCCTCCAGCTCCTTTTACCTAGTGTAAGCCACCTCCCCTCAGATGTGGAATCTGGTCCTGGGACCACAGCTAACAGTGTGTTGTGAGCATAAGGAAAACCCTGCCTCCCTTGACAGGTTTTTCAGTTTTTTTCTCATGCACACTGAAGATTGTCCCTCTCTGCGATCTATCCGGACAGTCTTGCTGCACTGAGGTGAGCAGTGTTACATCAGTAAAAGGGGTGGGAGGGGGATACTTTATCATTCAATTACTCTTGAACTACATCTCTGACAGTACTGAAATACCACTCTCCATGGCCCAAATACTATGAAGATTAATTGGAGCTGCTTTTATTGTGAAACATTGCTATCCCTTTAAGGACCTTAGATTAACATGTGAAAAGTAGAAATCCAGTTTAATGGCTATAACAATTAACCCCTTAAGGACCCATGACTTGCCAGGACCTTTGTGAGTAAACTTGTTTTAAAGGGATAGTAATGTTGCACAAAAACAGCAGCTCCAATTAATCTTCATAGTATTTGAGCCATGGAGAGTGTTATTTCAATACTGTCAGAGTTGTAGTTCAAGAGTAACTGAATGATAAACTATCCCCCTCCCACCTCATTTACCTAGTGTAAGCCACCTTCCCACAGATGTGGAATCTGGTTCACAGACCAAACAGCTCACAGCAAGGGACAATTTTCTTACTGTGAGAACAATGAAAACTCTGCCCCCCTTGACAGGTTTATGAGGTTTTTCCATTATGCTAACTGAAGATTGTCCCTCTCTGCAAGACATCTGGACACCACCTTGCTGCTCTGAGGTAAGCAGTGTTATATCAGTAAAAGGGGCGGGAGGGGGATACTTTATCATTCAATTACTCTTGAACTACAACTCTGACAGTATTGAAATAACACTCTCCATTGCCCAAATACTATGAAGATTAATTGGAGCTGCTTTTATTATGAAACATTGCTGTCCCTTTAAGGATCCATGATGGTCCTGGTATGTCATGGAATTCATGGGTCACCACGCAGCTGCACAGAGCTCTGGGACCCCTGAACTGATTTTGCAAACACTGCCAGTCTTTGAGTGCCAGAGGGGTACGCAATGCATTGCTTTGAAATGTGCTGAGTACCTCTCCGTTACTCAAAGGGTTAAAGTTAACAACATATTTAATAAAGCATGACATTATCTGTGGCCATTCAGCTCACTAAAGTAAAATGTGTGTTAACCCTTTGAGTGCCAGGGAGGTATCTATGTAACTGGAATTGCAACACAATGCATTGAATACCTCCCTGACACTCAAATGGGTAAACAAATTCACCTAAAAACAACTTGGTTTTGAAAGAGCTTTCAAAGTCTCCTATATGTTGTATTTGCCATTTTCATAAAAAAATAATAGTTTTCTGTAATTTAGTTTGATACATTATGCTAATCAAGGTACTTTCTGTCCTAGCCCTACATTACCTATTCCATTCACTTACACTGCCCAGCAACTCATTGCCCCCTCCCCTAGTATTTAGTGTCAGTAACTGGGGAGGTGCTATAGGGATAACACAGGAAGTGCTTGAACCGCATGCCTTAATTATCATAATCTATACATCTGAACTCAATAATCCTATACAATAATTCGCTAAGACTGTGTTTGTCAGAAGCCGTTATGCACGGTAGAGACGGCTGCACTTGCCGCGACTGATAACTGAATTCAAAGAGCCCCGCTCCGTTATCAGCCGCGGCGTGGGCAATCTCTACTGTGCATGACTGCACTGCGCCATTGCTGGGTGGCACTGTGGCCCGTGTACACGGGGTCTTCAACTAGTTCCTAAATAAAACAACAGATAATACAACAGGTGATTTTGAAAGTCTTTTAAAACCACCATTGTTAATTTAAGGTGACAGTGTTCTTTTACGTTTTAGAGCTTTTTTAGGTTATTTGATTCACATCAACAGCCATTGCTCGATAAAATATTAAATTATTGCTGATTTCTATGAAAATCCTTTCCTGTAATAACGCTGTTCATTAATCTAATCTATCTATCTATCTATCTATCTATCTATCTATCTATCTATCTATCTATCTGAAATACTTATTAGTATGTTAAATAATTCCTTGTGTTCACATTATGTTGAAATTTTCTTTCCAGAACAGAGGGGTTACTCACCATTATATTTTTAATACACAATATTGAGAGTACACAATGTCCAAGGTCATGCTACAGGCAGGTCTTTCCTTTAAAATATGGGTCTGAGGAGACTGTTCTAAGTATGGTAATCCCAGCCAAATGCTAATACACTCCAGGGGATTTGAAGTTCAAGATTGCATTTCAGGTCATGCAGATAAAAATCAGTCTAAAGTTTGCTGAAGTTCTTTTCAATGACCTCTTTTATAATCACAATTAGACCCCAGAGAAGTGAATAGGCTTGACAAGCACACACAGAGGAACTTTCTTGGTGGTACACACTCATAAGTCACCACTTCACAAAACGTTTGTATGTTGCATAAATCAAGGCATTGGAAATGCCTGAAACCATACTCTTTCATTTTGTATATCTATACGTTCTTCTTTATAAAGAAGGACTGTTTAATCTAATTGTTAGTACTTTGCTGATTTGTAAAAAGCACTACTGAGCCTTGCTCTATGTTCAAGCAAGTGGGATGCCATTAGTATTACATGGAGACTTAATTTTTATCCTACTTTGTAAAGTGCCTATACAATCTAAAAGTATTATCCATCATTTGTAAATTACTGTTTAACATATATCGTGGTGGACTGAATTCTATTAGCTGAGAGAATGGCAGGAATATGATTTTTTTAAAATACCCTGAATGATTTTTTCAAGCTATAACCTATTGTTGTGGATTTTCCAAAAACTTGCCTCAGAACCAACACTTGTATTGGATAAAATGTTCATGGAAAGTGCAAGATGATGTCACCGTGCATCAGCATACAAATTCATTTTAAACCTTTGAGTGCCAGAGGGGTATGCAACCCATTGTTTTTCATACCCCTCTGGCACTCAAAGGGTTAATGCAGATTTAATGTTCAGTATGATCCTACAGAATTCAGAGGTGGTAGATGCCTTTCTACAGAGCTGTTTTTTTCAGCTGGGGTACATATTTCCACCCTGAGGTTTATCCCAGTAGTACAAGACAATGGTAAGCCTCAAAGATCCTTAGAGGCCAATGAGGGCATTCTACCCTGAAGTCTCTGACAGTGAAGGATCCATTTCTCCTTCTCTGGAGTAGCACCTTCTGGATCAAGTATTACACCATCATTTATTCAACAGGTGATCTTTCTATCACAGTCACTCGGGTAGCTAGTCTACCGGACAAAGTGAAACTTGAAGGAATATACTGCATGATTTTGAAGAAACAGGGTTTATCTACTACAGTTTTTGGGTTGACACTGGAAGGGAGACTCAATGAAACCACCCTTGACAATAACCAGTCAGTAAATTCCACCAAATATTATTCTTTATTGTTCTCATTAAAAGCAACCAACGGTATGAAGACAACACATTGAAGTGACAGAGACAGAGAGAGCAAATCCATGATCCTCCTTACACTTAGTCATAGGCATGCAGTATCTACTAGAGTTACTGATCTGCTACTGAAATTCAGAGAAACAACTACATCCAGGACCTACAATAGACATTAAAAGTGGTTTTGCTTCTGGTGCAAATGAAAGAATATAGAAAGTATTTCTCCATACCATGTTTTGATTCTTTTTGGAAGAAGGACTTACAAAAGGGCTATACCCTAGTACACTCAAAGCCCAGGTATCAGTGGTTGGTAGCAACCTAGGTACACCATTTGATGAGTTTCACTTAATCCAAAGATTTGTTACATGAATCAAATGCCTAAAGCCATGGATTCCCCCATCCTTTTCTCCACTGGATGTCAACCTAGTCTCCTAAGCCTTACTCAGAGAAGCATTTGAGTCCATTTCCAGTTGCACTCTAAAAATGATTGTCCATATTCAACTCTCTAAACTAAACTGTAGTTATTCTGCAGTAACCCAACTGCACCATGGGGACAAATAAAACTAACTATTAAATTGAATTGTGCTTTGAATCCCTTGAATACTAGAGAGGTTTCCAGTGCATTATGAAGCAGTGCAATGGGGACTTCTCTAGAATTCAAGGGGATAAAAAGCTCTTTTCAAGTGTATGTGAATTTTGTTTGTCCCCTGTGGTGCTGTTGGCTTACTCCAGAATAACTACAGTTTGCTTTTATAAATATGGACCATTGTCCCTACAGACTATGCTCCTAGTGGCATTAACATCAGCACATGAAGTAAGGGAACTTCATGTTCTTCACAGCATACCAACTTATTTTGTCTTCAAAAGAAGATCCAACATCTCTTCAACTTCCTTCTGAGTTCACAACAAAGTATAATCCTATTTTCACAGAAGACAGAAAATTTCTCCTCCATCCTTGTGTCAGCATTCTTGCAATTCCAAATGAAAATCTGCGCAGACTAGATGTCAAGTGCAGCATACAATATTATCTTCACAGACGTAACTAAAACTATTATTGAAATATTGGCACAGTAAATCATGTCAGGAAAGTACAAAGCCTAATGGAAAACTTAGCTCATTCCACCAGAGCCATCACTACTACATCATAGGCTGAGAAAGCAGAGGCATCCAATGAACATATAGGTAGAGTTGTCACATGGAGAAATATCCATACCCTCATGCTTCACTATAGGCTTGATCTTCAGGCATACAGGGAGGCAGCTCTTGGTAACAAAGTGCTTCAAACGTGACCTTGAAGGAAATACATCATTTTTTTTCACCTGTCAATTTCTTTTAATTTTGGCCTCCTTTGGCAGTACATAGACTTCAAACCCTTGTATTTGTTGCTAGTGTTTTTGTCAACATCTGTTGAGGTGTATGGTTTGCCTCTGTTCAAACACTCGGAGAAGTCCTTTTTAATTGTTTCTTGCTGTATCTGGGGGGGGGGTCTCTCTCTATGTTTGCTATAAAAGGAGACCTGAAGGAAAAGGAATTAACAGGTAAGAAAAATTCTGTCATTCTTACCTATTATGCAGCTGGTTTGCCCCAAGATCAATCCAATTTTCTTTTGGCATAAGATCCTATATGAATATGAATATTAAAAATTAAAAAAGGACACATTTAACCCTATCAGTGTCAGAGAGATGTTCAAAGCAAAGAAATGTGTTGGATACCCCTCTGGTACTGGTAGAGTTTAAGACATCAGTATATCTTTATATACCACAATTAGATATACTTGTTTTTAACCAAAATTTAACAATTCTCAAATTCTTTCCACAAAAATGAAATAAATGAACCCAAATGACCTCTAAGATTGAGACCCATAATAGAAGAAGGCAGTCCATGCATCTACCGTTACACTGTTTATGCAAGGTTAGCAGGAAGGGAGCAGCCATTCAGGCTACTGTCTGAACCTATAGTTAGCCTTTTCACTTACCTTGCCCAAGTTAACCCCGCTAATGCAGCATCAAACTGGATAAAGCAATCTTGAAAACAGAGGAGTCAACTGCCTCTTACATAATTTAAGAAACTCCCCTACCAGCCCACACTATCCTAACCTGACTAACAATTAACCCCTTTGTGAGACAGGCTCTCCAGTAACAACAGCAACATAGGTTGTTAGTCAAATAAAAGGGTATTTTTGTGTACTTTCCAATAAATCCTTTTCTCTTAGTCCATGTGGAACATAAGAACCATGAGGTGAAGTTACCTCCTTCAGGACTGAAGGGCACTGACAAAGGAGCTCTCTGAGCCAGAGACTCTCATCCTGCACCACCCAGACATGTTCCATTGAATATAAAGCAAAGCTGAAAAGAAAAGAAACAGAAATGGAACAAGATATGGATTACTCTAAACCAGAGAACCCCAGTGGTATCCCCCTGCCTTGGACTCAAACCATTGGTTTATCTCCAGGAGGGAAGTCCTATGTTCCACAAGGACTAAGAGAAAAGGATTTGTCTGTAAGTACACAAAACTCCCCTTTTCTCCCAACAGAATCCATGTCAATATACCAAAATATCCACCAAGATTTCAGGGAGAGAAGCAGAATAAACCTTCCAGACACAAACCAGTTCAAACAGAAATAAACTGGTTCAACATGAACCTCAGGTGTCAATGGACACTAAAACTGTAAACCAAAGAACAGAAACCAAAATGTAACTCTTCCAAAAAATCAGAAAGAGCATCTCAAATGCACAAACGACTGCAGAACTTTCCGGCCAAAGCCGGCATCAGTGGAAGCTAACACATTAACATGATACTGTTTGACAAATGTGCGGCGGGACAACCACAATGCCAAAGACCTGATTCTTATGGGCCCAAGATGAACCCACTGGCCAGGTGGAATTCTAACCCAAAAGGGCACTGGTCTCTTCCTTAGAACATACTCTTGAGGAATGAGAGTCTTCATAAACACTCTACCAGGGAGGAAGACCAAAAACAGAGGCTTACAAAATAAAGCATGAAGTTCAGCCACCCACAGGACTGAGACAATAGCCAAGAGAATGGCAGTCTTGAGCATCAAGAAATATAGGGAAATTGAAGACAATGGTGCAGAAGGAGGCTTCTTGTTAGCCTAGTCTAGCCTAGGGCAAGAAACTAGGGAACCTAAGAGGCAGGACAGGGGAAGCCCTAACTAACTAAAAAAAACCCTGACTAACTAGGAAAAAAGGACAGACCTAACACTAACTACAGAGGTGAACAGATATATATATAAAAGAGATAAAGCACTGCATATATATATATATGGAACACAAAGAGTAAAAAAAAATATATACATGTATATATATAGAAAAAAAAAGTACAATACCACAAGAAGAGCAGGACTAATCCCACAGGATAGTAACTTGGGATCGGAGGAGGCACAGGACAAGGCAGGCAGCAAGCAAGGAAATCCTGAAGGCAGGCTGAGGTCAGGAACCGGGAGGATCAAGAAGGAAGAGCAGGAAGACAGGGAGCTCGCTGGAGGAGGAATGCACAGGTCAGGGCAGGCAACAACTTGGAAGCTGAAGGGTGCACCAACTACAGCAGACTCCAGAACAACTGAGCACTGAAGACGGGGTGAGCACTTCCTAAATAGCCCTGTTGACGCCATGAGTCAGCGCCGCCGGAAGCGCTTGTCTCTTGTGTGCCCAGACATCGGCGCCTGCTCAGAAGGGAGGATGAGGCCAGAAGGGAATGCGGCAGCCATCCGGCTCGGCGCCACGACCCAACGAGGTACTGACACTTCTGAAGTATTCCCCAAACCAGGTTCAGATCCCATGGAGGAGTGGGATCCCAAAAGAGCCACCCCTTGGACTAAAGTTTGAACATCAGACAGGTAGTACCTCTGGATAAGGCCAGTAGGAGCTGAAATCTGAACTTTAATAAGTCCAGTTTCTTTCTGAAAATCCAAGACCTCCAGAAGTTGAAAAGGTGGCAACTGTGACAGTGGATCCACAAACCACTTATAGAACAGGGACCATACCCTGTGATACACCTTGGAAGATACTAGCTTTCGAGTCTGTAGCATGATGGCAATGAAAGAGTCAAAGACCATTTTCTCAAGATGCTAGTCTCAAAAGCCTAGTTGTCAAAGTCAGATTATCCACCTGCGGATGACACAGCAGACCCTGAAACAAAAGATACAGATGCTGAGGGAGCTGAAACAGCTCCACCAAAGACAGACTGAGAACCTCTGAAAACCAGGCCTCATCAGGCCAGAATGGGGCAATCAGCATGACACAAGCCTGCTCCATCCTAATTTTTCTCAGCACCATGGGAAGCAGGTGAACAAGATGGAACACATGGAATGAAAATCATATCAACCATGAGAGCAAGAAGATGCCAGGACATGGAACAGGTCTAAGGAACCTTGTGGTTAAGGTGAGAGGCCATTAGGTTCACCAAAGGGAGACCCCACAGACAAACTATGGAGTATATTACACTCGTATTAAGCTACCAATTGTTGAGATATAGACTCTGGCAACTTCTACAATTGCCTACCCCTGGAATGCAAAAAGTGGTGAGAATCGAACGAACTTCAGCCCACATGGCCTCACTCCTGGTCCCTCCCTAGAGGTTGATATAACAACTGCTGTCACATTGTCAGACTGGATCCACACTGGGGACCGCTGGAAGGACTAAGACCAATTCTACAGAGCTAGACAAATCACCCAAAGCTCCAGAACATTTATGTACAGAGCGCTCTCAAGTCTGGAACAAATACCCTGAGCCAATTAGTAACTCAAAGAGATGCCCCAGTGTCCAGCCCAGACAATGACCCAATTTGGCATAACTAGTGGCCATCCCAAGGACAGTTGAGGCCTCTGAAGCCACCAACTAAGGTCCCCCTTCATCCTGTTGGACAGAGACATGACACGTAAAGTTGGAGCTGATACTTTGACTCATTCCTAAGAATTTTCAGCTACAACTCTTGTGTCTGCAATTGAGCAAATGGGACTTCTTCTAGAGCAGAGACTAGGTAGCCTAGTATCTGCATGTATTCCCACACCATTGCAGATGGCCAGCCTGAAGGAACAACAAACAAATCTCATCATACAGTAGAAAAACATTCCCCAGAAGAATGTGGACTCTCATACAGAGAAAGTGGAGGATGAGAATCCAACTGTGTTGCTCCAGAATGGACATGTTGGACTGACCCTGAGTGCACAAGGCCTCCTTTGACCCTTTAGAGTTTATCCATACAGGAGGTCAAAGGTACCCCTTGAGAGCAGATATGAGCCACGAGGGCTGACACGACCTTTGTGTGTACTCATGGAGCAGATGCCAACCAAAAGGTAAGAGTAGTGAACTGAAACTGATGATTTTGGAAAGCAAACCAAAGATAAGGCTGATGTGGATAGGAATGTGCAGATAAGTGTATTTTATGTCTAGGGATGCCAGAAATTACCCATGCCACATGTGAGCAATGACGGAGTGCAAGGACTCAATCTTTAACAGTGGAGAGAGCAGAGGAATAAAAGTGGGTGTATCACGGTCGATAACATGACTCAAACAGATTTTGGAGGGTGCAGGGTGTCCCATGGACTAGAACTAACTGATGAAATTAGGGATGTATTACAGAATAGTAGTAGCCACTGAGTAAAAGGGAAATAGAAAACCATAGAAATCCCTAATTTGTCATAGATTGGTAAAAAATGGTTAAAGGGGTTAACATGGACCCCCTGAAGTCTTAATAGCCTTGGACTTCCCTATGTCTCCCCTAGATTCTGATCAGTGGCGTAACAATAGGGGTCGCACCTGAGACCGGGCCCGCCACTCTCAGGGGCCCGGCCGCCCCCTGCAACCCCCTCGCCACCCGCCCGCAGCACAGCTGATGTCCCGGCGGCCAGCGCTCGAGTGATGCAGAGCGCTGGGAGATGACATAATCTCCCAGCGCTCTGCATTACTAAGGACTGCGCGGGAGCATGTCACACACACCGCTAGACCACCAGGAGGTAGGAGGACGGGGGACAGTAGGGGCAATGTGGCGATGGGGGCATTATGGAGATTGGGGGGAAATGCGGAGAATGAGGGGCATTGTGGAGATTGGGGGGAAATGTGGAGCATGAGGGGCATTGTGGAGATTGGGGGGAAATGTGGAGCACGAGGGGCATTGTGATGGGGGCATTGTGGAAGGGGCAATGTGGAGGTGGCCAATGTGGTTGAGGGGGGCCAATGTGGTCGGAGGGGGGCCCGTGGCAATTCTTGCACCAGGGCCCCGTGACTTCTAGTTACGCCTCTGATTCAGATATAGTCTGGAGACCCCCTAAACAGAAAAGTAAATACAGTCAAAGTACTAGAAAGGTAGACTAAAAGTACTCATAAAACCTTAAAAGTACTTACCTGACTGCAAGAGGTTAATGAAGCAAACATAAGGTAGCCATCCAGTAGGAAGTAGTATCCAAAAAGGAAGAGGGTCAGTCAAAGACCATCTTTTCCGCTGCCAAAAAGCCTGTGAAGAAAAAGAAATGAAGCAATAGCTCTCCAGACATCGCTAAATGGTGCTCCAGTATCCAGGATTAAAGGTTACAATAACCCTTAACCCCCTCTTACTGCCTCTGGAACACACACCGATGCAAGAGAAGTGTCAGAATAGTGTTCTGTGTTGCAAGCAATATGGCTGCTGCTTGCACCCTTTATTAAAGGCACTGTGACCCAAAAAAGTGAAGTTTCATAAAAATAATAAAAGCTAGAAAGAGTTGCTAAAAGTCAATAAGCAAGAATGTAATCACCACTGCCAAGTAACAGGGCCACAGGCTCCTTCTTCTGCTGTGTCAATGGGAGAGAAAAATATGTTAAATAATTAACCTGCGCCACAAGGAACCCATATTATTAAATATATTGCCACAGATAGAAGTTCTTGGAGCCCGTCTACTCTCTCAACTTGAGAGGAAATCAGTCAAAAAATTATTATGGGGTTTGAAGACCCAATATTAATTTAAATATTCACAAGAGAGGTTTCTTCCAACCCTATCCCCTTCTCCATAAGAAGAGAGGCTTAAGTTAAACATTTTCACTTACCTTGGAAGTGAAGTTCCTTTGTGTCTCACTGATATCCTGATCCTCTCCACCATTGTAAAAATTGTTTTAAAAATGTAATTTAAAAAAGAAAAGTGAACAAAAAGTTAAATATTCATGGGACCACTGCTGTTTGGACACCTCCCTTTAATTTAATTAATAGAGGGTCTCTGGACTCCATATTAATGTAAAACAGAATAAATGAATATTGGGTCTTTAGACACAATCTGAATTCATCTGTTGAGATGGAATAATATATTACTATGGTGTATATGGACTCCATATTCCTTATTCTTTTCAGCTTGGGACAAAATAAATAAATACATAAAGAATCAGAGATCTTTTTTTGTTGTTTAATTTGTTCAGGGTGGGAATACACTTTCCCTTTTTAGGTTCTAAAGAAATAATATGGAGTCTCAAGACCCCATATAATATATTAGCACTTTGCATCCCCAAAATGTATTTAAGGCAATTTCAGAAAAATCCACAGGTGCTGGTATGACTGGAATACATTGTTCTGCAATGTGTTCCAAGCCAGTCTGACAACATAGGTGTAAATCATAGGTCAGGTTTGAATAGTGGGCAGTGGCAGGGATTTCTTTATTAATGCTTGTGTTGCTATCAAGCAAGTAATGTGTTGCAAGCACGCCTGGAAATGGTGGGGTTAATGATGGTCTCCATTAGCGAGATGGGTGTTTTGGGGCACTTGAGATCATTTGGGGTGCAG
The DNA here is from genome assembly GCA_037306005.1 of Rhinophrynus dorsalis. Taxonomy (NCBI): domain Eukaryota; kingdom Metazoa; phylum Chordata; class Amphibia; order Anura; family Rhinophrynidae; genus Rhinophrynus; species Rhinophrynus dorsalis. Next base: position 223,334,037 of record CM074718.1, on the reverse strand, counting down.
GGTTTGACTTTCAGTCAACTAAATTTAGCTGTTTTAAACCTTTGAGTGCCAGAGGGGTATGCAACGCATTGCTTTGCAATGCATTGCATACCCCCTGGCACTCAAAGGGTTAAATGTCTAAACTAGCAATGGAAATACCATGAAATGTAATCACTTGAATGGCTGTTTTATATAGTGAATTTCAGTGTACTATGGGTTGTTTTATTGGCTCCTCATCTATCGTGAGGTGGATGGTTTGACTAAAAAAGCACCTTGAGATTTTGAGACAGACAAGACATTCTTCTAAAAGTAATCTAGGCCATAATTATAAATGAATATATATATATATATATATATATATATATATATATATATATATATATATGGTAAAAAATGTTAAAAATTAAAACCACCATTAAGTTTTCATTCAGATGCAGATTAGAGAACTTTAACTTTGTAATTCTAGTGCTTTGTGCATCACAGTTTACTATAATGCAAAGTACGAAGCTAAAGCTCTTCAAAGTATTACACAGCTATTCCATACTTCTGATTGCATAACAGAGAAAGTTAACTTTGGCTTATAATTTCAACCATTTTTCTGTGTTTAAAAAAGCTTTATTGATTAAGGAAATATGGGAATTACAAAGGGAAAATAAGAAAGGAATAAACACAGTTACAGTAACAGGATGTACACAGTGAGCTGACAAAAAAAACACAATAAGGTTGTCATAAAGCATATTAAAAAAGTTTAAAGGCAGATAATTTCAGCTATCTTTTAATACCCTGTACCTTTATTCTGCTTCTTACCTACCTGACTTGTGCCTCTGGGAACCCTGGTGCTTCTATCAATGAGCAAGTGCAGCTTTACTCATGGACAGTAGTCTGAGCAAGGTCACACTTGCAGCTGACGCTGCTTCCAAACTATGTACCTCAGTATCTCTCTAGCAGATCTCCACAGCAGCTTTTGGTGTTTTCATAATATACCAACCAGTGACTCCTTGGTAGTCCAAAATCAATATTGTCAAGTAACTGTCCCAACATAGGATATAGGGACTAAAGACGAACACTAATGGAATGCCTGGGATAGACATAAGTCAAATATGAGAAGTATGTAAGATTGTATATTTAATTTAGAAAATATGCAGATTGGATTGGCCAATTGAATCTTATCTGCTGTTAAAATCTATGTTCACTGGCTGTGATTGACTAAGTCAGTCATACCATAATATCTTATTTGTTAGAAATGTAGGCAGACACCATCACCAAATTTAGCATGAACATTTTCTTGTTGCAAACTGCCTATTTTGCAAACATTGCCAGCTATACCGATATACAAAAAAGGGCATTTCCAAAAGCGCTACTTTACTTTATAATTTAATGTTACTTTTTACAACTATTTGTAATGCACGCATATACAATAAGGTTAAAATGTCTTCATGATATTTTGCATTGAAAGATGAGCTGTATAGCAGTACTAGGCAACTCCCATAGTTCCCCACCAGTAATTGGCTTCTATTGTTGTATAGTATATGACTGAGAAACATTACTACCATAAATGCTGAGAAGTTGAATATTACAGGAGACAAGAGAGAGAGGAAGAGTAGCAGTGTTGGGAAGAAGGTGAGAGCTCCAGAAACAGGAGGCAAGGCTACTGATAACCAATGCAGTGGACGAGAGTGGCAGGCATGTCAGACATCAAAGGGAGGACAACATCAAAGTTAGTATCTGTTCTTCATCCAAAGCTAATAAGACAAAAGCCACTGGAGGAGACAGTCAAAAAGGTCAAGCTGGAAATGGAGGGCATCCTGCTGGGAGTGGAGGAAACAGGACAGTAGATTTGGTGTCTCAAGCTGAGAAGACCAGATGTAGGGAAGGACAGAACAAAACAGGCCAGGCTGAAAGAATAAGCCAAGTGTGTTGGCACTGCACTACAAGCCTCCAAAATACAGTACCAAACTTACCTATAAAGAAAACTGTGTGTTGAATGAAACTGGCCAACATCCTGGAAAAATACCCTGGAAAAAGACAGTCAAACAGGTAAAAATACATGATTCAGAGTACATTATATGAGAACAGGAGGCAAAGACCATCAGAACATTCGAAAAAGTGAGTTCATATTAGCCCTAAAATCCAAATTAGAGAGAATAATCTAAACCAAGAATCAGACCTAATTTTAAAGATTGTAAAATTTCCCCTTTTATGCCTGGACAGTCTTTCTTGTTTGTTTTTAGTTGTTTTGTTGTTTTTTTAATGAATATTCATATATTGAGCAGGCATGCTTGAAGAAAATGATGAAATAGTCGCCGAATGTCATACCAACAAAAACTAGATTTATACAACACCCAAAGTAAAAAGGACATTGGTTCATCCATCTGTATATGCTGGGGGAGGGATGTATGAATCTACTGGAGCAGCTCAATGTTTGCACTGTGAAATTGTCTTCCTACTCATGTACCTGCATTCCCAGTGTAGATACTAGAGCATATGGATACTTTTGTGCAAAGTTATGACACTTTGCTCCATTTTAGCAAAAGACAGGAATGTCCAAAACATTCATGCAATCCTACTTATCCCTCCTCTTGGTACAAACTGCTTACAGAGGAGAATTTGCGTCTTAAGTATTTTAGCAAATTGTCATTAGGCAGAAATAAACTAAGAAATCAGTTCTGGAGTATAGTTTCATATGAAATCATATCAATACATCCCCTCTGTTATCTTGGAAGCCAGCTGTAATGCTTTCAGTCAAGGCTGCACAAGATATATAACATAGATGTTCTCATTAACATTATGCAACCAAAGTCAGAGATAATAGTTGTAATATAAACTGCTTCTGAAAATCCTATAATATTGTGTTACAGCTTACACTGCCCATTAGTACTGATGCATTATACTGGTTTTTGTTGGACTTCTTATGCACACTGGGTCTGTTTCACTAATAATGATTCTCTGTTCGCTACATACCCAAATGCAGAAACTATCCCACAACACTCAGTATAGATCTGCAATGGAGATGCTTATTTTATCACACAACTAGACCAACTCTTCTTTTCCATCTCAAATTCGAGAAAGTTCTTGTTGGGAAGTGTTGCTTGTTTTACTCAAGGTGATGGTAAAATAAACTTCTCCACTGCCATGGATTTCTTGCTGGATTCTAAACATCCTACAGACCATGCAGTGTAGCTGTTAACCCCAAAGCATGCCTTGCATGACATATGTAAAGGAGCAGTACAGGGGCTGACTGACAGTAACCAGGTCCCCCAGGGGAAATGGATGTTATGGGCCCACTTTACACTGCCCCCAGTTATTCCCAACCCACATTTATGTCCCACCACCAGCTACTGCTCTGCCCCACCATTGCAACTCAACCATTTAGCTAATTTTATGATTGGCATTAATGTTGTGAAGTAAGACAAGTGAAACCACCATGCTTACAATTGAAATTGAACGGCACTAGTGATACACAGAGTGTTTCTTAGACCCAAGACTTAGAAATACTTGGATCAGGTTAATGATGGACCTCAGATTAGGGTTATTATACTCACAAAATGCTTATATAAAGTATGTTTTAAAAATAAAATTTCTAATATAGTAAACATATTGGGAATTTAAAAGATACCGAAGAGAGAACGACATTTGAATAAAGATGATCAGCTTTTTCAGAAGCTTGACTAAATAAGGACTTTCTCTCATATTACCAAAACTTCATATAACATTTACTGTATTTTCCCCTAATTCACATTGACCAAGGTCCTCATGTGATTTTTTTAACATGTGTTTGCATATAATGGATTTATCTCTTTCCCTCTCTTTGCCTTTTATACTTCCCCCTTCTCCACTTTATTTTCACAGTGACAAAGAGATTTTACAGTTCTTAAACTCATGTGATCTGTAGCTTATCAGTTTGTGTTTTCTTAACCCATGTATTGCCTCTCTCATCTTTCATGGATGTTTTCATTCTGATAATTAGTAATGCTTTTGACTTGATAAAGGAAAGTTGATACATTCAAAAGCTTGTCCTGCAAACTGAATGATAGCTCAATAAAAATGGTATTGTCACATACTGTGATACTCATTCATTTTTCATCTACAGCAGCGGGCTAATATGGCTTCTCTAAGTTAAGTATTAAAAAAATAAAATAAAACATAAAACACACACAAACACACCTCTCGCTACCTCTGCAGCTTTGACCTGACCTTATTTTCCCTATATCATTGTGGCTCTTCATTGTGACCCATAAAGTGGAAGTGAAGATCATGTGAGACAGCAGGCAATCAGAAAAAAGGGAAGGTATGTTTATTAGTTCACTGCATGTCTGGATCACTAGCTGGCTTAGAAGCTGCAGAATAAAGCTGTCATGTATACGAGTTGCAGTCACCAATTACTTAAATTCCCCTTGTGGGAATAGCTGTCAGCCCTATGTTTTTTTTATTTTTGTTCCTACCAGCTCTCCTTATTTTTTGCTTTTGGTCTTGTTTTCTATTGGGCCCTGAGGATTTTTAAGGTCCTCCCACCTTTTGATCTTGGCCCGATTATCAAGTTTGTACTCTACATTGTGGTTCCTGCTTTTTCTCCATTCTGACCTTGGCTCCATTTTGGTATTGACTTCCCGATTGTCTTGATCCCTGGTTACGTTTGACTTTGGCTTATCTCTCCTGGTGGTTCTATTCGCTCCCAGTTTGACCCTTGGCTATCATCCTGACTCTGGCTTTTGACTCCCTGCGTTGTGTTCCGTAGCTCCCTGTGATTTTGGCCTGCACAACCAAGAAAGTGGCTTTTTGTTTGCCTTACCTTCCTGCTCTGGGTTTGCTGTATCTCCTGCCTAGCAACCGCAGCCGCACTGGGTTTCCTTCCCGGGGCCTCTAGTCCTCCTCTCTATGTTAGCACTTCTCTGATGGCTCTCTCTCTATCGCTCTCTCCTGCTTCCAGCTGGGTGTTAGTGGGCTTGCCTCTCTGCTCTGCCAGCAGAGGCCCTGCTGCTGTCGGCAGTAGCGGTTCAGACTCACCTCGTAACAGCAGTAAGGAGCAGAGGGTTTGGGTTGCTATTGCCTGCCCTCCTCTCTGTAGTCTTTATCCGGTAATTTGGGCAGTGCCTTAGTGAAGTAGCTAGGGGAGTCTCTGTATTGGTTGCAGGTTTGTGGCTATTGTACATTTCTCCAGCTACCTAGATTTGCCAGTTCTAGGGTATTGGCAGTTCTGGCCGTTATGCATCCTATTGGCCTGTGTGGTGCCTTTGTTTCCTAATGGACACTTTAGGGGTTTCTGGTCCAGTTTACCCAATTGGGGCAATTACCAGCTGGGATTCCTTTTCTGATCTAGCCTGAGGGGTCTCCGCTAGTTTTTCTCTTTAACCCTGGGTTCTTGCATTTGTTTGCCTCTCAGTCTTAGTCTTTCTTGTGTGCCTTATTCAATCCCAGGGTTGAGGTCCTAGTAGTCCTAGCCCGCAGAGTGATAAAGGGACAGTGTCTCCTTGCCCTATCAGCTACCAGTCCTGGTTGTGATTTCTGATCACTTTAGGGAAGCCAACACTACAGGGGTCAGTAGTCTTATTACTGTAGTGCAGCTTCCAGTATCAGTTGTTTCTTCGCTCCTGTTCTCCTCTCCTACTAGCAAGTTTATTGGGTTCCCTTAGGACATCTCTGGATCTTCCCCAGGGCATCAGCCTCCCATCCTGGTCTGGGCCCAAACGCAACTAGGGTTGGACATCCGGCTTCGTGGCCAGCACCTTTAAATGGCTTTGGCCACAGCAAGGGGGTCTGTTGACCGGCATCACTCACAAGCTTCGCTCTCTAGCTTCGCTCTCAAGCATCCTTCGCTCCAGAGACACCCCAATCCATGACACATTAATCGGTCCATACTATGGATCCTACAGATCTTGCTGGATTGATCGACAAACAGGATCATCATGAAAATCATTTACACAGCTTGGAGAGAAAAATGAGGCTATTCTGGAGATGCTGAGAGGATCTACAATTTCTGCAGCTCCATCAGCTAAAGCCCCTCCAGCTACTACAGCTTCTCTTCCTTTGAAACTCCCATTACCAGAAAGATATGCTGGGTCCACGAATCTGTGCAGAGGATTTATTAATCAGTGTCTATTACATTTTCATACTTACCCTCAAAGCTTTGTTTCCTATGCTGTTAGGGTTTCGTTTGTTATTTCTTTGCTTACTGACAAAGCCCTAGAGTTGGCATCACCGTTTGTGGATCAAAATTATCCGCTACTCCAGGTCTCAGAAGCCTTTTTAAAGAATTTTCATATGATCTTTGACATTCCCAGTAGAAGGGCTACTGCTGAAGCATTCTTATTAAAGCTCCATCAAAATTTCTGCACAGTTGGTGAATTTGAGATTGAATTTTGGACCCTGGCATATGAGACCAACTGTAACCAAAATGCCCTCAAAGCTGCTTTCCATAGAGGTCTTCATGACAGAATTAAGGACACCCTCATGTGTTGAGAAATCCCAGAATCTTTGGAAGACTATCTCGCTTTGCCTAGAACTTGACCATCGGATCAGAGAACAACAACTAGAACGAAATACCCAATAGAAATAGGTGGGGTATCCAAGCTTTCAGAGACTGAAAAACATTGCCACCGTTCATTAGGCTTATGTCTATATTGCAGGAATAAAGGTCACTTTCTGTGACAATGCCCTAAACGACCGGGAAACTTCAACGCTTAGAGATTGTCAGAGGAGAACCTCTAAGTGTTAACTCTACTAACTCCTCTTATTTCACTTGTATGATGGTTCCTATTTCTATTCAGTGGGATATCAATATGGTATCTCTTGATGCTTTTATTGACTCAGGGGCCACGGGTATATTTATGGATACCAGTTGGGCCAATTGTCACAACATTCCGTTACGACTAAAGTCTTCACCACCCCTGGTCTCATCCGTTGATGGAAAACCTTTATGCCCAGGTATGATTCTGCAAGAAACCATACCATTATGCTTGACTACTGGTATTCATAATAAAGAAACCATCTCCTCTCCTCATTCCCCGGTTATTCTGGGACTCCCTTGGCTACGTCTTCATAACCCCTCCATTGATTGGAATACCGGACAGATTGCTACATGGGGTCCTTCTTGCTTTCACTTCTGTCAACAGTCTGTCTCTCCGGTAGTGGCCGCAACCACTATTAGTTCTAAATCCAGCAACTTATCTGTTCCCAGTCCCTACCTACAGTTTACTGATGTTTTTTCTAAATGCCAGCCTGAAATTCTTACTCCTCATCGAAGTTACGACTGTGCCATAGAACTCTTACCCAGAACTATACCACCTAAAGGTTGTACTTTTCTTTTATCTCCACCTGAAAATCAAGCATTGGCAGAATATATTAAGGAACAACTGGCTTTATCAGGCCTTCCTCCTCCCCAGCGGGGGCAGGGTTCTTTTTTGTGATAAAGAAAGATGGATCATTACACCCCTGTACTGATTACAGGGGGCTCAGCAAAATAACCATTAAAGGGATCGTAATACTTAGTTTTAACTTTATTTTATTTTGCAGGCATTAAAAAAACATGAAGAACGATATAAGTCTTATCTCTCAAACCTTTATGGTTTATGAGATATTCACAAGCAAAGTTTCCCCCTCCCGCCCCTTTTACCTAGTGTAAGCTTTCTCTCCTCAGTTGTGGAATGCAGTCCATAGACCAGACAGATAACAGCAGGGGACACTCTTATTCCTATGAAAAAAATTAAATCCCTGCCCCCCTTGACAAGTTTTTCAGGTTTTTCCCTTATCTTAATTGAAGATTGTCCCTCTCTGCAGTCTACCTGGGCACCTCCCTTCTGCTCTGGCTGAAGTGTGACATCAGTAAAAGGGGTGGGAGGGGGACACTTTGTCATTGAATTACTCTGGAACTACAACTCTGACAGAATTGAAAAAACACTCTCCAAAGTCCAAATACTATGATTAATTAGAGCTGCTTTTATTATGAAACATTACTATCCCTTTAAGAACAGTTACCCCCTGACACTAATTGCGGAACTTCTGGACCTATTGAAAGGATCCTCAGTCTTCACTCTCTTGGATCTCCAATCAACATATAATTTGGTTCGTATTAAATCCGGCAATGAATGGAAGACTGCGTTCAATACTAAGTATGGCCATTACGAATATATGGTCATGCCATTCGGGCTATTCAATGCCCCAGCAGTGTTTCACAACTGTCACGGAGTGACTTAGGAATAACAACACTGACAAGTACAAATATGGCAAAACAATTATCTTTATTAAGGATAGCACAATAATAAAATAAATAGCACTTCCCCAACCTTCACAGGGCTAGATATGAGGATAGTGACTGGACACTTCCTCAACTTTCACAGGGTAGGTTAGGACAAGGACAGATCATCTGACCGGAGGCAGATAGATTACCACTCTGACTGCCGGTAAGCTCTACTAGCAAGGAAGGTAGTAGCTACTAGTACAGGAGCAGCTGTAAAGCCCCTGGAAACAGAAGGAATTCCCCTAAAACGCTAGGGTTACTAGACGGGCAACAGAGGCAGAATCTCCCTAGAACGCTAGGGTGACTGGACAGGCATTAAATCTGCTAATTCCTTCATACGTTGTTTCCTTTGCCAACTACCTGCTGATAAAAAGGTCCCAGGGATACAGCATTTATGTGCCTCCCACACCAGAGGGACTGCCATATCTGGAGAGGTATTAAGCCTGAAGTAGTCCTCCAAATCCCTCCAAACCCATGCCTGGACCTCATCATTACCAAGGAGAGAATCGTTCAACCTCCACCTCCCCAGGGGCTTAACCAAATTGGCAAAGGAAATTGGTAAAAGAACAGGGGCGTGATCTGACAGGGTAATCGGGACTATCTGGGCATCTTTAATCTGGGACAAATGGAACTGGCTAACATAAAAGTGATCAATTCTTGAATACGAGTCATGCCGAGCAGAATAAAACATATAATCCCTAGAATCCGAATTAAGCCATCGCCAGGCATCAACTAACTGCAAGGAGGGAAGCAATCTGGGGAGACATCTAGGAGGCTGCCGCATCTCAGAACGCCCCACCTGTGAATAATCAAGAGTCACATCCACACCGTATTAAAATACCCCCTAGAAGTAAGATCCCAACACCAAACTGCTCCAGCTTCGAAAGGACAGTCTTGAAAAATCCAGTCTGTGCCGTATTAGGTGCATAAATAGTAGCAAGCGTAACCGGGGAGTTTGCAATAGCGCCCTTCAGAAACAAAAAAGCTTCCCTGATCATCTTCCAACACTTCAGAACATACCCAAGGGACCACCCTCCCTATCATGATAGCCATACCCTTACGTTTCTCCTCGCTGGAAGCTGTCCACACCACAGGGAAATGTTTAGATATTAAGCTAGGATGCAAACCCCATTTCAAGTGTGTTTCTTGCAAATAGGCAATATCAGCATTGCAATGTGTAAGTTCCCTGAGGATCATTGACTTCTTCTCTGAACTATTCTAACCCCTAACATGGTAGGAGGTAAATTTAAAGGCCTGCAACACCAGGAAAGTCAGTATAAGCAGGCAGCCAACCAGCAGACAGGGATAGTCCCCAAAATCGGTCAGGTCCAGCACATGTAGGGGAGGGATGGGGGCGGGTAGGGAAGGGAAAGGGAAGAGGAGAGAGGAAGCAGAGACAAGAAGAAAGAGAAGTGAAGGAGAATGGGAAAGAAAAAAAGAAAGAAAGCAGAGAAAATACAATAAATGCCACGGTGCAAACCAGATGAACCAACATGATCCAACTGGGAGCACATTGGAACAGTGTGGCAAGGGCCCTCCGGCCCATGTAATACCACATACAAAATGTACCTACTAAATCCACCATTAGGAGGAAGAATCAAACACATCAGAGACCCCCATACCCAGCCCTATAACAAAATCATCTATACTTCACCCTCGAAAAGCAAACAAATCCTGCATATCCCCACCCCCCCAGCTTGAAAACTCCGGATTCCCTAAACAAGAAACAATCCACTGTCCCAAGAGCCAGCCAGCCTCCCAGAGCCAGAAGATAGGAGCAGCAGCCTATACAGCCATCCATGTCCCATCACCGGACCCAAGGGACCTGCCCCCACCTGCTAATCCAGAGCAGTAACAATAAGATAACATCCTATACCAAAACCTAACCACCTGCATACCATTTGACCCGTACAATAATGCCCTTACACTCCCGGTTATCAGGGACCCATCCCCCCAGTTAAACCCCAAGCCCGCAAGTGCCAATACTGGCATCTACTGTAGGATGCTCACCCTCCAGCTAGGCTAGGCCCACAAATCAGACAATGACCCCAGCCCCCTCCACCCTCCAACCACCCCGTAGGTAAGGCAAAAAAAAAAAAGTGAAGATAACATTAAAGTAAAAAACAGAAAGCCCATCCGGGTAACCTGGTCAACATAGAGGATGGCATCCGAGGCATCTCTCCATCCCAGGCAGCAAATGGCAAAGAGTCCAACGTCAACACCCAGCAAAATTTAAAGTGTCTGTCTCCGCCAACGACAATCCTCCAGGCATCAGCAAACACATACAGAACCCAAGGCGAAGGCCATGCCTCCACAAGACAATTCCACAGGTCAGCAGCATCCAAGGAAAACAAAATGGATGTAGTGGATGCAACCCTCTCCCGAAGCAGAGGCCTTCAGGGCAGGTTGGCCTCGAGCATCCGGTGGTGTGTCTCTGCTCTTCTTGCACCTAGGTTTCTCTGCCTCCAATTGCCAGCACCAATGCTGATTTTCAGCAAGTTGGGGACGGGGGTCTTGCACGTTCTTTTCCACAGGATCCGGCATAGGAATGCCCAGTGTCAAACAGAAACCTACAGCTTCTTCCAAAGTGCAAATAGTGGCCGAGTGTCCCTCGTGTTGGGCCATGAGCAGAAAGGGAAACCCCACTTATATTTGACCCCAAACTTCCTCAGATGTGTAGTCAGGGGTTTAAGTAGTTGTCTCAAAAGTAAAGTATAAGGGGAAATATCTTGGAAAATTTGTAGGTCAATTCCTGCATATGTAACATAGTCATTGTTCCTACAGGCCTCCACAATAGCTGACTTATCCTGAAAAAAATGCAATTTGCTCACCACGTCTCTGGGGGGATCCCCAGGTAGACCACGCGGCTTCAAGGCCCTATGCGCTCTTTCAATAAGGATAGAAGAAGGGTCCTCATGATCCAAAATATAAGCGAAGAGAGACTGCAGGAATTTGGGTAAATCCTTAACGGGAGTAGATTCAGGTACCTATTTCACCCGTAAATTATTACTTCACCCCCAGATATCCAGGTCATCCAAACGATATTGCAGGTGATCGATAGTGTCCCATTGTTCTAAATAGAATCGTTCTAAGTTATTAAATTGAGTCTCCAGCTCCATCTGCGATTCCTCCAACAGCTCAACCCTGGAGGATATGGACTGGATATCCCTTCGGAGATCTGCCAGTTACAACCGGAATGCAGATGTAATGCCATCCACAATAACTTTCATATCTTCCTTAGTAGGCAAGGATGCTAAGACATCTGGAGCAAGCTACAGTCACAGGGTATTCAGCACCTCTTCAATGGAGTCCATTTCTACTCACCCTGGTGGAGTTCACGCCTTTTCAAGCTGCTTCAGAGCGGCTCCCACAAAGTGCGGCATCGAGCTACCCACATTTGGGAGCATCCCCTCTTTTTTGGAGGCATGGGCTACAAAAATTCCCAATTCAGACAGGAGAGGCCACAAAAAATGGGAGGGCACATGTAAAATTCACAAGGGGAAAAGCATTTAAAAGAGCAAGGGCCTGGGAGCTCAAGTCTCACACGTCCGACTCCATTCGTGGCTAGCCACGCCCCCTCTTGTTTTTTATTTTTCTTCCTAACAGCTCTCCTTATTTTTTGTTTTTGGTCTTGTTTTCTATTGGGCCCTGAGGGTTTTTAAGGTCCTCCCACCTTTTGATCTGGGCCCGCTTATCGAGTTTGTACTCTACATTGTGGTTCCTGCTTTTTGCTCTGTTCTGACTTTGGCCCCGTTTTGGTATTGACTTCCTGATTGTCTTGATCCCTGGCTACATTTGACTTTGGCTTATCTCTCCTGGTGATTCTATTTGTTCAATATTTGACTCCCTCCGTTTTGTTCTGTCGCTTCCGGTGATTTCGGCCTGTATGACCAAGTAAGTGGCTTTTTGTTTGCTGTATCTCCTGCCTAGTAAGTGCAGCCGCACCAGGTTTCCTTCCTGGCACCTGTAGTCCTCCTCTCTGTGTTAGCACTTATCTGTCAGCTCTCTCTCTCATGCTTCCAGCTGGGCGTTCGTGGGCTTGCCTCTCCACTCTGCCAGCAGAGGCCCTGCTGCTGTTGGCAGTAGCGGTTCAGCCTCACCTCGCGCCAGCAGTAAGGAGCAGGGGGTTCGGGTTGCGATTGCCTGCCCTCATCTCTGTAGTCTTTATCTGGTACTTTGGGCAGTGCCTTAGTGAAGTAGCTAGGGGAGTCTCTGGATTGGTTGCAGGGTTTACTTGTGGCTATTGTACATTTCTCCAGCTACCTAGTTCCAGCAGTTCTAGGGTATTGGCAGTTCTGGTCGTTCTGTACCCTACTGGCCTATGCGGTGCCTCTGTTTCCTAACAGACACTTTAGGGGTCTCTGGTCCAGTCTACCCAGTTGGGGCAGCTGCTAGCTGGGATTCCTTTTCTGATCTAGCCTGAGGGGTCTCCACTAGTGTTTCTCTTTAACCCTGGGTTCTTGCATTTGTTTGCTTCTCAGCCTTAGTCTTTCTCATGTGCCTTTGGATATTATTCAATCCCAGGGTTGTGAGCTTGCAGTGTGATATAGGGACAGTGTCTCCTTGTCCTATCAGCTACCAGTCCTGGTTGTGATTTCTGATCACTTTAGGGAAGCCTACACTACAGGGGTCAGTAGTCTTATTACTGTAAAGCAGCATCCAGAATATGTTGTTTCTTCGCTCCTGTTCTCCTCTCATACTAGCAAGTTCTTTGGGTTCCCCTAGAACATCTCGAGCTTCACTGGGACATCAGCCTCTCATCCTGGTCTGGGCCCCGGCGCAACTGGAGTCAGACATCTGGCTTCGCGTCCAGCACCTTTACACGGCTTTGGCCGCAGCACGAGGGTCTGGTGACCGGCATCACTCACAAGCTTCGATCTCAAGCATCCTTCGCTCCAAAGACACCCCAATCCTTGATAATAGCTTGTTAACTTGAATGGATCAGGTTGTGTGTGAGAGGGGTATGCATTGCCTGTATATGGTTTGCCTTTGGATCACATTTCATAAGAGTCCAAAAGCTATTCTGCAGCTTCTTGGAGAAGGTATGGTCAGGGTTAGTGTTTGACAACCAAATGAATGGTCTGGTGTTTCTTCTAGGCAGTGATCTGGTTGTGATGGAGTATCCCTGTCAGTAGGTTCACCAGAAAGCTGCAGGATAGCCTCCATCCTTGCTACCATTATATGGAAGTGAACCCTAGACAAAACATATACAAGCAACGGATAGCTGTCTTATACACAGGGCCAAGCTCTACTTCTACCCGAGACCCACAACAATAGTACCCCTTAGTGGTGGCCATGGCACAAAACCTAGTCAGCATTTGTCAGTTTATTCATATGATTTGTACTCTATAACTGTCCTTTTCACCACATCTGTTGGCATGGCTCTCTTACTGCGCTTGGCATCAACTTTAATACAACACACTACACCCTGCTCTTGCTGCTCCACAAGTGTGGATGCCCAGGGTTCATGCATCCCATCAATTAAGCATACATGAGCAAGACACAAAAGTGTGTAGGAGGCAGAGAAGTGAAGTAAGTAGAGTGGTGGAGAAGATAGGAAGGCCAAATAAGCAGAGTACTGAGAATGAGTGGCATAGGGAGCCACAGAGGCGAAGTAAACAAAGGGACAAAAGTGAGTGTAATGAAGAGGAGAGCTGTTCCAAAGAGTCCAGAGTATTATGACAAAATGTGCTGTAAAGGAATATGTGCCTAAAAATTGTGGTTTTGTTTTGACAATGTGTATTTTCCTATTACTTGCAAAATGAAGGCTGTGAATGGGAGGGAAATTTACTAGTTTGCTAGTGTGAAGGTGTAAGTAGCAGGTAATGGATAGGTGTGAATGGGAGGACAATTAAGAGAAGATGAGGAAAATGAGGGATTAGAGCTTCTTTCTGCCTCACTTCACTAATGCCTCCTTTGTAGATTGTCCATACCCCACTAACGGCACCTTGGGACAGCCATTAGTGGAGTGAGGGCAATGTAGAAAGGAGGTGGAACAGTGGAGACATCTGAAACGCCGTACAGAGATTTATTTTCAGGAGTGGCAAAGGCAGGCCCCCCCCACACCTGTCTTACTGAGATTTCTACAGGAGTGGCCAAGGGGACTTTGTCCACCCCAGCTCCACACCTGTCAAAATCCTACCCCTGTGAAAGTAATATAGAGTGTGGAAGATATTTTAATATCTTCTCCTTTCTGCAACCCCAGAGTGTGGCTTACACAGATGGAGATTTAATTAGCTTCTTCTTTTATATATATATATATATATATATATATATATATATATATATATATACACATATATATTTCTTTATTGTATGATGTATAGCTATATATGCAGTTTATTCTGTCATCGAGATTCCATCTCCTCTTTGGCAATTATCTTACTGTCTAGCTATTAAATGCACATCTTTACATATCACACCTATCATTTCACTATCTTCACCATACATGACATGGTTTCTCTTTGGTATGATTTGTTTCTTTCTTCGGGGTCAGTAGATGAGCGTGGTAGGATCTGGCAGTGAGTAGACCTGAGATGAGTGCATATTTCTCTTCCTTCTTATTTATTTCGCATCAATGCTTACATTCTTCAGGTATTCCAAAGGCTCCAGGAGAGAGCTGAAATGTTGACCATGTCTATTGTATAGCTTAAAAAAAGTTAGGGTTTTTTAAAGAAATCCTGTGAGTGCTCCAGCAATTTGTCCAGTACATTATTTGCTTTGGATGCTTTCAGATGTTTCTTTTTGTAGTAGCAATACAATTGTTGTGCACCCAGTTACTATCATCATTTTTCAATCAAGATTCACTTCAGTCTTGGGAAATTTCATAGATAAATCAGTATACTTGCTGGACTCGGGTGAGATTTTACAAGTTACAGAGGAATAAATTAAGAAAGCAGTCTTGTCTACTACCTTTTGCAAACATTGTCTCCAAGGAGGTCTGTCATGAATTACTTTGCTTGAAAAAAGAGTGGAGTAGATTTGGACTTACAAGATATATCCCTATCAGACTATCATCAAGCTAAACGCATCCCACTGAGTTTTTGAATCAAAAAATGTCTGAACTATTGGCAGAGAAAATTCGGGACTCTCTCACAAGTGGGTTGTAGTCCTCAATAAATGCTCCTTGGACCTTATGGTAATCATAAGGAGCCATTTATCATAGTTTTGCTATGACCCCGGACTGCCTGACCATGCCATTAGTCTCTGCTCCTGATTCTGTGTACCGATTCGGATTGGCTGACATTCCTGTTTCCTGTTCTGACTCAGCCTGGCTGACGTTCCTGCTCTGTGTACCAACCCAGCGAGACCGATGTTCCTGCTCTGTGTACCGACCTGGCTTGGCTGACGTTCCTGTGCCGTGTACCGAATCGGCTTAGTGGTGGTTCCTGCTCCCTGCTTGCCCGGCTGGGCAAATCCGGGCAGTTCCAGCTGCTTACTGTTGCCCGGTTCCCACATATCAGTATCTCACTGCTCCGGTATTCCAGTACCTTGCTCGATCCTGTCTGGTGGCTCCGAGTCTCAGTGTGCCAGTATCCTCTGACACCGTGCTGCATCTCTTGGTCTTTACTTGGGTTCAGTTGGGCGCTTCCCGTGGTTGCCGTTATCCAGACCATTGCGATTATTAACCCCTTCGGGGGTGGTACCTTGTTACCAACTTGCTATACCAGTGGGGTTTCCTTCCAGTACTCTGTGCATACCGATTCCATAGGACCGTTGGGCGCTTCCGGTTGCCATCCATTTTATGTGAAGCACATTAACCGTTTGTGGTTAGCAAGAGCATTGCTGTTGACAGCTCCGTTGGGCCTCCGTTTTGGCATGCGTTCTGACCAGCCTATTGTTGTCCACGGTGGGAGTCCACCATTGTAGAACCATGCAAGTTATCATCATCTGGCTGCCGTTACAATTCTGTCATTGTCGCTTCCTGCTGCCTTGGCGACATTGTGCCTCAGCTATTGCTAGCCACTCTGCCAGCGGCTTCACTGTATAAATCGGACTCTTACACTGTATCAAGATGTTACCTGACCTGTGTCAGTATTGAGTTTGTGTACCTTGCTGGACAGGCATAGACAGAACCACCAGTCATGGATCCTCAAAAAGGAAACCTCCAGTGCCACCAACAACTCAGTAAGCCCTATATACAATTTATCAAGTCTTTCAATAACAACTTGTGAAGAAAGTATCTTAAGATGTGGCTTGAGTTTTAATCCATCAACAACATTCAAACCCTTTAGCTGGAAAGTGGACATGTTTAAATTTCAGAGACAGCGCAAACGTAAGGAATAATTCAACAACTAATCCATGCAAGAACCTTCTCATCTGTTTTATCTAAAGAGCTTATTTAATCCTCAGTCCCCCAAGTCTTCTATTACCTTCTGTAGTGCTGTATTGGAAGATGTCCCTAAGACTGTTATGAAACCAGAGAATAAATATTTGAACATATCTAAACTTGAAATACAAGCCATTGACAGCTGGTCCAAAGATCCTGCTATTATCATCCATCTTGCCGACAGGGGGGGGTGACTAGTTATACATAAGTATGAAGATTATAAACATGAGGTTGACAGACAATTGTCCAACAGGACAAATGTCCCCTTCCACTTCCATTCCTCCTTCTAATGCACCTGTTAAACAGACAAAAAGGTATAGGACATTTGCAAAAACTCATAGGATATCATTGAATGGATATTGTAGAGCAGGGGAGACTGGGCTTTAACCTTTTGAGTGCCAGAGGGGCTTGCAACACATTGCTTATAATGTGTATGGACCCCTCTGGCACTCAAAGAGGTAAAGCCATTTCTCCCCTGCTCTAGCACATCCATTCAATGACATAATTCCTATGAGTAGAAGCAAATGTCCCTATTTAAACTGCCTATATCTTTTGCTTTTTGTTTTTCAGTCTGTTTAATAGTTTTAGAGAACTTTGGTTTAGTTATTCGAGAATCTAATCTCAGCACAGTTTTATTCTCCCACCTGTACAGGTAATTATCCACATCTCCATGAAATCACCTCTCTCCCCCTTTATAGGTCGGGTGCAATAAATTAATCATGCAAATAATTTCAAGATGCCCAATGAGGGCAGGATTTTGAAAGGTGACATTCTATGAGAGACTAGGTTCACAAAATACAGTTGTCCCCTGCGGGGAGATGCACTGAGGTGTGATAAAGAGGTGCTAAACTCTCCAAGCCCTATTTTTTGTGGAGCCTTTTGTGAAGAAACCTGGCTCCATACAATAACATAGAATTTAGCTAGTTTGTCACACTAGAGAAGTTATCTCCACTTCAACACCTCTTTATCACACTTAATGGATATCCTTCCAGGTTAGGTGCATTATGATTTTTCTTGTCAATATTACTGAAGTTTAGTTACTTTTAGTCAGAGGTAAATTATTCTGCAGATGGGCTTAGAGTACTAAGGAGTGATACAGAGGTAATTAAGATGATATCTCTTCTCCATTTCCTATGTTGTTCTTTGGAGCCCATGCACTAAGATCTCTCAGGTGGGAGACATCTTAGAGCATATATTCCACAGAATATCATAACATAAGTACTGGAGAAATGATAGCACTGGGGGAGTTATGTCTTCTTTACCACACCCTGTTGCATAAAACACCCCAGGTCACAGACTAATCATTTCAATCATAGGGATTGCTGTTTCACTTAAAAGTACTGAACTAAAAACAGTATATTTTAATGAAAAAATCCTAATTGTAAACTTAAAAAAAAATGTGAATTTTAAAAAACTGGTTTTCTCTGGCAAAATTGATTTGTATTTTATTTTGTCTCTCAATGTGTGGTTTTAGAAAGCAAATATTTTTCTTGTCTATTTTAGAAAACATGATGTTGACTACATTCTTTGCAGGTAAGTTATTGGACTTTTAGCAAGGCAGCATAAAAAATGGCATTAATTGAATTTAAGATTAGTGACAGTTTATGAAAAGTTTTATTGTTAAGTAGCTTGTTTTGACATGATAACGGAGATAGGACAAACAAACATTGTATCTGGATTGAGAATCATAGTGCTGTCAGCTCAAGTGTCATCAAGTTAAAGATTTCTTCAAAGTAGATCTTTTTTAGAATGTGTCCAGAATTAGCAAAAGCTATGGATTGTGTCAAGTTTGTCTCTGTGTATACATACCTTTGCTTTGAGTCAAAGTATAGGTGAAATATAAGTTCTTGATAGCAAAAGCATCTTCAGCTGTCCAATGTATAATTAGTTTTTTAGTGTAGAATATATTCATATTAATGCATATTGAATGATGTTGAAGTTGAATGATGTATGAATCCTGCAGAGAACAGAGAAGTGCTCAATTTTCCTCACAATTTTGTTAATATTCTGCTTTCACTAGCAAAATTAGGTTTTACAAAGACTGCATACTTTTAAAGGGATAGTAACCCCCCCAACAACTTGATGCCAAAATACTGCAATCATACAAACATACTGAACGCACTTAGTCCCATCTCTCAAACCTTTATGGTTTGAGAGATGTAAGGCAAGACAGTCCTCCGGTCCCTCCCCTTTCTGCCTAACGAGCTGTAAAGCTGTCAGAGGCAGAATCCGGTCAGCCGACTTTCAGCGGTTCTGCAGGAGCTCTGACATCTAGATATCTCCGTATAATTACTTCACAGGAATGGTCTACAACATGTGCTTGCAAGCCAGGCACATGTTTTAGACCATACCCATGAAGTAATAATACAGAGATATCTAGATGACAGCGCTCCTGCAGAGCCGCCGTCTGGTGCTGGAAGCCGGATCTCATGACGTCCGCTATAGAGCGGACATATGAGAAGGGGGAGGGGGCGGAGGTCTGTCTTGCCTTACATCTCTCAAACCATAAAGGTTTGAGAGATGGGACTAAGTGCGTTCAGTATGTTTGTATGATTGCTGTATTTTGGCGTCAAGTTGTTGGGGGGGGTTTACTATCCCTTTAAGTTAAAGTTACACATTTTCACCTCAAGTAAGAGCTCTCAAGCCAAGCAAACTCAATGTTTGATTCTGTGCCAGAATGGAATAAGTGAATTATGTATTCTACTTTCTGCAGAGTCTTGGATGTTACATGAGATTTCTCCAGATCCGGCTCTCACTCCAATTTGCACTTGTCTAGAACAGTCAGTGAACTAGCCAACTTTTTATTGCAATTAACCCTTCACTTAATTAAATCAGGATCTTTAACTAAAAGGTCTCCACTGTATTGCTTTGCAATGTGTTGGAGAACCTTCTCACTTTCAAAGGGCTTTCATAATATCAATATTAAATATAGCTGAATGCTAGATTGCACTGATAATTAAAAATGTATATATCTGGTTAAAACTTATCAGGTAACAGTTACAAAGGGAAAAGAGTGCATATTTTAACCCTTTGAGTGCCAGAGGGGTACGCAACGCATTGCAAAGCAATGCGTTGCGTACCCCTCTGGCACTCAAAGGGTTAAGGTAAATCTAACACAGGTTGGGAATAATGAAGGCTTGGAGAGGCTTAGACTTTGCTATTAAATCACCTCCAGAGCTTAGACATTAATGGAATCACCATTTACAGGTCCCTCTGAGTTGAGACGCAAGTGCTCACTACAAAGGTACTTTTCATTTATTGAGAAGCACAGATGGGCTGGCTGGCTTGGGGGCCATGGTGTAGTGGTTTTATCTGCAAGGTGAACGCTCAACAGTGAGCACAGCACCACCAAGGAGGTCTTCTCACTACAATCCTGCCCCCCTGCATAACCTCAATAAAGGTAGCACTTTGAGTGGCAGAGGGGTAAGCAGTGCAATGCAAAGCAATGCATTGTGCAACTATTTAGCACACTAGTGGTTAAAGTTATGCTCACCACACAGCAAATAGGCATTGTCACTGCCACTCTGACTAGCTGACTGAAGTGATCAAGGAGCTCGGCTGCCACCCAGCCATCCACTTCTTACTGCAGCTGAGCCTGCCTGATCAATGAGGTTAACCATGACCATGGTTAAGATTTAAGTAGGCTCATGAAAAAACTGCAACTGATATGTCCAGTTCTATGGACATAACTTTTAGGACCGATTGATGTTCTCTCTTTAACAATGGCACAAATTCATAGGGGCCATTATGACTTTCTGATCATAGTAAGTTAAGTTGATAATATTAGTTGTTGCTAGTTCTCCTTTAAGGACAACTTTCTGAAGGAGAGCAATAGTTACATCAACCTTTACCTGTTGAAGTATGTATTCAATATGGGGGGAACATAAGGGGGGACATACAAGGTTATACTGAGCATTAGTAGGTTATGTGGCATAGGTTGAACATGATGTCTTTTTCAACCTAATTTACAATGTTACTATGTGTTACAGCTGTAAAATCAACTATACTGATTCTGACTGTAACCCTACACCACATTAATGTGTTTAGAACCTGTAGGGATTTTTAAGTATTTATATGGATCATGGTAAGAGTGTTTTGACTTATATAAACAGATATTGGAAGTATTTTCCTTAGCACATAATTATTTAATGATATTTAGCATACTTTTTCACATTTTTGATATCATTTTGAATGTTAACACACTTTTGCGCAGTACAATCAATCTTAATTCAAGAGAGAACACATTTTCTTGAAGTGAGCAAGAGATTGAAAGTGCCATTTTTATTTCAGGGACAGTGAGGAGGATGTACAAAACCATTTCCATACAAAAAAAAGAGCAATGAAGTGTGCATGGTCCAGCTCCTTCCTAAAGCCTATATATGCAATTCAATAAGCTAAGAAATTGCAATTCTGGAGCACACCATTTGCAAGCTAAATCCTTCAAATTCCCAACCTCTTGAATGATAGAGAGGTCTGCCTGATGTTTTAATAAAATGTGTTAAGAACTGTTCTGTTTTATTACATGTTCTGAGTCTATGTGTGTGTGATGATACACACAGCCATTACTCAAAATGATGCCTTCAAAGATCACCTCTAAGAGGATACAAGGAGTAAAATCTAAATCTAGCTAAAGAAAGATTTGCACAATTTACTTCACATACACAACTAAAAGTAATAACATTAGAAAAACATTTCATACCTATTGGATCATTGTTGCAACAGATAATGCTTTACCACAGACTTTAAAATCAGCTCCTCTGGAGTATAAAAGAGCACTGAATATCCAGGATCTGATTGTTAAAACTGACCCTTACCATTGCTACAAAAACAAGTATTCAAAGTGGCTCCCTGTGGATAAAACAGGATGCTATAAAAGCAATGGCTGCCCTACATACAAATAAATGCAAATATATGCTAATAGGAAATTAATTCAAACATCTACACACAGTTAAATCAGTTGAACTAAAACACAAACATACTTGCACCAACACTTATTTGATATTGTTATTCGATTTATTTGTTCCATGTATTATATAGGCAAAACAATTTCTACGTTCAGAGGAAGGATGGCTAACCATCACTCGGATATAGGGGAAGAAACTGAGTTGGGGAGAACAGAAAAAAATATTTCCAAACATTTTCTCGAGGCTAAATACAAACTGGTAAGCTTAAAATCCATGTTGATTGACATGTAAGCTATTTTAACAAAGAAGACAGAGGGGAATTACTAATTCAGAGAGTGGAAAACTGCACACACAGACTGGATACATTATACTTTCATGGAGATTGTAAGCTCTGTGGGGCAGGGACCTACTATCCTACTGTATGTTCACCTGGTGTTCCCCTTATGATTGTCTATATAACCATGTCATTACTGCACTTATTGTACCCCTTCTATATTAAATGAAACCTGTAAAGTTCTAAGTACACCTGTTGGCTCTATATAAATAAAAATATACATACATACAAATGAAATAAAATTTTAATCAAATGTTCATCTTAGTACTTGCCTTGACACACAATATTGTACTACTTACACTCCCTCTACAATACCTTCTTATATTATCTACTATCATAGAGGACACTGGACAGTATCTCCAAGGAATGATGGGCAAAGATCCTGTGAGATCTTTGTGTGTGTTACCAGCTCAACATCACCCCAAAATCTGACTGTGCTCTCAAAACATACACTACAGTTCCATCCTTCCATTTCCATACCTCTTGGGTGAGCAATGGGCATAGATCCTGTGAAACATGTCCTATGGTGTTACCACTCCAAACATCATCACCAGATATGGACTCTGTAAGTAATAGTGCTTCAAGTGACAAACCCTCCCTAATTTGCACATAAGTGCTAACATAGTGAGTGCTATATATTTGTTCTCATTTCTTAAACCATTGATTTACTATTATGTCCATATACCTTTGTCTCTAGCTATCTTGGCATTCTACCTCTCCCATGGCATGGATGTATGGATCTCAGTTAAGCACTATAATGGGGCAGATTTATGGACATTGTTTTCCCCTTTGTGCTTGGACAGACACTACAGGGATCACATGCTGCTTATCTGTACAGTGGTCTCACATCTTCAAATTTACAGCCTCTGCAGGAACTTATGCCCCATACAATATTTTTTAGTCCTTCTGATGAAGTGGTGTACAAATACAAAACATGTTGAGGGATTTTAATTGTTTTTAGAAGCAAATTGTAATATTTTTTCATCATTTTGGTCTGCTGTGAGGAATTTGTTTCTTATACTGAGAATTATATTTGCTAAACCAGTGGATGCTCACATGTTGGGTTCTGTTGCGGGTAGAACCAGCATTTATATTCCCCGGAGGCTTTTGAATACCGGTGTCCAATACTTGCATACAAATAGAAGAAGGCCCAGCACAGCTGAAACGTATGTCTGGGGTTAGCTGCTTCCCTTGTTCAGAGAAGAATTGTCTGGCATTTGGTGGCTTCCCTGTCATTTTGGCAGGACCTGTATGATATGATTCACAATATTTCTTATCTGTGTAGGGCATTTGTGAGCTAAAAGCGATTGTACCCTGGGCGTGAGGACACAGTCCCAGCGAGCTTTTGCATATCCTTGCAGGCTCATGAGCCTAGTTGAGCTTCTCTGACATCTTTAATTTCTATGCAAATTGCTCTTAGGGTTAGTCACCCTAAGGGTAATGGGAGAATCCAGAGGTGGACCCCTTGCTCACAAGTGCATAGAGGGATCAGCTGCACCTCATCGACGAGGCCCAGTAAGGCTGAAAAGTATGTCTGGGTTTAGCTACTTCCCTTGTTCAGAGAGGAATTGTCTGGCATTTCGTGGCTGGACTGTCGTTTTGGCAGGACCTGTATGATATGCTTCAGAATATTTCTTCTCTGTGTAGGGCATTTGTGAGCTAAAAGAGATTGTACCCTGGGCACGAGGACACAGTCCCAGTGAGCTTTTGCATATCCTTGCAGGCTCATGAGCCTAGCTGAGCATCTCTGACTTCTTCTATTTCCAATACTTGGAGCAGGTGTGACTCCTCTTGTGAGTATATTATATTGCTGTATTAAAATAAAAATATCTCTTACAAACAGCAGTGCAGTTCTCCTCACATCTCTCTTGTGCTTTGTGTCTCTGTAGATGTTTTTGGTTGTCTTGAGAAAGCTTAAGCATAGGCCTGAAACGTTGACTATTAATACTTTGACTGCCAGAGGGGTGTGGAATGCATTGCACACCCCCTGGCACCCAGAGGGTTAAATTGTGCATCTCTAGGGTTCTGTGGAATTATATGTTTTATTATTCATGTTGTAGACAGTTTGCACACAACTGCTCTAGATACAAATCACTGAGACCAAAGTAGTAAGAAGCATTAGATAAATTCTGGAGAAAACTAACTGCATCATAGGGGAAATATAAAAACAATACCAAAATTCTAAATTATTTAAATAGAGATTGGATTGTCCTGAATGCTAGTGAGGTCTCCAATTCATTGGGTGAGATTCACTAAGCGGGAATAAAGAGGTGATAAAGTGGAGACGACTTCTCCAGTTTATCACTTCTCCAGTTCCTATGTTATTCTATATTCTATGCACTAAGATCTCCAAAGTTCAAGAAATCCTAGTGCATCACAGGAGAAGTCATCTCCACTTCACAATCACCTATTTACCACCATTCAGTGAATCTCCCGCATTGTATTGCAATGCATTGGAGATCTTTAGAATTCAAGACATTCAAAGCCCCATTTAAATCAATTAGAACTTCTATTGTTTCCACTGTGGTGCAGTTGGTTTGCTCCAGATTTGCACCCCTTTTTACTTACTACATCACCCTCACAATGTTTGTTTAATAGATGCTTGGTGTGGTTATGGTACGTTATTGTGACTAAAGAAAACAGTTATTTGTGCAGGAGAATGAATGTTCACTGTCCTTTCTTGCATGCCAGGCTTTACTCACTGTTCTAACATACTCCATGCTGTCAAGGTTCATGTCAGACAGAACCCCCTGTCACTTTGTTCATTCATGTTTTGCTTTCTTCTGAGAGCTGTCACCACCCCCTGGAAAGACTTCTTCAGTACAGACAACGCTCGTACCAGTCCTGGCAGCAGGGTGGAGACACAATAAGAATACATTTAAAATTTAGTGCTCTTTCTTCCTCAGCGTCACATTAATGAATGGATGGATTTTTTAGCAGGTATCTCAGCTGCTTTTCAGTACACAGCAGCCAAAAAAAAATCCAATTGACTAATAATCATTTGGAATAAACCAAATTATTAATTTAATTAAATGTATAGATCCAGTTGTTATAACTCAGATTTCTACTGATATTAAATATAATTATGTATGGCTGCTTGATAGATTGGTACCTCCGGAATGCAGGATTCTATTAACCTTCTGTTTAATTTTGTTTTAATTTGCATCATGGGCAACTCTTCTATGGAATTTCCAGCATTGTACAGTCTTACCAGAGTGGTATTTATGACTCTGCAAGCCAGCCATCTCTACTCATTTTCTGCACTTGGGCATATGTATAGAATTATGGCGATTGCACATCCCAGTATATTGAGTGCATGGCCACTTTAATTCATACCAGCACACACATTTCATCCATCATTAAGACATTAGTGTGGGCAAGGTGCAAATGCCCTTTCTACTGAATGTTCAGGAAAACCAAGTTGTTTTAAGCCGATTTCCTCTGTGACCT
This sequence comes from Rhinophrynus dorsalis, assembly GCA_037306005.1. Taxonomy (NCBI): domain Eukaryota; kingdom Metazoa; phylum Chordata; class Amphibia; order Anura; family Rhinophrynidae; genus Rhinophrynus; species Rhinophrynus dorsalis. The sequence goes on along the minus strand of CM074718.1, from coordinate 223,308,808 downwards.
ACAAACACATGGTATTATACAAGGCACACAGGAAGAGCATCCTCAGAAATGACAATACACTTCCCAAGTGCAATGCCCTTAGGATAAGCAATATTAAAGTGTAACTATCTCCCTAAAACCAGATTAGTATGTTTTTCAGAAATGAAAATCTGCCTATATGTTGTGATGGCCAATTTTCTGTATAGTTTTTGAAAAAATAAACTTCATGCTTTGCTGGCACTGAATGGCACTTTATACTAATTCACTGCGCAGTATGATACACTTCTGTTCAATGCCAAAAATGTTTCACAATAAAAGTAGCTCCAATTAACTTTTATAGCATTTGGGCCATGGAGAGTGTTATTGCAATATTGTCAGAGTTGCAATTCAAGAGTAATTGATGATAAAGTATCCCTCTCCCGCCCCTTTTACTGATGTAACACTGCTCACCTCACAGCAGCAAGACTGATCACAGACAGGGACAATCTTCAGTGAGCATAAAGAAAAACCTGAAAAACCTGGGGGGAGGGGCAGGGTTTCCCTTATGCTCCCAGTAAGAAGATTGTCCCTTGCTGTGATCTGTCTGGTCCTGGGACCAGATTCCACATCTGAGTGGAAGCAGATTAAAGTAGGTAAAAGGGGCGGGAGGGGGATAATTTATCATTCAATTACTCTTGAACTACTACTCTAAACGTATTGAAATAACACTCTTCATGGTCCAAATACTACTGTATGTAGATTAATTGGAGCGGCTGTTTTTGTTAAATATTACTATCCCTTTAAACCTGTTAAAAAAGTAGTGGACCAAGTACTAAACCATGAGGTACTATAATCTCAACTTTACACATGACACACTGTTCCCTATCCTTCAACCAGCTTTCTATTCAGTTTCCCCAATGTCCTTATTTTATACACCAGCCTCCTGTGTGGTACTGTATCAAATGCCTTTGCAAAATATTACATTTAATGTTTTGTCTAGGTTGTTAGGTTGCTACTTACTTCTTCATAGAAGTTCAAAAGCTTTTTTTGACAAGATCCATTCCTCATAAAACCATGCTAAGTCCTGCTAATAATCTTATTTTCTGCAGTTTAATCTTGAATATAATCCTTTATTTTCCCTTCTATAAATGGAGACCTATTTTTGGACTGTTGCATGTGTGCCCACCATGGTTGTAACACTATGCAAGATTACTGCTATGCACATAAATCATAATATTAAAACAAATAGAAGAACATTCAGCAAATCTTTCTATGTGCACAAATGAGCAAAAACAATTAACTAACAGCAGAATTCAAGAAACATGTGCAATCACTATTTACAATGTCATTTTGATGGAAAAATCATTAGCACCAAAAATGTTACTGAATGGCGCATGTTTGTTATGAATTAGTGAATGTATTTTTTTTTTGTGAATGTGTTTCAAAAAGTGGGATGGCTAAAATGTCAGTAATTTTGTGAGTGGATTAGCGATTACATCTAATTCAGCAAAGGAGTTTGCACACATTTTCATATATCTGGTTAACTTTGCCATTACTTTATGTGCATGTGCTAATTTTGCCATTAAGTTAACAGCATTTACTATTAAGCATAAAGGCATTGGTATGATTCTTGCATGAAAACAGGAGCAATCAAACAGGTGAAGTTGTCCTGCACCTTAGCAGAAAAACACCCCCAAAGCATAATGTTTCCACCCCCATGTTTGACGGTGGGGATGGTGTTTTTGGGGTCATAGGCAGCATTCCTCCTCCTACAAACACAGCAAGTTGAGTTGATGCCAAAGAGCTCAATTTTTGTCTCATCTGACCACAACACTTTCCCCCAGTTCTCCTCTGAATCATTCAGATGTTCATTGTCAAACTTCAGATGGGACTGTACATGTGCTTTCTTGAGCAGGGGGACCTTGCGGGCGCTGCAGGATTTCAGTACTTCACAGCGTAGTGTGTATTGTCCCAGCTGCCTTGAGATCATTGACAAGATCCTCCCATGTAGTTCTGGACTGATTCCTCACCGCTCTCATAATCATTGAAGCTCCATGAGGTGAGATCTTGCATGGAGCCCCAGACCAAGGGAGATTGACAGTTTTTTGTGTTTCTTCCATTTGCGAATAATCACACCAACTGTTGTCACCTTTCACCAAGCTGCTTGTTGATGGTCTTGTAGCCCATTCCAGCCTTGTGTAGGTCTACAATCTTGTCCCTGACATCCTTGAACAGCTCTTTGGTCTTGGCCATGGTGGAGAGTTCGGAATCTGATTGATTGATTGATTGCTTCTGTGGACAGGTGTCTATTATACAGGTAACAAGCTGAGATAAGAATCACTCCCTTTAAGAGAGTGATCCTAATCTCAGCTTGTTACCTGTATAAAAGACACCTGGGAGCCAGAAATCTTGCTGCTGATTGATAGGGGGTCAAATACTTATTTCACTCAGTAAAATGCAAATGAATTTATAACTTTTTTAAAATGTGTTTGTCAGGATTTTTTTGTTGTTATTCTGTCTCTCAATGTTCAAATAAACCTACCATTAAAATTATAGACTGATCATTTCTTTGTCAGTGTGCAAACATACAAAATCAGCAGGGGATCAAATAATTTTTTCCTCTTACTGTAGCTGTGAAACATGGACACTGAATGCCTAAACTATAGAAAATATAAGGTTATACAGAGAATTATGAAACATCACATTTTGAACATAACAAAAAGAGACTGAAAAAATATCCATGGATTATACTGCAAGCAATGGTTTATGATATCTTTGAAAGATTAAAATACCTAAAACAGAAATGGTCAGGTTACACAGCATGAAGACCTGATGGTAGATGGACCAAACAAATTTTGGAATGGATTTCACTTGATACTAAATGCCCAAGAAGAAAACCAAAGACAAGACGGGTTGTTGAAATTACCAAATTTGTGGGTGCATAGTGGCAACAGAAAACATGAGACCAAAATTGTTGTGAACTTGTTGAGGAGGATTACATTCCGTAGTTGATTAACAACAGCAGAAGATCATAATATGACCCAGTGACATAGCTCATTTGGCTAATGCATCAGTTGTGGAATTTGTTCAAACCTCAGGGTTATATTTCCTTCCAGGGTCAAGTATCTGCCAACCTGGATTGGACCAGCATGGAAGAGTATGGTCCATACCCTTAGCTTTCTGAGGAGTCCTTCATCCTGCAGTAGATTAACAACGGCTGCAATATTTATATATATACAGTGTCTTGCAAAATTATTCAATTATACAGACCCCTGACCAATTCTCTCATATAACTGAATTTCAAATGGCATTTTTTAAAACACTATATTTCAAAATAAAATATTGTAAGGTGATACTGGTTTTATGTTGGAAAATATTTTAAGAAAAATAAAAAAACTGTAATACTTTACTTGCATAGATAATCAACCCTTATACAATATTTTGTAGAGCGAACTTTCACTGAAATAATTGCTTTACATCATTTAAGTATGTACCAGGTTTGAAACAGTGTCAGAGTCATTTTGACCCATTCTTCTTTTCAGGTTGGTTGGACTTCACTTGAGGATCACAATTTTCACATAGTGCCACAGATTATTTTTGGGATTGAGATCAGAACTAATTGTGCTACTATAGGACATTTACTTTTTTGTTCTGGAGGCATTCAAATGTTGCTTTGGACTTGTGCTTGGGAACATTGTCCTGCTGAAAGATGGATTTCCTCCCAAGAGTCAGTTTTTAGTGGACTGAAGCAGGTTCTCTGTATTTTGCTCTATCCATTCTTCCTCCAGTTTTAACAAGCTGACCAGTCCCTATTGATGAGAAGCAGCATAATATTGCCATCACCATACTTCACTGTAGGGATGGTGTGTCTTGAGACATATGCAGTGTTAGGTTTGAGTTTTGGACAAAATGCTTAAGCTTGGTCTCATCAGACCACAACACCTTTTTCCACATTGCTGCTGCGGCATTCTTATACTTACTGGCAAACTCCAGACATACTTTCAGATGGTAATTTTTGAGAAACAGCTTCTTGATATGGTTTAGTGGTGCAGCATTACTCCACTCTCAGCCACTGTGCTCTGTAGTAGTTCCTTCAAAGTGATTGCTGGCCTCTCTGTGGCTTCTCTCACAACTCTCCTTCTTGTCTGAAAGCAGAGTTTTGGGAACCAGAACTAGCCTTTTCTTTGTAGTGCCTGGGTGATGTGAATAGGGAAGAGGGAAATGTTTCACCTCAAAAGCAAAATAGGCAAAAAATGACACTTCCTGCCTAGCAGGAAGTTTTTCACAAAAAGTGCCAATTGTTTGCTTTTTCCCACCTAGCTTATTGCATTGAAATCCATGGTAAGACTGAATTTCCTCCCCACATGGCAAATTTCCCTTCTTTTCCTGCAGAAATAATATAAAAGGGGTGCCAGGTTCCTGCAGCATGTCATTCTTTGTTTGTGAGAGGTAGGAAAAGCAGTCCTTTTTGAGCTTGTTAGGATAGGCAAATAAAGTGAAACTGTAGTGTAGTTTAGGGAGTCTTGTAGACAGGCAGTTTTTTTTCTGTGTTAGTGGAGTCTGGTGCAGTGTGAAAGGAAATTTACCCAAAATTCCCCAAAATCATGTGTGACTGAGATAGGCAGGTTATGCATGTTCCTTCTGAGCTTGCTGTTCTCTTAAGGGAGCCTGGAGGTGTGTAAAGAGAAAAAGGAGATTTTCCTTGTGTAAATGATAATAGGCAGGCAGCTATGATCCAATTACCTTCCTGTTGGATGGTTTCTCTTAGAAAGTCTGGGGTGTATGCAGGAGAATTACCCTAAATACATCAAAATATTGTGTGACTAAGAAGACACAGGTAACTGTTATGTAAGTTCCTTCCTGAGCTGGCTGAGCCTCTGTCATTGACTGACTGACAGAATATTTAGTAGACTGACACTATAGACGGACCAGTTCAACTGACACTGACTTCTTCAACAGCCAGAAAACAAGGGCCAGCAAATTTAGTAAGGTATAGTGTCATTTGTACTGAAAAAAGACTGCAGTGACATTGGGAGAAACAGGAAGCTGAAATCCTCTTGATACGAAACAAATAAGGGAAGAAGCGGTTCCACGGGAGTGCTTTTTTTATTTTGTTTTGTCAATGATGATAGGTATAGTTAATAAAAAAGCAAAATAAAAATTATACTAAAAAGTAAATAGTTTGATTGTTAAAGACAGGAACCATACCATGCACTATGACTGAGGCAGACAAAAATTAAAAGAGGTAGAGTATTTTGTAACATAGTAACCTAGTAAATTAGGTTGAAAAAAGACACAAGTCCATCAAGTTCAACCTTTGCCTCATACCCCAGTAACTGAGAATTTTATAGCTTTCCTACTACCAATTAAATTAGTCTTTATCAGACCTTCCTGATCAGCCTACTGATAAACAGTATAACTCTGTATGTTCCCTTTTGAAAGAAGTGTATCTAATCTTCTCTTCAATGTATCCATTGTATCTGCCATAACTACCTCCCTGGGCAATGAATTCCACAATTTAACAGACCTTACCGTAAAAAACACCTTCCTCTGCTGAAGTTTAAACCTCCTTTCCTCTAATCTCAAGGGGTGTCCCCTAGTCACCTGATCAGGCCTTGGAATAAATAGCTCACCGCAGAGATCCTTGTATTGACCTCTCATATACTTGTACAATGTGATAAGGTAAAGGACAAGATATCACACACAGTCAGTTCTGTTGTATACTTCACAATAAAAATGCACACTAGTTTAATCATGCCCAGCAAAGGTACTAGAGGCAATGGGAGAGGTAAAGAAATAGGAGCATTGCAGGGACTTGTGGTAGTCCAAAACCTGCCTGCAGTCAAGGTTGAGGCAACATGTGCAATAAATGATGCTGATTTATCCTTCTCAGGAGGTTTTTTTGTCAAAGCCATTTAAATACATTCACCTCCACCAGTAATATTAATAAACCATCTAAGAACACTCAAGATGGAAAGTCACATTTTAGTGTTGATGGCATAATGGATGAAGGTGTAGCAGTTAAATCTGCTGCTGCATCTGACAGTGAGAAAAGTACAGTACCTGTCCTGAAAGTAGTAGCAAACATTACAAACATTACATTGTCTGTTTGAGAAATCAATTGGAAAGTCTGAATGACGACATGTAAATACGCCAAAAAATACACAATTATCCAGTCAGCCATCATCAGCATTGTCACTGTTTCCAGTTCCAACCCCACTCAAGCATACACACTGATGTTGAGAAACCAGCAGCAACAACGATTATCAACATCCACAACTCTAGCAATAAAATGTCTCTGTTGCTGTTGGGAGTGCAGCAATGTTGACAGCTAGTAGTACAACTACAGCAACATCTAGCCCCAGTAATAGTAGCCCCTCAGGAATGCCTAAGTTTATAAATTCTACAGTATGGAGATACTTCACTCAAGATCCAAAAGCTAAACACGTTTCTATCTGTTGTAAGAAGTATGTGAGCAGGGGGAATGCAGGATCACACTTTGGCAACTCCTCACTGAGATCCCAACTAGGTCAAAACCACAGGTCTGATAGAGGGATACACAATCAACAGGTCAGAAGTGCCATAACTAGCAGCAGCAGAAACACTTCTGAGAGTTTTCAGGGCTCTTGGGAACATAATAGAAATTATGTTGATATGTCAGAGATTCTGCCAAGTTTTCCTTCATTTGAAATAACACCATGGCTCCTGCTGCATGGCTGAGTATGGCTGAGTTGTGGGAGATGACAAGAGTCATTGACTGCCCACACATGCCGTCGCCACCTCTAGAAGTCACAATGTAAAAGCAGTTCTTCTGCCATGTATTGCCTACCTACATTTTTTCTTGGGATGGAGTAAAATATTTCAAATAAATAATCCTAACATACACACGTGGAATGGAAATGTTGCCAAGATGTTGGCATGCTGCCTTATTCTTCTGTTTAACTGTAATAGCTCCTTTACTCTGTCAATTCCTCCTACTCTTCTATTCCCTCTTACCCCTCTTCTACTTTCCACCTTTCAACTATATTAACATATACTTTTGTGGCTAAGAGTGATACTTCCCCTCTCTTCATTCTTTTTCTCCAGTCCTGTATTCTTTTCCTCCATATAGCACAACACAATTTCAACCTTTGACAGCCCACTTGAAATTTTCCATTGCTGCTGTATACTTTCATGTATAACAAGTTGTGTGTATACACCAGCATTTGTGTATATGTATGATTGCTTTCCTATAAGGAACCTTGCATGCATTTCAGGAAAACTGTCTTATCAAGAGGGTGCAGTTGTGCTCCAGGTCCCAGTATCTAAGGGAACCATAATCTGCCCCAGGGTACAGTAAGTTCTAGTTATGCACCTGTGAAAATATTTTAGTGTTGATAGGCTCCAAAATCTGTTTGCACTGGGCCTTCAATGACTAGTTACACCGCTGCATCATATACTAGGTTAATATAAATAAGAATTCAGTTACTTTCAGGGTTCAGCTAATTGCAATTCTCTCCACAACGTATTTTGTAGATTGTGTTTCTTTTTTAAAGGATCAACATTAAAGGGTAAATATAACCTAGGAAAAGTAGATTTGAATGTATTAAACATATTAACGTATATCTATAGGATTATTAGTTGTATTACCTGTATAGTTTCCTGTTTATAATGATCTCTGTTCAAACCTGCCACTAGGTCACACCTCAGAGAAAGCCATAGGTTTTAATAGACACAAATGAGTTTTAAAGTAGTAATGGTGCAAGTGGTCTCTATGGTGAGCTAACAAGGCATTAGTTTATGTCAAGGCCCAGGTCTTTTGGGAACTAAGCAACTCCCCTGAAAGTCACATTAAATATAATTTAACCCTTTGCGTGCCAGAGGGGTATATAACACAGTGCAAAGCAGTGCATTGTGTATTCCTCTTGCAATCAAAGGGTTAATAACAATGGTCTCGACTAAGATGCTGAATTCCTGACACACCATGACTACATTTAATTTAGGGATTAATATATTTGAGAGCAATGAAACTAAATATTTCACACCCCTTGTAATCAATCTCCAATAATGGGTCCTACATATCTTACTTCAACCGTTGAATGTGAATTTTCTTTATACTCTTTTAACATTTATAGATACATAAATTGTAACAGTTAAATGCGCAGGAAGAATAAAACTGGGAGGGTTTGAAAGCTCTGTACTGCATTTATTAAGAATGTATACATTAGTCTGCTAAAATGACATCCACAACTGCATCATCTATACAACAATCAGTACTTTGTATTTATTAACTCATTTAAAGCATTGTAAATGACAATAATTTGTTTTAGAATTGCACATGATTTTAATATGCATCAGAAAAAAATCTAAATGTAATGGGATTTTGTTAATAATTGTGATTTCAGCACACCCATTTTTATATTTGTAGCAATTATATAATAAACAACATATAGACCATAATCATAGAAATTATCAATACGCCTGGAATACATCTGTGTGTGTATGTGCATGGATTATATGTCACTTTATTAGCTATATATATATATATCCTATATAATAATTCGCTAAGTATGTTTGTCAGAAGCTGTCATGCGCAGTAGAGATGGCTGCGTGCGCTGTAGTCATTCACAGTAGAGACTGCCCTCACTGTGGCTGATAACAGAGTGGGGCTCTCCGAATTCAGACCGTAGTCAACTCTCTACGCACCTTTCTAGGACCGCAGAGAGGACCACGGTCTGAATTCAGAATGCCCCGCTCCGTTATCAGCAGCAGCGCGTTCAGGCAGTCAGTACTGCGCATGACTGCAGCATGACCAACAGAATTCGGCTACCAGCCAAGGTTCCTGGGTGGCACTGTGGCCCGTGTACACAGGCTTTTCAACTAATATATATATAATTGTATTTATTTATTTCATTTTAATGAAAGGTTTCAAATAAAAAAACTTTCAAATCTAATACACCAGTTTAAACATTTATTGGCTTTAAAGCTAAAAGTCCAGCCAGTAAGTGTAGAGGGAAAAAATGTTGTGGAATAGGGAATAAGTAAATAAAAATTCAATAAGCCTACACGAACAAGCAATTTGTTCCTGAGCCAATAAGGTAAAATAATATTGTTTCATCTTTACTGCAGAAAAAGATGTCAGTTGCAGTTTACATTTCATGGCCAGTAATCCTATTTGCCTCTGAGTGGCTGTGAGATTTTCACAAACAGACACAACAAATAATTGAAGTTCTATATATGGGTATGAACAAGCAAGTTTATCAAGATGAAAGGAGAATAATAAATGTAGGAGACCTCACATACAACCATAATATAATAAATTAGGAGGATTAATGGTATTGCAAACTACAGTAACCTGCACTCGTAGACTGCCTGTTTTATGGAGCTTGATAATACAGTTTATCCATGGCTCCATGGGAATTCCCACAATATATTAGCTTTGGTGCAACAATAAAGCACACACAGTAAGAGGCATGTCTCTTTTGACACACATTCTCTTCCCACAGTTATTTTACCAGGGAAACAACTCTGCTGCAGTTTAATTAAAGTGCAGTGCAATGAATTAGTCCGGGTCTCAGGCCCCTGACAGAGAGGAGCCTGGCAGTACCACAGGGGCTTGTTCCTCAGTGACACAAACGACAGAAAAAAAAATTAACTGAGAAAAAGGGTGCATCTTCACAAATGACAGTGTCATTGTGCATGCTTTACGCTGTCAATCAAAAGGTTCTACAGAGAGCAGAAGACCATTTCTTCTCATGATGATCACTTTTAGCACTTTAGATTTTTAGCACTGTCATAACCAGAGGAGCATTAAGAGGCTGATCTGATAAGAACTGGTACAATTCTGAAACACACCAACTTCACTATGGGGACAAATAAAATGCCCCTAATTCCTTATGATTTAAATGGTGCTTTTAATCCTGTGAATGCTAGATAGGTCCCCAATACATAAAGAAGCAAGACATTAAAGGGATAGTAATACTTAAGTATTACTAATCCCTATATTAAAGTCCTATTAAAAACAAATGTATTGCCCTCAGTGTCATCTCTCAAACCTTTATGGTTTGAGAGATGATTGCTCCTAAAGTTGCCCTCTCCCTCCCCCTTCCCCGAAGTCAGCGTTGTAGCTGACTGAAGGGAAATCCGGTCTTAGATCATCAGGAGGCTCTGCAGCAGAGCCGTGAACACGTTAATAAAAAAAAAATATTTCACTAAAACGGTCTTCTACGTGTGCTTGCAAACCAAGCACACGTAGAAGACGATTTCAGTGAAAGTTTTCTTTTTTATTAACGCGATCGTGGCTGTGCTGGAGAGCCACCTGATGGTCCTATGACAGGCTTCCACTGCAGTCAGCTAGAACGCTGACTACGGGGAAGGGGGAGGGAGACAGCAAGTTTAGGGGCGATTATCTTTCAAACCATAAAGGTTTGAGAGATGACACTGGGGGCAATACATTTGTTTTTAATAGGACTTTAATGTAGGGATTAGTAATACTTAAGCATTACTATACCTTTAAAAACTAAAGGGGATTTTTTTGTCCCATGGCCCAGTTGTTTTGCCCCAGAATCAATTCATTCTGATTTAATATGAGAAACTGGATCCATTCTGGAGCACACCAAGTGAACGATAAGGGACAAATACAAATGATCAAATTGCCCCAGAATTGCTCAATCTCTTTTTTTTTGTTTTAGATTAGCTTTTAAGGGCCTTATGCAAGAAGTAAAAGATGAGCCATTCTGGAGCATAAAACTGTACCACAGAGGGGAAATAAAGACTTCCAAAATTCTCATTACCAGTACGGCTTCCTCCAGACCTACTTATCTTTTCTGCAGAAAGGCTCAGTGGGCCATATGTATAAAAGTAGCTTGCTGCTATTCTAGGACACACTAATTGCAACAATAATGACAAACAAAAATCCCCCATTGATTTAAATGCAGCTTTTACAAAGCAATGCATTGCAGGCCTCTCTCTACCATTCAAGGGGTTAAATGTTTAATCAACCAGAATTTTTAATTGTCCCCTACGATGAAGTTGGTTTGATCCAGAATTGCACCCCTCCCCTGCACCCGTTTTATACATATAACCCATTGTGGTGCAATTCCGGATCAAACCAAATGCACCATAAGGGACAAATTAAAATCCCAACAAATTCCCAGTATTGCTGCAGGGTTTTTTTTTTAATCAGCCTCTTTTAACCCCTTCAGTGCCAAAGGGGTACACAATGCATTGCTCCGCAATGTGCTGTGTACCCCTTTGGTACTGAAGGGGTTAATATCTTATACTGGAAAATTAGACACGTCATTTAAATCTACCTAGCTGAGTTCTATATACTAAATACTAAACACTGTGCATTCGGTACAAATGTACCAAAATATTGTTATAGTGTTTAGCATGGACAAAGTATTATTTCCCCAGGGGGATGGGTAATTTAATAGAAATTCAATACAATCATGAGTTCTCTATTATTTATAGATATTGGTTTATTTATATATTCAGCTCCTCTTATTGATTTACAAAAAGCTTTAAACATTGCCATCTTAAAAGCCGTTGAATTTTTATAGGATTTCTGCAATAAATACTTTTAGTGAATTCAAAGAGGTTTTAAAATTGAATAAACAAAAGAAATTAAAGGCATGATCATTTGGTGATGTACGAGCATTATGCCTGGATCAGATGCCAGACGTGGTACCTTAGTGACTGTTGTGTCATGTCGCCACATCAGCAGTGGAGAGTACTGAAGGTCTCCTCAGGTGTCATGTATAGCATGTGACCTTGTCCTCTCATCACTTGATCTTTGCAATGCAAATGATCATTTATCATTGTCTCATATAGACAAGACTCAGGTGGCATAGAATGGTGCATCACTGTCTATCATAATGAGCTGTGTAATTACAAAATTCCTCATGCTCATCCCTGTTCCCAAGGAAACTATTTAGAATCTGTTATGAGTGGGCAGGTTATGTATGTTCATAACAGCTATAAAGACATAGAGGAGACATAAACATTTGAACTGATTTAAGCATTCAATGAGTTATAAGTGCCATTTAAATCAATTGGAATTTGGGGAATTGTTATGTGTCCCAATGGGGCAGTTGGCTTGCTCCACAATTGCTGCAGGTCTTCTTAGTACATCAGTCTCATTTTATATTGCTAACATGTGTTCCACAATTATATTCAATGAGATTGCAAACACATTTCTAGTTAATAAAAATTTAGTGAATTAATTGCTGAATAGTAAGTTAACCAGACCTCTCCTTTAACCACTCGCATGCAACATACATCTCCAGCACTTAGCAACAAATGCACTTGGAGATCTCTAACATACTAAGGGGAGCACTTAAAAAATATGTATTTCAGATTGGGAAACAATTCTGGGGCAAACCATCTGCACTATTGGGAAATATAAACATTTTCATGGATTGAACTAGTATTTAAACCACTTGAATACTAGAGGTGTTAAAAATCCAACTTTAAATAAAATTGAATTAATTGTACCTAAGTGAAGTTGGTTTGCTCCACAATTGCTCCCATTCTAAACATTCAGATTCCTTCAGTAGTAGAAGTCTCTATCCCAGGAGTCCTGTAACAAGAATCATGTCTGCCCCATGGTCATTTATTTAAGAGAGACAATTTATATAGCTTTATTCTTTCAATTTAACTTCACACCCCATGTGCTTTTCTGATGACATCAGTCATGACTTTACAAATAACATCACTGATTATATCACCAATTAACTTACCACTGGTCACTTCACAAATATCGGTAACATCACAAAGCATCTCAATAACTGAGTGACAAGTCTGCCATAGAGATCACTCTATCCATGGACATGGCAGACTAGGATGTCTCAAATCTTCTAGCATCCTATATAATAATTCACTAAAACGTATGTAACGCTGCCACAATCATGCGCAGTAGAGACTGCTGCGCGTTCTGCAGTTATGCACAGTAGAGACTGCTCGCGCCGAGGCTGATACCGAGCTGGGAGCTTCGAAGCAGCGCCCAGCTCTATATCAGCCACGGCGCGGGCAGTCTCTATTGAGCATGACTGCCCTGCGACCGGCTGGCTGTGGCACTGTGGCCCGTGTAACGGGCTCTTCAACTAGTATAATCATATTGGCACAAGTATCATGGGAGATCAAGTAAGAGTAGCTCAGGTTAAGATGTCAAGAAATTCACAGGTGCATGAACAGCAAAGTACAAGAAGGTTTTACCACTGTGGGTCAATGGCACATGATGGCACTTTACACAGGTTCAAAGATGATATTTGTTTTAATTGCTTGAAGCGAGGACACCTAAGCAAGGTTTGTTGATGATCCCAGTCATGAAGAGGTGTTTCCTGGGGCAGCCATCACCCTCTTGTATACTTTATAGAATGTCACCAGTCCCAGAAGGCTGAAGACTTGGTCCTTGTCTATGTCAAACTATGACTTAGACAAGGAGTTAGTCATCTTGATCATGACTCTAGTCCAACTCCTAGATGCTGGCCTGCATCTTCAACTCACTCCCATACACCTGTAGTTAAAATCATACAATTGTCACCTAATTAAACCAGTAGGGTATGCACAGGTACAAGTTACTCTTCATGGCTCATCACAACTCGCAACTTTGTATTTGGTAAAAGAAGGAGGTCCTCTATTGTTTGACTGTACCTGGATTAGAGAACTAGGCATACTGGAGTAAAAATAAGATTCATCACATAAATATTGCTCCCCCGCCTAAAAGACAGGCCTGGATCAAAGTCTTAAGAGAGAAGTTCAATGGATGTTTTTGCTCTGGAAAAATTAAAGGAATGCAGGCTCTACACCGGAGCTGTGTCAAAGTTTTGTAAAGCCAAATCTGTGCCTTTTCTTTAAAGGCCAAAGCAGAGAATGAAATAAAACCAACTAGAAATGGAAGGCATAATCTCACCAGTTTTAACAAGTGACTGTGACTAGCCTATAGTGCCTGTAGTCAAGAAAACAGGTGAAACTAGACTTTGTGTGGATTTCTGATTGGTTCTGAATAAACTACTAGAAATAGATCAATGCTCATTACCTCAGCTAAAAGCGTTAGTTGGGTCCCTTGCAGGAGCTGGGTTCATTATAGAAATGTCACCCACTAATGGGCAACCAACAAAAAAATGGCGCATTTAAAAGTTGTGGTGTGCACCTGCTACTTGCCACATATGCGGGCGAGATTCTGATGTCTCGACACTTAAGCTTGTAACATCAGAATCTCTCCCTTTTCAAGCAGGCAACATTTTAAATACACCATTTTGCTGGTCGCCCAGTAGTGGGCAAAGTTTCAAAAAGGATAGCCAGGAGCTGTTACCATCTTGAAAATAGACCTCAAATAGGCATATTTACAACTGGAGATGCACCCTGGCAGTCAGCATATTTTGACAAGCAACAAACACAAAGGCTTGTATCAGTATAACTGGATAGGATTATCATGGTTCCCGTGATCTCTCTGTCACTTTCTGCTGTGGTGCGCTCCCATTGGCTGAGCTTGTTTGGCCCGCCCAGTGTGGCCTTCATATACCGGGCCTCTGGCACCTGTCAGGTGCCCTTTCGTGGTGTTCCTGTACCAGTGCTACCGTTGCTGTGTTCCTGCACTCCTGTGTACCAGTTTGGCCCGTCTGAATATTCTTATTGGTTCCTGCTCAGTGATTGACCCAGCTTGGCTGACGTTCCTGCTCCATGATTGACCCGGCTTGGCTGACGTTCCTGCTCCGTGACCCGATTCCGGCTATCCTGTCGACCTGAGAGTGTTCCTGCTGAAGATCCTGACTCTATGTCGCCTGGCGACATTTTGAACTTTTGTGTGCAGTGTTGTGCAGACTGAACATTCAGTTAACTCTTGCAGAGCTTGTGCCTCCATATACTGAGCCTGTCCGTTAACACTTGCTGAGCACTGTTGCCTCCGTTATACTGAGCCTGTCCGTTAACACTTGCTGAGCACTGTTGCCTCCATCATACTGAGCCTGTCCGTTAAATCTTGCTGAGCACTGTTGTCTCCATTACTGAGCCTGTCCATTAACACTTGCTGAGCACTGTTGCCTCCGTTATACTGAGCCTTCCGTTACGCTTGCAGAGCATTGCAGCTTCTGTTATACCGAGCCTCCTGATTACACTTGCAGAGCATTGTGGCGTCCGTTAAACTGTGCTTCCGCTTTACACCTTACTTGCACAGTATATCAGTTATCGCACCGAGTGGTGCTGTTGGGCAACTCCTTCTGCTCTCGCAGTGTACAGGGTTCCGTGACTGCACCGGAAGGGTGCTATTGGCTCTGGTACTATTCAGCTCTGGCAGTGTTGAGACTCTGTTACCGCACCGGAAGGGTACTATTGGCTCTGGTACCATTTAGCTCTGGCAGTGTTGAGCCCCCATTGCTGCACCGGAGGGGTGCTATTGGCTCTGGTTCCATTCAGCTCTTGCAGTGTTAGTGACTCCGTTGCCACACCGGAAGGGTGTCTTTGGCTCTAGTTCCATTCAGCTCTTGCAGAGTGTTGGGTATCTCGCTCATTGCCTGTCCTTGGAGTGTGTCAGTTCTGCCTCACTGCTAAGGTGCTTCCACACCTTGCACCACAGTCTCTTGCTGCTTTTACCATCTACTGGGCATTGTCTAAACACTCCACAACAGAGACTGATTACCTACCTAGGACTTTAACCCTTGTGCCACTGCTTTTTCATATTATGCCTGTCCTGTGACAGTATATGTTCTTACTCCATACTGGGCCTGAGAAGGCATCCATAATCTATATCCATTTACCTGTCATTGCCTATTTAGCCTGTAGTGGGCAGTGTTCCTTGTTTTTCAATAAAACTGTGTTTTATTCTAACCTCCTGGTCTGAGTGTCTTACAAAACCGTTACAAGGATTTGGGATAGCCTCTGCTGCAGCCATATGGCAGAAAGCCATGTACATTATTCTAGTGGCCATTCCAATGTCACTCAAATTTGTCCATACTTAGAACTTCTCAAACATTATCACCATTTTTTGCCTAACCTCAGACACTTCTTACATCCTCTACATCATTGCTGGAAAACAAAATGCCATGGAACTGGATGTTGTCTTGTCAACAAGGTTTTCAATTAATGAAAGATTTCATCTTGACATCATGAGTCTCTAAGATTTGCAGAAACCGCTTACTGTAGCCTTTGATGTCTCCCCATGTGGATTGATGGCTGTCTTGTCGCACATTATGCCATAGGAGCAGCCTGTAGCTTTCACCTCCTAGTCGTTAACTCAAACTGAAAAAAAATACTCACAGATTGATAAAGTGGTCCTGGCCATCATTTCAGCATTACAAAAGTTCATTGTATACCTTTACGGCTGACACTTTACAGTTATTACTTATCATAAACCAATACTCTCTAATTTTAATCCGGACAAAGGCATCTCTACTATGACTGCTGCTATACAGGAGATATATTCCTTTTACTTGGGAGCATCAAGTACAGACCTCATTGTACACATGCTAATGCAGACACTACGTTCCGCCTTCTTCATCAAGCGTCCACTACTTATGTGGGAATTCAACAGTTTCAAGACTCTGATAAACATAATCTGTTTTATGACAACAGTAGCTGTACAGCAAGGCCTACTCTGCCAAAAGTTTATGATCTCATCCAAAAGGGGTGGCCTCATGTGGTTCCAGAAGAATATTTGCCATATTACATAAGTAAGTTGGTACTGACCATGCAAGATGCTTGTATCCTGTGGGGTAACAGAGTCTTCGTTCTTCTGACAAAGCAGGCTGCCATGCTCACAATGTTACCCACAGTACACCCAGGAGTACTCCACATTAAATAACATGCCCAGGCCATGGTCTGTTAGCCTACCATAGATGAAGATATTACTACTCGGGTTGCCACCTGTCAAGGTTATTCACAAGCATGTTGGCACTTGCCTTTGGCACCGGTCCATCCATGGCCATGACCTGCTAGGCCTTGGGAAAGAGTTCACATAGATTTTGTGGGACCAATTAAAGGCAAGATGAACATCATTATCATTGATGGCAGAGGTTTTACCAGTACAAACCATTACCACTATTGCTACAAATCAAGCCCTATGGAAGATTGTTGCTACTTTTTGTTCTTCCCAGACTCTTGGTTACACATAATGCCCACAATTCACTGTTCAACCATTTCTAAGCTATCTCATATCAGTTGGGTGAAACATATGACAACAGTCCCGTACAATCCTGCTTCAAATGGGTTGGATGAAATATTTGTGCAAACATTTCAATCTTGGCTGCTCCTCATTCTTCTGTAGATATTGATTCTGTCTTGCTCAACTTCTTTGTTTGCTTATCATACTACACCCCATTCCACTACCAGGGTGTATTCTGCCTTTCATATGTTTGGTAGACATTTAGGAATTAAGTTGGATACACTTCTTCCTGATGTGACCTTCACTGCGTGGCAATGCCTGTCTTATTAGTAGCTCCCTGCATACAAGGGCATTGCAGTGGGAGGCGCCCAACACAACATACTTGATTATGTCATTTGTGATGTCATGCCTGATGTCAATAGAAAAGCACAATGGGGGGATGAATTTAGTTGGAAGAATGCATCCCAAGTTTTGTGCTTTGAGTGAGAATTAACTATACCTTTTGCCATTGTATATTTATTATGTGGAGTGCAATATAACTTACAGAGCCATATGCACAAGGGAAAATTGGAGCAATTCCCAGACAAACCATCTGCATTATATGGGACTAATTAGAATGCCCATTGATTCACATGCATTGGTTTAGATATTAATAGTAAACTAGAAATGGGTGTTTACTGCAGGGAGATTTGAATTGGGCTAGATACACCCAAAACTCAGAATATAGGTGTGGCCAGCATAGCTGAGACTCCCCTCAAACTCTGTCACTCTTGGTGGTAGCCTACTCTGCCTAATGGAAATCTGGCGTTGTATAGATGTCACTATTATATGTTACTGTAATACAAGCCTTTCATATTGTGATTGGTACTTAATGTTTCCTGTTTATTCCATGGATGATGCCTGAATGTCTGTAGTAAGTACATTTTGTTTGCTCAGTGTGATAAAGACTTGCAATTCTTGTGCAAAGAACTGCATCACAACATTTCTAAAAATCGTATTGCTTTAAATGAGACTTTTAACCCTTTTAATGCTAGAGATGTCTCCAACCCACTACTTCTCAATGTGTTGGAGACCTCTGTTCATTTCAAGAGGTTAAATGCTCCATCTGAATAATTATTTTTTTTCCTCCCTCATGAATTACTCAGTTTATGTTTTGTTCATATTCCACAGAGCAGTAACATTATCAGGGACATTCTGAGTTGAAATAAGCCAATATATCACCTTGGGGTCAACAGCTGTGTGGAATGGGATAATTCTGTATGATTTTGTGTACAGACATTCTGAATTAATTATGTACTTTTTGTCATTATATCCCATACATCTCCACAACTAATTCTCCTCCATGCCCAGATAACACAGGCATTATCCATTATTTCATAAAGCAAGCTACATGATTAAGGATCACATGGTCCATAATAAAAATATATTCATTAATAAATATACCCTAGGAATAAATGGCGTTTAATCTGTTTAACAGGTTATCTTGCTTAGGCAGGTATCATTTATACAGCTGTTAGGTATATCTGTCTATTAGGTTTTTGCATTATATCTGCAGTTGCTTGCCTCTATATAGTGGTCTCTATTCAATCCAACCTCTATTCAACTATGCCTTCTTATAGCAAACAATAGTCTACAACAGACTTGAATGGCTTCTAGGAGGCACCGGTCTTTATCTATCTTTATCAGACTGTAAAAAGAAACAACTAGCATTGCACTATAACACAGTGGCTCACCACGTGCTCTCAGTGCCCAGTACCAGGCTAACATTTGAGGATTTCCTTGTTAGAGCACAAGTGAGTTAATAAAATTGACTCAGCCTTTGACTAACACATCTGTGTTTATAGCAGGGAAATTCACAAGACCTGAGGGCACGGGTTTAGAACCACTGCTATAACAGATGTAAAATACTCAAAGATCAACTATTAACCCTCTTAGCTCCAAAGAGGTAGCCAACGCATTGGCCTCTGGCACTCAAAGGGTTATGCTGTACCCATCTGGTGTGGAGGACACTTTCCTAGGTGAATCATTCTGTTAAACAAAATAAATGAACTAATCATTTGAGGACCAGATGGGTGTGACACAAACTGGAAAGCAATGTACCCTACCTCTCGTTCTCAAAGGGTTAAAGACAATCTTTTTACAAGCAGAGAAATACAAAAGTTAATCTATGACTCCATTAGCGTAGCTAATTTTCTGCCCTTATACGTTGGCGTAAAAATCATGTGCTTGTACTTTGTGGTACTTATTAGAGAGTATGATCACTTTGGTACATACTAACGCACACAGTCTTCCGTAATTAATATTTTAATCCTTTGGGTGCCAGAGATTTATGCCTCGCATTGCTTTGGCACTCAAAGGGGTAATGCAAGCAAGCACTGAACATCTCCCTTTTAGCATGTACACAGCAGTTTCCTCTATGCCTTGTTAGTAAATGGTGTTAAACAGGGCACAGAATGGAAACCCAGAAATACCCATAGGCATCCCTACTGCCCTCCCCTTGATGAAAACAGGATAAATTGGAGAATATTTATTTTAGCAGGCTTAGCACGCACAAAAAACCCTATTTAACATGGAATTGTATTAGTACATCCTACCAATAGAATTTGGTGACAAATAAGAACCAATTGTCCTATCTAATCTAGCCATTTTCCTACCCACGAAAAGCCTAAATTGCTTTAATTTCTATCCTTGTTGTATGCCAGGAATCCTCTGGCATTCAACGGGTTAAATTCTCTTGCTCTAAAGTAGTGCTTTATCCTTCAGTTTCACAGCAAGTCTTATCCTTATCCTAGTGTTCTTTCTCTTAAAAACCTCACTCACAGTACTTTGTTAAATGGCTGCATGTAGATTTTCTTAAATTCAGCTGTCAGCACCCCATATAGTGAAGCTAATAATTAAATAATTTCACGTGAGCATTGGTTATTATAGGAATTTGGTT
Organism: Rhinophrynus dorsalis; assembly: GCA_037306005.1. Classification (NCBI taxonomy): domain Eukaryota; kingdom Metazoa; phylum Chordata; class Amphibia; order Anura; family Rhinophrynidae; genus Rhinophrynus; species Rhinophrynus dorsalis. The sequence goes on along the minus strand of CM074718.1, from coordinate 223,288,835 downwards.
TTGTTCAATCCATACTTGTTCTGTTACTTAGATTAAAGGGAAACTAGCATTTAAAATGCAAATGTTCAATATACTTTTAGTATGCAGTTCAGTTGATGTCTGGATTTATTTTTCAAATAAAGGACAAAAATTCCACTCATAAAGCTTTCTTATGAATTTGAACACAGTCTTATTACTGTGTTACATAAGTGCTGCTTGCTTATTTACTTACTGCTTGCTTAGTTTTCTTTTACTGAGAGGCATTATCTAAAAAGTATTTGACTTAAATAAATTGCTTCAGTTTTTCTATTCAAAGCTCATAAAGAGTTATATTTTGTCAAAATGATTACAGAATCTTTTGTAATACCCCTGTTATAAATTTGCATAAACCAGAAATGGTCCTTCAGTCCTAAAATGGCTGTAACCATTACATAAGACCATAGGCCCATATTTATAAATGGAGATATTCTGGAGTACACCAACTGCATCATAGGGGATAAATAAAAATTCCTTAATTCCCATGCAGTTGAATAGAACTTTTTAACCCCTTGAATGCTAGCGAGGCTTCCAATATTGAAGATCTCTCTAGTATTCAAGAAGTTAAAAACCAAATTTGATTTAACAGCAATTTTTATTTGTCCCCTATGGTTCAGTTGATTTATTGCATAATAACTACAGTTTGCCATTATAATGATAGGCCTTGGGTGGAGATATATAAAAAGCTTTCTTGGTATATGCTTTAGAATTGTACTTAAATTTCCAATAACAAGTCATCTTTATAAAGAAGTAAAGTCAGGTTTATAAATATGTATATATGAAAATCTGAAGAAATTTGCAACTGTGAATATTTATCTGTATACATAGATGTCATTATATACTTCCATTAAGAACAGGTTATGCCTAGAATTAAGATTTAATCACTAAATATGCCTTTATTTTTGATGCAATTAATTTATTTATAAATATGCTGTAACACAATTCTTACTTAGACAAGAATATCCTTTTGTCGCTTTGCAACAATTTTAACCCTTTGAGTGCCAGAGTGGTACGGAATGCATTGCTTTGCAATGAATTCCGTACCACTCTGGCACTCAAAGGGTTAAGACACTTTCTTTATAACCCCAGTTTTATACATCTCTCTCATTGTTCCTTTACCAAAGAGACAGTTTTACAACTGCTGGCTGAGAGTGCAGAATATTTGAAGGTATGTAATCCATTTTCATATTTGGTGTTTGGTTACCTAACAGATTACTCACTAAAGTAACAGTCCAGTTCATTCTTATTTGCCATGGCATCTATTTAGAAACTTTATCCTGCTCTCAATCCTGGCAGCAACATCTTTTTAGAACACTCTAGGAGAATAGATCCCTCTATAATTAATTTATCATCCATGCTAGCAACAGTTATTAATTTGTGTGTAACTACAGGATTTAGACAGTTCTTTAGGGTCAAATTCTTTCCCTGTACCTGAGGTTGAGAGTACTGGCTTCACTCCCACTGTCAAGGATCCCTGCTGGCTCGCTTGACAAAAGGGAGACAATATATCTCATAATAAGCACTGCCCCTATGCTGTGTAAATAGTGAACAATGCATCAAGTTGACTAATTATAATGAATCTGAAGGCTAGACACTGTACCTTAGGGATTGTCCCATCCTGTAAGTTTAACACTTTCCTTTCACACGGGTCTTGCTTTACCTTCTTTTACTAGAACTCTTGACATCAAATGGGTTAATACTATGACCTGGGAATTTCGGTACTTGATCCTTGTACTGTGAATGCTCATTAATCATACTCTTTTGAAAAAAAGAGGCATCAGGTGCCTTCAGTTCTACACTTTTTCAGTGCACTGGAGCCGCTTCACAATTCCCATCAGTCCTTCGACACAGGAGATGATTGAAAGGATGACGAAGAAACAAATGTTTGTAAATAAAACATGGGAAAATGCAGAGATGATGATCCTCTCAATTAGACAGCTTTTGATCTCATTAAATAGATCTGTATAAACTGCTTATAAATTATGCTTTCTGTTTTTTCAATCAGCTTAAAAGTTTTAGAATTTTTTGATTTAGTACTTGGGGAATCTTATCTTGGCAGAACTTTGTTCTATGACTTGATCAGATAAAGCAATATAATAAAGTTCCCCACATGTCAAGAAAAATCAGCACTCTCCACCTTCTTAGGCTGCAAAACAAAGCAATTTCCAACAGAGGTTGGAATAAATTGATAAGAAGGAATAATCCAGCAAACCATTTCAAGGTGGACATCTCCACTAAAAAGAAGACAGGTCCTCCATAAAAAATAAAGAAAACAGTGGATCATATAAAAAAGAAAAATATAATGTAAAGTAAAATACATTTTTAATTTATAGGAACAAACTGATTTTAAAGTAAAAAGATTATCTGCATTTCACAAGGGAATTCAAAATCTCCTTTCACACAGAATCACAAAGTGTACAGTGCTGCCACCATGCAGACAATACTTTGTCAGTAGTATATACCAGTAGGTAGGTCTTTGGGAGATAACAGGTCAAGAACAACTAAAGAGCCTCCTTCACAACTGCAGGTGTAATATATCTTGTTGACCCCTGTATACATCTCCATGTGAGAAAGCAAGCAAATATTGATTTTATTGTATCAACCATTTTAATCTTTTTCAGGATTCTCAAACTCCAGTTCAGAGGTACACATGATTATCACTTTCACAGAATTACATGACCAATTATTATTATTTTTTTTTTGTGTGGAAGTATTTTACCAGGAAGGCTACATTGAGATTGTCTGTCATTTTCAAATATGTGCTTTACTAATTTTATCTACCTTAGATGGGTGTAAGGGTAAGTTGACCTTGCCAGGACTAGAACCTGCAACCCTGAGGTTCGAACAGATTCCACATCTGGTGAGTTAACCAACTGAGCTTGCTCATCAGCTAATTATCTTTAATTGTATGAGTACATTTATACTGGAAACTGTCTCTAGGTAACAGTCTCATTCCTAGTTCAAAATTTCCTGCAGGAACACATAGTTGCAGGGATGGAACTTCTACTGCTAGTGCATGTTTAAACTTTATTCTTGGTCTCATTTTCCATCACGGGCTGATCAAATATTCTATAGAGGATCAAATCAGACACAGTGGGTGAGAATAGGTGTAAATGGTACTGCATAAATTTTGCAGGAGGTGTCTTTTGCCTTTTCTTTTAACAATACTGTGTGCAAAAATTATCATAGTCATAATAAGCATGTTGTGTGTGTGTGTGTATATATATATATATATATATATATATATATATATATAGATGTTGTATCGTAAAGTCCTATGATATCATCTGTAGGCACACTTTGGTCTTTATATATAAAATAAAATTTATTTAATCAAAACAACAATGTACTGTCAACGTTTCGACCCAAACACTGGCCTTTGTCAAGACAAAATTAACAACTAGTAATTACATTGTCCCTTAAATACCTATTTGAAAACTATGTCTGTGAAGAACACCAGCTCAATGAGCTTGTGTGTGTAAATGATGTCATTAATGCAAAATGTAATATTGTAAAGAATAATGTTATCAAAAATAGAGAAAGCTATCGTATAAACTTAATAGCAGCATTATAATCTTCAAACTATTAATGTTCGTTCCTCAGATTAAAACTGCTTACATAAAGAAGTCATACGCTCATTGAAGCAAAAAATCTACACTCGTAGTTATGCTGATCCAACGTGATATAGCATATGTTCAAATTACAAGATAGACACTCATTAGTGTGGTCTAGCAGAGTGAAAGTTAAGTCACTGCGATAGTCCATACAGTAAACCAGCAGTGGTCTTATGTCGTTTGAGGTAACTAGAGTAGTTGGTACCATACACTGCCGATCCATTGCTATGGTATTTCCATATTAATCTCTAGAAAGTCATACATACTTGACAAACATCATCTTTATGCTTATCCACTGTCACATTCCATAGTCACCACTTTGGCGGGTCACATAAGTTATTATTGAGGTACACAGGGATAAATATAACATACCTTCCTCTACTGTGTCCAGTTTCATTCATCAATTGGACCACCCCCTGGTCTCTACTGTACCTGTCTTCTGACAGAGTGCAGGAGTCCTATTACAGGGGAGATCCGATTTAGATAAGTGTGACCACTAGAGGGCATCGATCAATGTACTTAGTTCATAATTGGAGAACAATGTTACAACTTTGTATCTAGTCACAATGTCATGTGAGCTGATTAGTTTCTCCATTTCGTGTGCTTCTTCGTACATTAGGTTATTTGCTTTTCAGAGCAATACACTCCTCTGACATGCAAAAAAGTAAAGGGGAACTTTCACCCCCAAGCAAGTTAATCTAATTGGATGCCTATTCTTAATCCTACATTTGCCAGCGAGGTGAAAGTATTGCAAAGCACAGGAACTTACCCCAGTAGTGGCTTCTTCAGCCATACTGGAAGTCAAGAAGGTTCTGCTAGGGAGAGGTGGGAGGGTGGTGGGTGGAGTTGACGTCAGGACCGGTTGGCCTTGCAAAGCTGAGCGTGTGTGCCACACAACTCTGTGCCAAGCATATCTTCAAAAAGTAAAGTTTGGAAAGGCTATGTCTACAACAATGTAGAAAAAAAAATACAAAAACCCACACAATCTCTGCAATAGGCAACCAATTAGATTAACTTTCTTGGGGGGGTGAAAGTTCTCCTTAAAAAGCAACTGTTATGTAAAAATGCCTCCTACTGCTGTAGTGTCAGCAGTACAGAACTGAGGTATGCAGGGGGGACTATATCTGTAGGTTGAGTGACTTATATTGTTACTAGAAGGACTTTATTAGATTATTTTATCATACAGCTGTTTTTAGATCCTTATATACTTTCTGCATTGTATCTGCAGTGCCTCTATTTTCTGAGCTTCATTTTTGTCTGATTTTAGTTAATCACATGTGGGTACAAGCATGAGTTCCCTCCATGATTTTGAAATGGTTTCACAGGCCTGTAGTTTCCAAATTCTTCTACAATATCCTTTGTGTAAAGTTGCACTACATTAGCAATGTTCCAGTCATTTCTGTCTACAGTGACTGATTAATAAGTTCAGCTAATGGTGAGGCAAGTACATCCCTAAGCTTTCCAATACTCTCAAATGTACTTTATCTGGACCAACTGACTTGCCTACTTTTAATTTAGATAATACCTTTAAAGCGGATCTCTCACCTCTATAAAAGTTTGCCTCTTGCCAATGAGACTGCTCCAGTTCACACGTAGGAATCCTCCGTCATTGGAGGAGGTTGGAACAAGGCACTACATGGGGAGGAGAACAGACAAAGATTGACAGGCTGCAGGCAGAGTTGTGCCGCAGCCTGTCCTGAAGTTACGCCACCAGCTCACATTTAAAACTGGAAATTTCGCTATAGCCTTCATTAAATAAAAAACCATTACAGATTACGTTAATATTATAAGAAGATTACATAGAGGAAAATTTTTATAGAGGTGAGATACCCACTTTAAGACTTCGTTCTCTGTAAATAGTTGTCCTTCAGTCAATGTCTTATCCATTCAACTATCCTTCAAATCAATCCTAAACAGTGCATCTTAAGAATCAACTGACCATGTGGAACAGTATCAAAAGCATTATTAAAGGGAATCAAGACATTAAAGGGATAGTAATACTTAAGTATTACTAATCCCTATAGTAAAGCCTTATTAAAAATAAATGTATTGCCCCCAGTGTCATCTCTCAAACCTTTATGGTTTGAGAGATGATCGCTCCTAAAGTTGCCCTCTCCCTCCCCTTTCCCCAAAGTCAGCGTTGTAGCTGACTGAAGGGAAATCCAGTCATAGATCATCAGTGGCTCTGCAGCAGAGCCACAATCATGTTAATTAAAAAAAATCTTTCACTAAAACGGTCTTCTACATGTGCTTGCAAACCAAGCACATGTAGAAGACCATTTCAGTGAAAGTTTTCTTTTTTATTAACGATATCGCAGCTGTGCTGGAGAGCCGCCTGAAAGTCGTACGACTTGCTTCCTTGCAGTCAGCTAGAACGCTGACTAAGGGGAAGGGGGAGGGAGAGGGCAACTTTAGGAGCGATCATCTCTTAAACCATAAAGGTTTGAGAGATGACACTGGGGAGCAATACATTTATTTTTAATCGGACTTTAATATAGGGATTAGTAATACTTAAGTATTACTATCCCTTTAACATACAAATAAGCTACATTTACTGACCCATGTTTATCTATTATTTATGCAACATAGTAAAAAGGTTTAACTATATTTGTTTGACAAGATCTTCCTGTTGTAAAGTCATGCTACCATAGATCTTGCAAGTCATTAGACTTCAGTTATGCCACAAATCTCTTTTAATAGCATTTCTATTTTTTCCCCAGTTATTGATTTCAGACTCATAGGCTTGCAGTCACTCTCCCTGCTGCTTAAATATATATTTAAATATATATATATATATATATATATATATATATAATATATATTCCTGTTTTAAGCACTAATGGTTTCTGTTTATTGTTGGATAAAATTTCATAAAAGCTTGTGTCCTTTATGATCCATTCAGATATAATGAAACATATTGTTTGCTGCAGGAGGGGTGTGACTTAGAGGTAGACATGAATAGAGAACACACAGGAAGCTGTAGATACAATACAAAAATAAATAGATAGATCTGACAGACCTTTGTAGAAAGGATATATATACTCGTATATAATCTGGTAAACAAATTAAGAGGTATAGGGTATTGTTCCTCTTTATGTACCAATGTGGCACACCACATTATCTTTTTTCACTGGCAGCTATGTACAAATGAGGATTTACTATTCTAATTTATGGTACACATGGTTACACATAGCGCTTTCACGTGTTGCATGGTCCCCACCACTTAAAATGAGAGGAAAATTGCATTGCTTATATGGGCATTATATAGATGGACACAGTGGCGATTTTTAATGCACTTGGTAAATAGGCACAAATTGCACTGGCCAGCCCATTCTGTCGCCTTTTCACAGAAGCTGACATTTTCTTTATTCTCATTTGAGGCAGCATGACTAAGAACTTCAATAACTTGAGTCTTTGGCCTTTTCATGGTGGTCTTTGTGCTGTGCCATGTCTTCCTGGTCACACAATTAATTACACGTGCTCAGCTTTTTAATACAGTTGCAGCCTTTCAAAATAAGTCTATCCACAAAATAAGACAGAGGATGAAAGATATCTTGATCATGAAAGCAGAAGGAAGATTGATGTGATCATTCACTAAAACTTTTAAATTGTAAGTGTTTTAGCCACTAAGCCTTTTTTAACAGGTTATCAATGTAAATGGGTGAATCTCTCCCACGGCAGTGTGTGTTTGTGTGTGTGTGTGTGTGTGTGTGTGTGTGTGTGTCTCTGCACACCCTGTAGGAAATTTCTCCTGTTACAATCAGTTTCCCATTTTCACGATTTCACCCATTTATAGTTCCCATTACATTAATGCAATTTCCCATAAGAAGGAAAGGATTTTTCTCTATTCTCTACTGTGTGTACATTACAACATAACATATTGCTTAAAATTAAATAATATAAACAAATGAAGAAAACAATAAACAAGTATACAAAAATAAATGATAACATTAATAAAAAAATAATGATCCCCTCTCCATGTAAAATGATCATTGGGGTACAAAACATTGGATTAAAGTAGACTACATCCACTGCATAATTGTAATCTAAAACATTTTTCATATAAAATAAGTTGATTATTTGTCAGTAGCTATCACTCATGAAACCTTGCTGGCTTCCACATAATCATGTTGTTCAATACAAATTCCTGAATACTGTTCCTTAATAGCCATTCATGGTTTACTAACTGTAGCTATCATTGTATTGCTCTCATATAGTTAAAGCTATCATCAGAGGTGTTGGAGGAGGGGCACAAAGAGACCAAGGAAACATAGAACATTGGTCTCCAGAACTAACTATGTTGGAGTTAGGAATTAGTGGAGATAATGGGAAGCAAAATGAGAATATCAGAAATTATATGGATGGCACCTCCATTAAAATATACATTGTAAATACTGTTATGTGCTGTTACCAGGTTTAGGGTAATTTTAGCTACAGGCATTCATAGGAGAAAGACAGAGTGCCCATGCAACTCTACAGATCACTGGTTAGACTTCACTTAGAGTATTGTAAACAGTACTAGAGACCCCATCTCCAGAAGGATATAGTTATTTTGGAAATAATTCAGAGAAGGGCTACTAAAATAGTGAATGTTTTACAGGATAAAATTATCAGGATAAAGTAAAGGCTCTGAACATGCCTAGGTTGGAGAGAGGGGATATGATAGAAACATTCAAGTATATAAACAGATTCAACAAAGTACAGGAGGGAAGTTGTCACATTGCACCTTACCTCAGCATCACTTGGTTGGACGCTGTTTCTGGACAGAGGCCGGGAGCGACACTCCTGCGTCACTGACTGCATCTCTCGTGCTTGCAGTCTGGTCGCGTCTGTTGTCTCCCGCAGTTAGCTATGTCCTTTCCGTAAGCGGCACGGCTGCTTCATATAACGCAGGTCCTCACGCGTCTCCTGGGTCCGCTGCGCCATGTTCGGGCGCGTGGTTGCTAATGATGCTGGTGCTCTTTTTACACTTGGCCATTAGGAGTCCTCCCTTCTACTTCCTGGCAGTAGTTAAAAGGGCTGTGGACACTCAGATCATTAGTCCTCGTTGGTGTCTGATGCAGTATATTCTTCTGATGTGTTCTATGTATGACCTGTGGCTCTAGCTGACTACCCGCTCCGTGTACAACCTAGGATTTGTCTGACCACCTATTCTGGTGCTGACCTGGGGCTCTGTCCTACTATCCATTCCGTGTTACCCTCAGCATAGTTGGATACCCTATCTGGTGCAGACCTCTGGCTCTGCTCACTACCCGCTCCGTATATGACCTAGGATTTGTCTGACTACTCGCTTGACCTTGACCACGGGCTCTGGCTGATTACTTGTTCTGTACTACCCTAGGCAGTCCATACCCTTTATACTGACTGTAGGCATGAGTCAGTGAGAGTCTCCCTGGTTGCTCTATCTGTTGGGAGATTTCGGTATCCTGGTTCCTGGGGATTCATTCTTCATTCTCGTTGGGACTACAAAAGGCCTTGTGCTTGGTCCCTAGCAGAGAGGCCTCGCAGAAGTGGTCTGCTATTTCTGATAGAGTCGCTGGCTTCTTCAAGTACCCTCTGTACCTTTTGTCAATTGTGCTCATATTACATATCTGCTTAATAAAGGGTTTTTTACATTATCCGTACTGACTCCTGGTTTCTTCCTGGGTAACCGTTCCAGAAGTAAATTTCAAAGGACTAGAAATGTTAGGACAAGTGGTTATAGTCTATAAGTAGAGAGAGACTTAGATGTAATTTAAGAGTGTTTTACTTAACTGAGAGCTTGAAATATAAGTGGAATAGCCTACTAGCAGAGGTACTAGAGATTAATACATTAAGGGAATTTAAGCAAACATGGGAAAGACATAAGTCTATCCTAGACATAAGACAAGACCAAGGACCAAATAAGTTTGAGGTTTTCATAGTAGAAAAAATGGGCAGTCTGGATGGGCCAAATGGTGCTTATCTGCTGTCAGATTCTATGCTCCAATGTTTCTAGGATCCAGGGAGTAACATATCTATTGGTATACCTTATGGGTATGAATGTACACAGGAGATACAGTAATGAGAAAAAGTTTGTGAACCCCCTTAAGGTTATTACATTTTTCACACCTACATTGTAATTAAAGTCCTAATAATAGGTAATAATAATCTCGTTAAATAAATGACACACAAACATGATGCTTTGTCAGCATTTATTTAACCACAGCTGACACAACTTTCTATATTCATGTGTTAAAAAGTATGTGAACCTTGACATTCTGTACCTGGTGGCACCCCTTGAGCAATAATGACCTCAAATATGCATTGCCTGTAATGATAGGGAGTGTGTAGCTAGAGAATGCTGCTGTTAGTTTGCAGAAATCCAGTAGCGACAGCAGTAATTCTACTAGTAGCAGTGATGAGCAGAGTCCACCAGCAGATAGTTCTGCTTTCACCAATCAACCACATCCCCTATAACTCAGAGATACCAAAATCTACCAGCAGCAGATAGTGCTGTCCCCCAGCCTTGTCCTACTGCACTAGAAGCCATAGGAATGGGGAACATGAGACCTTCTAGAATGTGTCAGACTTCATCTCCTATCACTCCTTGTTAGCCATGGCTGGTTACAGTCTGAAAGCAGCTGGCGGACCTCACATTGCTCACCACTGCAGCATAGAACCATACATACAAAATATGACATTAGTTCTTTAAAACCTTTGTTTTCAACAAAAGAACAGGGCAGCATGTCAACCACCTACATTTTGGCAACTTTGCCATTCCACAGTCCTACTTTTGGAGTAATTGTCCTTCAGTTTTAAGAACTCCAAGAACTCAGTAAGTGTGGATCGAGAGCACATAGAGGAAGAACTGCGTAACTTAATTATTTTATCGACATGACTAGTGGTAGTGGCATATGTGGGCACTTTATGACATTTGTCACCTCCTCCAACTAACTCATTGTTTTGCAAAAAAAAAAAAACAACATATAAAAAATATCTATATATATATAAAAGAATAAGCCTCATTGCATAATTTATGGTACCCCACACACAGAACATAATTTATGTCTCCTCAGAAAAGAAACTCGCATTGAACAGAATGTCTCATTACATAATTTATGTCTCATTAGGAGACACAACTCCTATTGGGTGATTCAATGGGGACTTTACTGCTCCCATTGGGTGATTCATTGGGGGCATGTTTATCATACAGGGAGTTGGCCCACCCCCTTCAGCCCGCCCACCAGTATCCAACTGACACTTGCTCCTGAAGTAGGGGATATCAATAACTTCTCCTGGTCCATACACACTCTCACTCAGGATCATGACCCCACAAACACACTGTTTCACCTCCCACAGATAACTGTAACCCTCCATACACTCTGTTTCAGTACGAGTGTGTAATGTTTCCATAAAATACAAACTCAGGGATAGACTTAATAGCAACTCTTTTATTTAACTCTTCATCTCTTCAGTCACCTCACTAACTGTTTTCAACTGTCACTCCTCCACTTCCTGCTTCCTGATTCCCGCCCTTTCTCCTTAAAGGGAGAGAGATGCTTTGCTGTATGTTACAGAGGGCAAGCCTCATACACCACTTTCTATTTGTTCCCTCAGCATATTGCTACGTTGCCTCAACTGAAGAGCCACCGTGTGTTATATTGCTATGTTAGCTCAACTTAAATAAGGAGGAGTTACTGCTCCCATTGGGTGATTCAATGGGGGAGTGATTTAAATCATGCAGGGAGTTGGCCTGCCCCCACTATCCAAGTAACTGAAAAAACAAAATGGCTGCCACTCACTCCTACACCACAGACACAAGCACAGACAAAAAACACACACACACACACACAAACACTCTCACACTAACTCACACTCACACACTCACTCTCACTCACACTGTCACACTCACTCACACTCAATCACACTCAATCAATCTCATACTCAATCACACTCAGTCACACTCTCACACTCAGTCTAACACTCTCAGTCTCACACTCTCAGTCTCACACTCTCTCACTCACACTCTCATTCTCACTCACACACACTCACACTCAATCACACTCTCACACTCTCAGTCTCACACTCACTCAATCGCACTCTCAATCACACTCTCACACTCAATCACACTTTCACACTCACAGTCTCACACTCAATCACACTCTCACACTCTCAGTCTCATTCTCACTCACACACACTCACACTCAATCACACTCTCACACTCTCAGTCTCACACTCACTCAATCGAACTCTCAATCACACTCTCACACTCAATCACACTCTCACAGTCTCACACTCAATCACACTCTCACTCTCAATCTCTCACTCACACTCACGCTCTCACACTCAATCACACTCAATCACAGTCTCACATTCAATCACACACTCACAGTCTCACACTCTCAATCACACTCAATCACAATCACACTCTTACAGTCTCACACTCAATCACACTCACAGTCTCACACTCTCAGTCTCACACTCACTCAATCACACTCTCACACTCAATCACACTCTCACAGTCTCACACTCAATCACACTCACTCTCAGTCTCACACTATCTCACTCACACTCTCACTCACACACACACTCTCAATCACACTCAATCACACTCTCACAGTCTCACACTCAATCACACTCTCACACTCAGTCTCACACTCATTCAATCACACTCTCACACTCAATCACACTCAATCACACTCTCACACTCAATCACACTCTCATACTCTGAATCACACTCTCACACTCAATCACACTCTCACAGTCTCACACTCTCACTCTCACACTCACTCAATCACACTCTCACTCTCAATCACACTCTCGCAGCCTCACACTCACTCACACTCTCAGTCTCACTCTCTCACTCACACACACACACTCACACACTCAATCACACTCTCACAGTCTCACACTCACACTCAATCACACTCTCGCAGTCTCACACTCTCAGTCTCACACTCACTCAATCACACTCTCACACTCAATCACACGCTCACACTCTCAATCACACTCTCACACTCACACTCAATCACACTCTCACTCACACTCTCACACTCAATCACACACTCTCAGTCTCACACTCTCACAGTCTCACACTCAATCACACTCACAGTCTCACACTCTCACACAGTCTCACACTCAATCACACTCACAGTCTCACACTCTCACACAGTCTCACACTCTCACACTCAATCACACTCTCACTGTCTCACGCTCTCACACTGTCTCACACTCTCACACAGTCTCACACTCAATCACACTCACACACTCTCAGTCTCACACTCTCACAGTCTGACACTCAATCACACTCACACACTCTCAGTCTCACACTCTCACTCTCTCACACTCTCACACTCTCTCACACTATCACACAGTCTCACACTCTCACGCAGTCTCACACTCACAGTCTCACACTCAATCACACTCTCACACTCACACTCAATCACACTCTCACACTCACTCAATCACACTCTCACAGTCTCACACTCAATCACACTCACTCTCTCACAGTCTCACAGTCTCACTCTCTCACAGTCTCACACTCAATCATACTCTCACACTCTCAGTCTCACACTCTCACAGTCTCACACTCTCTCTCTCACAGTCTCACACTGACACTCACAGTCTCACACTCTCAGTCTCACACTCACTCAATCACACTCTCACAGTCTCACACTCAATCACACTCTCACAGTCTCAGTCTCACACTCTCACAGTCTCACACTCTCTCTCTCACAGTCTCACACTGACACTCACAGTCTCACACTCTCAGTCTCACACTCACTCAATCACACTCTCACAGTCTCACACTCAATCACACTCTCACAGTCTCACAATCACACACTCACACACTCAATGACACTCAATCACACTCTCACACTCTCACCCTCTCTCACTCACCCTTTCTCACTCACACCCTCTCACTCACACACTCTCACTCAATCACACACACTCACACACACTTACTAACACACTCACTCAATCACTCACATGCAATCACTCAATCTCGCACTCAAACGCAATCACTCACACGCAATCACACCCCGGGAGCCAGCACGATCCACCTTCCACCATAGTCTCACTCTCACTCACACACCGGGAACCAGCACGATCTACCTTCCACCATAGTATGTGCAATTACTACATGCATTTCAACTACATGAATGAATGCCACTCACTCACACCCCGGGAGCCAGCACGATCCACCTACCACCATAGTATGTGCGATTACCACATGCCTTTCAACTATATGAATGAATGCTACAGTTGAGGCATAAGTACAAACACAAACTCATTACAATGACACATAAGTCACCCCCTTATGACTCACTTCTGTGTGCGTGTCTCTGTGTGTGCCTGTGTGTTTCTCACTGTGTGTGTTGCATATCTGTATCACACTCTATGTGTCTGCATGTATGTGTGTATGACTGTCACTCTTTATGCATCTCAGTGCATGCGTGTGTGTCTCTGTGTTTGTCTTGCTTCCGTGTGTGTGCATTAATTCCCTATATTTCCTGATGGGCAACGCCGTCCCACATTACTAGTATTTAAATTAAAAAAAAAAACACGAATGGAATAAGTAGATGTCTTTTAGTCATTCATTATATTTATATTGATCTGGAAAAACCACAACTACTTCTGAACAAGCGCTTAATACCACAGAAAAACTGGTTGTCAATGATCCTACCAATCCAAAAAGAAAATGGAAAAAACAAGAGTCTCTGAAGATTCTTCTTTTTCAGTGGTGCTACCCCTCAGCTGTAATTACTGCACGACGATCTTCCATATACACGTAGGAACAAAAGCAAAAGAAAAAGGGCGCACCCGCTCTGTGTATACCACTTTGAAATATAGTGACCACCATCAATGATTATCACCTTCTTTTTTGTGCTCAGTGATCTTACTCTCATGTTCCTGAGGCACAAACCTTACAGTATAACAGCATTCACTGGTTAACCCCCAGTGCAGGTATCTGTGTCACTCTCTCCCCATCTTCATTCTCCTCCCCTCAGACTTCTGTTTTCAGCTGTGTACCTTACCCAGAGCCTTTTGAACAGACCCTCTCAGCACTCCAGTCTTCACCTTAAATGGGGTCTATCTATCTCTCTATATCTGGTAAGTATATAACACCAACTTGTCTATCAGGGGATAGATAAGGACTCCTTGGGGGCTAGTTTAAACAGATATTGCTGTACACATTACCATACCATAATGTGAAAAAATGTAATAAAGATTACTAGGTGGAAAAATTTTATTTATTTTATCAATATAAAAAAATATATAAAAAATACACGTACATGTTGTACTGGTCAATACAATATAAAAAACTATAAAAAATTATTCTCAAAAAATAATACAAAAAATCCTACTCTGATCCCTTACCCTATGCGTTACGTGGATTATAGCCACTTGCTCAGGGGTCTGTCTCCCAGTCATTTCTCATCCTCACCTTTTTATGTGCTGAGTTCCTCTAATTCACTCCAAAAATAATGCCATATGTGTTTGTTGGTACAGTTGGGATGCATAAGAGTTCCATTGCTTCTCTCCGCTTCTGTTCATGCTACTCATCACTTCCTCCTTCCCTACTTCCGGTATTACGTATATAGTCTATTCTTCTTCCTTTATTTTTATGTGAAACGCATATGTGCTCCATCTGCCAAATCCGTCATGCAGCACCGGCTCCACTTAAACACCTCCTTCCTGCATCAATCAATCCTCATACATGGCACACATTTGCACCTCACCCAACAAGCCATTCACATTGCAAGACCCAACTGCTCGTATGGAAGATACCTGTGCTCCTCCCACCCGCCTCCGGGTACAGCTCATGCTCAACCTTCTATCACGATGCCCGTGATCCCTTGTTTATATTTTTCTGTCAGTTATCCTATGTTAGGTTCTCATTGGTTGCCCTGTGTTAAGCCCACCCAGTATGGCCTTTATATACTGGCCTCCTGCACTCATACATTGCCCTTTTGTGGTGTTCCTGTACCAGTGCTACTTTTGCTTGAGGAGTTTCCAGTGTACCGACTTGGCTTGCCTGACTACTCTCCAGTTCCTGCACCTGTGTTCCGACCTGGATTGCCTGACTATTCAACATAAGAACTTGAAAACGAAGAAATCTTCAGCACTCGTGAATAATAAAATCAAGTCTTTATTGCGAACAAATGGACCACAGAGCTGACAGTCTCACGCGTTTCGCACACCAAGGTGCTTACTCATAGACCCTATGAGTAAGCACCTTGGTGTGCGAAACGCGTGAGACTGTCAGCTCTGTAGTCCATTTGTTCACAATAAAGACTTGATTTTATTATTCACGAGTGCAGAAGATTTCTTCGTTTTCAAGTTCTTATGTTGGATGTTTTCAGCGCATCTCTTCTTCGTTGCACCGGAATAGAGATTTGATCGGTGAGTCATTGTGGTTTGAAACCTGTTTCTAGTGCTGCTTGGATTTTTTTCGTGCATTGCCTGACTATTCTTCAGTGTCCGCTCCTGTGTATCAACCCGGCCTGGCTGACGTTCCTGCTCCTGTGTACTGACCCAGACTGGCTGATGTTCCTGCTCCTGTGTACCGAACTGGACTGGCTGACGTTCCTGCTCCTGTGTTCTGATCCGGCCTGGCTGACATTCCTGTTCCTGTGCACCGACTCGGCTGATCTCCGTTCTTGCTATCCTGGTCCTTGTCCCCTCTGCGACATTTTGATTTCCAGTGCCTTGATTTTTCTGGCACCTCTGCTCCTGCAGGCTTGCCAAGTGTTGTCCCATTAATGCTCTACGGAGCGCCTCTGGCCTAGTCCTCCATTTCTGTCTAACCGGCTGCAAGTGTTGCCTCCGTGATAGCACTGATACATTGCCATTGGCTACGCTCCTCTCAGTTAAACCGGTTGCAAGTGTTGCCTCCGTGATTGCTCTGGTATATTGCCGTTGGCTTACTCTCTATTCTGTCAAACCGGTTACAAGCGTTGCCTCCGTGATTGCACCAGTACCTTGCCTTTGGCTTACGCTCCACTCAGTCAAACCGGTTGCAAGTGTTGCCTCCGTGATTGCACTGGTACATTGCCATTGGCTTATGCTCCACTCTGTCAAACCAGTTGCAAGTGTTGCCTCCGTGATTGCACCAGTATATTGCCATTGGCTTACGCTCCACTCTGCCAAACCGGCTGCCAGTGTTGCCTCCGTGATTGCTCCGGTACTCTGCCTTTGGCTTATGCTCCACTCTGTCAAACCGGTTGCAAGTGTTGCCTCCATGAATGCAACGGTAGCGCTCCTCTTACTCCAGTGTACTGGTAACTCTCGGTGGATGCAGACTTTGGCGTGCTTAAGAATCAGTTCAATACTTTCACATATGGGACTGTTTACCATCCTTGATGAACTTTAACTCCTGCATTGCTGAAACCTGGGAACCTACTCCTCTGCGTGACCCATGTCAGCATAAACTGTTTGTCTCATATATTTGTGCTGGACCTGTGTGGGCCTAAATATTACCTGTCATGTGTCTGTACTATACATTGTATATTACAGGACCTGTGAGGGTTCTTATTGTATTATTGTATTCAATAAAACTGTGTTTTTATCCTAACTTTGTGTCTGTGAGTCAAACAAACCGTTACACCTTCCTTCCTATCTACTTGGAAAGCAAATGTGTTCCACTTCCTATGTTTGAGATCCTACATTACCCCCATTCACCATTAGGTCTGAGGGACAATATTATTGATGAATATCTTTAAGGCACAAATACAATTTGGACATTATTACATATCCATTGTGGCTATTCAGTGTCCCCAAATCTTTTATCTCCACAGGTGTGCCCCAGCAACACAGCAGTAACACAACAATCCATACGTGTACAACACCACCACCTTTGATAACAACAGGGTCACATCCCTCCAATGCTCACAAGGGCACACATCGCCAGCTGAGAGATCAGGACACCTAACATATACACACACATACATATATACTCTATTACTCCATCTCACTATGCAGACCCATCCGTGTTTTTTGCATTAGGTAAGTCTTCGATTTACATCTCTTTTTATTATAACGTATGTCTTCTGTTTTTAATTGCACCACACTGGGACCCACAAATATTAAAAAGAGCACATTTCAGGGTCCCTCACTCTCCTATGTGTTCATTATAACATCTCTACAGGGATTCTCTTATTTTAATTTTAGGGCCTTATAGGTGTATTAGAGTAGAACTTTCCTCAAGTGAGATACCTTGGCACGATGGCAAGCTTACCCATGACTTGGCCAATTTGTGAACACTAAAATCTCACTTACTTACCAAGAAATATTATATATGTGCATTACAGGGCACACATTTAATTTTTATATAAAGTAGAGCAGGTTTGTCTTTCTGTCTGTCTATTTGCACTTTGGGTTTAGGCCTGATGTCTGGGGGACTGGCGAACCCTCTGATTCCTTGCTGCTGTCTATGTAATTACTTTATATTCACACTAAAATTGTATTTATTATATGAATACATCATGGTGAGTTGGCACTGTGAGCTTTTTCTCTTTCTTTGTATAAACTGGAGAAAACTTCTCCAGTGATATCACTTCTCCTATTCCTATGTTATTCTATAGAGTCTATTCATTAAGATCCCTAAAGTCTAAGAGATCTTAGTGCATTGGCTCCACAGACTAACACAGGAATTAAAGAAGTGATACACTTGAGAAGTTATCTCCACTTTATCATACCTTAGTGCATCTCCCACCAGAACGCCTGCTAACTATCGATGTATCCGATTGCAATAAGAAGGTGGCAAATAGGGATGGGAGAACATTTTCGCCTCAAACTGAAATCGGCGACTAATGGCACTTTCCGCTTGGCGCATAATTTCCTGCGAAAAGTGCAGTTTTTCCACTTTTTCCCACCTTTTTTCACCCATTGAAATCAATGGGAAGAAAATGTTTTCTCCACCACATGAAAGTTCTCTACAGCCATATAAAAGTGTGTCAGGCTCTCACAGCATCTTGAGCTTTTGTAATTGTGGCATAGTTTAAAATGAGCAGATACACTATTTGTATAACCTATCTCTATATTTATTATGTGTTCTGCAATTCTAACATTTCATCTCCTTTTAGTTCTTCATTCATATTGTCTATCTAATGTATTGACTTTTTCCAAAGCACTATCAAAGTTGTTTTGGTCATAAACTTTATTAAGAAATGTATTATTTAATGCAGGTAATTCTTGTTTAGACCTTTGAGTTCCAGAGTTGCACACAAAACACTGAAAAGCAATGCATTGTTTAACCCTCTGGCACCCAAAGGGTTAAAAATATCCATATTTGTACAATTTCTTCTTAATCTTCTAATTTCTCCATATGGTATATTCATTAACCGTTTATGAAAATGGCAACTTTTAGATAACATAAGACTATTTGCATCAATAGATTTGTAGCCATTTCTAAAAAATATTCTATGGTCATAGATGTATAAAGTTATATCTAACAAAATAATATTAGTGGTACTTTAGTTTCAGTGAATTATAAATTATACATATTGTAGTTAATGTAAGTGAAAAAATTGGTGAAGTTGAGAGACATCCCCCTTCCAAATAAAGAGAATGTTATTGATATATAGCACCGCCAGAGAACCAGACTTTCTGTTTGGACAATCTGCTCCCTATGGGGTTAAATGCAGATCTTGAACTTTTTGGTTTTACACAAGTGTTTAGACAGTATTTAAAACTATTTCTCACATTTTTTGTTTTTCTTGTGACCCTGGTTTTTGTCAACTTCACGTTTATTTTTATATGAATATCTAGGCCAATTTTGTTTAGGTTAAGGTATTTGTTAGTACTATGAAATACCTTTAATTTGAAAAAGTGACCTGATACCTTTGATTAAATTTGGTGTTTTTTTCAATTCTTAAAGATGGCAGAAACACAAGTTCACTTTGTCTGAAAATTTGCTAAGAGGAAGGAAGCAGGTATCTTCTACAACAAGTAGGTACTGTTCCAGAATTCTATTTTATATTCATTTATTTTTTATACAACATTAATGAGATATGGAGCAAATAGCAACAAATACATAATTACAACTTGAGCTAATGATATCAGTTGTGGTGGAACATATTACATCATCAGCTATCCATACTCCCCATCAATATAGTTTGCTTTATACCTACCTTGTATGAAGGACATATCTAACTATAAAGGGACAAAGAAATTACAGATAGAGACCTTGTGGACCATTTCCAACCAAGTGAAAACGGCAATGGCAAATGCACTGTAAAGGAGATATCAGGTGATCTAATCAGCATCATAGAAGATACTTTGTTCATTGTTTTAAAGTGCTGCTACGCCATACTAATTTCCCATTTACCCTTAAGCCCTGGTAATAGACTTAAACGGTCTAGTGCTTTTCTGGATTAAATACTGTGTACACCTATATTTGCCAGTTGCCACCTTCATACTGCAGTTGGAAACATTGATATTTAGTGGAAGTTTTGGTGTCTTCAATAGTTACTGACACCTGGATTTTTGGACTTGGCTCTTTAAGGGATATTTATTCCTATTTTAAATGTATTTTTGCACAATTTATTGTATTAGTATATGCTGGATTTTTATTTACATTTTATTTTTATTTTGCATATAAAGTATTTCTAGCTCTCCTATGCAGTTCCAGATTTCCCTTTGGTGCTAAATACAATGTCCACTGTGGGGAACCCATTTAGTATAATGTTTTGCCCCATATGGTGTTTTGCTGTACATATTAGCTTTTTTAGATCCTTTTTCCATTTTCCAATTGGTGTATTTATCATCAATACATATGTTTACATATTTACTGTTTTTTATTTTTTATGCAAGCCCTGGGATATACTTATGTCTTTTTGCACTTTGTTTCATAATATTTCACTTAGGTGGGAGTAATGTATCCTTCAGCTGCTACCAATACACAGAATATGTATAATAGTGTTTGAGCATTCTAGTTTTCTTCTTTGGTTATTCAGGTTTACAAACAGCCTTTTCAGGGGATGAAGATCATCATCATTTATTGCATAAGCTGCAGCAACCATGGTTGCAGTGAGTCTATATAGTACAATCTTACTACTACCAACACATTCATGCACTACTACTACTAATTCTAAACCCTAGGTAATGTTGAATTTTAATGTTAAGTACACCACAGAGCTGTACAGTGATATTTTATCTGTCTGAAAATAATATTTGATATATGTCTTGATCTGTCACTGACACTCTCAGTTGCATTTCAGGTGGCTCTCAGTCATTGTCACCCATCAGTCAAATTGTTGTTTTTTTCATTTGTTATTCAGAAATATTTCTCTCAGTGTTACTGTCTACAAACCATACCCATACTACCTGCAACCAGAAGCAACTCTAGCTACCCCGGTTTTGCTTGTCCCAAGTCTGTTGGTTGCTAGTGCAAAATTATTTTTCACCCAAGGACTGCTATGTTTGTTTACAGTATAGTACAAGATATACATATTAGATTCAGAATTCTAATAACAACTCACCCATGATTTTGGAGGGGGGGGGCAGGTGGAGAAGAATTATTGGCCAACTTCTTTTCTCCACATATACTGAGTGCTACGTATTGTGCTGCTACTGCCTCAGGTGCATCACTGGAGCAAGTTGTGGCAAGTGGAACCTTCATCATCTGTCTCCCATGTAACTGCTATTGTTGATCCCATTGCCTTTCAGCTGCCTAATCATCTTGCTGCTTAAACAACAACGAAGCAGCAGCAAGAACCTCAGTTGCAAATTCCAAAATTATGGACTCAGGAGGACTTTTGACAATGGCCAGTGGCCACTGGCCAACATGACCTGCTGGCTCTAGGCTTGAGCTTTAAAAAATAAATAAATAAATAAAATAATAATTAAAAAAAAAAAAAAAAAACGTAGTCCTACAAAAAAATAAACAATTTTTGGGGGTTTGTTTCTCACAAGCTTAAGTCCTACAAATCAATGTTTCTTTATGGCTTGTGCCTCTAACAACAAATCTAACAAATCACTATCTACAAAATACTCTATCACATCAAGTAGCAGTCTACCCCAGTGGTAGCTTATGTCAGGGGGCGCCTGTCTTTTTCACTTTACATACATATTTCTTATTTTTATTTATTTTTTATTAACTGCCCCTCACTATACCATTCAAGAACCCCCCCCCAGAAACAAATTCCCTGTTCAACTGATTCATTCCCCAGACTACACCCATGAACAAAGGCACCCTCTTCAGACCCAGTTTATACCATGTCTTCTGGGGGGTTTTAATTGTATTTATGATTTTTTTTTAACTGCCCCCAATCCCAGTAAACAAACCCCCCAAAAAAGCATTCCTTGTTCAACTGATTCTTTCTCCACACCCCACCAACACAGGCACCCTCATGCTGCTTTTATACTATGCCTTTGGGAAATAATATTTGCTTTGTGTTGTGTGTAAATACAATGTTCCCATTGATTTCAATGGAAAGAGCTAGGTGAAAAATGCAGAAAAATTGCACTTTTCTCAGGAAATTATTCGCCAAGTGGGAAGCACCATTATTCGCCGATTTCAGTTTGAGGTGAAAACTTTTGCCCGTCCCTACAGGGAACCATATTCTACAGTTGTTACATATTTGAAAGCTTCCTTGCATGAGCTACTCTCTTCAGGTCCTGTTACAACATTTCAAAGGGGTTTATGTCAAGACTGATTAGGACATTCCAAAATGCAGAATTCTTTTTCTGTAGGATCACTGCCTTGTTGCATGACCTACTTTAGGTTCAGCTTCAACTCATGGATGGACAGGCTAACATTCTCCACTAGAACTTTTTGATACACTGCAGAATTCATGGCAAACGTCCTCAGGCAGTAAAGCACTGAACTCCCAAAACGATTATTTGACATTTGGAAGGAGGTTCTGTTTGAACTCAGTATTTTCTTCTGACAAACAAAATGCTTCCCATTTGGGGCACAAAGTTCTATGTTTGACAATTGTCCAGAGAGTGTTCTCCCAGAATGCTTGCAGATCATTGGCAATCTTCAGACAGGCAGCAATGTTCATTTCTAGAGAACAGTGGTTTCCTCTTAGTTATCCTCCCATGAACAACATTCTTGATCATTCTTTTTCTGATTTTTCAGTAATGAACATTTACATTAGCCAAGGTAAGAGTGTCCTGCAGATCCTTGGATGTTGCTCTGGAGTTCTTTGTGTCTTCATGGATGATATTCTGGGTTACTCCTGGTTAGAAGGACTGTGGTCTTGAACCTTCTCCATTTGTAGACTATGTAGACAGTGGGTGGGTGGAGCCCAAATTCTTAGCAGTGGGTTTTATAGCCCTCTATAAAATTATGAGAAACACTAACTGCCCTTCTGAGGTCTTCACAGATGTCTTTTGACCATGGCATGTATGGCAAAGCACAAGCAGAGTTTCTGATTCTTTTCAAGGTTTGGGGCCTCCCTAACTCACCTTTGCAGATCTACTTGATTTAACTATTCCTTTCAATTCAACACATAAAATCAGGGTTGGCTTACTTTTGTACATACCCAGCTTCTTAAAGGGATATTAATGTTTCATAATAAAAACAGCTCTAATTAATCTTCATAGTATTTGGGCCTTGAAGAGTATTATTTCAATTCTGTCAGAGTTGTAGTTCAAGAGTAATTGAATGATAAATTATCCCCCTCCCGCCCCTTCTTCTGATGTAACACTGCTCACCTCAGTGCAGCAGGGAGTGTCCAGGTAGACTGCAGAGAGGGACAATCTTCAATTAAGATAAGGGAAAAAGCTGAAAAACCTGTCAAGGGGGGCAGGGTTTTCATTGTTCTCACAGTAAGAATATTGACCCTTGATGTGAGCTGTCTGGTCTATGGACTGGATTCCACATCTGAGGAGTGGGGACTTACCACAGGTAAAAGGGGCAGGAGGGGGAAACTTTATCATGCAATCACTCTTGAACTACAACGCTCACAGTAATGAAATAACACTGTCTATGGCTCAAATACTATGAAGATTAATTGGAGCTGCTGTTTTTTGTGAAACTTTACTATCACTTTAAGTACTCATTGTTTGCCTGATTTATATATCACTTTGTTTGAACAGTCATGATGCTGTTTCATATCCACCCTACTAGATATTTACAAAAGTAATGATTTTGATTAACCCTTTGAGTGCCAGAGGGGTACAGAATGCATTGCAATGCATTAATGTTTCATACCTATTTTGTCAGTTACACTAAGATTGTGAGAGAAGTCTTGCTGTAAATTGTGCATTTTGTGCACATCTATTAAATATTTTTGAAAATCCCTAATTTTAGCAACAATTTTGCATTCAATAA
The DNA here is from genome assembly GCA_037306005.1 of Rhinophrynus dorsalis. Classification (NCBI taxonomy): domain Eukaryota; kingdom Metazoa; phylum Chordata; class Amphibia; order Anura; family Rhinophrynidae; genus Rhinophrynus; species Rhinophrynus dorsalis. The sequence continues at coordinate 223,264,958 of CM074718.1, read as the reverse complement.
TTTTGTTTAGGAAGATACTTAACAACATACTTTTTATTCTTTAACCCCTTAGTGACAGGCTGCGTGCGCACGCAGCCGTCACTTAACACCTGGCTAACATTTTTTTTTTTTGCCAAATGATTCCGGAGTCCCCAAACAGCGTGCAGCCGCGCGGGGACCCGGATTTCCAGAAGGTACCTGGTACGTCCACTGTCACTAAGTGACAGTTTTTGTGTGACGTACCAGGTAAGTCCATTGTCGGGAAGGGGTTAAATTCCCTACTTTCAAGAAGTATATGCTATGGCTATTGGGGATATTTTAGGGTACTTCTACCTTGTATAAATGGAATTTGCTTTTTTGACTTCTAACTCCCTTGTTAGTTTGGGGTCTATGCTGGGCATGTATGTAACAACATGTAGCAACAACCTTAATATTGTTTGCAATATGAAGGATCTAGAAATTTGACAGCACAGATCCTTTTCTGAGCTTATGTTAATGAAGAATTCATGGCCCTACATTTTAGGTATGTATTAGAATGTATGATAGCTTTATTGCACAGTGGCACACACACACTCCACCATCATTAAGACATTTATGAAAGCAAGTCATAAACCCCTTCACTATTAACTTAAAGGGATAGTAATACTTCATTTTAACTTTATTTTATCTTGTAGGCATTAAAAAAACATGAAGAATGATATAAGTCTTATCTCTGAAACCTTTATGGTTTAAGAGATATTCACAAACAAAGTATCCCCCCCCTCTTCAACCAGATCAGAAGAGAGATGCCCAGGTAGACTGCAGAGAGGGACAATCTTCAATTAAGATAATGGAAAAAGCTGAAAAACTTGTCAAGGGGGGAAGGGCTTTCATTGTTTTCATACAAAGAAAATTGTCCCCTTCTGTTATCTGTACTGTCATACAACCAGACTCACATCTGAGAAGAGATGGCTTACACTAGGTAAAAGGGGCGGGGAGGGGAACTTTGCTTGTGAATATCTCATAAACCATAAAGGTTTGAGAGATAAGACTCATATCATTCTTCATGTTTTTTTAATGCCTACACAATAAAATAAAGTTAAAACGAAGTATTACTATCCCTTTAACTTTGTCCAAGTGTAAATAGAAGAATTGATGGTGTTTTGAAGGCAAAGGGTGGTCACACCAAATATTGATTTGATTTAGATTTTTATTCTGTTCACTCACTATGCATTTTGTTAATTGATAAAAAATAAACTATTAACATGTCTATTTTTGAAAGCATTCTTACTTTAAAGCATTTTTTCACCCCCGCCTAAAACTGTTGCATATTACTATATATTTATTAAATGTACTGCTACTTTAAGGGTGTTTTGGATGAAAAACACGAATTGAAGCTTGCTGTTTTAAGCAGCACTATAATTTGATGGTAAAGTTAATAACTCTGATTCCACTACTAAGCTGCCAACAGAAAATCAGAATTGTTACATCTGCCTATAAACGCATACTATTTCTTAATTAAGTGAGAAGAAAAAATAACTGGACATTTTTATACAACATCCCCAATAATGACCACATTTTTTTTACAAATAACTTTCTATTTCTATTCTTTATTCTATACTAACATTACTAAGTAGTCTTCCCATCACATTAATGCATCAGAGCTGTTAAAAGCTTACCATGAGCAGCAGGACACATCATATAGCTGCCATTTGCATATCATATTGAGCATTAAACACTTGCATAATAGCATGAATAACAATAGCCGGTGACTTCAAAAAGCAGTCATCTGTATTGAAAATGAAACAGTGCACCTCAGCTGACTTGCATGAGTTGACTTTAACCTTGAAGTTACAAGTTCAACAGTTCAGTACATATGATGAAAGTTTTCTCAGGATCACTGAAATAAAGTAAACTTTATATACAGTTCAATACATTGTAATGCATTGACATATTGATGGTCCAAATATGAATATGGATTGGAAGCAACATTATTATGTATTGTACTTTGTTATCTAATAAAATTACACTAAAGGATAAGAAATGCAATTAAATTGTGTTGCCCTGGATAAACTAAAAAACATTAACACTTAAGTATGATGTACTAAAACCGTGAATGGTTTACAGGAAAAGAAACATCAGGATAGACTAAAGGATCTGAACATGTATAGCTTGGAGGAGGTAAGAGAGAGGGGGGATATGACAGAAACATTCAAATACATAAAGGTATTCAACAAAGCACAGGACGGAAGTACATTTCAACGGAGTAAAAATTTTAGGACAAGAGGCCATCATCTAAAACTAGAGGGCCGCAGGTTTAAATGTAATGTAAGAAAGTTTTACTTCACTGAGAGGTTAGTAGATAAGTGGAACAGCCCACCAGCAGAAGTGGTAGAGGTTAATACAGTGAGGGAATTTAAAGTGATAGTAATGTTTCACAAAAACATCAGCTCCAATTAATCTTTATAGCAATTGATCCACAGAGAGTGTTATTTCAATATTGTGAGAGTTGTAGTTCAGGAGTAATTGAATGATAAAGTATCCCCCTCCCGCCCCTTTTACCTAGTGTAAACCCCCACTCCTCAGATGTGGAATCCATTCCATAGACAGCTCACATCAAGGCTCAATATTCTACTGTGAGAACAATGAAAACCCTGCCCCCCTCAACAGGTTTTTCAGCTTCTTCCCTTATCTTAATTGAAGACTGTCCCTCTCTGCAATCTACCTGGACACTCCCTGCTGCTCTGAGGTGAGCAGTGTTACATCAGTAAAAGGGGCAGGAGGATGATACTTTATCATTCAATTACTCTTGAACTACAACTCTGACAGAATTGAAATAACACTCTCCAAGGCCCAAATACTATGATGATTAATTAGAGCTGCATTTATTATGAAACATTGCTATTCCTTTAAGCATGCATGGGACAGACATAAGGGTGTCCTGAACATAAGACAAGACCAAGGACCAAATAAGGTTTGAGGTTTTTACAGGAGGAAAATGGGCAGATTAGATGGGCCAAATGGTTCTTATCTGCCGTCAAACTCTATGTTTCTATGTAAATGGATTCAGTGCTAAACTGATACACAAAGTAATATTTATTGGAACAAAATGGTTTTGCAGCAGCTAAACATCAATGTGCTATCATTTTGAAAGTAGTTAAGGCTCATTTACTATAAAGAACAGGGGGTTATGCACTAAAGTGTGATAAAGATGTGATAAAGTAGAGATAACATCTCCAGTGATATCCCTTCTCCAGTTCCTATGTTATTCTATAGTGACTATGCACTAAGATAGTGTTTCTCAACTCCTGCCTTCAGGTCCCACTAACAGGCCAGGACTTAGGGATTTCTCTGCTAGAACACAGGTGTGGTGATCAGAGGATCATTCACATTGATTAACTCACCTGTGCTCTAACAAGGAAATCATCAAATCCTGGCCTGTTAGTGGGTCCTGAGGACAGGAGCTGAGAACCACTGCACTAAGATCACCAAAGTTGGACAAATCTTAGTGCAGTGGCTCCACTGAATAACATGAACTGGAGAAGTTATATCACTGGAGAAGTCATCTTCGCTTTATCACCTCTTTAGTTACTCTGGATCAAACCAATTGTACCATAGGGAAAAATGAAAATTTTCCCACAAATTTCCATTGATTACACTGGGACTTTAACCCATTAGCAATGGATTGGATACCTCTCTAGCATTCAAGGGGTATAAATTCGATTTAAATCAAGGGGGATTTTTATTTATCTCCTATTTTGCACATGGATTTCCTTAGAATTGCTCCATTTCAGCTTAGTGCATCAGCCTCATTATGGATGATGTGTAACATAACGCTAACAGCCTTATATAGAAATCAAAAAATGTGCAATTCTTGGTCGAATCAATTGTACCATAGGAGACAAATAATACTTCCCATATATTTAATTGGAGCTCTTAACCCATTAAATAATACAGAGGTCTACTGCACATTTCTCAATAATGAGCTGGAAATATTGTTAGCATTCAAGGGGATAAGAGCTTAATTTAAATAAATGGGAATCTTTAATTTCCTGCCCCTTTTCCTCTGTGATTTGTTCCAGAAATGCAACTCTTTAGATTTCTGAATAAGGTTTGAAGTAAGATGAGGTGGCAAAGAAGGTGGAATGGAAAGATCACTAATATGCAGCTGAAGGACAACACCACACTAAAGTAATGGGGGAATTCATCAAGTGGTAAATAGTTGAATTTTCAGTGAAATTCTCTGATTTTCCTTCTCACTAGCCTTTCATAGATTCGTCAATGACTGCACCATACCTGGCCCTTGCTCATCCATCGGACTGAGCTAGTGCCATATAGATCTGCCATTTTCATGTGCCACCTTTAGACTAGTGGATCCCAGCGAAAATGATGGCGTTGGTACAAACCTAAACATGTGCTATATTTGTATGGGTGGGTATCACTGGAATGGCCACATTTTGGCCATATTTTCATTGTATTTCCCTGCCTTGCATATGCAAGCAGGGACATATCATCTATCATTGATATATTTCTGTAGTTATCTGTCAATAATCACAGAGGAGAATGTGATAAAGAAAAACATCTGAGAACAGTTTTCATTACACCTGCCCAAACAGATGGTAACCTGGGAGTGCAATGTTCCTGCAGCCTCCAACATGAAATTATCCCTGCTGTGGAACAATGAACCAGAAATACATTTTTGTTAAACAAATTAAGAACCACTTATTCATAGGACAAAGTACCCATTTAAAACAAGGCCAATCCATCCAACTCCTATAGAGTGAACTGGGGTTAATACCCAAGCCCTAAAGTATGTGAAATACCTTCTCTTGGATGTGTAGGCAGCAATGTATGACCATCTGACAGCTGTTTGTTTATGTAAGTTCAAATGAGTGATAAGTGCAGTGTTTTCTGTATTTTAAGTAAACTGACAAGCAGAAGAAAACTAGAACCAGAGTGTTTAAATCTCAGAGCAAATATCTGCTTTAGATTTTATCAGTTTGTTTAAGACGCTTGATAATCAAATCTGGCAATATGGTTGTCACCCATCCAGAGGAAGATCACGCATTCAAAGGTCTTCGAGCTTGAATAAAAGACAAAATATTTGCAAATACTCACAAGGATTACAAAGTATTTAAATAAATATGAACCATTTTCTTTTTTTGTTACATTATCCATTTATCCCACCGTGAACATATATGTATACTGATCCATCAACGCAGTGTGAAACAATGCAGTGCATACCCCATCTTGATCTTATAGGGTTAAAATGGGAAGAAAAAAATGGTAGTGCTGCACTCATATTTGTATATTGCTCTTATAAATATAGATATAAATTATTCATATTCCAGAAAGGTGATGTATTAATTCTTAGAGCTTAGCACAACTGCCACATGAAACATTTTGCAGAGCCATTATAGATTATTAGCATTATTTTAATTAAATTAAACATAATGGGCATAAAAAAGTTGTGTTAGCAGGGCTACAAGATAAAAATTACTCCATCTGACCATACAACATATTGTGTATTATAATGAGAATCATTATTTGATATTGGGGTAAAATGATGGAATTCTCATAATTTAAACAAAAATAACTTTCACAAAAGAATTGAATAATAACGGTTATTCAAAAAAGCTTGGGCAAAAAATTATACTGATTCACCAGACGCCTATAAAAGACAAACAAACCTGCTGATCTATAGGCTTAATATGGATATATCTTATTATTTAAAAAAAAAAAAAAAAATCATGTTATATTCTAAAAAACTTGTTTATTGCACCAATCGCATTTTTGTTTATGTGTCATGGAATCTGCTTCAGAGGAATATGTCCAGCAGCCAGAACTGCAGACCCTCAAGCAGGCATGTGCACACATAGACACCAAAGGGGGCTTGAGCACCTGCCCTTTTTGTCCAAAGTGCCCTTGCGCCCTTTTAACAACAACAACAACAACAACAAAAAATAATAATTATGAGAAGTGCCCTTTCGTTCATTTGAGCCCCTGCCCCCCAAAATGTCTGTGCACGTCCCTGCCCTCAAGTCATAATCCCGATTCATCCCAAGGGTTGACCCCTAAGATTTGAGCAGCAATTGAAAAATGTACAGAAGACTTGAAGTAAGCAAAAACAAACAGAAGCAGGGACGTGCACAGACATTTTGGGGGGCAGGGGCTCAAATGAAAAAAGGGCACTTCTCATAATTATTTTTTATTGTTAAGAGGGCATGAGGCACTTTGAACAAAAAGGGCAGGTGCTCAAGCCCCCCTTGGTGTCTATGTGTGCAAGTGCCTGGACAGAAGGCATAGTCAGGTTAAGCAGGAGGGGACGAGGGGAAAGGAAGAACAGTAGTCAGGCTAAACAGTGAGAAACGAACAACTGAGTGAAACAGAATGGCTGTTGTGTTACCAGGAAGCAGGCCTAAGACATAGTCAAAGTTAACCTTTTCAGTACACATTAGATAATCAGGAGTACAGAGAAAGGAATTCTAGATATCTGCAATTAACCTGCCCCCAAGTAACCTGCAAAGCAGAAAGAACACAAAATTGACTAGTAAAGTAATTTGTTGGAGGACTCCAAAGGTTCCAGAAGAGGACAGAGTGCAGGTTATAAATATATTAAATATAAAAATATATTGGTTGCACAATAAATGAAAGAAAGTCACAATAAGACAAAAAACACACTTGTAGCAGCCCAGACTAAAAAAATCCCCACTCATATGATTCCAAAACCAAATCTAATATCATTAGATGTTGCAAGGCCACAATAAAATCTAAGGAGATACTCAAGAGTAGGTAGGAACAGGAAGAACCCAAAGAAGACCTAGCAGAAATGAAAAAAAAAAGGTATTTTTAAGCCAAAGGCAGAGCATAATGAGACACAAGTCTGGCAATGCATTAAGTACTTTGGTCTCCAGTTTTTAATTGTGTACCATCCTGAGCACCTCCAGCTCAAGATTCAGATGATCCTTTATTGGAGCTGTGATAAATAAAGGATTCTTCAGCCTTTATAAACCAAAGAAAGGAGTTCACATTTCGTCAATAAAGTAATCTGGGAAACTTTAGTAGGGAAGTGTTTATTAAAACTGTTGTAGAATGTTGCATATCCTATAAATCTTTGTAAATATTGTTTTTAGGGGTTAATCAGGCCATAAAAGTCTATACTTACACATTTTAGATTCAGATATGTAAATCCCAATGTACAATTAACCTGCCTAAGAATCTTATGCCAATTGATTCAGCAGTTCCTGGAGTGTCTATCAGTAATAAAATATTGATATATGAACATTACAAATACCTGGGGAAACATTCAATAAGCAGTGATAAAGAGGATAAAGTGGAGATGACTTCTCCAGTTTATCACTTCTTCAGTTCCTATGTTATTCTATGGAGTCAATTCACTAAGATCTCCAAAGTTGAAGAAATCTTAGTCCATAGGTTCCACAGAATAACATAGGAATTGGAGAAGTAATAAAATGTAAGAAGTAATAAACTGGAGAAGTCATCTCCACTTTATCACCTCTTTATCACCGCTTAGTGAATTTTCGCCCAGGTATCTGTAATGTTCATATTTGATCATGAAAATGGTTTTCCATTCATCTTCTGGTTATGTATGGACTAAATTGCATGCCCTCAAGCAATCAAGATTAGTGAAAAGCTTAGCTGCTCTCAATCATTCCAAAAGTTAAGGGACTGGGGAAAGGGCGTATAGATTTTTATTACTGTAATTTTATTCAAAGTGGAACTATCACCTAAAAGATTTCCCCCTGTATCATTTTATCACACTAAGACAAGCGTTATTTTATATATGAAACGTAATATAATATTACCCACGCAACTTGGCAATGAAGTTCTTTGCAGGGAAGTACAGGGAGAGCGCTGCCATGTTGATGACATTTTGTTTGATTGGCAGCACTCCCCATCTGAGCACTGTTGGCTGGAAATCATGACGCAAGGCTAAGGGGCAGTTATAATAAGTGTGTGACACAGAGGAGCATTGCGATGTCATTAAATTATATTTTTACAGCTTATGCTTCATCTATAAAAAAAATATACAGCTCAGCTCTAGTCACTAAACAAGCCTTCAAATGATGATAATCATGCAGGAGGTGAAAGTTCCGCTTTACATATCTGTAGTCAATACCTATAAAATGCTTGATCTATCTTTACCATATCCGACCCTTCACTTTCCCAGATAGGTAAGTGGAGGGACAGGTGAAGTCATTGGCCACTTTTATTTCAGGGTGTGTTATATGGGGCCAGGGCCTCTTCTTGAAATTAGGAAATAATAACTAAGCCTCACTTGGACTGATTTGTTTAAAACCTGGGGTTCAATTCTCTTGGGTCACTAAAACATGCATCTCCACATTGTTGTCCTGTTGGAATTATATTCCTTGTCCAGCATCCTCCACAATGAGCATTGGTTGCATGAACATGTTACCGCCAAACACCAGTCACTGCTTTTAAAACTGCACACACCTCCCCCAGCACTACAGACAGGATATGATAGAAATGTTGATATAATATAACACAGTACTTAAGCATGTAATGTGAAAACCAATTTGACAAAGAGTTCATGAGCATGGGATAATCACAGTCCTTTATTTGACAGGCGTCAATCCACCCAGTCGCTGCCGATACCTCCTCAATGAACCCTCGGCCAAGGTTTCTCCATACATGTGAAAACAAAAATAAAACAAGAGGGTCCATGAGTCTCTAAGTGCAGATGCCTTCAATACTGGACCACCACACTTGTGCACTCAACACCTCTTACATAATGTTACTCACAACCTCAAGAGGCAAAATCACGTCTCTGGTTTACCCTCAGTACAGGTTTCCTCAGGATCTTCCAAATAGATCCCTCCGAACTCTTCCAAAGTGGAGATTTTCCAGGAACAATCCTACTGTTTCTATCCTTCTATCTGAGGACTACATAAATTGGAAATTTATATGGGAACATAAAGATCCTATTTTGCAGAATATACTGCCAATACAGTTATTATTATTATTATTATTATGGTGAGTATGCTTATGGATTTGAAATGTATATGGGAACCTCATAACCATACTGTCACTGTTTTTGAAGACTCTCAGACTTAAGGTTTGGTAAAATTTAACTTTATTAAAAGTTAAAGGCAGTCCCCGTAGGGTAAACATACATTACAATATAAAATCAATAGAACATACAAAAGGTTCTACCGGCCTTGCCTAAATACCGGGCAAGGCAACCCAAGTGACAATATTAATGACAGGCTCTACCGGCCTTGCCTATAACGGGTAAGGCAACCGTGAGATGATAATTCCGGTTCTACCTGCCTTACCAATACCGGGCAAGGCAGCCCAATGGGATGCTGAATGTAGGCTCTACCGGCCCTGCCAATACAGGGTAAGGCAACCCTTAAGATGGTGAGTTACAAGGTTCTACTGGCCTTACCTATACCGGGCAGGGCAGCCCAAGGAGGTACTGTAGAGGCTCTACCGGCCCTGCCAATACCGGGTGAGGCAACCTACAGGATGGTAACGTCAAGGTTCTACCGGCCTCACCAATACTGGGCAGGGCAGCCTGAGCAAATAGACCAGCTGTTGGCTGAGACAGCAGAGAGCATAAGTCTAGAGGTCTACTCAGCAGAAGTCTATAGCCAGGGATAATCAGACAACTGCAAGGAAGTGGACAGCGACTGACCACAGTACTGGATGTTCAGGAGCAAACCAAAGTCCGCACGTTGGGACTAATGGTAAATAGCGCCACCAGGTTTAAGGAGTAAACCAGCGTCTGCACGCTGGAATCAACAGTGTATATTGCAACCAGGTTTAGTGGAGCAAACCAGCGACCGCACGCTGGAACCAACAATGTATATCGCAACCAGGTTTAGTGGAGCCAACCAGCGTCCGCACGCTGGGACCAACAATGTATATCGCAACCAGGTTTAGTGGAGCAAACCAGCGCCCGCACGCTGGAACCAACAATGTATATCGCAACCAGGTTTAGTGGAGCAAACCAGCGACCGCACGCTGGAACCAACAATGTATATTGCAACCAGGTTTAGTGGAGCAAACCAGCATCCGCACGCTGGAACCAACAATGTATATCGCAACCAGGTTTAGTGGAGCAAACCAGCGTCCGCACACTGGAACCAACAATGTGTATGCAATAGCGAGGAGAACAATGTCGCCAGAGTGACAGCTGGAGCGCGAAACTCAGGAACTCGTACAGGTTAACCCGCACGGTGCTGGAGCACAGGAACCCCGGAATACAGGCACACCGGAACGCTGGAACACTGGAACACCGGAACGTTAGCATACAGGAACACTGGAACGCTGGAACACCGGAACATTAATGTACAGGAACACTGGAACACTGGAACACCGGAACGTTAATGTACAGGAACACTGGAACGCTGGAACACCGGAACATTAATGTACAGGAACACTGGAACACCGGAATGTAGCATACAGGAACACTGGAAACAGGCCCAGAGATCTGACAAGCAGGTCAGGCAGAGTGGAGTCAGAGACGCCATGAAAGGGCAACCTGGAAGTGCTCAACCTGGGTTTAAAAAGGCTGTGTGAGGAGGGCTAATGACAGACAGCCAATCACGAATACTCAGCAGGTGATAGACACAGAGCAGCACGAATCACGGGCACCGTGATACATACTCACTATATATATATATATATATATATATATTATAACTGTATGGGCAGTATATTCTCCAAAATAGGATCTTTAGGTTCCCATATAAATTTCCAGTTTATGGAATTATAGTCTTCATCAACTGTCCTCAGTGGAACATAGAAAATTGCAGAGGCATTGGGTGGGAGAGTGCAATGACACCCTCCAATACAAGCAAAAAAGGAGTCTTGCTGTTTTAATACATAAATCTCTTCAACTTACACTAAAACATAGAATTGTAGCTTCAAAGGGCAGATTTCCTAACATGCAAGTGGAAATGCACCAAAACCCTTTTGTTTTATGTAACTTTTATGACCCCAAGGATCCCACCAACAGATTTTATTCTCGACTCCTTTCTTAGTTACTATCCTTCCCTTTGAACAACTTTATGGTGGGGGGCAACTTCAACACGACAGCAGACCCCAGGAGCATGTGGCCCCATACATAGACCTGTACAAGACCCTTTTTACTGAAGACCTGGATGCAATAACTATCATTGACAGATGTGTGGTGACAACAGTAACCGTTAGAACAATATATGCAGAAATGAAACAGAAACATATAGCGTAATTTATTATTAAACTGATATGCAATACATCTGAATTGGATACTCACAATTATAGTGGTCAGGCATTCATATTCCTGACAAAAGCACAGACAGCGACTATGAGCCCGTCTCTGCTCTGGACTACAGAATGTGTTCCATCTTCAATATTAACTCCATAATGAGCATAATGAAGAAAAAAAGATTCAGGTAAAAAAATTTATATATTTAATAAAATCAAAGAGATCAATCACCATATTTGAACAATATAGCTTCCTCTCATATCCACACTCAATTTTTACCAGAACTGAATATATTTGTGGACTGCAATGACTAATGACAGTCAAATCCACCCCATATTAATATCAGATAACCATCTTATTTCATTCACATTATCTTTCAAACTCCCCTTACCTTTCTTGTTTAATTGGAAAATACCTACATTTCTAGGACTTCAAAGGTTGTCTTAAACTAACGTGGGAAGAGTATTGCTTGTATAATGCCTCACAAAAAATAACCCCATCACATTCTGGTGAGCTTCCAAGGTGGTCCTAATTGGAGATATTATCTCATATTATTCTAAACTGAGAAAAGACACTATGACAAAACTACCTCACTTTGCAGAAACCTCTGACTTCTCAATACTCCACCTACCTTTGATCAGACACCACATACAACAGAGCCAAATACTTTAAAGCCTAACAAGCATATGACACTGTATTATTCACGGATGCACAATTACACCTATATAGACAATCTGCAAAATACTATAGAGAGGCCAACAAATATGGTAGATTATTAGACCATATAATCAGAACATTCCGAGGCCCTAATTTTATCAGCTCCATTAAAACACAGCAAAACACTATAATAACAGATTGACAGAAAATCAATGATGCTTTCATAACCTATTATACATAACTATATGGGTAGGAACATAGCAGCCGGCCTCCTAGGGATCCTTTATATGCAATATTAAGTTACCTGCTGTCATTTTCTTCTGTTTTCTGGGTTTTTATGGCATTTATTGCTGGGCATTTTGTTTTGCTCTTGGTTCATTTCCCCCACCCTGATGCTCTTGCTGAGCCCTTATCTAGCGCCGGCACCTTGTGTCAGTACACGATCTAAGTGTTCTTGCCGTGACCTGTGTCTAGGCTAGTTCTGTGTGATTCCAGTGTGTTTTGACCCGGCTTTTCCTGATCACCCCTTCATTACCTGATTTGGCTCTGCATGCGTGTTCTCCAGTATTGACCTAGGCTCTGTTTCCTCGACCCTCCTTCTGCCTTCTCCTTGTGTGTTCCCCTCAACTGCCTGTAGAGCTTTACCATTCAACCCCTATTCTTGTCTGACTTTCTGTTCTTGGTTCCAGTTTCCTTCTACTTATGTTACAACAGAGAAAACCATACTGCATTGTAGGTTCTGTCCTCTCTGTTTCCTGACTCAGTCGATAGCTACTGTAGCTAGGGCTGCCATCCTGCTATCTGGCTTCGCGGCCAGCACCTGTATTGTTGTCTGTTTTCCTGTTCATATTTATAGCTGCCTATTAGGGTTAGTAATATCTTGTATTAATCAGTCTGGCATCAAGTGATTTATTTTTTTTTAATATCTACAATATTACTTTTTCATTAATACAAGACATTACTAACCCTTTAACTCTTTGCACAGACTCCACTCTGCAAAGTATATACAGGCAGCTTACATTGGGTGCTTCCTGGTCTGATCACCACACATGCCTTCACTGCAGAACAGGCAGACTCCCTCAACACTCATATCACCCTTGCTGAACTTTGGAAAGTCCTTAGGAAACTTCCCAATGAATACGCCCCCAGACCTGATGTCTTGTCAAGGGAATTGTAAAATATCTACAAACAGATATTAACCCTACCTTGCTCTCACTCTATAACCACCTGCTTATGGCTAGACAAATGCTGCCAGATTACACTCTAGCTAAAATAATAGTATTTCCCAAGCTGAGACGAGACCTGACTCTACTGGAATCCTATTGTCCTATCTGATTACTTAATACAGATTACAAATATTAAGCAAGCTAATGGCCAACAGTCTTAACCTTATCCTACCACATATTATTTCACCTGACCAAACAGGCTTCAATCTGTCTCCAAAATCTTCACAGCTTTAGCTGCTATCATGAAATCAAATGACTTCCCAAGTAATAGACATCTCATAAACAGGGATGCAGAAAAAGCTTCCAATAAAATTCTATGGCAGTACTTATTCTACCTCTTAAATAGACAATATTTTGGTTCACAATTCATAAAGGCAGTAGGCAGAGGTGCCCACTCTCACCCCTCCTGTTTAACATAGCCCTCGACCCACTCCTTAGAAAATGTAAAGATATGTGTAATCTCACTGGGAACAATAGAAATTAAATTTTTGGCCTTCGCCGATGACCTTTTATTATTTGTCAGCAGGGGTGGCTTGTCCTATGGGGGAATGGGCATCCCCCGGTTGGCCTCCCAGTCATAGGCCGGTTGGGAAGATCAGATGATCTCACTCTCCAGCCCACAATGTTGTGCATGCAGGGCTGGTGCAAGGATTTTTGGCACCCTAGGCAAAACCTAATTTTACCGCCCCATTGGTGCCACCCCTTGTGCCCCACCCCTTTATACCCTGCCTACTTATACCCCACCTCTTTTAATGATTAGTACCTTTTATCATACATAGTCTTTCACAAACACACTTGCACATGCAGAGGCACACGTACACAGACACACACCAAGCCATATACACACACATAAAGGACAAAACAAAACCATATACGCACACACACACACAGCCACACATAGAGCCATCACAAACACACACACACACACACCGATCTGCAAGTTAAAACCCCTAGAAAGATCTCCTTGCATTCTGAAGCAAAGTGTTAGGGACCTGCCTAGCATTCAAGGGATTAACCCTTTGAGTGCCAGGGGAGTACATAACACATTGCAAAGTAATGCATTGTGTACCCCTCTGGCACTCAAAGGATTAAGATACTTTTTTAATCTATGGGCATTTTTGGAAATTTCTATTTACTCCCTATGGTGCAGTTGGCTTAATGCCTTCTTCCATTTCTTAGTACTCCAGCCTCATTGGGTGTGTGTGATAGTGTGTGTGTAGGTGCAAATGTATGTATTGGGATTGAGAATGTATGTAGGGTGTATATGTGGGGTATAGGCAGTTTTGCTTACAATCCAATCAATCATATTGGATATGTTCTCTTGTGGCTCGCTGTAGTTAAAATTAACACCAGATCCCAGTACAAAATATTTTTTTTTTCTGTTTTTAACAGCCCTAGGGCATTACAAAGAGACTATTGTATGTATTGTATTTAAATTCTGTTTTGTGTGGGCAGCAGTGATTTAAGTCTGCTTTATTGCTTTGTCTGTGTCATGGAGCAGATTTAAAGCATTCCTACCTGCACAAAACAGAATTCCTCATCCTCCCCAATGCAAAAATGAATCACCTTTGGCTTTTGCAGTGTCTTTTTCTCGCTCTCCACGGGCTTCTTCCATTACCTCCTACCAAAGAGTCTGTTTCATGTGTCTCTCTGATAATAAGTCATTTCCTCTGTTATCACTGGAAGTGACACATTTATCATTGAGACGCACAGAACGGACTATGTGGAGTCTGAGGACAGCAGCACTTGGAGAGAAAATCATAACGATTCAATTGTCCAGGGGAGGGCACACTCAATACATTAACTTCTTGCATGCTTGAGTAATTTCCAACGTATTGCAAAGCAATATGTTGTAACTACTCTAGCATTCAAAGCAGTAGAGTTTACTGACTTGCTGAGGGCTCTTAGGGCTGCTGGTGGCTGACTCTGGGTGTGGGGTATTATGCAGGACTCCTCCTCGCTCCAGTTCGCTCGCTCACTCACTCCTGCTGCCAACTTCCTGTGTCACCTGGTCACCCCCCCTCTCCCATTTCTAGGACAAGATATGCAAGAGCGCAGCGCCACATCACACGCACAGGCAGCCAATGTGAGAGAAGAGTATCCTGTCAAAGCACTCCTCTCTCATTGGCTGTAGTGCGACTGTGAAACATCATCCAACATGTTGACGCTAGGAAGGTACTGGACTGGCACATCAATGAGGTCTATACCTTTTACATATCAGTCAGTCAGACACAGCATCCGCAGAGGTGTGAACGGCTCTGCCTCCCTCTGTGCCCCCGTAGATGTGTGCCCTAGGTCGACGCCTACCTTGTCTATAGGTGGCACTGGCCCTGTGTGCATGTGAGGCAGAACTGGCACACCAGACCTGGTAAAGAGTGGAAGATTGTGCCCTATTATCAGTATCTGTCCCGACCCCAAGGCTGACAGCCGGCTTTGCTCTGGCTGCAATGTGTGATGTGTGTCTGGCTAAAGTGCATTATATGCATGAAGAGCTTCTGGGTCCTAATTACCTAACAGTTTAAATTTGCATTATGTAATTCAGATTAACCCTCTGTACGCATTGCTAGAGAAGCATAAATTGACATCTGTTAATCCCTTAACCCACTCTATGCTATAGAGAGATATAAATTATCCGTTATTAACACCATGCATGCCGGAGAGGTTTACAGCAATGTTTTATGGTGTAATTAACCCACTGAATTCTTCATAGGTGCAGAACATGTTGAACAGGAATATGCACCTCACTGTAATCATTAGTAATTGTCCCCTTGGATGTCAGAAAGAGAAATAATGGTGTTAATTACTGATGAATTATGCCTGTTTAGCACATAGTGAGGTATATATTCACGTGTTGTGCACCTATGAGGCATCATGACGGGTGTCAGAACAAACCAAACAAGACACCAATTATATGTTTATATATTTTTTTATTTCATTACTTCATAAATACAAAATTCAAAAACATGTAATTACAAACAGACAAACCATTGCTCCCACATCCTCTATAGAAATACTATCTACTGATAATGTTTAAGACAGAATTACCTCTACTATCCAACCTCATATATTTGTAGTCTATCTTGATAGATTGGGAGTCAGATACGCTCAAATAGGAACAGGCCTGCAATACAAATTTGCAGGCTCTATAGGAGTGGTATCCTACCCAGGGTGCAGTCTCTTTTAGCCCACTAGTGCATTTCACAGAGAGGAAATATCATAAAGCATTTCGTACTGGTCCTGCCATTACAGAAGTCCAGCCACAAAATGCCAGGCAATTTCTCTCTGAACAAGAGAAACAGCCAACCCCAGACGTACGTTTCGGCCTTGTTGGGCCTCGTCAGTGAGGTCAAGCTGATCCCTCTAGGTACTGTGAGCAAGGGGTCCAAGGAGTCAGAGATGCTCAACTAGGAATGAGCCTGCAAAACAAATGTGCAGGCTCTATAGGAATAGTGTCCTACCCAAGGTGCAGTCTCTTTAAACCAACTAGTGCATTTCACATAGAGGAAATATCCTAAAGCATATCATACTAGTCCTGCTGTTATAGCAGTCAAGCCATGAAATGCCAGGCAATTCCCCTCTGAACTATCTTGACATAACATCAGGAATAACAATTTTACATATTTCCCCACTTTAACCCCACTTTGCAACCATCTGGGATCTACTGGCCTCTCTCAACTCCCTACATCCAAATTTATATATTATGGTTTTGCCTTTAACCTTAAATATTCAAGGGACCTAATTCCTTACTCCAATCTTCCCAAACCTGTAGATTTTTACAATATACATGATTTAGTTTACTCAAACCCTTTTCCATTCTGAATTGGAAACGTAGCTGGTGTTTTAGATGAAACCACATAAAGTCTTGTTCATTTTTCAATTCCTGGCAATTATAATTTTCACAGCTATGAGGCAATAGATTGTTTATTTTCTTTGTTCATTACTCATATTTGGCAACAAAATTTCAGGTTGTTTTATTAATTTTATTTTTCCTATTATCTCTAGGTTCTTCAATGCCATATCCCATAGCTTCATCACTTTTTTGCACTTCCACCAAATATGTTAATTTCCTTCTTCTTTATTACATCACCAGCATATTTTGGGACATGCTGTAAAAATATTTGCTAACCTTGTTGGGACCATGTACCATCTATTAATAAGCTTGAATTGAGTTTCTACGAAGGATAAGCACTGAACCTCTTTATTTACCATACTAAAAGATCTACACCAATCATACTTTCTTATCCTTACAGTCAACTCTTTTCCATATATTTATTGCTGGAGAGCTTGAAATTAGTGTTATATAATTTATTAATTCTATATATTTTGTCAAAACCTTATTTTTACCTTTTGAAAAATGTTTTCAACAGTGTTTAGATCTCCCCTTCAAATACTATAGTATTAGAATTGAAAACGTTTTTGACTTTCAAATAATTAAAGAGTTCTTGCTTGGGTGAATCAAAGAAAGTGATCAACTGTGGGAATGTTAACAGATGCCCTTTCAAATACAGTCAGAGATTTGTAGAATATTCTTATTTTTCACCACCTTTAAAGATAAATTATCTATATTATTTTCAATAATGGATATGCATTGAAAATCCATAAGTTTATTTTTATATTTAATTTATTTTTTAATGCTTGGCACAATTTGACTTAAGATAAAATTTGACTTACAGTCTATTCTGTTAGAATTCCAAATTATTGTGGCTAAATTCTTTGTATTTATAGCTTCTGATTCCAATCTAAATCAGCCCTCCTTTCTTGTCTCCTCTAATTGTATCGTGGAGATGTGGAAAATAAAACTTGCTTCAAAATGATTTTTAATTATTGGTAAACCTAAACCTCCATTATTTATTTTAAAGGCCATTATATGGATCTATTTACCAGTGGACTTTTTCTGCTCCATACAAAATATGCAAAAGCAGACTGTATCAAATCCAACCAACTCTGTGGAATTATCATGGTGCCCGTGATTCCTCCATTTGTAACATTGCTACTTCCTGGTCACTTCCTTCTAGCATTCTTATTGGCGATCAGTGATTACTCCTCCTACTGGTTACCTTTATATTCTAGTGATGTCATTATGGTGGTGCCCTTTCGTGGTGTTCCAGTATCTAGTGTTTGTTCCTGTGGTTCCCGGCTCGACTGACTAGGTTCCTGTGAGATCACCTGTTCCTGACTTCCATTGTGACCCAGTTTGGATGACTATACTGTTCTGTGTACGGACCCAGCTTGGCTGAATATCCTGCTCTGTGTACCGACCTGGCTGGGCTGTCTCTCCTATCACTGTCAGTAATACTCCACTCCTGGTTTCTAGGTGATCTGCTGCCTTCGTTCCAATCAGTCTTGCTGACCTCCCTAGCTCTCTAGGGATCCTGTTGTAGCTCATTCTGGGCCTCCTCCTGTCGGTCCTACCACCCAGTGGGATCTGCTGTTTCAGAACTAGAGTACCTCACTGCCTACATTGTGTTCTTGTATCTGTGTCCTGTATTGCCATGACTATCACTACTGTTTTGCCTGTACCACCATACTTATTTCTGTGTGTCTGAAAACCGTAACAGGATAAGATAGAAAACAGATATATTCATTTTGGGAGGACATAAGACTTTAAAATGTTAACTCTTCCCCACCATGAAATTTCTGCTTGATTCCATGCTTTAAGATCCTTATTTGTTTGTTTTAACAAGGATATAACATTTACTTCCATAATTCTCTCAATATTTTTTGTTATTTTTATTTCCAAATACTGAAAATTCAAATTCTTAATATTAAACTTATATTTACTCTGAATTGCCACAATTGCTTTTGTTTTCAGATTACTAAACTGGGCAATTGTTTTTGTTAAATTAAATTTGTAATTAGATATCTCACTATATTTATTAATTTCTCTTATTAAATGTACTAATTAATTTCTGGGTCAATCATATTTATAAGGATGTCATCTGCATACAGATAGTATATATAGAATAGGAGACAGAGGGCACCCCTGTCTAGCTGAGCCCAAACCAGTCAGCACTGATATTAGGACCTATAGTTCTAGCTGTAGGGGTGCTATATAACGCAATAATTGCATCATGTAACCAACCCCTTAAGCCAAAAGCCCAAAGGGTCTGGCTCATGAAGTCCTAACTGACCCTGTCGAAAGT
This sequence comes from Rhinophrynus dorsalis, assembly GCA_037306005.1. Lineage (NCBI taxonomy): Eukaryota > Metazoa > Chordata > Amphibia > Anura > Rhinophrynidae > Rhinophrynus > Rhinophrynus dorsalis. Next base: position 223,245,738 of record CM074718.1, on the reverse strand, counting down.
TTTCTCAGCATCCAACCACAGGGTCAGAAGGGTCCTCTTCTGCTTCTGTGACATATCCAACACATCTATCAATCTTCTCACTCTATTCCTTGCTATACATCCTGGTACAAAAACAATTTGGTCTTGCTGCACTATTTTTGGGAGGACATTCTTTATTCTCTCTCCAAGCACAGATGCGGAAATCTTCCATATTTATCAAAGAAATTGGTCTATAACTCCAGATGTCTGTGGGGTTCTTATCATGTTTTAAACTTGGTAAAACATTGGCCCTTAACATTTCTGTTGGAAAATTACCATTCTCCACAGCTTGATTGAAGGTATTAAGTGTTCTATTATATTAGATTTCATTATTTTATAATACATGTGTCAGAACCCTTGTGTCTCTTTTGGGTTTCTTATCGCCTCCCTCTGCTGGCGATTGGCCAGAGTAGGTATTTAGATCCTACCTACTCCTTCCTCCCTGCCTGATTATTGAGTTTATACTCTGTGCTGTGGCTTTGCTCGACATTGACTTCTGGTATTACATCCCTGGTTTCTCCTGACTCTGAATTTGGTTTCCTCCGTTGTTCCTGACGCCTCCGGTTCTGACCTACAGGCTATTCACTTTGACTCTGCCTTATTATGTTTGTTTGTGTACCATAGCATGTTTCCTTGTCTTTCCTCGGTAGATCTGTGCTGTTGGTTGCACTCGCAGCCAGGATCTCCCCAGCTTGATGTGATTCTACAGATCCAGTACTCTGCAGCGATTGTGAAATCCCCCTCCCCCTGTTCCTCATGGCTACATCACATCATATCATCATATTACCTTGCTTAGGGGAGGCCTGGGCACTCTATCGGAGCACAGCTGGTTCCTTGTTGGGACCTATTCGGTCTGTCTCTGGGCCTTGCGGATGTTGCTCTGTCCCCTCTATCGGGTAGCTCTTCCCCGGTGTTCTATCAGGGTAGCCTGGGGTTTCACCTCGGCCTTTCCCGCAGGATTACTTTGCTTGGGTCTTTCTGTTTCTGGGTAGCCTCATAGGGGGGTAGAGTGGTTCATCACAGGGTGCCTTCAGTTAGTCTCCTATTGGGGGTTCCTGGTCCTGGGAGATCATACTGTCCCAGAGGCGGTTTTAGGAATACAGTGGTGCTGGTGTTGGGCCACTGTTTAGCTTCTGGGCACTGTTTCATTTTATGCCCTCCATTGGAGACTCTCACTACCTGGTGGGTCATTGGCATTTCCAGGACCTGTTCCTTGGGAGAGAGTTTGTTGGCCTAAGTCTGCAGGGAGGTGTTGGGTGGTACTTACCCTCTGTCTCCTCCTTCCTATATACCATTTCAATTTCCAGGTTTAGGGGTTCTCACTGTTGTCTTACGGTTTGCTCCACTTTCTGGTTGCAGCCTTACCCTGCATGCGTGTCTCCTCTGTCGCATTGCCTTAAGGCCTACACCCTGAGTTTATTTCCAGCTTTCTTTCTCCTGCTCTTGTTATGAGTCTTTCTTCCCCATGTATGGGGAGGCCCTTCTAGCCCTATTCTCCTCCCTACTCCTGGGGTCCCTGGAGAGGGTCTGGAATTTTTGTGTTCGGTACACCCTATTTCCATCCTGGTTGCACCCCGCTTCAACTGAGGTGAAATAATCTGGCTTCGCGGCCAGCACCTTTACCTCGGCCCTAGCCGCAGCAAGGGAGTAGCGTGACCACCATCGCACCCAAGCTTCACTCCCTAGCTTCGCTCCCTAGCAGCATTCTTCCCAGGCCCTCTAGTTCCAGTTGGCTTATGACAACATGTTACCAAAAACATCTGGGCCAGGTGTTTTGTTATTAATAATATTTTGTCAGTTATGTTGTAATTTTTTTCAATCGGGGAATCTCTCTGTGTGGACGTTATGGATTGGATACAACTGTTCATTGAGGTTTGCGGGCATTTGTTTATGCACAGTTCTCTTAAGGTCCTGCCACAGCATTTCAATCTGTTTGAGGTTTGGACTTTGACTGGGCCATTGCAACACCTTTATTCTTTTCTTTTTTCAGCCATTCTGTTATAGATTTTCTGGTGTGCTTGGGATCATTGTCCTGTTGCATGACCCAATTTTGGCCAAGCTTTAGCTGTTGGACAGTTGGCCTCACATTTGACTCTAGAATAATTTGTTATACAGAGGAGTTCATGGTCGACTCACTGACTGCAAGGTTCCCAGGTCCTGTGGCTGCAAAACAAGCCCAAATCATCACCCCTCCACCACCGTGCTCAACAGTTGGTATGAGGTGTTTGTGCTGATGTGCTGTGTTTGGTTTTCGCTAAACGTGTATCACGGTGCCCGTGATTCCTTGTTTTTATTTTTCTGTCAGTTATCCAATGTGAGGTCCTCATTGGTTGCCCTGTGTTTAGCCTGCCCAGTATTGCCTTTATATACTGGGCCCCTGCACCTTATCACTGCCCTTTTGTGGTGTTCCTGTGCCAGTACTACATTTGTATTGAGGTTTCCAGTGTACCGACTTGGCTTGCCTGACTACTCTCCTGTTCCTGCGCCTGTGTATCGACCCAGACTGCCTGACTACTCTCCAGTGATTGTTCCTGTGTACCGACCCAGCCTGGCTGACGTTCTGGCTCCCATGTACCGACCCGGATTGGCTGATGTTCCTGCTCCTGTATCCTGACCCGGCCTGGCTGACGTTCCTGCTCCTGGATTCCGTCTCGGCCGTCTCCCGTAGTAGTCCTAGTCGCCTCGTCGACATTCTGACTTCCGGTGCCTTACTGGGCTTGGCACCTCTGCCCCGCAGGCTTGCCTGTCTTCCAGTTTGCTCAGAGCACCTCTGGCCTAGTCCTCCTTTCCGTAACCGGTTGCCAGTGTTGCCTCCGTGATTGCACCGGTATACTGCCATTGGTTGCTCCACTCTGTCAAAACCAGTTGCAAGTGTTGCCTCCGTAATTGTACCGGTATACTGCCATTGGTTTGCTCAACTACACCATAACCGGTTGCAAGTGTTGCCTCCATAATTGCACCAATATACTGCCACTGGTTTGTTCCACTGTACCATAACCCGTTGCAAGTGTTGCCTCCGTAATTGCACCGGTAGACTGCCATTGGTTTGCTCCACTCCATCATAACCGGTTGCTAGTGTTGGCTCAGTGATTGCACCAGTATACTGCCATTGATTTGCTCCACTCTGTCAAAACCAGTTGCAAGTGTTGCCTCAGTTATAGCACCGGTACTTTGCCATTGGCTACGCTCTATCTGACCCGGTTGCAAGTGTTGCCTCCGTGATTGCACCGGTATACTGCACTGGTTCGCTCCACTCTGTCAAAATCAGTTGCAAGGGTTGCCTCCGTGATTGCACTGGTATACTGCCATTGGTTTGCTCCACTCTGCCAAAACCGGTTGCAATTGTTGCCTCCGTTATAGCACCGGTACTATTGCCATTGGTTATGCTCCACTCTGTCAAAACTGGTTGCTATTGTTGCCTCCATATCAGCACCGGTAGCACTCCTGATTACTGCAGTGGACTAGTATACTATGGACTCTATCTGTGGCGTCCTCTAGAAGCAGCTGGTTGCCAGTACACATGGGACTGTTTTCCTTTCTTGGTGAAAGTTAACTCTTGCATTACTGTAACCTGGAAACATTATCATTCTCCTGACCCGTGTCAGCATAAACTGTTTGTCTCCTATACATATGCTGGACCTGTGTGGGCATAATTAACCTGTCGTGTGTCTGTACTATATGATTTATATTACAGGACCTGTGAGGGTTCTTTATGTATTATTGTATTTAACAAAACTGTGTTTTTATCTTATTCTTGTGTCTGTGAGTCAAACAAACCGTTACAACGTGGCAGTGTGCATTATGGCCAGACATCTCCACTTTGGTCTTGTCTGTCCAAAGTACATTGTTTCAGAAGTCTTGTGGTTTGTTCAAATGCAACTTTGCAAGCGTAAGCCATGGTGCCATGATCTTATTAGAGAGGAGAGGTTTTCTCCTGGCAACCCATCCAAACAAACCATACTTGTTCAGTCTTTTTCTAATTGTACTATCAGGAACATTAACATTTAACATGCATACAGAGGCCTGCAGAGTCTGAGATTTAACGCTTGGGTTTTTTGTAATTTCTTTTAGTATTGCACAGTCTGACCTTGGGGTGAATTTGCTGGGACATGCACTGCTGGGGAGATTGGCAACTGTCTAGAATGTTTTCCACTTTTAAGAACTCAAAGCGGACTATTCAATGTCTGACGATTCTATGTTCTCACCCACAAAATTCTATAAACTACTACCTCCTCCCTCCCCCCCGCCCATCTTGGGATGGGAGGTAGAGAGAAGGAAGAGAAAAGCAGAAGAGTAACAGAAAAACCCGGCAGGAGAACAAGGCAATGTCTAATGTTCTCACCATTGTCTTCTAGGGAGAAAAAAAAAGAGATATGCAAACCTCACCTGTTCCATACTAATGTGAAACATTTCCCTAAGTACCATGTTCTCTTATTTAACCCGCCCACCTGTGCTTATAACAAAAACAAAACATTATTATTTCAACTTTTCATGTACAAAAATTCCCTGAATACCTTCTTCTCTTATTTGGTGCCAAATTATTCATTTATGTACATACATTTCTTAATAGTTCTTCTCATCCATCTTACTTGTGACCCAAAGAAGACAAAAAACTAAGAAACTCATCATTTAAACAGGGCTGGATTTATAATAAGGCAGAATAGGCATATGCCTACAGGTGCACCCCACAGAGAGGCGCCTGTCAATGGTATCTTTTTTCTTTAATTAGCAAGCCTTATGATGCACCTCTCATCCACGATGGACCAAAGCTGCAGGAGTGTGTGTGTGTGTGGGGGGGGGGGGGGTGGCAACACATATCATCATCATCATGCTGCCTACTGCTGCACTTGTGCACTGCTGCCAGATAGGACAGTGAGTGACAGAACTCAGAAGCTGAGGAGCTGCCTGTACAGTACACAGTCTAGTCTGCACAGAAAGTATAACACCGCAACTCCTAGCATCCTTACCTTGCCTTTTTTGGAAAAGGAGACCTCTTCGTCTGAAGCTGCACGGCTCTCTCCCAGCTCCGCCCAGTTAAAAATCATAAAGTGCTGGTTAAAATCATAAAGGAAACGTGAAATGAAAATCATACTGTGATAGAGCTGGGCAGCACTCTGCAAGGTAAGGACGGTGGGAGTTGTGCTGTAATACGGTCATTCTGGTCAATATGTTATTGTTGTCCCAGCAGCCTTGCTGCTCAGTAGTTCCCCCACCTTACCCCTTGCCACATTTCCTCTGGCGGCTTACCGGATACTGTTGGTGGCTTCGCCACTTGTTGTCATTTGGCTTATCCTCTCCCAGCCCAGTAGTCCTACTGGAGGCCTTGCAGTGCTGCTCAAGCAGGGCCTTAGTGGCCTCCCATTGTGGCTTGGGCCTCCCCAGGTCAGTTGCTACTGGAGCTAAGTGTAAGCTCCTTCCCTGTTGCCCTCCAGTTGCGGTCTAGTCCCACTGTTAGGCAACTCAGTCCTTCTGTGGTCACTCCTGTGAGAGGGTTCCCCTCTTCCTACCCTCCAGGAAAAGGATTTGTCTGTGGGGGAATACTTGCTTGGACTGAGGTCTGGCACCCTTCCTGCATAAGGTTTGTGCTACCAGACTCTGATGACAGAAGTGGAGGAAGAGTAGGTGTGAGGTTGGAGCCCTTAGAAATTATTTACTTTCTGTACAATAGCAACTAAGTTAAAGTCACCAATGAAGAGGCTGTCATGTGACGTCAGGGTGAGAGAAAGAGTAACCCAATGGCTGTCATGTGACGTTTATTCCGGCAACATGAAAATCTCATGCTTTCTTGCAGGTCGAGATTCTCATGTCGACCTTTTGATCACTGCGACATGATAGCTGTGTAATATGGTCACACGCTGTTTTGCGTGCAACATTTAATAAAGATATCCTTGCCCCATACACAGTACCTAATTAATATTAGTGCTCCCTAAAAAGCCTAAGAATTAGACACACTAACTGGATACTGGCGTCTATTAGAGAAACATGCATTTTATGTCAGTTGGCAAGCAGAAATTAAGGCTATAAATACATATATTGTTATGTTTAGATCTCATAATCAGCATATGAAAAGCAAATATATTTTGCATTATAATTCCCATAACTATATATTTGAAACTCTAAATTCACTGTTTTGTTAACCTTTATATGAATAAAAATATTTCCCTCAAAACATTTTGCACTTTTTTGGGGGAGGGATTCAGATTTCTGAGACAACAGGCTCCTGAGATGTAAATCCGGCCCTGCATTTAAAACAATTCCCCATTTAAACCCTCAATGTTAATAGTGTCTTCTTTCACCCCCCCCAAATGTTCCTATCCCTTCTGCCACACCAGAAACCTCTGCAAGCCTAGTCAATTTTCTTTTCCTTCATCCATTTAGTAGCTTTTCCCACCAAATCTAAAACTTCTAATCTACCATCCCAAGAAAGTCTTAGTGCTGTGGGGAAGAGCCAAGAATATGTAATGTTCCGTTTTCTAAATATACTAGTGACTTGATTAAATTTTCTTCTTTCGCTTCTTGTATAAAATGTTAGATCTTGAAGCACTCCAACATCTTTAACCCTTTCAGTGCCAGAGGGGTATGGAACGCATTGCAAAGCAATGCGGTCCGTATCCCTCTGGCACTGAAAGGGTTAAAAATTTCCTTTTTTTTTTTAGTTGTTTTGCTCTGCTTGTACATAGTCCTTGAACTGGAATTAGTGAAAATTCACAATTTCATTTCTTGGTAATATTTCTGGGATGTTTTTCGGTTTCAAGACCTGATGAATTCTCTCCATAGTTGTGTTATAGGTATCCAAATGTATTTCCATAGCTTTCCAGAGACCTATAAAAATATTTACAGTTTACCTGTGTGATCTTTTCTGAAATATTCCTAAAATGAAGATTATTGCTCCTCTAGCGGTCTTCCAAGTCGCTAATTTTTACTTCTAGATTTTCCACTTTTTTATACTTCATTTTGTTCCTTAAACGTGTGACTTTGTATTTCTAATATGCCCATTTTATCTTCTATTCATTTCTTTCTTTAACTCTGCTGCGTTGGTTTCATTCGTAGAGTTATATCATCCAATTGGGTTTCGGAACTTTGGGGTAATAGCTGTTTTTTCTTGGGTCCTTATACTTTCTGGAGACTCTTCCAAATGTAATTGCATTAAGGATTCATCCAAGGCTTTTATCTTGGAAGATTTGTCCGAGTGGGAAAAAAGCAGAAACCACTTTTCCTGTGTTTGGGGGACTGCATAAAGGGAGTTTGGGGTACTCTGGGAGAATGTGAATGGAGAAAGGAAATTTACCCAAAATCTTTTTCTGATGGAGAAGAGACAGGCAGGTGACTCAAGTTCCTTCTGAGCTGGCTGACAAGCAGTTGGACACACAATTTGTCCCTGTGTTAGGGGGAGTCTGGGGGATTGTGAAGGGAGAAAGAAGATTTACTGCATATACCCCAAAATCTTGTTTGACTGAGAACAGACAAGCATTTGATCCAAGTTCCTTCCTGAGCTGGTTGAGACTCTGACTGACTTACAGACAAAATAATTTGAAAACTGGCACTCAACAGAGAGACAGGTTCAACTGACAATGACTTCTACAACAGCCGGAAGAAGAGGATCAGCATATTTAGTAAGGTCTGTCATCATCTGGACTGTAAAAAATATTAAGACTTCAGTGACATTGAGAGAGTGAGAGAAAATAGCAGACAAAATCCCCTTTACATTAACTAAAGGCAGAGGGGGAAGAAGTAGTTGCCCAAGGAGACGTTGATAGGGACAGGTAATGAAAATAAATAAATACATAAAATACAGTTTGACTAATAGGTGACAGAAACCCTAACATGAGCCATGACTGAGGATGACAGATGCTAGAAGAAAGAGATCAAGAAAGCACCACACACAATCAGTTCTGCTGTGTACATTACTGTTAAAATACACAATACTTTGATAAGGTTAGTAAAGTGTTAGTCCAAAAAGCTGACTGCAGCCATGCTTGCTGCAGCATGTGCAATAACTGATAATGATCCTTCTCCTGAGGCTGTTTGTGAAAGTGACATAAAAAATTCCTCCACCACCATCAGCAGTATTAAGAAATGACAAGTTCCATTCTAGTATTGATGGCATAACTGAGGGAGGTGAAGCAGTTCAACCAACTGCTGCATTTGATAGTGAGACAAACAAATACAACACCTGTCCTGAAAGTAGTAGAAAATGTTCTGAAAATCCCTGAAGGGGTAAAGTAAAAACAAATTGTTTGAGGCTTCAAAAAGCCAAAGGCAAAGCAGTGTTCTTAGCAAGGTTAGATACTGTGGCATCAACTGCAGCCGAGGGGCAAGAATCCTCCTCATAGACAACTCCCAAGGACAGGGAGGAATGTAGTTCATTCGCATCAGAGGAGTTCCCAACTAATTGTGACTGTGCATAACAGGGGGCCTTGAGGGCTCAGACCAAGAGACAAGGCCCCCTGAATAGATGAGGGGATAAAGGTGAATGAAGAAATCAGAGTCTTAATCCATAACGGGTTCCTATTCTGCCTTGGAAGGCCCAGAGTTGGAGTGGGAGGGCCCAGTGCATGAAAGACATAATGTACTTGAGTTCCCCCCTATGAAGGCCAGTCTGGTATGTGGAGTGATGGGGTTAAGGGAACCCCATAATCTTTAGCTTTGTATTAACACGTGTCCTTTGAGATCTGACATGTCCAAATTAATTCCACTAAATGTAAAAGAAAAAAGCCCAAAGTGGCCGAAATATAAGAGAAAAGTACTTATAGAAATAAAAAGTACTTATCTGAATGTAAATGGTTAAATGCAGGAAAAAGGAGAGACCAGTCTCAGCGTAGCACAAGTAAGAGGAAAATAATGTGGACTCCACTACAGAAATGCCTGGGAAACAGAGAATTCTGGGGACTGCAATTTTCAATACATTTATTAAACAAATGGTGATTCTCCAGCCATTCTAAAACAGCACTCTTATCAATTCAAAGGAGAGGCCCCAGGATGACTAACTATTCTAAAGATATGTCTCTGTGAAGAATCTTATGAAACAAAGATGACCAGCTTGCAGCCACCCGGTTCTTAAAGGGGTCATGTCAAATTTTAAGTAATAGAATAAAAATAGAAAAATTAATAAGAATCAAGCGAAACAGTAGAAAAAAATTAAGGGAACAAAGACATCTACTGACAAAAGAGGAGGAAAGTCCCACAAAGGATAAAGAACAGAAAGGTTTAAGGAACCCATACAGTGAATGCAACCACCTTTGATCCATACAGTCAAAAAAAGAGAACTAATGGCGCAATGCAAGAAACATTTGCATCGGATAAAGGCATTTTTGTGCGCAGATAGATTTTGTGCATGTTCTAATCCAGGAAGCTAAATACTAAACGACGTATAAATTCATTCCCAATAGCAGTTCTTGCATTAGGCGCATTTGACGTTCCACTCACACAGATTTGTTAATCTTAGCCACGCCCCCCAAAAAATATATATACGCAGCCATTCACTAATCTTGAATTTTCATGCTCAATTCAACAAAATCATGCTCAAACTTGTTCTTTAGTGCTTTTCACACGGGAAATACAGATTGCGCACGTTTCCTGCATCGCGCCATAAATTAGAAATAAAATACACCGCAATATAGGCAGCAACACCAAATAATAGCGGGGGCCAAAATATCAGGAACATAAGAATATGACCATTGCAGAACAACGGAGGGAGGGAGAAGAAGAGACAGGGGAGTTCCCTGTGTATATCAATCAGTTACAATGGACCACAATCAGTCACCCGATAGGTGTACACTCACAAAAAACTTATGTCGGGCTACTGGAGAATTTGGAGCTGTCTCCAGCCACAGCAACACAATCTGTATGGATTAGGCAGCTCTCCTCAGAGAATACACGCTCACCCTCAGAGATAGAAACTCGAAAAAGAGACAAAAACAACAAGAGCGCCAAATCGTGTAATAAGTTCACTATATGATATAGATATAAAGGAATTGTAAATCAACTCACATTTATCAATGGTCAGGGTTTTGATATCAACAACCGATGACAGATAAGCATACGGAGAGACTAGCCCAGTCTCCGTTCAGGGAAACTCACGTCATGGTGATAAATGGCAGGTATATTCTTCAGTACTTGCAATAAAGGGAACCAGGCGGTGACTCCACTTATAAAATTTATTGAAAGAGAAAGGCAATAATGCTTACGTGTTTCGCAACTAAAAACACTGCTTTATCAAAGCGTACAAGCCAATTTGAAATGTGCAATTTACAAAGAACCCGCAGCCAGAACACATAAGATTAAACACTTCCTGATGATGTAATGATTGGCCAAATCCGCTCGTCAATCAATCTCCAACCCGGAATCCACTATACGCTGAAGTAAATCACAGAAGGGCTCTGATGAATGAAGACAAAATCGCAATGGGATTGGATAATATAAATGAAACCAATAGAGACACTTTTATCACGTTATTATTATGTTATTTATATCTCTCTAAATTTCACTTATCTTTGTGACTAAATAACCCAAAGGGATCTTGTTAAATTTCCCAATTGGGGGGTCTTACACCATTTTTATTGTTAACAATTACCATTCATCATTCATTTTCACCTCACGTCTCATTTATTCTTCATTTTCTTTTCACATATCTTATTACATTTTTTACCTTTCACTTTACATTTTACGGTTCATCATGAAGTTGTATGAGATCGGTAACACACTAACTTTAATATAATCAAGCAAATAATACTTCAGGTAAATTCCTTCTCCTTTATAGTTATAAAAAATCATTATTCATTTTCACCTCATACGTCTCATTTATTCTTCATCTTCTTTCCACACTTCCTATTACATTTTTACCTTTCATTTTACATTTCACAGTCCATCACGAAGTTCTATGAGATCGGTAGCACGTCAACTTTAATATAATTATGCCATTAATACTTTGAGTAAATTTCTTCTCTTTTCTAGTTATAAAGAATGTGTTGTAGAGTATCTATGTAGACCCCAACCATTTCTTATTTTTCTATTTTCCTATTTTTATTTCTCTTATTCTTCTATATATATTTTTTTGTTCTCTATCTATATATACTATATATATATACTAAATATACTGTATTTTCTTTAGCTATCTCACATTTTTTTTTTTTTTTTGGTTAGTATAGTTCCAATCAGTTTTTGGCTGTATTAAATTAATGGAGATTGACTCACTGACCAATTACAAATGATTATGCACTCTCAAGTATTATACCAAATCAAAATTATGAATGCTATGGACACTTTTTTAAAAAATATATATTTTTTAAATGTTCTACAAAATACCATTTAGACTAATGTTTGCCCATATATCTTAATGTTTTTATGCTAATTTATGATTATGTATTATGAGAGTGCAATTTATTGTTTTTATCCCTGTGTATAGATATTTTTATTCTTTCACCATGATATACTACACTGTATTATTATATCATTATGCTATGCTGTGTGATACACCTCAAGATGTTTTTATGCTAAATATGAGTAGAATGATAGTATTTAGAATATTTCATTCTATTTAAGTGTATGTGGACATCTGAACATGGATCATCTGTGAAGTGTATCAAATCATAAATTACTGATAAACTCACAATACCGACAGCAGTCGGTTAAATTCTGACTGTTGATATGGAGTTTTAGCCCATAATTATAAAGAGTGATAATAATGAGACTATTTGTAATGGAACGCTCACAATGGACTGAGTTTTTGGCGACTGAGCCTAACAGCATGTGCAGTGGTATTGTTATGATTGTCCGACATCCTATCCCACAATACAATCTGGAACATAATCCATGATTATTTGTTTCACTTGTAAATTCACGCAGGTTATCTAAGAATAGCTCAGAATCCTTTTATGGGAATTATTGTTTTAATTTATATTATCCAATCCCATTGTGATTTTGTCTTCATTCACCAGATCCCTTCTGTGATTACTTCAGCGTATAGTGGATTCCGGTTTGGAGATTGATTGACGAGCGGATTTGGCCAATCATTACATCATCAGGAAGTATTTAATCTTATGTGTTCTGGTGGCGGGTTCTTTGTAAATTGCACATTTCAAATTGGCTTGTATGCTTTGATAAAGCAGCATTTTTAGCTGTGAAATGTGTAAGCGTTATTGCCTTTCTTTTTCAATTAATTTTATAAGTGGAGGTGCCGCCTGGTTCCCTTTACTGCAAGTACTGAAGAATATACCTGCCACCTCACCGTGATGTGAGTTTCCCTGAACAGAGACGGGGCTAGTCTCTCCATATGCTTATCTGTCAGCGGTTGTTGATATCAAAACCCTGACCATTGATAAATGTGAGCTGACTTACAATTCCTTTACATCTATATCCTATAGTGAACTTATTACATGATTTGGCGCTCTGTTGTTTTTGTCTCTTTTTCAAGAATATGACCATGGCACTCAAAATGTTAATTCGCCTAGCTTCAGTCTTCAGACTGCCGTTGTATAACAAGCAGAAGTTTAGAGAAGTTCATCAATGAGGTATAGACTTAGAGAGAGAGTCAATTTCCACAGCTACAGGTCATACAAAGTACCTCTGTCCCAGACAATTCATGACCAAGGAAGCCAGTGAATGGGAGACTGCCTAATGGGGGATTATACAGCCTCATTTTACAGAAATGAAAAATGTCTAACCAAGAGAACAGTGCCCAACCATCCTTTCTTGTGGCAGGACACTTGAAACTGAGAATAAGCAGGGGTAAAGTGGAGGGGAGTCTCTGCCTCAGAGGCATTAGCTTTTTTGAAGTGCCCTGTCCTCCAGGAGTAGGGAACTTTACCCCATAGTTTCTGTGTTCCACACTGGATGAACTTAAATTTGTGAATTGCAGTAATACAAAATTATTTAAAATATTTGTCACTTTAGGAAAGCACTTTGGGTGTTATTAGCTCTTTAATCAGGTTTCCCACAATACTTTAATTTCAGAATTGTCTGTGCCCTTATGCTTTAGTATCCATTCATCCCATTTTCACTTCATCAGAATGATAGTCTATTTTCTGTATCATTGTATTATAGCTTCTGTGTATAACATCTTGCTGTTGATAGGTTCCAGTATTTCCTGAAAGGCAAGAAGTATTCAGTCAGCAGCACTAATGACATTATCACTGCACAGCTGGGAAGGCTATGATACTTTAAGCTTCTTTGCTAAGGAAGGCTGGCATCTAGTGGACATTTGGCTCATGTCCTCTGAGCGTTCTACATTATTTTCACTATTAAAATACAATCAAAAAATCTGTTGCAAACAGATTTTTTTTATCACTTAGAAAGCCACTTAATTTAAATTACAATTTGTACATAAAAACAATAAATTCAGCTAACTACAAATTGGCAGAAATATTTACCTGCTGTATTTAAAGTAGACCCATCACCATTATCTTAAGATACGTTTAATTTTAGAATTAAAAACGTTCTATGTGAAGCAAAAGCAATTTATTTGCAATACAAATAGTTTTGAGCTATTTTGTTGGAGGTGTAGTGGCATTTTATGCTAAATAGTTTATGTCCTGGGTTATTATTACCACATAATGGGACAAATGTATACATTTACCAGTGTAGCCCAGCTGGCATTAGCCTCTATGCCTTACTTAGTACATTGGCCTAAGGGAGGCTTAGAGGAAAGGAACACCCTGACACACCCACAAACTGCCAACTTGTCATCCCCTTGGTGCAAGTAGCATTATGGGTAGGAAATCTGGCATTCATAGCTTAGCAAATGAAAAATTGGCAGAAATGAGGACTGTAAAGTGATTCCAGCTTTTGTCTTAGAGTGGAATCGGATTAGAGCATGTATCTCACTTTACTATGAATGAATCAAGGCAGAGCCTACATACCGGGATAATTTGTAAGATACTGAGAGAAAAAAAGGCCTAATCTATAACTAATAAGCATACTGTGTAGATAATATAAAAAGCCACATTGTGCCAATTAATGTTAGTTGTGTTAGAGGTAAACCTGGTCATTTTTATTAGGAATGCCCCCAGTATGTGGGCTCTGCCAAGTTCCAGTCATAGTAAAGTGTGTAGTAATATTCGTTTAGCAAAATAAAAGTATCTTATTGTGCCACCAACAAATAAGTTACTCTCTGAAAAGCTACATATTCACAACGCTTTTGGTTCATAGTCATGCTTTAGATTTTAGGGCACCTATACCCTTTGATACACGATGGATATACAATTGATTGCATCCAGTTCATTCTTTCGTGTGTTAGATATTCAATGAGAGTTCACTTACTATAGGATTCAATGGTAGCCAATAATCTTTAGCCTTTCATGAGTAAAAACTACAAATATGAATCAACTGAATCCAATGAATACTTGATTATATACAGTGGATTCAGTGATAGGGTCAGATATCCAATAAGAGTTCAGATATATGGAATTTTATTGTATCCAATGGTATTAGCCTTTCATCTAAGTAAAAACTATAAAATAGTATTTTAGTGAACTTTTTTTTCTTTCTCACTTGGCCATTAAAGGGATAGTAATACTTCGTTTTATCTTTATTTTATTTTGTAGGCATTAAAAAAACATGAACGATATAAGTCTTATCTCTCAAACCTTTATGGTTTAAGAGATATTCACAAGCAAAGTTTCCCCCTCCCGCCCCTTTTTCCTAGTGTAAGCCATCTCTTCTCAGATGTGAATCTGGTTGTAAGACCAGACAGATAACAGCAGGGGACACTCTTCTTTGTATGAAAACAATGAAAGCCCTTCCCCCCTTGACAAGTTTTTCAGCTTTTTCCCTTATCTTAATTGAAGATTGTCCCTCTCTGCAGTCTACCTGGGCACTTCCCTTCTGATCTGGCTGAACTGGGGGGGGATACTTTGCTTGTTAATATCTCTTAAACCATATAGGTTTGAGAGATAAGACTTATATCGTTCTTCATGTTTTTTTAATGCCTACAAAATAAAATAAAGATAAAACGAAGTATTACTATCCCTTTAAGAACAAGGCTTTTTGGCCTGTTCCAGTATGCAATCCCCCTTGCCTGTTTGGTATCATCCATTCCTCATATGACTTGTGGGGAAGGATATAAATGGAACATAGTTTTCAATGCAGGACCTTATGGGCCATGTATTAGGTAAGTCCTCCCTCTACACCTAATTTGTTTTTTTGTCTTGTTGTATGTCTGTTGTTTTTAATTGCACTACACCTGGACGCACAAGAAATAAAAAACATGAAAAGGATATTTAAAGGGTCCCCACTGACGTGTTTATTAGAACATCTTTCTTCAGAGAATGTCTGTATTTAATTTTAATTCAGATAGGGTCTTTATAGGTGTATTAGAGTAGGACTTACCACAAAGTAAGATACCTTGGTGTTGGTGGTAAGCTTACACACGGATTGGCCAATTTGTGGAACGAAATCCTCACTTATTTTCACTTAGATTTACTAAGCGTTATTACACATGCTAAATACAGGGCACTTATGTTCACAGTATATAGAGGAGCGCAGGACTGTCTTTTTTGGGTTTAGGCCTAATGTTAGGGGGACTGGAGAACCCTCTCATTCCTTGCTGCTATCTATATTTCAAACTTTATTCTTATATTAAATTATAATATGATATGGATATTTTATGGTGAGTAAGCGCTGTGAGCTTTCTTCTCTTTAGCATTAAATATTTTTCTCTTTAATACACATGGAACACAGGAACCATAGGGTTGAGCTCCCTCCTCCAGAAGGGAAGAGCATTTGAACAAGACAGGGTCTTTGGGATGGACACTCTCTCCTCATCCTCCAGCATCCCAAAGATTCCTGGGAGGGAAAGGAGAAAAACTCACTCTCCCCATAGAATACAAGTATTCCATAGGACTAAAATGGATCTATGTAAACTCAAGTGTCAACGGACACCAAACTAGCACAGCAAACCAACCAAACAAGAGCCAACTGGGCTCAAAGTATTGAACAAAAAGGGCAGTAGACGGTAGAGGAAAGAGTCATTAGGTAGGCATGACTGCCTGAAGGACCTTCCAACCAAAGCTGGCTTCAGCAGAGGCTAAAACATTGACAGTAGTGCTTGGAGGACCATATAGCATCCTTGCATAGTTCTTCAGCAGAGACCTGATTGTTATTGGCCCAGGGAGCAACCACAGAGCAGATACAGTTTGCAGTTACTTTGAAATGAACAGGTCTCTTCTGGATCACGTACGCCTGGAGAATTATAGCCTTGATCTAAGAGGTAATAGTGACTGTATGTTGCCTAACCCCCCCCCCCAGGTGCCTCAGGGATGACAAAGAGGGAATCAGCTTTGCGGAAAGGCTGAGTATGATGTACATAATACTTTAGGCATTACACCACATACAACAGATGGAGTTTTTTCTCCTGTTTGGATGTGGGGTCAGGACAGAAGGAAGGCAAAATGATCTATTGATTGATGTGAAAATCTGAGACAATCTTGGGTAAAAACCTCTGAGAGGTATGAAGTACCACCTTGTCCTAATGAAAAACCAGGAAAGGAGGTTTGCAAGCTTGAAACTCAGCAACTCTCCAAACAGAGATAATGGCTAAAAGGAAAGCCATACTGAGCAGCAGGCAATGTAACGCAATCGAGGAAAGAGGTTCACAAGAAGGTCTTTGGGGGACACTTAAGAGCAAGTTGAGATCTCACAGGGGTGTGGGATTCCTGATTGAAGGGAAGGCATGAGCCACCCTCTGAATAAAGGTCTGAACATTTGATAAAATGGCGATGCATCTCTGAAATACGACAGAAGGTACTGATATTTGTATGTTAATAGAGCTCAGCTAAAGGCCTTATCTTGAAGAAATGGCAGAACCATGGGAACCATGGAGAGATCGAAGGTCTGGGCAGACACATCCTTGTCAGCACACCACTGGTTGGAACAAATTCTATGGTATGCCTTTGAAGAGACAGGCCTCCTAGCCTGGACAATGGTACAGATGATCTCTTTTGAGAACCCTTCTTTTCTTAGTATGGTGGCCTCAAAAGCCATGCCATCAGAGCTAGTCCCTCCATGCCCTCGTACCAAATGGGACCCTGAAGAAGGAGATACAGTTTTGATGGAAGGGAAAATGGCTCCTGGATGGACTAGTTGAGATAGTCCACAAACAAGGTCTGCCAAGGGCACAATGGACCAACCTGGATGACTAGAGCTTTCTCCATCCTCGTCTTCCAGATTACCTTGGTAATGGATGGAATTAGAGGACACACATAGGACAGATGGAAGTTCCATGGGATGGACATTGCAACTGTCACAAAGGCCTGGGAATCCATTGTCCTTGCTCAAAACAGTGGAACTTTCCTGTTCTCGCAAGAGGCCATCAGATCTATAGCTGAGATACCCAAGAGTTGAGCTATCAGGTAGAACACCTCTGGATTCAGTTCCCATTTGCCTGAATTCAAATTTTGAGGGCTGAGAAAGTCTGTAACAACATTTTCCACCCCTGAAATGTGGACTCCTGAGAGTTTCCAACAAATGAAGAAGCTCCTTCACTTTTTTCCATGCTAACGCTCTTTGATTTCCTGCCTAACGGTGGAAGTAGGCCACTGACTTTGAGGTGACTGACTATAGCCTTACTGGAATCTCCATCAGTACCTGAGACCAGTGCATGAGTGCCAGGTGGATGGCGCATATTTCCAAGATATTGATGGACAAGAAACTCTCCTTCCGTGTCCACATCCCCTGATCTTCCAGGTGGCCCAGGGCTGCACCCCAGCTCCTCAGTCTAGCATTCATCATGACTAGGTTTCACTCTGGAATCACAAATGGACATCCCTGAGTAAGAGGTTGCCGATGTCATTTCCCAGGAGGACATCCATTGGCAACCCTGGCATTACTCCCACCTCATAGTATCCATGTCCAGAACCCCAATCCAGGTGAATGTAGAGAGACAATACATTTTCCCCCCAGCCACACGCACCTCCACGGCTATCTGGATGCAATGGCAAGAGTCCAGGAAGTGTGGCTGAACCAAGGTGAGGATGACTCCGGTTTCTCACATTCCTTCAGATGGTCAGCCATTTAGCTTCACCAGTTGCAAATGGAGCCGCCTGTTGTCGGCTGCTAGGTGCCATCCACTTTGCGCTGCAATTCCCTGAAGGGACTGTGGTAGCTTTATGGGGTAATCGCGTACCCCATGAGCAGTCTCTTTTTTAACCTTAAAGGGATAGTAACACTTCGTTTTAACTTTATTTTATTTTGTAGGTATTAAAAAAACATGAAGAATGATATAAGTCTTATCTCTCAAACCTTTATGGTTTATGAGATATTCACAAGCAAAGTTCCCCTCCCCGCCCCTTTTACCTAGTGTAAGCCATCTCTTCTCAGATGTGAGTCTGGTTGTATGACAGTACAGATAACAGAAGGGGACAATTTTCTTTGTATGAAAACAATGAAAGCCCTTCCCCCCTTGACAAGTTTTTCAGCTTTTTCCATTATCTTAATTGAAGATTGTCCCTCTCAGCAGTCTACCTGGGCATCTCCCTTCTTATCTGGTTGAACAGGGGGGGGATACTTTGTTTGTGAATATCTCTTAAACCATAAAGGTTTCAGAGATAAGACTTATATCATTCTTCATGTTTTTTTAATGCCTACAAAATAAAATAAAGTTAAAATGAAGTATTACTATCCCTTTAAGGTAATCAGTGCTGTACTCATCGGGGACCCTTTATAATCTATTCTTCATAAAACCATGCTGAATCAGGCTAATAATGCTGTTGCTCATCACACAGTCCTAAATACTATCTGTTAGTAATATTTCTAGTATCTTATCCACTACGGACATGAAACTCACATGTCTACAATTTTCCAGTTTAGCTCTTATCCCACTTAAAAATAATGGCACTATATCTGCTTTCCTCCAATCACAGGACAATATGCCTGATGAAAGTGACTAACTTGCTTTACATTCAACCATACCTCTGTCACACCTCTTTTATTAACCCTATCCTGATAAAACTGATTATCCCACTAGATTTAAGGGATAGTAGTGTTACAGAAAAAAGCTGCTCCAATTAATCTTCATAACATTCGGGTGGTGTAGAGCGTTATTTCAATACCATCCGAGTTGTAGTTCAAAAGTAACTGAATTATAAATTATCCCTCCCGCCCATTTTACTGATGTAACACTGCTCACCTCCGAGCAGCAAGACTGTCCAGAAGTATCGCAGAGAGGGACAATCTTCAGTGAGCATACGTGAAAAATCTGTCAAGGGGGACAGTGTTTTCCTTATGCTCACAGTAAGAAGATTGTCCCTTGCTGAGATCTGTCTGGTCAAGAGACCAGATTTCACATCTGATGGGAGGTGGCTTAAACTAGGTAAAAGGGATGGGAGGGGCATACTTTATCATTCAATTACTCTTGAACTACAACTTGGACAGTATTGATATAACACTCTCTAAGGCCATATACTATGAAGATTAATAGGAGCTGCTTTTTTGTGAAACATTACTATACCTTTAACTGCCCAGTCATTAATATCATCCAACCAGTTTCAATAATACCTATAAGATCATAATGCTCATTCATTGCAATGAGTTCCAGTTCTCCCATCTTACCAGCTAGACTACAAGCATTTGCAAGTACACATTTTATGCTACTTGCCTTTCTGAAAATGTTGTGACATAGGCACCTCCTCTATTAGATGAATTAGCCATCCCCCATCTGCACCTCCTTGACCCTTCTCTAATCCCATTTCCTCTTCTACACTGTCTACCCCAACCTGTCAACCTTTTACCTTATCTTAGCCAGTCTAGGGGCTATATGTTAACACCCGTTTTATCAAACATTTTCCTATTGAAGTCTATGGGGAAAACTGGAGATAAAAGCAGTGATAAAATTAGCACCTGTAATAGAATCTAACCCTATATGTTTCATAACAATATATAATAATAACAATAATTAGTATTTATATAGCGCCTTTCTCCCAGTGGGACTCAAAGTGCTTTCAGCATACGCTCTTGGAATTAACCAAATCGGCAGCTGAAATAACAGGTGTCATTATTACCCAATCAATGGTACTCATTTATCAACCTAAGAAGGATGAAGGGCTGAGTTGACCCTGCCAAGATTCAAACCTGCAACCTTGCGGTTTGAACAGGCTCTGTAGTCAGGGCATTTACCACTGAGTTATCTCACCAGCTTGATACAGTTAACAATTCAGACAGATGGTGAAAGGCCACTAGATATATCTTCTAGAAGGAAGACAGCATTTTAGAGTCTCCTTTTACTATCACTTCTACCCATTTTATACTTTGGGAAAATGTGTTTCTATTCCTATCACCAAATCCATAGTAATACAGTGGATACCAGGTTTGTGTTTTTACTTGAAACTCTGTATGGGATTGTGAGAACCTCAGAACATTTGGAACAACAACCCATTTTGTGCTGATTTGGTGGGACGGTGTCACTATATTGACAATATCCTATTTATATGGGGAGGTGGACCTGGAAGCCTACATCATTTTTTCACTTACATCAGTAAAAACAATTTTAATTTAAAATTCACACGCATATATGGTGAAGAGAATATAAACCTTTAGATATTAACATATTTATATAGGAGGATAGCATGCTTACTACAGATGTGAATAGTTAGCATTCAGCTGATAGCTATCATTATTTCAAGGGGCTAGCAAACATTCCATATGGCCAGTTTCAAGGACTTAATAACAACTGTACCAGGAATATGATTCTGAAGTGGAATCTGAAAATGTGTACACAATATCTAGGAATGGGGGTATGATACTGATTTAATTCAGAGATTTAAATAAAAAGTTTAACAGAAAGAAATATACTCTTAAACCTGTAAGACAAGTACAATCTAATGAAGTTTTTCAAAATGTCATTTACAAGTGCCATATAATACAGATTTCAGTTATTTTAAGAACAGTAAAAAGACATTGGAATATTTGAAAGAGGGACAAAGTTATTTGTCCTCTTTTACCAGAAAAATCTAAAATATAGAGAAACATACACCAGAAAAAAACCATCTGGCCCACCCAGTCTGCCCATTCCCCTAATAAAATACACAGTCTTACATACTTCCTAAAATAGACTTATGTATATTCCAGACATTTCTGAATTATCTAACAGTAGTTGTTTCAATCACCTCTGCTTGGCGACTGCTCCACGAGTCGATGACCCTTTGTGTAATGTAGTACTTACACAAATTACTTTTGCATTTTCCAATCCCGAAATTTAGATCATGACCTCATTTTCTAGTATTCCTCATTCTTTGAAAAATGCTTCCTTCTGAGTTATATATTAAATCCCTTAATATATTTAAAGGTTTCTGTCATATAACCCCATCCATTCTTTCTTCCAAGCAGTGCACATTAGGGTATTTGAGACTATTCTGTACCCTGTATCATGAAGAACCTGCAATATTTTTGTGGCTCTTCTTTGAACTACCTACAAATTTATTAATGTCCTTCTGAAGATGCGGTCTGCAGAACTATACACAATACTCCAAATGAGGTCTTACCAATGATCTTTAAAGTGGCATTAATATCTTTCTTTTCCTGCTGCTAATGTACACTGTGTGCACAATTATTAGGCAAGTGAGTATTTTGACCATATCATAATTTTTATGCATATTTTCCAACTCCAAGCTGTATAAACTTGAATGCTTATTGGATTTAAGCATATCAGGTGGTGTATTTGTGTAATGAGAGAGGGTGTGGCCTAAGGAGATGAACACCCTATGTTAAGGTGTGCATAATTATTAGGCAGCTTCATTTCCTCAGGCAAAATGGGCAGAAAAAAGAGATATAACTGACTCTGAAAAGTAAAGAATTGTAAAAAGTCTTTCAGAGGGATGCAGCACTCTTGAAATGACTAAGATATTGTGGCATGATCACAGAACCATCACACGTTTTGCAAGAAACGTGTTGAGAAAAAAAGACGCAAATTAACTGCCAGAGATTTAAGAAGAATCAAACATGAAGCCACCAGGAACCCATTATCCTCCAGTTCTCTCATATTCCAGAACTGCAACCTACCTGGAGTGTTCAGAAGAACTAGGTGTTCAGTGCTCAGAGACATGGCCACGATAAAGAAGGCTGAAACCCAACCCCCACTGAACAAGACACATAAGTTGAAACGTCAAGACTGCGCCAAGAAATATCTTAAGACAGTCTTTTCAAAGGTTTTATGGACTGATGAGATGAGAGTGACTCTTGATGGTCCAGATGGATGGGCCCATGGCTGGATCAGAAACGGGCACAGAGCTCCACTTTGACTCAGACACCAGCAAGGTGGAGGAGTGGTACTTGTATGGGCTGGTATTATCAAAGATGAGCTAGTTGGACCTTTTCGGGTTGAAGATGGACTCAAACTCAACTCCCAAACCTACTGCCAGTTTTTAAAAGACATTTTCTTCAAGCAGTGGTACAGGAAAAGGTCTGCATCTTTCAAAAAGACCATGACTTTTTTGCAGGACAATGGTCCATCGCATGCATTGAAGTACTCCACTGCGAGGCTAGCCAGTAAAGGCCATAAAGATGATAAAATAATGACATGGTCCCCTTCCTCACCTGACCTAAACCCTATTGAGAACTTGTGGGTCCTTCTTAAATGGCAGATTTACGCTGAAGGAAAACAGTACACCTCTCTGAACAGTGTCTGGGAGGCTATGGTTGCTGCTGCACAAAAAGCTGATCGTCAACAAATCAAGAAACTGACAGACTCCATGAATGGAAGGCTTATGACTGTTATTGAAAACAAGGGTGGCTATATTGGTCACTGATTTTTTTTTTTTTTTAAATGTCACAAATGTTTATTTGTAAATTTTGAGTTGTTTGTTTAGTATTCTCATTTTAATATATGAAAATAAACATGTAAGATGGGAAAATTATCATTTTTCATTTAGTTGCATAATAATTCTGCACACTAATAGTTGCCCAATAATTGTGAACACATAGATATTCTTCTAAGAAAGCCAAAAACTCACTTTTATTTTCTTAAATATTCAGATTTAAGGTTTCTTAACATTTTGGATTGATGGAGAGCACTGTAGTTGTTCAATAATAAAATGAATCATCAGAAATACAACTTGCCTAATAATTGTGCACACAGTGTAGTTTCCTATACAGCCAAGAACCCAGTTTGTTTTTTACATTGCTTTACTTCAGTGCTTGCCTACCTAACGGTTATCTGAAATAATAAATCCTAAATCCCTTCACTCTGATGTTTTCGGCAGCACAGTGCCATTAAGAGTGTATTCTGTCTCTGTGTTTCTGTGCCCTAAATGCAATATCTTGCACTTTTCAGCATTACATTTTAGATCCCATACATTTGTACATTCTTCTAGTTTTCCTAAATCCTCAAGCATTTGGTTTATTTCTACTGGAGACTCAACCCTCTTGCAGATTTCTGTACAAGGCTCTAGCATCAGAGCTGGATTAAGACTCCATAGGGCCCTAGGCAGAATCCCAAACTGGAGCCCCCTGCCAGCTTGCCCCCCCCCCCACGCACTTGTGCCGCAATACTTTCTCAGTTTACCAGTTAGACCAACTTATTAAAAGCCATAATGAATGCTTTAACCCCTTCAATGCCAGAAAGGTCAGCAAAGCATTGACAAGCATTGCATTAGGCACCTCCCTGGCATCCAAGGGGTTAAATATATTAGAAATGTACAACAGAGCTTATAACTGAAATGGGGCTACACTAGTGAAATCATGGTGCTTCACCTGAAAATGACATATACTAGTGAAACCACAGAGCTTACAATTGAAATGGGGATTCACCAGTGACTCCACACAGTTTGAAACTGAAATAGGGCTTCCCCAGTGATATCACACAGCTAATAATTGACATAGAGCTACACTAGTAATGGAAAAGGGGGGAAGAAAGGGTAAAGGGAGAGAACTAAGGAAAGAAGAAGGGCAGAATGGGGGAATCCCAATCTGTTTTCCCTTCTCCCTCACCCCCGTTTCCCCTTCTTTCACTGCTAGTGCCCCCCCAGCCTGTGCCCCCCATTTTCTCTCCCCACAGTCTGTTTAACCTCTTCCTGCCCCTCTGGTTCCATAAAAAAACAGAAACATTGTTATCAGGGCTTTTTTAATTAAAACATTGGCTAACATTGAAACAAAAATATGTATGAGCAAGCTTCTGCTGCTGTTGGGTTCTTCTTGGTGTTGGTTGGTTTGTCTGCTCGGTTCACATCCAGAAAAATATTTATTGACCTTAATTTAAAACATATTGCATTGTGCTTTTGATTTCTATGGAGATAAGTCAGGGGACCAGGAGGCCCTTAAAGGAGAAGTAACACCTCTTAATAACAATGAGTTGGACACCATTCTTGCTGTTTGAATCTGAGTCAGGTGCTATTGAGGGGTGATGATAACAGAAGGGGACTGAACGAGCAACTTAATTATCTGACCTATCACCCCCCCACAAGCGATAGTCAACACACTCATCCTAAGTAAAACCATTTTTTATCTTGACGTTGCTTGCCCAAGAATAGCAGAAATGAAATCCTATTGTACTTGATGGCAATGTGTCTGTGCTCACTGCTGCAGTTCCTGCTCATTCCTCTCACTGACTCACCTCTGCAGCATGCTGCTACATCAATGGCATGTGTGCACATTTAATGACAGCAGATGAGCGCATGCAGCCAATCAATAATTCGGCATCTTGCTTGAGAAAGCATTCTTTGTAGAGATTACATCAGGGCTGGATGCCATCCTGCTTCTGACACGGGGTCTGAACAATGCAAATTGCAAATAAATGGTGCCGCACGTTACAAGGGAAGATAGAACTACAGACAAGCAGGGCAGAAGCCTGGGAGGCGGGACAGAGGGATTGGGCCCCAAATTAAATCAGGACAGTTGCTGGCAGCTATTGGTTCGGTGGGCCCCCCAACATGACCGGGCCCTAGGCAGGCGCCTCGGGTGCCTTGCCTATGATCCGGCTCTGGCTGGGGTCTAAAACTTGGGCAGCATACAACAGGTCTTGGAAGCATTGGGGTGAACTTATAGGGTGGCCCAAGGTACCCAGTTTGCCGCGTAGGAAACAAATGCTCCACTACTTAAGAAATTTGAAGGAAAGAGGGAGCTCCAAGGGGGCAGTGATGTCGAAGTTGGCCGCTTTGTTTTTTGACTTCAGGTTGGCAGAAGTGGAGGATCTTACAACCAGGTTTGTTGTGTAGAGGATAGCAAAAGGTTAAGTCAGGCAGGAAGCGCAAGGGGAGGATAGGCGCAGACTGGTGGATGAGGGGAGGCTGCAAGCTTTGTTTGGGGTGTTGCCGCAGGTATGCACTAACGTCTACAAGGTTAAGCTCTTTGGCGCTGTGTTTGCTATGGCATTTTATGGAGTTTTTTGCATAGGGGAGTTAGTGGCCCCGGCAAAAAGTGCAATGGAGGCAGGGATGCAGGCAAACCAGGTGAAATGTGAGTTAGTGTAGTGTTGGCTAGCAAAGTGTAAGACCGATCAGGAGGCAAAAGGACAGTGGGAGTTGTTAAGGGCAATGGGGACAGACTCTTGGCCTGTTTGGTGGGTTCAGCAGTACACTTTGATGAGGGCCCCGGGAGCTGGGGTTTTCCTAAAGCATGGGGATGGGTCAGCATTGTCACTTTTCGAATTTAAAGCTGTTTTCAAAAAGGCACTGGCAGCAATTGACGTGGATCCCGCAGTCTACAGGATGCATTCATTTAGAATCGGCACCACTACTGAGGCAGAGGTGAAAGGGGAGCCAGTGGATGCCATAAAAAAGCTGGTGAGATGGCGATCCACGGCTTACAAGCGTTATGTTAGGCCATAAGCCTGGGTGACACTATGTTAATTGGGTTGGCTGATTTATGTGACTTGTCATGGCTGTGCATGTTTTACATGGTTGTCTTATCTGTTGTAGGTATGCTGGGGAAGGCTGTGCAGGCCTGGATTCTTGGCCATTCATTTGTGTTTTGGGAAGGAAAACAGGCTGCCAGTAGCAGCAAGGGGATGCAGTTGGGGCTGCTGAGGGAGTGCATCAGACTGTGATGGCAGGGTCAGCGTGGTCTCCTATGGTCCAGTGTGTTTCAGAAGCTGGTAGCTGCGCAGACCAGGTGGGGGGAGCTGGGCATAGTGATCCTGCACACAGGAGGGAATGATCTCACATCCCTCAAGTCCATACAGTTGATCATGGATATACAGGACACATGCAAGAGAATTGCTGCCCTGGCTGGGGGTGCAGGTGGTGCTGTTTCCATGTCAGGACACCAGGGTCCAGGAGTGCCACATTATGAGGGTGGGTCCAGGGGTTTTAATAGCCTTAAATAAACCTCAACCTCCATTTTCACACAAATTGTTGTCTGTGCCTTTATTTAGCAAGTTTTGGTTAGGCAGGATGCATGTTTTGGTTGGTATGTATGAGGGTAAAAGCAGGAAGGGGGAGGGGTTGGGCATGCACATCTTGAAAAAAAAAAGTATTCTCAAACCAGAATTAGGCAACCTAATCCTCCAGCTGTTTTTAGACTACAATTGTACACCCTCAGCCAACATCAAGGTGAGGATGATGGGAGATGTAGTCTTATAACTGCTAGATGAAAACACACCTAATTCTTGAAAAGTTTCGCCTAAAAAAACAAATGCTAATCGGTCTACCACTAATGTGATAGGACATAAAAGTCCAATTGAACGCTCTGATAAACTGGCGTCTCTCACAGATCTATCATATGCAAATTTTGCCACTTTAAGAACCACAATCGCTGAAGACAGTATACAGTCACTGTAACGCTCTTGATAGCTTCCCCTTTATACTCACTACTTAATATAATTACATTGTGGGTGGAGCGTAGAGCGGAATGGCGCAATTCGTATCTAGTCCCTTTACCCGGCTTTCGTTGTGTCGTCATCAGCCTGCGCGTTTTGGAGACAGTCCGAGAGCTCGCGGGAAGCGGAGGGGGTGAGGAGTATGCACCGTTCGATGTATATGTGTGCTCTCTGCGTTTAGGGAAAGGACGACAATGTGCTGCCTTATGTTGTCGAGGTCTGGCTGTCACAGGGAGAGTCCTCTTAAGAGGGAACCGGCTTTTGTTCCATTATGTGTATTTGTGGTGGGCTCCGTGAATTGTCAAAATTACGTATATGTCTATCAGAGTTTCACTTCTGTAGTCCAGAAAAAACATATACGGGTGTTTGTATGTATTTATAAATGTCCACAATAAAAATATTCATTTATAAACATTTAATTTAAGATAGCATGTTAAACACACTGTTTATTGTATCAGTAGTTCTTACACTGATCAGCAGTGTGATTGTTCTCGTATTGTTCGTGAGTCAAACACGGTATAGCAAATTAATCCGTAGTCTGAGTATCCCATATTAGCATGTGTTATAGTGCAAGTGGTGCGGACACTTTCAGTTCTGTTTAGTACCCATTATAGCTGGTTAATTTAGATTTTATCCAAGCGTGTCTAGCAAGTTCGAGTATAGTGGAGCTTCTTTGACTGAGTGTTTTATGTTAGTATAATTTAGTAATGACCATTGTTTTACAAATGTCGTGACTCAATGGAAAACGACAATCTGTTTTGAGGTGGTAATAGCCGAAGTGCTGGTGTACTACACCTGCTGGAAACCTTTCTTGCTGTCCTGTTCCTGACTTCAACTGATACTGCAAGTAACAGCCAGAGGTTAACATAAGTATTAAAGAGTTTGGCTTTATCATATGGTGTTAAAGGAACATGAACTATTCTTCATAAACCCCCACTTATCTTAGTCTAGAAAAATGTCTTATGGTTGTTGAATCAATTTATGTGGATTGGTTTGCTCAGTTGTTGTTTTTTCATACTGTATAATAGGTGTACAGAGACAGATTCAATTCTTTTTGCAGGACTCCGACCTCAGATTCTCCCAGGTGTTCTATGGTGGGACGATTTTGTGTTCCAGGCCGGTGGTTCTCAACCATTTTCTCGCCAAGGACTAACTTCACATTTTCCCAATGTGGCAATGCCTTAACATTTGTAGTAAAATTATGAATATGTATCTTTAGGTTTAATGTTATGAAAGCCTCAGACTGTAAAATAGTTATAGCCAAGCATTATTTATTAAGAGCAGTCCAATGACAATAAAAATGCTTTACAATGTGAGGGGAAAAAAACAAAAACAGTACTACTACTTTGGTGAAAAAGGCGTAACTACATTTGTCCTTATGGATTACAAATGAGCCACTTGTAGGTCACTGAAAATATCCTAAATAAGCAGTTTTTTCATCAATGTAGGACTACAGATGATGCAGAACAAAGGAGCGTTGCCATTACTACACATGCATGCTACACAGTTGCATGGGAAACACCAATCCCATCCTTAACTTTGAATTTTTAATATTCAACACATATTTATTTAGAAAATGTTTTACCAGGAAAAATACATTGAGATTTCTCTTTTCAAGTATGTTGTGGATAGTTTGCTGTAAAGGGTTACATATTTACACAAAATTTACCACAGAGCTTAGATTTGAAATTCAGCTAATCTAGTTATACCACAGAGCTTGCAGTTCTATGACCACCAGTCAGAGCACCCTCTAAGGAAAGGGCTGGTGAGTATCTCGGCACTGAAAATGTTGAGTAACTTAAAACTGAGCAGTGTGCATCTGTTTTTCCAGTGCAGCCCTGCATTAAGAGGAGGAGGAGTAAAGGGAAGGGGCAAATAAGCAGAATAGATGGGCAATGGGAGGGAGATAGATGGTATAAAGATGGGCATTGGGGTGTAGAGATGTGGAAGAAAATGATAATGGAGGGGGGGGGGTGCCAGAACCTATTTACCCGTTCATTAGCAGAGTAGGGTGCAATGGTTGTATTCCATTCTGGCACTCAGAGGATTAAACAGCTTCAATTTCTTACTCTAACCTTCTCATGTGAGCCTCACCTGAAGAGCACGATGCGAACTTGAAAATACGGTACATTCTAGGTTAACCTTACCTAGAATGGCAGTTTTAAACCTACTCAGTGACTGACAGCATATAGCATGTATAAACTTGGTACATAAACATGAGGTTAAATGTATCTACTTACAATATACATACAGTACTTAGTATGTACTTCAGTTTAATTTTGATGTTTTTACATGCCCTTCAGTTCTGTTGAATCTCGATAGACAAGAGTAATACTGTACTACAGTAAAATCTCATGTATAATATACACCTGTGTATAATACGCAGGTGCAAATTATACCCAAGATTTTAGGGGAAAATGAGTGCCTATGTATAATTCACACTCTTGTTTTCCCTGTCTGCTCACCAAAAAAATGTAGATTTTTTTTTTTTCTTCTGACTCCATCCCTTCCTGATTTCCTCCCTTCACCAAGCACAATCCCCTTTTTTAAGTTTAGCCAATGGTAATACCTTGAGGTTCTTGCAGTCCAGTCCAGTGCATAGATCTCTTCCCATTGGAAAGGCAAAGGGAAGCACATCGCACTGGGTGGGTGGACACAAATATATGGCCTTTTTTACTTGTGTATAATAAGTGCCCCCCCACTTCACATAAGGTGAAGTGGGGCAAAATTGTGTGTATTATACGCAAGACTGTACGGTAATTATTGCATCATTCACAGATCTGCAGGTCTAGTACTTATCAATTTTGCAGACACAATCCATGCAGAGTTGATGGAGGCATGTCTCTTTTGTGAACCTCATCAACTGTTACTATGGTGGCACTTGCGCTAAACTTTATTTGGACAGAAACTCATGTGTTTGGGCATTGTTAGTGTTCCTCTTAAAATTGATGGTTTCTGTTAGTATCAGAGTTTTTAGGAGTTGGCCATTGAGGGTTACGCTTTAAGTACCTGTATTGTT
The DNA here is from genome assembly GCA_037306005.1 of Rhinophrynus dorsalis. Classification (NCBI taxonomy): domain Eukaryota; kingdom Metazoa; phylum Chordata; class Amphibia; order Anura; family Rhinophrynidae; genus Rhinophrynus; species Rhinophrynus dorsalis. Next base: position 223,215,964 of record CM074718.1, on the reverse strand, counting down.
GCTTTGTAGTGTGATGTACACCTCTGTACTACTTAACTTTTACTTGTTCCCCAAAGGCAAGTTAAGTTTAACAGAGAATTACGATTAACATATAGATCTTGTACTATTTTATATATATATATATATATATATATATATATATCTAATAATGTGTGTTAAAGGGGAACATCCACACTGGAAAAATGTTTGAGCACTTGTTTAATCAGCTAAGAAGCACTAGGAAACTTGCTCGTTTTTGTTTTTATAAACCTTTGATTGTGATTAGGGTGTGCAGCATATTGCATACCCTTATTGCATTCAAATGATTAACCCCTTAACGACCAGCAGTCCTGGGGTGTATGGTCCTTTAAGGACCAGATCGGGAAGTTTGACGTGCCGTCCCACGTAACTGTTCACGTGTGTCGGCATGCTGAACAAGGGCCTGAAAGAAATCTCTCCGGTTTTGGAGAGATCAGCTTCAGTCCCCGGTATTACTGGAGTGCGGTAAGTAAAAGTTTGTGACGTGCCAGGACCGTCACTGGTCCTTAAGTGCCGGACCAGAGTGATGGTCCGGGTACGTCATTGGACGCGAAAGGGTTAAGGGAAGGCAGCTGCTGCTATCTTTGCTCCCCAGTAGACTGCAGACTGCACTCTTTGGCTCCACAGAAGGCTATTAAGCGATCCCAACTCCCCCATCTCAGATTGGTAAATTTGGAACTGTGAGCTCCAAAAGTATGGCTAGCTATTGGAGCTTAGTTCATGTGGTGAATAGCCACATTAACATTTAAAGGGTTAGTAATGTCTTAAAAGTTTAAGAAGTAAAATTGTAAATAAGGAAAAAAGAAATCCAATAAAGGTTTGAGAGATACAACTTTTTAAAGTTCTCCCTTCCCTCCCCTTTCCCTGAAGTCAGCTTCTATCTTACAGCAGGAGATCCTGATCCAGGGACTGTCAGATGGCTCTTCAGCAGCCGTGATATCGAAATCTAAAAATAACTACTTAATTGGAACAGTCTACAAAGTGTGCTTGCAAACCAGGAACACTTTGTAGACCAGTCAAATGATTTTTTTTTTTTTTTTTTTTAAGATTTCGGTATCACGGCTCTGCTGAAGAGCCGCTTCGAGTCAGCCTGTTCGAATCTTCTGCTTTCAGCTTTACAGCTGACAACAGGGAGAGGGGAACTTTAAAATGTTCTATCTCTCAAACCATAAAGGTTTGGGATAGAGTACTTGCACCAATCTATTTCTTTTTTCATTATCTACAATATTACTTCTTATTTTAAGACATTGCTATCACTTTAAACACACCAACAGGAATACTATGTCACATTAAGCTGCATTTCAATAGCGAAGTCGTTGTCGAAGACACTGCAGCACTGTAAACCTGATGAAGGCATGGCAACAGCATGGAGATGTATTCAGAAGAATGATGAAGACATCTTAGTTCATTTGATGGATGGAATTGGTGGAAATAGGCCACAATATTTCCAACCTGGACCCTTATTGAACCTTGGTCCATCTATTCCCTGGCTGCAGAGTACACATTGACATTTCCTAGTGAGATTTCTGAGGAGAACAGAATTTGTTCCCAGTAGATAGGTGACAATCCTGTCACTTTCATCATGGTCACCTTACAGGACTCGCACCAAGGAGCTCCTGCCAACAAGCTAGGGAAAGCCTGCAGTCACTGTCATATACAACAGCAACGTAGCTAATAGCCCAGACATCTTTACTATTTAAATACGTCAGAATGGTTCGTAAAGGGTTACTGGTGGGCCAGATTAGGCTTTTTGGGGTTATTGGTGTATTTTATGTTTTATCTTACACAATTGTCCTCTCCAATTTCAGACGGCTTACAAAAATTATGTTGCAGTTTTTTTGGTATATGAGAGATTAAGGGGGACGTGTGTGGGGATAGGGACTTAATGCACATGGGGACACTGGAGGAGGTAATGGACATGTAATTTTGAGGCCTACAGCTGCAAGAGCCTTGAAAGACCTGTCTTTCCCCCAGATCGAGCCTTGGAAAGGCCATCCTGCTGCAGTGTATTAGCAGATTTGCCATTTTCAGTGCTGTTCTGGGTTGTTTTTCTATCGATACTAACTGGCAAGAATAGATTGATGCAAGAAAAAGGATATAACCAAAACTATTCCCCTGCTCTCTTTTTGCAGGCAGTTTTCCATTCTAGATGTGCGAAACCAGCCCTCGAATGAATTACATTTCTCATTGCAATATTCTCACCCCAAGACTCATTCATTCCCTAAATCGAATATCAATGCACATTCTTTTAGACATCCTCTTTTACTCATTAAACTCCCCTTAGACATACTATCATGAACAAACATTCTCTCACATATATATAATCTGTTTTGCTAAACCTTATTCTCACAAGCAGGAGTCTTGTACTTAACATGCACAGTACTTTAACCGGGCAGTAATAATTAAAATATTAAAAATATGTTGTAGGGTTTATCCCCCTGAGCAAAATAAGGGTACTCCCACTGCTGAGAGATATTTTATTAAATATGTATAGCAGCTCAAACTTGAATTGTTTAGGTGCAGTATCACAGTGGCGCTGTTGCTACACCATGCTATGGACTGCTGTGGTCTGTAGGCCATAAATCTCCATAGGATGGTGTAGCAACTGTGCCACTGTGAATTGTCAGGCCACTGATATTGCACCTAAAAAAATTCAAGTTTGAGCTGTTATAATTTTTTAATAAAATCTCAGCAGAGGGAGTACACTTGTTTTATTCTGGGACAAAAACCTTACAACATACTTAAGATATATTTTTTTATATTACTATCCCTTTAATGTTAAGATCCTTTACTACCATCTAACCAGAGCACTGTAACAGTTGATGAGGCTGAAAAAAAGACCAGCATCCATCAAGTCCAGCCCATGCCAAATCCCTGTTGATTCAGAGCAAGGCAAAAAACAAACACCAAAACATTTAAGTAATTTTACAATTAACCTGCAAGTGGGTAAAAAAATGTCCTTCCTGACTCCAAATGACGGTCGTTGGTTCTCTGCAGTCGTCTTCTACAACACAAGTTTGTGACATGAAGGTGAACACTCCACTATCAGCTAATACAACATTTGCCTACAGCATTTCTCGAACATTCTTTACATTAGTGTCTACTAACTTCTACTGTATGATCCAGCTTTAGCTTTTCTGAATACCAGGGAAGTGTTCACAATTGCAGTCATTGAACGATACGTATAAAATGCACTTGTATTTTACAAAAGAGTAAGTATTAATTTGGACAAGGGGTTTTCTGTAGATGTAGTATACTTGGATTTTGCAAAAGCCTTTTATACAGTGCCTCACAACACGTTACTGCATAAATTAAAAGGCTTCGGTTTGGGAGATGTGTAGATTGAGAACTGGTTAAATCGTAGAAAGTTGTAAATTAAATCTTTTCAAATTGGTCTAAAGTTATAAGTGCGGAGCCGCAGGGTTCAGTCCTGGGTTTAATGCTTTTTAATTTGTTTATTAATGATCTAGAAGTGGGAATTGAAAGTAACATCTCACTCTTTGCTGATTACACAAAGATGTGCAAGGAAATACATACAGAGCTGGATGTTTTTTCTCTGCAGAAGGAATTAGATAAACTGAGTGAATGGGCAGAAAAGTGGTAGATGACATTTAATGTAGATAAATGTAAGGTTTTGCATTTGGGGCTGTAGAAACAAACATGGTACATATACTCTTAATGGGAAGCAACTTGGGGAATCCTCATTAGAGAGAAATTTAGGAGTACTGATAGACAATAGACTTCACAGCAGTGTGCAAAGTCACTCATCTATTGCAAGAGCAAATAGGGTACTAGCCTGCATAAAAAGAGGTATAGATGCAAGGGATGCTAATATTATCCTTCCTCTGTATAGATCCTTGGTTAGGCCTCATCTAGAATATGGAGTACAGTTTTGGGAACCAGTTCTTAAAGGCACTGTTGAACTAGGAAAAAGCAGAGATCTGCAACAAAACTGATAAAGGGTTTGGAGGATCTCTGCTAATAAAGAGGGACTAGCCAAACTGGGTTTGTTTGCATTAGAGAAGATATGATTACCACTTACAAATACATTTGAGGTCAATACAAAGAACTATCCAATGAATTATTTACGTAAAGAGCAGAGCTAAGAAAGAGAGGTCATCCATTAAGATTAGAGGAAAGATACATTCGACTAAATCATAGGCAGGGTTTTTTTACAGTAAGGGCAGTAAAGCTATGGAATTCTTTTCCTCGGGAAGTTGTACTTGCATATACTGTAGTTGCTTTCAAAAAAGCAATGGATGCCTATCTATCACAGAAGAATACTGATCATTATGACACATGGCTTCAGTGCAGATAGGTTGTTGATCCAGGGAAGGAATTTTTTTTACCCACTTGGGGCTAAACTGGAGGTGGCTTCAGGTTTTTTGTCAACAGGGGTGTTTTTGAATGGGCTGGACTTGATAGACGCATGTCTTTTTTCAGGCTCATCAACTATGTTACTATGTAGTGCTACTGTGATTATAGAGGACCAAAATAAAAAATCCAAGAATTGCAGTCATTTACTGCAATAGAGGTCTCTTGCTTTGTGAACCTCCTTATCATTCGGTGTGATTAAAGTCCCATTTAAATAACTTTTAAATCACATTCACCATATGGAGAGGAAGTGGTGGATGTGAGCGGGATGGAGGTTGAATCACTAGCCTTCTGAATCTCATGCTTAGTTTTTGACAGGAGTGTCCAGGGTGAGTGAACTCCCTGCTCACATCTGTCAAAATCACTGCACCTGTGATGCTGCCTGTTTGATAGGCAGTATGGAGGATTTTGCCATAGCTCCTCCTCCTGCCATGAGGTGTGTTTGCTAAGGACAATAAATCTTGGTCATGTCTGTTTTACTTTAACCCCTTAACGACCGGCCGCACAGGCACGAGGCGGTCACTAAAGGACCAAGGAGCTTTTTTTAATTTCGATTCCGGACTCCCCGAATGGCGTGCAGCCGTGGGGGGAGCCCTGAATTCCATGACTGTCATAGTACGTCATGGGTTGTTAACTCAGATAGACCCATGAAGTGCTATGACCGTCAAGGGTCGTTAAAGGGATAGTAATACTTAAAATGTAAACAAATATATGTTGTAGGGTTTATCCCCTTGAGTAAAACAAGGGTACTTCCACTGCTAAGATATTTTATTAAAAAATAACAGCTCAAAGTTGAATTCTTTAGGTGCAGTATCACAGTGGCCTGAAAATTTACAGTGGTGCTGTTGCTACACCATCCTATGGAGATTTATGGTCTACAGACCAGAGCAGTCCATAGGATGGTGTAGCAACAATTCAGATTTCTAGTATCTAGTCCTCAAAACACGGGTCCCACATATAAACGTGTACTGGCCTTTGTTGCAGCAGGTTGCCTGTATGTATGTATGTATGTATGTATGTGTGTGTATATATGTATGTATATATATATATATATATATATATATATATATATATATATATATATATATATATATATATATATATATAATATTAGAAATATTTCACTTTCAAATGCATTCTAGCCCCCTTGAGTTTGCACCCTCGGCTTCAAATCCCTAAAATGAGTCACTGTTTATTAATCATTGGCTGTAACATCCATCATCCCTGTTAATGCTGTTTTGCATGTCTATATTGATGGAAGGTTTTAGTCCATGTTATTGTCTTTGGATTCCGAACCCTTAAACCTTGTATAATAGTCCTTGGTGTGATGTAGTTGTAGGCTTTAATGTATGTCCATTAACCATGCTTACTCTGCACCTGTACACTTTTTGAATAATTGGCAATACAACAAATCGCATCATGCTGCTTAGACCACTTCTCCTGACCATAAGGAGTTAAACTGCAATTGGGAGATAGATGAAAGATTATTTCCCCTACGTTGCTCTTTGTTGATAAACTGCAGTCAAACTTTATTGCATTCTGAAAGCTTTGAACCTTTAAGAGGATACCAGTTTTGCTGTTTGCACACATTTTTTTCATCTGGGATTTGCACGTTCTTTTACACAAATATTGTAATTCTTTACTTGTAATCTGTTGCTTGCCTCATCTTTACTAAACTTAAATTAAAAGCTGGGCATTATGATTTTCTTTTACCTGCTGTTGTCGTATAAAAGGTATGGCTGGGTTATGTTTCTTTTGGGTTTTTTTCCACAAATTTATTTTCATATTTCTCTTATATACTTCTCTTCGTAATATAGATTTGAATAATGGTATGGTAGTCCCACTTTAAAATTAACTTCTTGGTATGACCATTCCATTATATGACATTGTATCCATAAGCATAAATGCATTTTATGCAATAGAAAAATAAGTACGTGGCATGTTACTGTTTCTCTAATTGGCCATTTAAAAATGAAAAAGATAACATTTCACTTTTGTGTTAAAGGGAAAGCAATGTTTCAAAATAAAAGCATCTCCAATTTTCATAGTATTTGGGACATGGAGAGAGTTATTTCAATACGGAGAGAGTTGTCGTTCAAGAGTAATTGAATGAGAAAGTATTCAGCCTCCCTTCCCTTTTATTAATGTAACACTGCTCACTTCAGATCAGAAAGGTGGTTTCCAGATGGCTTGCAGAGAGGGACAAACTTAAATTAATATAAAGGAAAAACCTGTCAAGGAGGGCAGGGTTTTCATTGTTCTCACAGTAAGAAGCTTGTGCCTTGCTGTGAGCTGTCTGATCTTAAGACCAGATTCCACATCTGAGGGGAGGTGGCTTAAAAGGGACAGGAGGGGGATACTTTATCATTCAATTACTCTTGAACTACAGTTCTGACGGTATTAAAATAACACTTTCCATGGTCCAAATACTATGAAGATTAATTTGAGCTGCTTTTATTTTGAAACATTACTATCCCTTTAAATGTATTTAATTTTCATAACTTGATCTATAAAATCAAATTACCAAAAATATCCTGTCTTTATTATAGGGCAGATAGTAATAGGAGAAGAAAAAAATGTGTACTGTATATTGTGGGCCTTTACAATTGAATCACCATTATACCCAACTTTGATTGTAGCAGTATGTTATATGTGTAATTATGGTATTGTAGTTGTTATGGTCAGTTCCAGCTTCTGATTCCACCGCATGAAGAACCACTACTGCCAGTGGCAGCCTTAGTGAGATTGTCTGAGGGGGTGGAAGTGAAGTTAGAACATCCAGATCAATCAGTACACAGAATTTATGTAGTTGGAGGAGAAGCCCATGGGTGGGGACCATACACAGAGGGCTTTAATTTTATATTGCTGCTACTCCAAGAGGTAGGAGTAATAGAGATTAGGTAAAGAATGAGCTTTAACACTTTTTTGCTTTATCATGTTGCCCTATAAAAGCAGTTAGAAAAGGTTCCTTTTTTAGTATTTTCTGTTCGGTTATTTTGTGCTGTTTTTATAAGTAAATCAAGCTTAAAAATTACAACCCAACCTCCCGCTAGGATGTTGGTTATTTTCCAAAACATTGCTTCACATTGTATTTTAGATGTCTGTAGAACCCAAAAAGTTAGTGTTTCGCTTTGTCCAAAAATAGGATGACACTTTTTTTTTCTTTTTTTTTTTTTTTTTTTTTTTCTTCACACCAATGTATGGATACCAGGTTGTGCAAAGTATAAATGCCACCATTAATATCCTAATGATAAAATAAGTCAAAGAGCCATGAAAGATGGTCATATAAGTAAGTTAAAAGAACTATAGCTAGAGAGTTACTGTAGAACCTCAATAATAGCTTGGCAGAAACTGTGTACAATTAATGTTGGCACACCAGCCAACGTCTGCTTTCGGATTTAATTGTTCCACAGGGGACACAGAAAACTTCCCAGTGAATTAATTGTGGCTTTTAACCCCTTTTAGTGTTCGAGTTCTTCAGTGCATTCAATGCATTGTATGCCAGAAACATAGCCAATGCATTGCAAAGTGTCACAAATTTTGACAAAAGATCTTATTTGATTGAGTCCTTTTTACAGCAGTTCTTTTTTTAATATACATACACATTTTTCTCTTAGTGCCTGTATTTTTTGATTTACGTTTTAGGTCTGTGTTTGGTTCACATCTCAACAAAATAAACAATAGACCTTATTTATCAGCATGAGAGGAGTCAGAGAGCACACTGACCCATGGCTCTTAAGCCCCTTTTACATGGACAACACCAACACAGTGATGCTGCATTGTTTATGTTGCCTGTTGTGAGTGGTCCTATGTTGGGGTATGGTGCCTTTCACACATGCTACTATCACCTTGTGCAAGTGTACCAAAGTCCAGCATACTGCATTTTTTTGTTGCGTTCACACAGTAATGTAGTAAGGTTTGTTTGTTTTGCCTTTGAGGTCACCATCAGACGTTTTACAAGTGTGTCCAATGAATGGCTGACCCACATGGGTTCTTGCCAGCACCATTGACTTGCTCTTACGTTGACTGGCTGTCTTACAACCCCCCAGCATCCAGATTAACTGTGGAAAGCATGAGCTGCTGAGTGCAACATGAGACAAATTATTGTTGGAGGTTGCAATAAATAGCTCAGTTGCCCAAGTGAAAAAGCCTTAAAAAAACAAAAACCTCAGTAAATGGCTATACCTGAGACCCGTTAGCCAAAGGAATAGTTCCTCTTTAAGGGAATAACAAGCAGCAAGAAAGATGTGTGTTTGTATCAGATTTTATTTTTTTTTTTTAAACTAATTATTTAAATTGAAATCCCTTTAAAATGGGTATTTTTTTTCCCCTTCTCTTGGGGATATGTGGACTGGCCCAACCCATGTGTGTCAGGAATTTGATTGGCTTGCTAGTCATTGTCACCCCTATGTACCATCTAGGAGAGAATGGCCCTGCTTTATCACTGATGTGTGAATCAGAATGACTAAGCCTCTGAGTCATCCATGCTGAAGCAGGGAAATCCTCAAGTACTGGACTTTGGGAAGGTTTGAGGGCACTGTTTGAGAACCACTGATCTTGGAAACTGCAGATCAAGCCTTCTGAAATGTCTCTGTTCTAGACTGACCACAGGAAGTTATAACATGTACTAGTCTGCATTAACACTTGGTTGTCGTCGCCCATATAAACAACCTGCTTGATGGGCATGTGTTTTTTTTTTTTATTTATGGGACATCATCATTGTAAAAACTTCACTCCATTAATATCCTAAACATAGGACACGTATCATTCAGGCAGTTCACACAAACCTCTGTTACCTAATGCTCACACAGAGTGCTGAAAAGTTCCTACTTTGAACTCCCATATGAAGAGCAGTTTTAATAGGTTCATGTTGGTAACACTAGTTGAGACCATTGTGGCCTGACCATCAGCCATGCCACCCATGATGGAGAAATCCATTTTCCTCTGTGTCCGTTACACGGCATAGTGGGTAATTGGTTCCGCCTCCCAGCTGGTAGGACCAATCAAGATTTCAATAAATTCTAGCGCAACCTCCCTTTTGGTAGTTTTTTTTTGGTCCTACCCAAGCTGGGGGACGGAGGCATTGCCTCTTCCTCTCTCCTACCTCTCCTTCATCCGGATAATGTGGCTTGCCTCATCGCGGCCGCATTTTCTTCTTCCTCTGCCCCGCATCGTGCAGGGGCAAGAAGATTGCAGCTGGAGACCTCGTGGGGACTGGAAAGCGGCGACGCGCCGGCTGAACCTCCCCCCCTAATAGCTGTTCTGCACGGAGGGAACCGGAAGCGCCACCTACAGGAAGGAAGAGAGACGGCGTGCGTTCCAGCAGTGGAACGCAGGAAGTAACCAGGCGCCCATTCTGCACATGGAACAGAAGAAGCATTTAAAGGATGGTGCAGACAGAGGTCTCCAGAATGTAAGTAACATATTATACTTATACTTATACTTATATATGTTGCAAGAATTGCTGTAGGATTATCTCTATGCTGGATAGCTTATTTGCCTACATAGTATATATAGTTTGTGCATTCTATGATGTCTGAAACCAAGGATAAAACAGAAAAGAAAAAGGAATCATCTAAAGAGGAGAAAGCTACCACAAAGTTTAAATCATGTGCTGCATGTGATCAAAAACTACCTGCCTCTGAAGTTTCCAAGTTATGCCCTGATTGTTTAAAAAAGGCCTCTGGTTCTGAAGTCCCTGCACAATTTCAGGAATTTTTAAGCTGGATGAAGGCCTCCATGCAGGAGACCTTCACATCTATGCAGGAAGCCACCAGGAAAAGGCCTAGGGTCTCTGACCCAGAGGAAGGTACCTCACGCAGTCAGGAATATGAGGATGAAAGTATTGAGCTAGAATCTGCAGGATCCTCCGCAGAAGAAGGCGAAATATTAGAAGAATCTGGTAGTTTCTCCATTGATAAGGTGGATCCTCTCGTTAAAGCCATGAGAAAATCCTTGGGCCTTACTGAGATTCAGAAAGATCTCAATGTGATGGATACTGCATTTATTGGCTATAAGAAAACCTGCGCAATGGTTCCTGTCCATACCTCTATACAGGAGATTATCCAGAAAGAATGGAAACAAGGAGACAAAAGAAGTTCTACCTCCAAACGTTTCCAGAGAATGTATCCCTTTGCAGAAGAAGATACAGCCAAATGGACTACACCACCTAAAGTTGATGCAGCTATCGCACAGACATCAAGACGAACAACATTGCTCCTAGAGGACGGTACAACATTGAAGGACTCCATGGATAAAAGAGCGGATACAGCTCTACGCAAGCAGTTTACATCTATAGGAGAAAACCTAAAAACTGCTACCGCTATGGCATCTATTTTTCGCTCTATGCGAATATGGATATCCGAAATAGAAGAAAAAGTGGAATCTTCAGTGTCAAGATCCAGAATCCTGAAGGAATTGGGTATGATAAAAGAAGCTGTAAATTACTCCTGTGACGCATCTCTCGATAATATTAGACTCCTAGCAAGATCATCCGCCTTATCAGTTACGGCCAGGAGAGCCCTATGGATTAGATCTTGGGACGCGGATCCGGCTTCAAAGAATCGCTTAATCTCATTACCTTTCGAGGGTTCAAGATTATTTGGAGAACAACTAGAAGAGATTATCAAGAAATCCTCAGCAGGGAAAAGCCCCTTTTTGCCTCAAGATAAAAGAAACAGAGGATCACCAGCAAGAACCAGCTCTTCTCGGCGGCAGTCCTTTCGAGACGCAAAGAGATACAGACCTGGTAGAGGATATGAGCAACGAAAAAGAGGTGGCGCTCAGCCTTCTAGAGGAAGTAATAGGAAAGACTTCCAAAGGAAGGCCCAATTCCAGCAATGATGCCAGAGGTCCCCTTCCCTCACCTCCAGTAGGGGGCAGACTGGGGAAATTCCATCAGTCCTGGGAGTCACTCCATCCAGACACTTGGACAATGGAAATGGTGAGGGAAGGATATGTCCTCGAATTTCAAACTGCTCCTCCAAATCCAAGATTCAAGACATCTCAAGTCAGGAACAAGGGCAAGATCCTCCAAATGAGACAGGTCCTCCAGTCCCTTCTCCTCAACAAAGTTATAGAAGAAGTACCTGTGAGTCAGAAGTTCCAAGGCTTTTATTCAATTCTTTTCTCTGTTTTAAAGCCTTCTGGGGAACTTCGTCTTATCCTGGACTTAAAGGATCTCAATCAGTCTCTTCGTGTTCAACACTTCAAGATGGAGTCAGTGATGTCAGCAATAAAATTGACTCAACCACAAAACTTTCTTTCACGCATAGACCTGAAGGATGCCTTCTACCATGTATTGATCAGACCATCACACCGCAAATACCTCAGGTTTCACATCCTGAAGACTCATTATCAATTTCGTGCTCTTCCATTCGGGTTAGCCACTGCTCCAAGAATCTTTACCAAACTTCTGGCAGTAGCAATGGCAGAACTAAGAAGCAAATATCAACTCAAAGTTGTCCCATACTTAGACGACATTCTGCTGATAAGTCCTTCACTTCACACAGCGGTCCAAAACACAGTCATCTGCAAGCGAAGGCTTCAAGAATTAGGTTGGTTGATAAACGAAGAAAAGAGCATGCTATACCCATCAAAACAACTTCAGTTTCTGGGTGTTATAATAGACACAGCCCTAAACAAAGTCACCTTATCCTTGGACCGACAGAATCGCATCCTACAGCAAGTGACTACATTCCTCTCCAGACGGCTCCAGACTGTAAAGCTCTTCTCCAAGATCCTTGGTCATCTATCCTCAGCACAACAGATAATACCATGGGCCAGATCACACACACGTCAGATGCAATACAACTTCCTTCAGTTCTACCGAAAGGACCCGGCAAACTGGTACAGACGAATCCCAATATTGACTGCTACCAGAAAAGAATTGGCCTGGTGGATTCAGGAAAAGAATCTGACACAAGGTCGTCCGCTAACAGAACCACCCAAACAGATTCTCACCACAGACGCCAGTCGTCAAGGCTGGGGAGGGGTCTGGAACCAGAAGTCAGTTCAGGGTGTTTGGTCAGACCAAGAACAAAAACTTCACATAAACAGCCTGGAACTATTAGCCATCTGGAAATCACTGCTACACTTCCAAAAAGAATTATCAAGTCAGGCAGTTCTCATAAGGTCAGACAATGTCTCGGCAGTACAATATCTGCAGAATCAAGGAGGAACCAGGAGCATTCAGCTCAATCGCCTAGCAGTAAGGATATTAAGCTGGGCAGAAAAACATCTAAGAGCCTTAACAGCTTCACACCTATCAGGTCACCTGAACATCCAAGCAGACTTCCTCAGCAGGAAAAAGTTGCATCCGGGAGAATGGAGCCTGAACAGAAAGGTATTCTTATCCCTGATTCAAACATTAGGATCTCCAACAGTGGATCTCATGGCCACAGCTCAGAACAGACAGTGTCCAAAATACCTTTCCAGGTGGGCAGAGAGGCAATCAGCAGGCCAGGATGCTCTGACCATCCCTTGGACATTTCCACTAGCTTACATTTTTCCACCAATTCCTCTCCTAACAGAGGTAATAAGGAAAGTAAGAATGGACAAAGCAAACGTCATTCTAATAGCTCCAAACTGGCCAAGAAAGATATGGTATGCAGACCTCATACAGATGTCAGTCTGCCCTCCAATTCCTCTGCCGGACATTCCGGATCTACTATGTCAGGGGCCAATAGTACATCCCAATCCGTCCTTCTTCCAACTCAGGGCCTGGAGGCTGAGCGGGAATCTTTAGCCCTTCAGGGTCTTTCCGAATCAGTCATCAATACTGTACTTCAAGGAAGACGTCCTTCTACTACCAAAATCTATTATAGAGTTTGGACCACCTTCCATCGCTGGTGCATATCCAAAAAACTGGAAAGGCAATCCATCGCTGCTCCTCAGATCCTGGAATTTTTACAAACAGGTTTTCAGAAGGGCCTGAAACCTGCATCATTGAAGGTCCAGCTCTCAGCCCTTTCAGCCACCTTAGCCACTCCATTTGCTGACAACTTTTTAATTAAGAAATATATGACAGCAATATGTAAATCAAGCCTACCATTCGTGACACGGTCCCCTCATGGGACCTAAACCTGGTTCTACAACAGCTCTCTTCACACCCATACTTTGAACCATTGGAATCCATTTCCATCAAGCATCTCACCTTAAAGACAGTGCTACTTACAGCGGTTACTTCCGCCCGCAGGGTTAGTGAACTTCAGGCCCTTATGGCCACCTCTCCCTGTCTAATATTCCATCAGGATAAAGTAGTTTTAAAACCGAATCCTGCATTCCGCTCTAAAGTTATATCACATTTCCACTTAAACCAGGAGATAGTGCTCCCATCCTTCTGTCCAGATCCAAAAGGAGATCTAGAGAAACGTCTACATAACCTGGACTTAGTACGCTGTCTTCAGATCTACATTAAGCGTACCCAGCTCATAAGAAAAACAGATTCCCTGTTTGTCCATCATTTTGGAAAATTTAAAGGTTGCGCAGCATCCAAATCTTCAATTTCCAGATGGATAAAGAACTGCATTATTCTATCCTATGAGTCAGCAGATAAAGAGCCGCCTTTAAAGATTAAAGCCCATTCGACCAGAGCCATATCCACCTCTTGGGCTCAGAAAGCAGAAGCCTCACCTGAAGAGATTTGTAAAGCTGCAACCTGGTCATCTGTTTCCACATTTGTAAAGCATTACAGATTAGACATCCAAGCATCTGCAGATGCTAGATTCGGCAGGAAGGTGCTAGAAGCAGCTTTAACTACCTGATTACATCTCTTCGAGAACCCTCCCTATGTTGGGGCACTGCTCTGGTAAGTCCCCACTATGCCGTGTAACGGACACAGAGGAAAAGGAAATTTTACTTACCGATAATTATATTTCCTCTGTGTCCTTCCACGGCAACCCTCCCATATTGTTTATGGTATATTGGTACTAGTATCGTTCCTACCATGTGTATTACAGAATTACTTAAAATAAGTATTACCTAAGACTAACCATACTATCGTTACAGCTTGGACAAAAGTAAAACTACCAAAAGGGAGGTTGCGCTAGAATTTATTGAAATCTTGATTGGTCCTACCAGCTGGGAGGCGGAACCAATTACCCACTATGCCGTGGAAGGACACAGAGGAAATATAATTATCGGTAAGTAAAATTTCCTTATTCCACTAAACTGTAACTCATTATAGAAAATCCAGCAGATAAATGATATGCTATTCTGTGTTTAAGGCTGTGTGGACTAGTAATTTTTATCTTCTCACTTGTAACTTTTTCCTGATTGGGTAATCACTTTTTTTTTTTTTTTTTTTTTAAGCCCTGGCCATTGCCCCCAACAATGAGATTGTGCTGGTAATACATAAACACACACGCTACATTGCTGCCCTCAACAAGTTGTCCTTGTGAACAAACAGCAAACATAGGCCTGAGGACATTTTTTAACATTGGTCAAACAATGCTTTAATGTGCCTACTAACTTGTATTATGGATTACAATATAATCAGAGTGAAACTGTATGAATATCTCTGGTAATGGAATTTTGTTTGATTTCTGTTGATACTCTATAATACCTAGAGTATCAACAGAAATCAAGCAGAATTAAATTATAGGATATGATATGAAATGAATGTTTGTGGGAACTTGATAGGCAGTGGAAAAACCTTGTTTTTCATCATTCCATTGAGTCAAACACTGCTACAAAATTTGCCAGTGTGAACATAGCCTTTAGTGTGAGAGGATATTGTAACATTACTTTTTTAGGAATTAGGCAAAACTACAGGATGTAAGAAAGCAGTTGATATAGCAACATTTTCAATACAGCAAGGTCTTAGAAGTGCTTTTTGTTACCTTAAACAATGACTATCACAGTTACTTGTTTTCTTCTTTTCATTTTTAGTTTGTGTCAAAATCGTGCACTATTGTGGCTTTTTTTGTGTGCGGAATTATGAGCGCGTTTAACCTGGAACGTTTCCGGTTTAATAAGACGAAAGGGATCTCTGATGAATCGGACAGATCAAGTCGACCAGGTACTCCAGTGTCCCAGTTGGAGGACAGTGCAAGTAAGTCAGCCCTATCCTGTGCTTTTTACTGTGTTTATTAATTTTTCTTTAACCCCTTAAGAACCGGCAGCATGCTACTGGCAGTTAAGGACCACGGGACTTTTTTTTTTTTAATTTGCCCAGTGGATTCAGGGGTCCCCAATCGGTGCGCAGCAGCAGACACCTGAATTCCATGACGTTCCTGTACCGTCACTGGTCCTCAACGCAACTTTACCCATAACTGTCCTGACACGTCACAGGTCCTTAAGGGTTTAAGTTTGTGAATTATCCCAAATAATAATTCGCTAAGATGTTTGTCAGAAGCAGTCATGTGCAGTAGAGACTACCCAAACACACGGAATGCTAAGAGTTCTGTGCTGGGAACATTCAGTGTTTTTGGGCAGTCTCCACAGTGCGTGACTGTGTTGACGGCAGGATGCAGAGCAGGACCGGACTCTTAACCCTTTGAGTGCCAGAGGTGTACACAACGCATTGCAAAGCAATGCGTAGTTAACCCCTTTTGAGTGCCAGAGGGGTACGCATCACCCGGACCTTGGCCCGTGTACACAGGCTTTTACACTAGTCAATAATAATTCAGACACACTGAATTTTTCATAGGTGGTGGTGAAAAACTGGCATTGCAATGAATCCTGAAAAGTTTCACAGTGGCATATACTATAATATACAATGCAAGTTTTGATTTATGTCACTAAACAAAGTGAAAGACCCTGTTTCTCATTCTGGTAGAAATAGTTGTGACATGCACAACCTTATATTTTCTTTAGATTGCATTCTCAAATGGTAAATACTTGTTCTTCTGCAAGCTTAGCATTAAGAAAAGCATAAAATGTTCCTGCTGTTTACTCTTTGGGTATCATGCCCATGAAGTTCATTAGGTTGGCTATTTTGGCTTATCCCTGTACTCTTGTGCAGGGAGGGAAAAGCATAACACGGACCCTTTGTGTAGGGAAGGCCGCCTCAACACTTCAGAGCCAGGTCTGTAGTTTAATGACAAGTGCCAATTGCTATTAGGTGCGATCATGTGACTTCTTTAAAACAGCAGGGGATCCTATGATTTCCATGCTGTTAATATGGCCTACACATTACACTTCATTTACATATCTCCCCTTCATCTCAAGATCTGAACATATAGAGGTAGTGATTGATTTTAAAACCCCTTTACCCATATACTTCAATTTGCATAAGGGAAAAACCTGAAAAATCTGTCAAGGTGGCCAGGGTTTTCACTGTTTGTACAATAAGAAGATTGTCCCTTGCTATGAGCTGTCTGGTCTCAAGACCAGATTCCACATCTGAGAGGAGGTGGCTTACACTAGGTAAAAGGGGCAGGAGTGGCATACTTTATCATTCAATTCCCCTTGACCATCAACTCTGACAGTATTGAAATAACACTCTCTATGTCCGAAATATTATGAAGATTAATTGGAACTGCTGTTTTCGTGAAACATTTAAAGGGGATATATCACCTTATTAAAAGTTTGCTTTAATCTGTTAGTCTTAATTATATCAACAATGCAGTGATAGATATCTAGCCAATGAGAGTTCTCCAGCTTACAGACAGACCGGCGTGGACGAGGATCTCTCCTGTATGCTCTTCGGTACACGTTTTGCCGACTGGAGTGAGGAGAACACGTCAGAGGGGGAAAAGTAAGTTGGAAAACTGGATTTCTATAGCGAATTAAAAAAAAAAAAAAAAAAAAATTAGAAAAAATAGGCACATCATTGTTGATATAATTAAAGGGATAGTAATACTTCATTTTAACTTTATTTTATTTTGTAGGCATTAAAAAAACATGAAGAATGATATAAGTCTTATCTCTGAAACCTTTATGGTTTAAGAGATATTCACAAACAAAGTATCCCCCCCTGTTCAACCAGATCAGAAGGGAGATGCCCAGGTAGACTGCAGAGAGGGACAATCTTCAATTAAGATAAGGGAAAAAGCTGAAAAACTTGTCAAGGGGGGATGGGCTTTCATTGTTTTCATACAAAGAAAATTGTCCCCTTCTGTTATCTGTACTGTCATACAACCAGACTCACATCTGAGAAGAGATGGCTTACACTAGGTAAAAGGGGCGGGGAGGGGAACTTTGCTTGTGAATATCTCATAAACCATAAAGGTTTGAGAGATAAGACTTATATCATTCTTCATGTTTTTTTAATGCCTACAAAATAAAATAAAGTTAAAACGAAGTATTACTATCCCTTTAAGACTAACACGTTAAAGCAAACTTTTAATAAGGTGATGCATCCCTTTTAATGTGGAACATTCAGATCTTACTAAGTCTCAATGCATTAAACGCATGGTGACTAGCTTGAAAATCGATGTCTTACCTTTAAAAAATAGCAGATTGTAAAATAATCCTTTACTTTTAGAGACCGAAACCCAGGCTGCAGTGCAGACATCTTGTCTGCATGCCTGTGCTGTTAGTCCTGGTCTCCATTGAGTAGACTGCAGTGCAGATGGCACGAACCTGCCCGTCAGTCCCCAAATGGCAAGGATTTCTTTACAATCTGCTGTTTGTTAAATGTAAGACATTCATTTCCAAGCTAGTTGCCATGTTTTTAATGAATGCATGGCAACTTGGTAAGATCTGAAAGTTCCGCTTTAATATCCCTTTAATTCTTTGAATGTAGTCTTAGAAGGGATGTTCGTCATGTAACACTACAGCTTTTGTTGGATTACAGCTCCCTTCAGCTCGCTGATATTTGTAGGCTAACAGCTACAGAACTACTGGTTTCCATGTCCTGATTTAGCCTTTCCTTTAGGTTTGAATTGGGTGTGATCTTAACTTTGTGTGTGTGTGTGTGTGTGTGTGTGTGTGTGTGTGTGTGTGTGTGTGTGTGTGTGTGTGTGTGTATAGATATAGATATGGATGGAGGGAGAGGGACGTGTGTGTGTGTATAATATAAATATTAAAAAGTATTCTCTCTTGTCCAATGTAGAACACGTATTGTCAAACGTGCAAACCTTTGTGCCTTGGGAGGCCCATGGCTACCCAGTCGTCTGTGATCCTCCTCTGGGATTTCTACAGACGTCTACGTTTTTAGCAACTCTCTCTGGGCTTCCCTTCCTTTTATTCTTAAAACAGCTTTCCTGCTGGCGATTGTCTGTTGGACAGGTTGCCAAGATTCAGGCCTTGTCTTGTAAACTCCTCCCCACCCTTGCCTTTCATTCTTATAGGATGGTCTTGATAACACCAGTAGGTTTTCTCCTGAAGGCTGTTTGAGTTTCACACTAACCAGGAGTTCTTCCTGCTATTTTTTTGGCTTCATCTAATCGGCAGGATCTTCTCCTTTTGAGTGTTTAGAAAGATGAAAAAATTGACTCTATCCATTCTGAGGGTCCTTGTCTGTGCCAGGCTGTCTCTAAAGTGACAGTTGTTTCCAGGATCAAGGTGACCATGTGCCAGTCTTATGTTCTTAGGAAAAAGCTTGTCCCATTTAAAGTTACAGCTCATTACAACAGAGTGGGGGGTGCATGAATCTGTCCTCTTTGGAGCTGTTGTGTAAGGAGGCAATGTGGTCATCTACTCACACTTTCTTTGTCAATGTTCTGGCTTCGGCTGAAGCCAGTTTTGGTTGGAAGGTTCTAGAGGGAGTTGTGCCTGTGACTCGGTCCTTCTTATATTCATTTGCTGTGTAGGTGACTCTCACCTGATCTTCATATCTTTTAGAACTTGTCTGTGGTTTAACTGTTTGAGTGCCAGAGGGCTACACAACACATTCTGTGTGGAACACAGGACTTACCACCTCGAGAGAAACTATCTGAGTTTTTGCTTTAGGTGACCCCCTTTCCTTCCACACTTCTGTTTTTTTCAATCTATGCTGTTCATTAAAATGTTGTTTGACTGCTGGGTAAAAAAATGAAGTAGGGAGGGAATCTCTGCCTCCAGATAGCCTTTTAAGGTGAATTCCCTGCCCTCCTGGCTGCAGGATACTTTACCCTGCAGTTCCTGTGTTCCAGATGGACTTATAGAAGAGGATTTATAGGCAAGTATGAAAAAATCCCTTTATAAACATATGCACATGCACTTATCCTGTTCACAAACCTGAAAAATTACTTTGATTGGAAATTCATTGGCTGATAGTTTTCTTCAAAAAGGCACTGGACAGTTTTGAATTCTGACGCTATCATCTCAGGAAATGTATACCCTTATGGTGGTACGCAGCAGATATGTGGCATTCACATTTTGTACCCTTTGTTATACTAAGCATTTATGAGATACTACCCTGTAAATTGTGATACTTGTGATAATTTCTGAAAAACAAAATTTGAGTTGCTGTATTTAGTGCAAACTTATTGCTTTATAAGTCTTCCTATACATGTTTGTATCAAGCAATTCTTAAATCTGTGTGGTATTTAATTTCTGGATTTGTTTGGCTTTTTTAGGGTTAGTTTACCAAGGAGCCGTTAGGCATTCTAAACCAGGTTCACTGTGTCTTGATTATTGCCATGTTAATAAATACTCTTATTCTCTGTTGCCAGTGTGGAGCCTTTGGGAGTAACGTAGATATGTGCACTTATCAACATTGGGTATTTGTGTATGCTGGATCTATGCAACATTCATGTGTAATACTTTTTTTACATCAGGCTTGTGTCATACTTTGCAGTATATAGTAAGTAATTTTTTTTTTTTTTTTTTTTCTGAAAACTCGAGCGTTTTAACAAATCCTTTACTGTAATTTTGTAGAATACTAGTTTTGTGTTGCTTGGGTGGTTTATTTTCACAGTTGTATGATTTTATATGGTTATGGAGACTTTTTGCCTTGTTTAACCATGTATCCAAATCAACGTATATTTTCAGTTATTAGAGTTTGAAATTTTTCTTTTGTATTCTTTTAATTGCAGGCCATTCACGTTCATAAAACGACATATTTGGCTTCAGTGTATTTAGTAGGTGCAGTGCTTGTAATGCTAACTATAATTTTAGCCATAACATTTGCTTACAATCTAGTGTATGATCTCAGCAAAGTATATATGTTTTCTTGTAATGTAATGCGCAGTCTACGAGTGTTGCATTTTTAAAGCTGAACTTGTTCCCAAAAAAAAAGGACATATATGGTTTTCATTTGTAACTAGATTTTTACTTATTTGGATCACGTCTAAACAGCTATATAAATGCTTGTGCTCCCCTGAGGTCTAATTGTCAAGTCCCTGGCACTCAGAGTTAAAGGACCAATAAACTCTGCCCCCCAAATTTTCCTCCTTTTTGCCTATTTCAGCAATTTTTTTCGCCTATTCTAATACATGTTTTACTATGTTTAATATGGTGCAACATTTCCCAGCACAATATTACTTCTTCTGAGGTCTGTAGTGGAGAAATAAGTAGCTGGAAGTCAAAGTTGTGAGTCCTACAGCTATATATACCTTGGAAAATGTGTTAGCATGCAGAGTGCATTTGTCCTTTGCCCACAACACTTCCTGCTTTAGTGACACTGGCACATATTCATGATGATGAGGAGAGGGATTATCATTTTATTGAACATGCCGCAGCAACGATTGCTTCAGTCAGTTTTTGCACGAACACTTTTCCCCATGCCCCCTGCACTTCTCCACCTTTTCCCCTCCTGCTTGTGCATTTGCTAGACATTACTCTACTGTGTGTGTTTTTCAGTTTTTATTAATAAAGAACCACAGTACATCGAATAAAAACAAATAAGACATTGTCCAGAAAGTACAGAGGTAGGGAAAAACAAAGCTTCACAAAATTACAAGCAATATGGAGTATTCATAGTCACAATCTGCATGACAAGACCCAAAGTGGCTCTTGAATCCTCAATAAACAAAACAAACTCTGTAAGAGTATACAGTGGAAAAGCTGGAACTAAATCAAGCCAAATTTGACCACATTGACTTTCCTTTTATCACTTGCTTTTGACATGAAAGAGAGGTGCATTTAGATGCAGGATGCAAAGAGTAAGAACAGAACAAGAAGCTCCATCGTGACTCAAGACATCCACGAGCAGAACAGAGAGAGCAGTAGGAGAAATGCTGCAAGTTAAGAGTAGAGCAAAATAGACAGATATATAAGCCGGAAAACCAATGGATGTATTCAAAATACAAAAGACGAAGAGGAAAAAGAGCAAATGGTTGAAGTGGCCAAAAGGAAAAGTCTCCTAGAGGGGGGGAAAGATATGAGATCAAAATCAAACAACTTTGCCCAAGACTTCCCCACCACAGAGACAATAAAAGTAAAATCAGCAAGCAGTTTGGACCACAGCTGCCTGTGTCTTGCCGGTCAGTTGCACCAGATTTCGGAGTGTTTTGGGTCGACCTCCCTTCTCCCCATTGTGCCCCCAGACTCCCATACTACAGAGAACAAATGTCCTAGCAGACCCCCTAAAACTAAGCTTCAATTTCCCCGTTATTTGCCTATCTTCTCTAGCTCAAACATGCTGCTCTCTCCTCTCACAAACACTGTGTGGCTGCTATGAGAGCCTGACACCCTTTTATATGGCTGTAGAAAACTTTTGTGTGGTGGAGAAATATTTTTCTATCCATTGAGTTAAATGTAATGAGCTAGGGGGGGGAGAAGTGGGGGGTAAAAAGGCACGGGAAATTTTACACTAGAGATGCACCGATACCACTTTATTAAGACCGAGTACAAGTACCGATACTTTTTTCAAGTACTCGCCGATACCAATTACCGATACTTTTTTTTGCGGTCATTTGCCAGTTTTCCAGGTACTTAAAGCGCATATATAATATATATGCTTTAGTTACTTGGAAAACTGGCAAATGACCTCAAAAAAAGTATTGGTGAGTACTTGAAATATAATATATAATATATATATATATATATATATATATATATATATATATATATATATATATATATATATATACACACACACACACCACCTCTTGACTGTCCCCTTTTGCCTCTTTCTCCCCCTCTTGATTCCTACCTTTTACTTCATTCTCCCCCTCTTGAGCTCCCTCCTTTTGCCTTGGCTTTTTCTCTCCCTTTTGATCCCCCTTTGTCCCCCTCCTTGACTCTTGATCCTACTCTTTTGCCTCTCTTGCTTTCTCCTGATCCCCCCTCCTTTTTGCCTTTTCTTAGTTCCCCTCTTTTTGTCTTCTGATCTTTACTCCTTTTGCCTTTTTTTTTTTTTTTTTTTTTTTTTTCCCCTTTTTCTTAGTCCCTTTTTCTCCCTCTTGGCACCCCTCTTTGCCTCTCACCACCCACTCAAATGTCCCATCTTGCCTCCCTTACTCTCCTCTGCCGGGAGAGAGGCAACCGGGGAGCATTGTGAGCAGCTCCCCGGGCTCCCTCACTGCAGCACCGACCCTGACACAGGGTATCGGTGCTGGCATCGGCCGCATTTGCGCGAGTACGAGTACTCGCACAAATGCTGGTATCGGCACCGATACCAGTATCTGTATCGGTGCAACCCTATTTTACACCAAGTGGAAAGTGCTATTTTTCACAGATTTTCAGTTTGAGGTGAAAGTTTTCACCCATCCCTAGTCAGGAGCAGTACCATCTATAGAAAACTGCATTTTGATGTTTATTATAAAAACCTTTGCAATTGGTTATGGGTAGTGCTGTTAAAAGTTTGGTTTAAAATGTAACTTTTTAAAAACTTTGGGCTTGAATTATTTTTAAATAAAAAATTCTCCAAGCAGTGTTTTTGCTTTTGTTCTGCAGGAAAAGCCCTATAAGCCATAAAATGTTTACTTTTAAGTGGACAGATTAAATTTCTTATTGCGTTAGATGGGGCTTTTTACCTCAAGAATCCTAT
The DNA here is from genome assembly GCA_037306005.1 of Rhinophrynus dorsalis. NCBI lineage: Eukaryota > Metazoa > Chordata > Amphibia > Anura > Rhinophrynidae > Rhinophrynus > Rhinophrynus dorsalis. The sequence goes on along the minus strand of CM074718.1, from coordinate 223,192,770 downwards.
AGAGGCCTTCAGTGCATTGGAAAACGATGGTTTGGAGATCTTCCTAGTCCAAGGGATTAAAAGCCCCATTCAAGAGAGTGAGAATTTTAGGAATATTTCCTCCGTATGATGCGTTTGTATTGCACCTCCTTTATCTTCCTGAATACTATCAGATTAGAATCTTATCAATGGCAACAGAATCCAGGCATTTGTGGTATATTATTATACACATTTTACTATGCCATCCATGTTTATGGGCTAGCTGTTCTGATTTGTCCGTGTTCTTAATGGATGGGTATCTGTATCTTGATTGACTCCCCCGACCCCCCAAATCCTTCATCTCTTGAATCCCCCTTTCCCTGAACTTTCCAGTCCCTTTGCCTCCTATTTCCCTTCATACCTTTTCAGTTTTCTTCTCCTTGTCTCTGCTCCCTTTCCTCCCCTGTGCCTCTACTCCTCACATTTAATTTACTGTCCCTGCTATAACTTTTTCTATCTGTTGCTGGATTACAACTCTCATAATTACCAACTGAAGAGGATAGAAGCTGGAGTCCACCAGCATGACCCCATAGGTTACCCTTTCCTGGGCTGTTATCAGGATACCATTATGTGTGTCTGAGGTTGATAGATGCTCAAACTTTCCCTGCTTTTATCAATGATATGGGAGCTCATATGGCAGCTTTAGCAAACAGTGTAACCTACTCAACATGCCTGTTGGCCAAACAGCATCTGCCCTGGAGCTATACTGAGATTGATGTTTAAACAGTTAAACCAATTTTACATGTAAACTTGTTGGTAAATGAATTAAGTATTTAACATCTTGTATTCTTTTGTGTGTTCTCCAGCGGCCAGCATCCCAGAGACCCCTGAAGAGAAGAGGCTAAACAGCACATCCTTTTTTAAGAAAGAAAAAGGTATCACCTTCTTGGATTCAGACTCTGAGAATGAGAACCATGAGAACAAACCAAGCTTAAGCTCCACACACAGAAAAACCCATCCAAGGGAGGAGTAAGTAGATTGTTCTTTCTGTGGCAAAACATTCTTTCACTGTCTCAGGATCTCAAAAAGCAAGATTTTTTTTTTTCTTCTAAATAACAAATGTATGACTTTAGTGATATAGTAGCAGAAATTATATAACCTGTATCTCATGCATAATTAGGAGAAAAGACACTCCTAAAAATCCAGAAAAGTGAAACAAAGTGGAGAGAGCTCACAATGTGCAATGTTGTGTACTACAGCAAATTAAATATAAGAAGAATGTAGGAGGTTTACTTCTCACTGTAGGTGGCTTGACTGGCAAGAAATCGTAACTTCTGGATATAGAGTGAGGGTAATTCTCTGTGCCAATCCTCCTTTTAAAGGACCCATTGTAGCTCCACAGTAGCAATAACTGGTTGGGGCACATGCCAAAAATAAGTTAAAGGTTTATTACGCGTATAAAAAAAATTATACGTCCTCTACATGTTTACACCGCTACTGGAGAAGGTGCTTGTACCTCTACATGACTTCCTCCCCCAGCATGCTCACAAACCTCAGTGTACATCACCTCCTTCCTGCTGCCAGCCAGCCCGACCGCACAGAATCGCCTTCTGCTCCCCTCAAAGGCAAGCACCTTCTTCGTGTCTAACCCATGTCATTCGTATGTCCCGTGCATGCGCTGCCTTGTGAGAGGGGTGCAGTAGGTAATTCTGTCATGCTTGCTGTTGGACAGGCTGGCAGTAGGAGAGAGGTGATGTACATTGAGGTTTGTGAACGTGCACGGGGAGGAAGGCAAGAGAAGGCTTTCATCTGAGCTCTGAGCTCCTGTCTTCTGGGCATGCTTAGGGTAGAAGGGGGAGGGAGAACACTGCCAATCATACTAAATGTAATCAAGATGGCAGTGCTTTCCCTCTCTCTCTCTCTAACAAAGAGAGATGGGGTTAGATTTTTCAGGATGGAGAGAAATATATATGTTTCATGGGCATTTTTAAGCTGCTTGGCAAGGTTTACATCTATTTGGGGGGCAAAATTGGAACATGACAGTTACACTTTAAAACGATAATGAAATGAGTAGAAACCCAAAGGTGATGGTGGGTGTGGGGGGGGGTGATTACATATTAAGTATCAACTGAAATTATTTATAATTATACATATATAATATATGAGATATATATCTACGGCTATGCCTGACACCCCCCAGGACGGCAGCTAGGAGGTCATATGCAAATCTCCTCCACACTGCCTGAGGCCGACATAGACAGGGTTGTGATGTGGCTCCTCCTCACTATCTCCTCTTGCTTAAATAAATAAATAAACGGCATGCCATAATTATGCCGATAACACACTTTGCCCCCTCACTATGCCAAGTACAAAAAAACAAACTACATGCCACAATTACACATTTACCACCCTTTGCCTGCTCAGCCCTCCAGAGGAAAGAGATTGGGGCTAACATCATGTGGAGCATTGCATTAATGGGACAGAAGGGGAAGCACCAGCACCTTCCTCAATTACTGGATCTGGAGAGCTGCAGCCATAAGGACATGGATGATGCCTCTTCAAAAACACGTGTCACAGGGGTACTCAATGTATTGCAAAGCACTACGTTGCCTACCGCTCTGCCACTCTGAGGGTTCACAGATGTGGGACATTGGGTTTTCAAAGATGTGTGGAGAGGTTTGCCTGCCTGCTCCCCAGCCACTCCATGTCCATGTTCTCCCGCTGCCAAGCACCGTATGTATCTCTGTACTGGTATCCTACACTTCTCTGGCGACATCATACATTTAACAAGCACAGCATGGCCTCTTCACAGCCTGCTATTCCAAGGAGCTACCAACATGTCACTTAACCCTTTCAGTGCCAACACACTGTTGTACATTGCGTTGCGTACCTCTCTCACACTCAGTTAGTGTTTCACTGCAACCAACTGCTCCGCCAGGTCAGTACTACACACTTCTTTGTAGCCAAATGTAACATGGGATGTTATTCTGTGTCTCTCTGCTATAATATCCACTTACTTCAAAATACTTGTATTTGGACTAATAGTTCCTGTGACTCTTCTGGAAGTTTCATGATTTGCTCCTCTACCACAATCTCTAGCATGCTTCTGTTCCTCTGCTGCTACAAAGAGAGGCTGCCAAACTGTCTCTCCCCACTGATCCTTCTCCCTTGTATTGCGATGCCTTATAGGTACTCTATTCGGCGCCTTCATCTGGTGTACATCCAGAGAAGTCATAGCCACTTCACAAAATACAAGTGTTTTAAAGTAAGAGCATATTAACCCTTTGAGTGCCAGAGGGGTACTCAACGCATTGCAAAGCAACTCATTGCATTACCCCTCTGGCAGTCAAAGGGTTGTATCAGGAGGACACAAACTTCCATGTTTACTTTGCCTACATAGAACACTCACATAACATCACTATGTAACATACTTAACCATGTTCCTAGACATGTGGAAAAACCAGTGATAGAGTTGTAAGAATAAGTAATCTAGTATTTACTACTCCTAATGATAACCCCAATCCACTAATAAATATATATATATATATATATATATATATATATATATATATATATATATATATATATATATATATTTTTTTTTTTACTATCCCCCATCTTGTAGCCCTTCAAAAACGGAGTAAAATGAGCCCAGCGGCATCTCTCAAACCTTTATGGTTTGAGAGAGTTCTGCTTTCAAAGTTCCCTCTCCCCTGGGCATCCGGTCCCGGAACCGGAGGAGGCTCTTCAGCAGAGCCGAGATCGCGGTAATAAAAAAAAAAAAAAAAATAAATCCTTAATTTAAAAGGTCTTCTATGTCTGCTTGCAAGCCAAACACACGTAGAATACCCTTTTAGTGAAGGATTTCTTCTTTATTACCGCAATCTCGGCACTGCTGTAAAGCCGCCGGCTGATCCCAGGAGAGGATTCCTCTGCTCTCAGTTAGAATGCTGACATCAGGGAAGAGGGAACTTTGAAAGCAGGTATCTCTTGAACCATAAAGGTCTGAGAGATGCAGCTGGGCTCATTGTACTCCTTTTTTTAAGGGCTACAAGATGAGTGATAGTAATATTTAAGTATTGCTATCCCTTTAAGTCCTTCTTCAACTGTGTGTGCACCTTCATGGTATATTTAATTGTGTATGTGGTGCAAAATATGTAGGTAGGACCACGAAGACTGCACAACACCTTAGAAGGAATATCATGAAATTATTTCAATTACATAGAGTTTTAAAGTGTGTGTGTGTGTGTGTGTGTGTGTGTGTGTGTGTGTGTAAAATATATATATAAATTTCTAATATTTTATTTAAGATCTCTTTAGCTGTAGTTAGATCCTAACGTATGTTTATACACAATTTCGCCATGATATTCATCTTTTTATTTCAGTTTATTACAGTGAATTTTAGGGTCTTTAGATATTTCACCAATGATTTTTATTTGCATCTTTTCACATGTTTTCTTTACATTTATAGTTTATTCACTCTTCACTTTTCTAACATTTCACATCCTGTTCATATAGATTAAACTGAAACTATCAAGGTGTGTGTGGATAGAAAGAGAGATATAATGTGTGTATATGCATATATATAATTTTTGTTTTTTTTTGCATGATTATGGTAGTTTCAATTGATACTTAATTTATCTCTATTTTTTCCAGTCTCATGATTAGGTTTCTACTTTGATTACTTCATGATTGGGTTATGCTTTTATTGTTTCATTTTATTCTCTGCTCTTATCCATCATTCTTTTTTTTATCTGAGTAATTTTCTCATCTCGTTGTGTTCTGTTTTATGTTGGATGTCTTTCTATTACCCACATTGTTACATTGTATGGAATGTCTTGTTTGGTCCATCGGTTAGAACAAATTTGATTGTGCTAGGCTTTATAAGGAAGGATATTAGAGAATTTCAGTTGATGCGTCCTGAGGGAATGTTCAGTAGACCATGAAACATGTAGAGGATATATAATAGATTTTTTTATATTTGAGTGATAACAAATTTTTAACTAATCGAAATGTGTGTATATAGGTAAATCGCTTTCTAATATTCAGTTTATCAATAAACTAGTTGAAGAGCCCGTGTACACGGGCCACAGCGCCATCCAGCAACTGCCGCGGTGCAGTCATGCACAGTAGAGACTGCCTGCAATGTGGCTGATATGGAGCGGGACACTGCGAATTCAGACCATCGATGCGCAAGGAGGACTACGGTCTGAATTCAGAGCCCCACTCCGTTATCAGCCGTGGCGCAGGCAGTCTGTACTGCAAATGACTGCAGCACATGCAGCCGTCTCTACTGCACATGACTGCTTCTGACAAACACACATTTAGCGAATTAATATATAGGATGTAATACACTGAGGAGCTGCCCCTTTCATGTGTTCCACCTGCTAAAATATCCCCCACCCCTCGCCTTTAACTAAGGCCAGAAGATCTTATAAAACTTTAAGTTTTGTTCTTTGGCCTTTGTCAAAGATATATCTTCTCGTGTTCATAGAGGCAGACCTAACGGTTACTAGCAATTATTTTTCAAACTGAAGTGGCAGCATGCATGCTATCACCCCTCTGGCTCTTAAAAGGTTAAGCAATGGTGAGAATTTGAGGTCCTACTATCAACTGCACTGCCTGCCTCCATGGACAGGATATCCAGGAATGACTGAAAATGTTATTTCTTAAAAATAAACAGCAACTGAGACATTTATACATCCCATTCGAATATTCTATCAGTGTATGAGGTGGCTTATGATGAGGTATTCTCCTTTAATTTTTTTGGGGACTTCAGAGGATGAGCCAGAATGGGAATTCAGTCCCATAATCATGAATATATAGCTTGCTTTTTTTTTTTTTTTTTTTTTTTTTTTTTTTTTTTTTAAACCCTTTCAGTGCCAGCGGGGGTACACAACGTTAAATACTTGTTCTTGTTCCCCAAGGGAAAGAAATCATGCAATTACAACATTTTGAGCATTAAAGAAAGTTGCGGGGCAAAAGTTTTGAAATGTTGTGGTCAGGGCTTAACATTTGAAGTCCTTTGCTACTAGCCAGACCTGAAAAGTTACTCGCCACTGCAAGCCAAAACATACCCACGAGGCCTGAATTTCTACTCGCCAGGGCTAAATTTTCACTCGCCATTGGCTAGTGGCGAGTGGAAATTTTAAGCCCTGGTTGTGGTCATATATGAGAGTATGGACCTGTCATATTTCCTTTTTGGTAACTAGAATGTAAGCTCTAGAAAGCCAAGATTACATTTACCAGTGTTTGAGTTATCAGGTATTATCACCTTTGTATGCTGTGGCTGTTATTTATTAGTTATGTCATGTACATGCATCTAAATTTAAACATTGACCCATTTAGTGCTTATAAAGTCTGGGAGACACTCCTTTGCATTATTTATAGAATTCTAAGGACATACCTTTGATTATACTGAAGGTTGTACTTTCCATATTTTGCATTCTACAGTGTCATCCATTTTTACCCAGAAGTCTACTAGACCAGTCCCTAAAGGGACTAAAATACACTTACGTGATAGAGGAAAATGTGTTTATTTTATTTTTATTTCTATGACCTCAAAGCTGATAAGTTTATTTACCAGTTTAATACAATTCAACATTAAATGGGAATGATTACTGTATTCCAGTTGATACGCATTTGCTATTGTAAAATAGAAACAATTGTTACATTTTGTAATGTGCTTTATTCATCCATTGAAATTAAATGATTGTCTATATTTATGTATTTCATTCTGGGTAGACTTCTTTCCTTGAATATTAAAGTAGACCTGTCTCTTTACGAGTGGTTTAGTTTAACAGAGTTAAAATGTGTCTGTGTTGAACTAGCCATTTTCTGTAAAGTAAATATTTTTGGAGAAATTAACCTTTGTTTTTGGTGGTTAGTTATGGCACTTTAATTACCTGCACATTACTCTAATTAGTTTTGTTCACACGTGTTAATAATGGCCGATCACAAAACTAAATTGGAATAAAGTGCCACACTGTGCCACCAACAAAAACATTAACTTGGCAAAAAATATATTCCACACAAATGATTAGTACAAAATAGGTGTTGTATTATCTTTAAATGTAATGTAAACTCACTTCAGGTTACATGTCCACTGTAACCCTTTGAGTGCCAGAGAGGTAGCCAATGCATTGTATTGCAATGCGTTTGATACCTCTGGTTTGTATGTATCCTTAACCCTTTGAATGCCAGCGTTATCCAATGCATTGCAACACAAACTTTGTGTCCTGTACTCCTCTGGTACTCAAAGGGTTAACATTGCATATTTATATATTTTGCAAAGCGGACTATGTACTATGAAATGAACATTGGCTTGTATACATCCTGCCGTTACAGGAGCAGTAATGTCAGCATTTAACCCTTTGAGTGCCAGAGGGGTACGGAACGCATTACAAAGCATTGTGTTCCGTACCCCTCTTGCACTCAAATGGTTAAAGTTCTGTTCACTTGATCTTTGTAATCTCTTATAACGCATACTTCGGTTTTCAATATCGTTTTCTTTGTATAATGTTTGTAATTCTTCTTGAAATTTTCCCACTCCTTTTCACTACATAAGTCATAGTTCCCTTAGAGCTGAAAGCCAGTTGCTTGACCCTGTGGATTGCAATGAGGGACAATATTGTGGGTGTATATAAGGAAAACTATTGACATAATATTGTGTTTCTGTACAAGGAAAACTACGACACAATATTGTCCCTCGTCTGTCTGTCCGGACTGGCTTTCAGATCTGAGGAAACTGACGGAGTAGAGAAAAGGGGGGGGGGGGGTGAAACATTCAACTCAAATTACAAGCACTGTATAAATATCAGGACATTGAAAACTGTACTATGCATTATATGAGATTGCAATAAACAAGCAAATATAACTTTATATGTTGAGTACTATTCCTTTCAATGTGAATTGATCATTTGATTGGAATTGGCAGTAGAAGTGATTACATGAAAGCACAGGGATGAGATCTGTTCTAAAGGACCAAAGTGGTTGTCATGTATGGATTGAAAACACATTGAATAACACAAGATCTTCATCTGATAGTTTTTATGTAATGTGTATTCTCATTGTTAGTCCTCAGGACACACCAGCAGGTCACGTGAATATATACTTGCTTGTTCACAGGTCGGTAGTCTGTGTCTGTCGTTTTGATTGAACTACCAGTGCTTAAACAGGGACATCTTTAAAACCACGTGTGTGTGTTTGTTTATATATACTATTATAAAAGGCAGGCACACATGGGCCAAGGTCTGGGTGATGTTAGCCCTTTGGGTGCCAGAGGGTTATGCAAAGCATTGCTTTGCAATTCATTGTGTACCCCTCTGGCACTCAAAGGGTTAATAGGCCGGTCCTGCTCTGCATCCTGCCGCTGACGCAGTCATGCACTGTAGAGACTGCCCGAAAGCAAATGCTCCCAGCACAGAACTCCCAGCATTCTGTGCATTCGTTCAGTCTCTATGCGCATGACTGCTTCTGACAAACATGCTAGCGAATTATTAAATAGGATATATACACACACATGTATACATACATGTGTATATAGTTCTCTTCCCTCCTGAGCAACTAAAGGGTACTCCTTATATTCATTAAAAATAAAGTACAGATCAAAAAGATTTAGCCTATGAAAGGTCCCAAGTATTTGCTATAGCTGCAGAAGTCTACACACTACAGTTGATTGACTCCTTAACAACCCATGACATACGTCACGGGTTGTAGGTCCCTAAAGGATCAAGGACATACATGTATGTTATGAAATTCAGGGCTCCCCGCGTGGCTGCACACTGTCAGGGAGCCCTGAATGGGACAGAAAAAAAAAAAAAAAAAAAAAAAAAAAGGTCCGTGGTCCTTAAGTGTCGGCTGCGTGCACGCTCAGTTGGTCCTTAAGGGGTTAAAGAAATTAACCAAAGTCGGATTAAAAAAGCATTTTGTTGCTGATTACAGCCCCTTTAAGTACACGTGCATCATACTTGCATGAAGAGAATTAACCAGCCTGCTACTGTTTTTGTTTCTATTGTGTATGGTACAGTAGAATGTGTATAATGCTATGCCTCAATGTCCTGGATTCTTTATGCCAGCTGATAACTTTGCAACTGCAAATGTCATAGATTCTCAATGAAGCCTATGGAGAAAATTGTAGACAAAACCCTTGGTAATAACGTTGTCAACCTCAATGTAATCAGTCAAGTTGTTGATGTTCAGTTATAGAAGAATAATGTGGGGCTGAGGGGCAGTTTAAATTAACCCTTTGAGTGTCCAAGGGGTACACATTTAATTGCGAAGCAATGCATTGTATACCCCTCTGGCATGCAAAGGGTTAAAGGAAAGTTTAATTGCTGACCTTTTTTCTGCAAGTATAAGTGTAATCTGAAAGTTTATGTTCAGTTATATGGATGATGGTACATTGAAAGCAATGCATCCCTTACCCTTCTGGCACTCAAAAGGGTTAAGCAAGCTAGGGTTTATAGTCTGTTTTTGTTAATGGCATGAAAATAGGGTGACAAAATGATCGTATTGACCCGTAGGTTTGTAACTGTAGTAACACTGGTTTAACCTTTATCTAGGGATATGCAAATTATTACAAGTAATCTATAAAAGGTTGGAGATGAATGACTAAAAAGGATATCAGTGCTTCTTTGGGTAGTTGGTGTTTGACACTTAAAATTTCACCCCATGATTGCCCCGTCACTAGACAGCTGTTACAGTCAGACAGCTGTAAGATAGCTTCTGAGGAAGAAAAGTTGCTGCTCCTGCTGAGAGAATTTTGCATGACATTTTCTTTGGTCCTCCTCACAGAGATGCACTGAACTGAATCAGTAGGGGTGGTGATGCATTTATGTCAATGGCACTACAAGCATAAACAGTGTCCTGCTCATTTTTTTTATACTCAGAAGGTGCATGATTTCATTTAAACCAGAATCCCAAATCCTTAAAGTGTAATATTAAACATAATTCAAATCCTAACATTTTTCTTTTGACTTTGTATCGCAAATTGACTTATGTACGCAGAGATGAGCAATTCTAAAGAAAAGCAAGTGCTCCATGGGAGCAAAATAAAAACTCCCACTGATTTTTAAATTGGTCTTTAAAGGGATAGTAATACTTTATTATTACTATCCCCCATATTGTAGATATTTGTAAAATAAATTAATAGCCCCCAGGTTCATCTATCAAACCTTTATGGTTTGAGAGATAACCAAAGGCAAGGTTCCCCCCTCCCTCCCCCTTCCCTGAAGTCAGCGTTGTACTGACTGCAGGGATATCCGGTCAGACTTTCATCAGGTGGCTCGGCAGCAGAGCCGCGATCGCGTTAATGAGAGAGAATTTTCACTGAAATGGTCTTCTGCTTGTACTTGCAAACCAATCACATGTAGAAGACCGTTTCTGTTAAATAATTATCTTTCACTAACAGGATCTCGGCTCTGCTGCAGAGCCGCAAGCCTGTTGTACAACAGACTTCCCCTGCAGTCAGTACAATGCTCACTTGAGGGAGGGGGAACTTTGCCTTCAGTTATCTCTCAAACCATAAAGGTTTGAGAGATGAACCTGGGGGCTATTAAATTATTTTACAAATATCTACAATAGGGGGATAGTAAAGGGATATTAATACTTAGCCGTGATTCACACCACTACGAAGAGAAGTGTTAACACGCTCCCTGGGACAACTGGGAGGGAGGTGGGAGGAGAATTACGGCACTGGGACGTCCTGCAGAGCTGTGCTGAGGATTCTGTGTGCCACAGATTGTAGAACTGCACAGATTGAAGTCTGCATATCTTATAAAGTATGTAAGAAAAAGTATTAATACTATTTTAATAGCTAAGCCTAAGGTTTTGGATGAAAAAGTTCCCCTTTAACCCATATGGAGCAAATTGCTTTGCTCCAGAATTGCTGCTGCTCTTTTGGGTCCAAGCCCCATTGTGTTATTTTAATAAAACAAAAAGTAAAAGAATAGCAAAATATCCTCTACTAGTCATCGAGATAAAGTGAAATTATGTTGCGTCCTCTCTTGTTTTGTTTAGGAAAACATTTTGTCTGGTAAATTGGCTGTTATTGCTCATTAGACATTTAACCCTTTGATTTCTAGAGAGGTGTTCAGTGCATGGCACTCAAAGGGTTAAGATGTGCAGAAAGCAAAAGTGCTCTTTAGAGTAAGCCAACTGTACCATCATGGACAAATACCTGTTGATTTAAATTGTGTTTTAACCTTTTTAAATGCAAGGTAGGTGTCCAATGCATTTGTTGGCAAAATGACTTTAACTTGTCGCCTGGTTCAATGAGTAGACAAGATGGAGAAGTGGTAAGCAGAATAAAGGAGAACATGTATAGGTTTGAAAACGAAGAAATCTGTTCTGAAGTGTAGACAAAAATATTACAATTTATTGTTACTACACCCCTAAAAACGTGTTATGGGAAAAACATGGGACCACCCCTAAAAAACATAAAGCATTATGGGAAAAACATATATCATGCTGATGTAACATGCACATTTTGTAGTCCAATAGCTGCATGAAACATTTCACCTATTTACTGTAAGACTTCCAACACAGCAACCTCTCAGCCTCCCACAGTCTTAAAGGGATAGTAATACTTATGTTTAAAAATTTGTAAAATTATAAAGATTAAAAATAGAAGTAGAATAACCTACCTCCCATGTCTCAAAATGTTATAGTTTGTGAGTTTGTAGCATTTAAAGGGATAGTAATGTTTCATTATAAAATCAGCTCTAATCATAGTATTTGGACTTTGGAGAGTGTTCTTTCAATTCTGTCAGAGTTGTAGTTCCAGAGTAATTCAATGACAAAGTATCCCCCTCCCACCCCTTTTACTGATGTCACACTGTTCAGCCAGATCAGAAGGGAGGTGCCAGGTAGACTGCAGAGAGGGACAATCTTCAATTAAGATAAGGGAAAAACCTGAAAGACTTGTCAAAGGGGGCAGGGCTTTCATTGTATTCATAGGAATAAGAGTGTCCCCTTCTGTTATCTGTCTGGTCTATGGACTGCATTCCACATCTGAGAAGAGATGGCTTACACTAGGTAGAAGGGGCGGGAGGGGAAATTTTGCTTGTGAATATCTCTCAAACCATAAAGGTTTGATAGATAAGACATATATAATTCTTCATGTTTTTTAATGTCTACAAAATAAGATAAAACGAAGTATTACTATCCCTTTAAAGTTCCCCCCTCCCTCCCCTTTCCCTGACGTCAGAGCTCTATGGTACAGAAGAGGATCCTGGTCATTTGACCGGCAGGCGGCTCTTCAGCAGAGACGAGATAGAGCTGTTTAGAATAAAATACTTCATTGGAATGGTCTACAAAGTGTGCTTGCAAATCAGGCACACTTTCTAGACCGTTCCAATGAAGTATTTCATTCTAAATAGCACTATCTCGACTCTGCTGAAGAGCCGCCTGCCGGTCAAATGACCAGGATCCTCTTCTGTTCCATAGAGCTCTGACGTCAAGGAAAGGGGAGGGAGGGAAGAACTTTAAATGCTACAAACTCACAAATTATAATGTTTTGAGACATGGGAGGTAGGTTATTCTACTTCTGTTAATCTCTACAATTTTAGAAAATGTTTAAACCTAAGTATCACTCTCCCTTTAATCTACCAAGGTTAGTTTTTGCATAAGCGGTTAGAGCTAGAGTGGCTTTGCTATTTGCATCGAGACATCAACAAGAGAGGATAAAGGAGGGGTTTGGCCCTTACAACTACAAGATAGCAGAACTTGCAAAAAAAAAAGTTTAATCTGCTGTTTTATGTAATTAACCCTTTCTGTCTCTCAATTTGTAACCCCTTCGTATCTCTGCCAATAGTTAACCCTGTGGTTCTCAAACTTTTTTTGCTCAGGGCACCCCTATCACGTATTATAGAACGTTCGGGGCACCCCTAACATATTTAATGTACTTTAATCAAGGGCGTAATGAAGGTACAATGCATAAATATACAGTTATTATTAGGTCTTAAAATCATAATAACAAAAAACATATAATGTGCATAACAATTTCTGTAAATCTTTATTTAAGTCCATTTTTGTTAGTCTTCATAGAAAACATAGGGCACCCCAAGTTTATGTCCAGGGCACACCAAAGTGCCATGGCACCCTGGTTGAGAATCACTGAGTTAACCCCTTCTTATGTCCATCACATCTCTGTGATGTGCATTCAAGCACTTAAAAGATGAATTTAAATAAATAGGAATTTTTATCCCTTCCTGATGCTTTTGGTATGTTCCAGAATTGCTTGTTGTTTGACTCCTCCTTTTTGTAGTTTGCGTCCCCTGTGGGGCTTGAACAGCTCTTAATATCATTGCTGTTGCCAACTTGGCTGCTGTACAGATTTTTATTTACTTTTAAATTTTACTGTCGTCCTGCCCTATTTTTGTTTCCTTTATAAGCACACAATTCGCTGTACTACAATTGAGTGTTGGAATGATTCTTAATCTGTCTTTTTTTTTTTTTTTTTTTTTTTTTCCTTATGCAAGTATGCTCTTTCCATACTCTTGTAAAACTACTCCTCTTCACTGTACTGGTATTTATTAAGCCATCATATTAGCTGGTGTATGTAATATGTCTTTGTAAAAGCACATTATTCTCATGACATTCCACCCTTTATTACCTACAGTTCTTGTCTATTATAATATAAAGTGCTAGCCTGTGAAGCTCCCTGTGTGAATAACCGCACATGCTGAGTAGGTACGATGCAGTCATGCGCAGTAGAGACTGGCTGAATGGCTCACCTCCTGTCTCTTCTCCTGGCTCTGGGGCAGCAGCCAGGGCCGCTGGGTGGCACTTTAGCCCCTGTACACAGGCTTTCATACTAGTTTGGATATAATTTATTACAATACTGAGGACAGGGAGTTTGAATGGATTGAAGATACATATACATTATATATATATATATGTTTATTTAAATAGATCGACGTTTCGGTTAACACAAAGTAACCTTCATCATGGATAACAAATAGCTACAATTACCCTCATTTTATCCCCCCTGGTGAACAAACAGGCGCCAAAACGGCACTAACTGAAAGGACATGACATCATCAACATTGACCAACTACCCAGTGATTGACATATAAGTGTACCAATCAAATAAAGTGACAACATATTTACCCATAAAATCTCCCCAAATCTGAGCGCAAAAACACAAAAGAGAAAACAGGGTGCAGTAAAATCTAAGCGTAGTAAATTTATTAAAAGAGGTGATAAAAGCAATGATAAAATGCACTCACATGATGCCCATCTTGGGCTTGATGCGTGTCAGGGCCCTAGCCCCTATAGCCAGCGTGCTGTGTCCGTATGTTCTCCCGCTACCACCGGTGACCCGATAGTGTATGTCCCTTCTACTTCACAGTATCTTTTCTGCGTGTTGGAAAAAGTTTGAGTGCAGAATGATGCCTTATTGGAAGTTCTCCAGGCTCACAGACAACAAGCCAACAGAATAGAGCACCGAAGTGCACGTGTGCGGGCCGACGCTGTCGGCTGTATGATGGAACCGGGAACCGGGAGCGGGAGGCGGGTTCTCACAGGGGGCGTGGGCAGGACCCGAGTCCTTACGAGTGCTAGCAGTACCCAACGCGTATCGTGGAGATACAACTCCACTTCATCAGGGGTATCAAGAGAAATGTTTGATGATTACATGAATTTATACTCAATTGAAACAATGTGATAACGTGTAGCCCTGAAGGAAACAAGGTCTCCAATCATTTAGAGACGTACATTTTAAAACACATGTTGAACAAACATTTTTGAAATACATATTAAAAAGGAATACCACATCTACAATTCAAAATGTGAATTTAAATAAAAACTACAAATTGGAACAAAAAAGTATTGGAATGTTGGAAATAAAAATGCTGAACCATAAAACAATCTTGCTTTCAACCAAGTGAAATGTAAAAATCTGTGTATGCACATAAAAACATTAGAATCATCACAAGCTGAGAGTTGATAAATAAATAATAATGACGAAAGATGGTGGTATGAAATTGAAATAATGATGTGTTTATATCGTGTGTAATCATGAATACATGAATGATTGGAGTGAAAAAGTGATACTTGAATGCTGTATAAGGTGCAATTTAGTGAAACTGTATGGATGATAACTGTGATGTATTGAATGTTAATAGTACATTGATAAGTATAAAGCATATAGGAAGATACAAGGTCACATAATCTCAACAATTGATAATAATCATAAACTGTGGATTGTGATGCGCACATCCTCAACCAATGTAGGGACTCCTATAAATCAATGGTGAGGTATGTAATGTGGTAGAGGAGGACGCATGAAGTGGCAACTAGAGCATACACGTTTGTACAGCCACATGTATCCAAGAAGACATACGCGTGCATACATAAATGCGCGCATCCATACCCAACAAAATGACTCAGTGCGCGCATATGCGCGATATAGAAAATGAATACATATATATATCCCTGAACACATAGGAGTGCCCACCCATATAAACCTCCACCATGATGCATACATACATGTATGCAGAATCCACATGTGGGCCCCACAGTACAGGCATGTACACATGTTTTAACTGAATCTAGGACAATAAGGATTATTTAAAAGCCATAAGATCGAAATCAATATTTAATCCTTGAGGATACATGGTTTTTAATTCATATATCCAGAATGATTCCCTTTGTCTTAGTTTCTTAAAGAGATCTCCCCCTCTATGCGAGAGTTTCACTTGTTCTATACCTAGTATTGTGACTTCTGAGTGTTGGCATGAATGTACAGTTTTACAATGTTCTGATAGGCTGTGGGACTCCAAGCCGCAGGATATATTCCTAAGATGTTCGGAAAATCTGGTTTTGATCTTCCTTTTTGTTCTACCCACATATTGAAGCCCACAGCCGCAACTGATCAAGTAAACTGTATAGGTGCTATGACAGTTGATAAATTCCTTAATTGCATATTCTTTTCCAGTGACAGTTGATTTGAAACTCTGCTGACTTTTTTTGGGGATGTGTGTGCAAGTGGTACAATTGATTTTGCCACATCTAAACATTCCCTTTAGTTCTAGAAATGAGCTGTTGGTATTAGGCAACTTGATTTTACTGTGTATGTCACTGGGAGCAAGTCTATTCTTTAAGTTGGTGTTTTTTTTATAAACCACTTTAGGTTTATCTCCAAGTTCTGCGTGTAGAATGGGATCTTGTATTAGTACATGCCAATGTTTCTCTAAAATTTGTTTAATTGAAGGTGCTTCATAATTATAATGGGTGACAAAATAGGGAACCTGTCTGTTTCCCTCAATGTTCTGTCTTTTGTCTTTATAAGTTAGGAGATCTTTTCTTGGAAAGTGAAGACATTTATCGTTGGCCTTATTAACTAACTCTCTGTTATATGATTTGTCCAGAAACTTTTGTGTAATGACTTGTGATTCCTTGATGTAATCCTCATCCTTGGAACAATTTCTCCTAATTCTTTGAAATTGACTCAAGGGTATATTGTTAATCCACCTTTTATGGTGACCACTCTTGGCATGAAGATAACTATTACCTTCACACTCCTTCCTAAAGTTCTTAGATAACACTTTGCCACCCTCATGATAAAGGATGACATCCAAAAACTCTATGCATTCAGAATGTGTATTACTGGTAAATTTTAAATTGAGCGGATTGGTGTTCATATGGTGGAGAAACTGGGTAAAATCTTCCAATGTACCCTTCCAAATGAACACTAGGTCGTCAATATATCGTTTGTAGTACATGATCTGTTGAATAAATGGATTACCATGATAGATGTATTTGTCCTCCCAATAGTTCATGTAGATGTTAGCGTACGAGGGTGCAAATGTGGAACCCATAGCAACACCAGACGTTTGAAGGTAATACGTATTATGAAAGAGAAAATAGTTATGATGTAGCACAAAATTTACACACTTCACCAAGAAATCTATTTGTTTGTTGGGCATAATGTGTTGTGACTCTAGCATATTCTTAATGGCCTGCACACCTAGCGAATGAGGAATGCTAGTGTACAGGCTGCTCACATCACAGGTAGCCCACATGTACTCCTCCTCCCACTGGAAGTCCTGCATATCCTGAAGTAGATGTATAGTGTCTTTGAGATATGACTTGTGCATTTTGACTAAAGGTTGTAGGAATTCGTCCACAAATTCCGACATCCCGCTGGTCAGAGAGTCAATCCCAGAAATGATCGGTCTGCCAGGAGGATGTACAAGGGATTTGTGAAGTTTGGGTAAATGATAAAATATGGGAATAGTGGGTGATTCCCTGAGCAGATAGTCGTATTCTGGTCTAGAAATGATATCTGAATCTAATGCTGATTTGAGAAGATTTTTCATTTCTATTACAAAATCTGTAGTAGGATCCTTAGTTAATGGTGTGTAGTTAATTTTATCATTCAAAAGCCTTGAGGCCTCTTGGATGTAATCTTTGGTGTTCTGAACACATATAGCACCCCCTTTGTCCGCATTCCTTATAACAATATCCTTGTTATCCTGAAGGGATTTAAGTGCTAAGTTTTCATGATAATTGAGATTGTTACAACGAATGCGTGGCTTGTTGAATAATTTGTCCAAATCGCCATTGACCAATTGGTTGAAGACCTTAATATTCTCATTTTGAGAACCCATGGGGCAAAAAATGGATCCAGGTTTCTTATTTCCATGGATGACTTCACATGACTCTGAGTCACCACCGTCTTTTTCAAGTAATTCTAACCTCCTAAGTGTATATTTCTCCGACATAGTATAGGAAGGAGCCTTATTTAAGTCATGAGTATGTTTGGTGGCAAAGAAGCGTTTGATGGTGATCCCTCTAATGGCAGACCGATCATTTCTGGGATTGACTCTCTGACCAGCGGGATGTCGGAATTTGTGGACGAATTCCTACAACCTTTAGTCAAAATGCACAAGTCATATCTCAAAGACACTATACATCTACTTCAGGATATGCAGGACTTCCAGTGGGAGGAGGAGTACATGTGGGCTACCTGTGATGTGAGCAGCCTGTACACTAGCATTCCTCATTCGCTAGGTGTGCAGGCCATTAAGAATATGCTAGAGTCACAACACATTATGCCCAACAAACAAATAGATTTCTTGGTGAAGTGTGTAAATTTTGTGCTACATCATAACTATTTTCTCTTTCATAATACGTATTACCTTCAAACGTCTGGTGTTGCTATGGGTTCCACATTTGCACCCTCGTACGCTAACATCTACATGAACTATTGGGAGGACAAATACATCTATCATGGTAATCCATTTATTCAACAGATCATGTACTACAAACGATATATTGACGACCTAGTGTTCATTTGGAAGGGTACATTGGAAGATTTTACCCAGTTTCTCCACCATATGAACACCAATCCGCTCAATTTAAAATTTACCAGTAATACACATTCTGAATGCATAGAGTTTTTGGATGTCATCCTTTATCATGAGGGTGGCAAAGTGTTATCTAAGAACTTTAGGAAGGAGTGTGAAGGTAATAGTTATCTTCATGCCAAGAGTGGTCACCATAAAAGGTGGATTAACAATATACCCTTGAGTCAATTTCAAAGAATTAGGAGAAATTGTTCCAAGGATGAGGATTACATCAAGGAATCACAAGTCATTACACAAAAGTTTCTGGACAAATCATATAACAGAGAGTTAGTTAATAAGGCCAACGATAAATGTCTTCACTTTCCAAGAAAAGATCTCCTAACTTATAAAGACAAAAGACAGAACATTGAGGGAAACAGACAGGTTCCCTATTTTGTCACCCATTATAATTATGAAGCACCTTCAATTAAACAAATTTTAGAGAAACATTGGCATGTACTAATACAAGATCCCATTCTACACGCAGAACTTGGAGATAAACCTAAAGTGGTTTATAAAAAAAACACCAACTTAAAGAATAGACTTGCTCCCAGTGACATACACAGTAAAATCAAGTTGCCTAATACCAACAGCTCATTTCTAGAACTAAAGGGAATGTTTAGATGTGGCAAAATCAATTGTACCACTTGCACACACATCCCCAAAAAAAGTCAGCAGAGTTTCAAATCAACTGTCACTGGAAAAGAATATGCAATTAAGGAATTTATCAACTGTCATAGCACCTATACAGTTTACTTGATCAGTTGCGGCTGTGGGCTTCAATATGTGGGTAGAACAAAAAGGAAGATCAAAACCAGATTTTCCGAACATCTTAGGAATATATCCTGCGGCTTGGAGTCCCACAGCCTATCAGAACATTGTAAAACTGTACATTCATGCCAACACTCAGAAGTCACAATACTAGGTATAGAACAAGTGAAACTCTCGCATAGAGGGGGAGATCTCTTTAAGAAACTAAGACAAAGGGAATCATTCTGGATATATGAATTAAAAACCATGTATCCTCAAGGATTAAATATTGATTTCGATCTTATGGCTTTTAAATAATCCTTATTGTCCTAGATTCAGTTAAAACATGTGTACATGCCTGTACTGTGGGGCCCACATGTGGATTCTGCATACATGTATGTATGCATCATGGTGGAGGTTTATATGGGTGGGCACTCCTATGTGTTCAGGGATATATATATGTATTCATTTTCTATATCGCGCATATGCGCGCACTGAGTCATTTTGTTGGGTATGGATGCGCGCATTTATGTATGCACGCGTATGTCTTCTTGGATACATGTGGCTGTACAAACGTGTATGCTCTAGTTGCCACTTCATGCGTCCTCCTCTACCACATTACATACCTCACCATTGATTTATAGGAGTCCCTACATTGGTTGAGGATGTGCGCATCACAATCCACAGTTTATGATTATTATCAATTGTTGAGATTATGTGACCTTGTATCTTCCTATATGCTTTATACTTATCAATGTACTATTAACATTCAATACATCACAGTTATCATCCATACAGTTTCACTAAATTGCACCTTATACAGCATTCAAGTATCACTTTTTCACTCCAATCATTCATGTATTCATGATTACACACGATATAAACACATCATTATTTCAATTTCATACCACCATCTTTCGTCATTATTATTTATTTATCAACTCTCAGCTTGTGATGATTCTAATGTTTTTATGTGCATACACAGATTTTTACATTTCACTTGGTTGAAAGCAAGATTGTTTTATGGTTCAGCATTTTTATTTCCAACATTCCAATACTTTTTTGTTCCAATTTGTAGTTTTTATTTAAATTCACATTTTGAATTGTAGATGTGGTATTCCTTTTTAATATGTATTTCAAAAATGTTTGTTCAACATGTGTTTTAAAATGTACGTCTCTAAATGATTGGAGACCTTGTTTCCTTCAGGGCTACACGTTATCACATTGTTTCAATTGAGTATAAATTCATGTAATCATCAAACATTTCTCTTGATACCCCTGATGAAGTGGAGTTGTATCTCCACGATACGCGTTGGGTACTGCTAGCACTCGTAAGGACTCGGGTCCTGCCCACGCCCCCTGTGAGAACCCGCCTCCCGCTCCCGGTTCCCGGTTCCATCATACAGCCGACAGCGTCGGCCCGCACACGTGCACTTCGGTGCTCTATTCTGTTGGCTTGTTGTCTGTGAGCCTGGAGAACTTCCAATAAGGCATCATTCTGCACTCAAACTTTTTCCAACACGCAGAAAAGATACTGTGAAGTAGAAGGGACATACACTATCGGGTCACCGGTGGTAGCGGGAGAACATACGGACACAGCACGCTGGCTATAGGGGCTAGGGCCCTGACACGCATCAAGCCCAAGATGGGCATCATGTGAGTGCATTTTATCATTGCTTTTATCACCTCTTTTAATAAATTTACTACGCTTAGATTTTACTGCACCCTGTTTTCTCTTTTGTGTTTTTGCGCTCAGATTTGGGGAGATTTTACTGACTTTTTTCTGGTGATCAAGGCCACTGGATATCTGTAGCAGCATTATCACCTTGGAGATTTTGCATCATTACTTCCATTTCATCATCATCATTCATTTCATTCTCCATCTTCATCATTCATGTTCATCCTTCATCCCTGATCATCATTATATTTGACTGGTACCTGTTTTGAATTTTGGATTTTGATTTTCAACTCAAGGGACATATTTTCACTATCTATTCTAGTGATATTTCATACTTTGCGCTAGTGTTATTTTCGGTTTGTTCATTATATTTACCCATAAAAATGACAATACTATTCAGAAACCAATTGAAAGCAATACAGTCAAATAAGTACATAGTCATGAAATCATTTGTGATAAATGGATATGAATAAAAAGTGTACTAACTGAATGTCAGGGCAAGCAGAGCTGAAGTCGCATTTAAACAAGTGGATAGCTTCGGAAGGGATGAGTCTCCAGCGCATTGCACAGCAGGGTTTACTCAGCAATATCCTTCCCCAGCTCTGGCATTCAAATACATTGAAGATGTTACTGAGCATTCTCCATATCCATTCATCATTTATATATTCAAGTTAATATCTGATCGCAAATACTCGCGAACGAGTCCATTATAGACTCATTCGCCAAAGTTTAAGCGCAGAGTTCAAAATGCAAAAATTTGAAATAATCATTGCCCACTGAGAGAGTACAATTCGGTAACTGAAGCACTAATAAAATAAAGTTCCTATATAAGCGTAACAGTGAATCAATATCACCGCTCGCAACCCATCTCAGGGTTAACCAAGGTGAGTATACCGATTGACGCCCCCAGTGGTCAGAGCTACAAAATTGCTACATACTATCTGAGTGTCTTTATGATGGCACAGATCCAAATTTAATACTATTATCGAGGTGAAGCATATTTCCTAGGTTATCATCTCATCACAACAATACAGAATTCATAAATAGCAAATTCAAGCCAAATATATCACAACAAGAACCCAATAGAAAACCTATAGAGAGAGCCTACACAGCGATCAACTGTCTATTAATCTAGCTGTTAAATTATCATAATCAAACTCCACAGTTAAAGAGTAAAAAGCGAAGTTCAGTTCAACCAGTAATGTTTTCATAGAATTTGAAGCCCATAAATGAAGTAGAGAGAGACAGGGGATATGAAG
Organism: Rhinophrynus dorsalis; assembly: GCA_037306005.1. Taxonomy (NCBI): domain Eukaryota; kingdom Metazoa; phylum Chordata; class Amphibia; order Anura; family Rhinophrynidae; genus Rhinophrynus; species Rhinophrynus dorsalis. The sequence continues at coordinate 223,170,772 of CM074718.1, read as the reverse complement.
CTAAACGCCGATAATCAGAAACTCATTCATAAAGCCAGGATAATCCAGTCCTCAAACGAGTCTGTATAGAGTAAATGTTTGTTGGATGGGAAAACAGTGTTGGGATATATATAGGGAGTCCATCGAGTAACGGCTAGATATGCAGGATTTAATAGGTTCCAACAGATTTCACTGCAGTCTGTTGCCAGACTTACTCCTCCCATACAAAATATCCATAGCTGCATGTTGCATCTGGAGTTAACCTCTGCACGCTTAGGATGTGGGTGAATTTTCATAGGGAGACGCATCTCAAGATGTATCAGACATATCCCTGTATCACCACACTCCCAAATCCAGACCAAAGAGTACATCATCGGGCACATGTACCCATAATTCTCGTTAAATCACTCAGGTCTACATAGATGTTGTAGCGATTACTCCATCCCAGGTTCAGAGAACTATAGATTTCACACCATTGTCTTTATTAAGAATTTAATAAAAGGCCGCATATGAGAGTTTCTCGTTCAGGCCTTTTGGGGCCATAGTGTCCAGAGTGCGTATCCAAAAAGTTTCCCTTTGGAGCAATCTTCTGCCCCTGTCTCCTCCCCTTAACAGTGGTGAAATATGGTCGATTAACAAAGTCCTCATAGATGCTACTGAATGTTGGTGTTCCATAAAATGTCGAGCCACTGGTTTGTCAGATGTCCCTGATTGGAGAGCTGCTCTAATAGACGAGCGATGGTTTGCCATCCGTTCTCGAAAGGTAGTCTCTGTTTGTCCGACAAAATATTTGGAACATGGACAAATTAAAATATAAATCACAAATTCAGTAGTACAGGTCAACTTGTGGCGAATCTGAAAAGATTTATTAGTATGTGGGTGTTTAAAAGTAGTAGTCTTGATCATACTATTGCACGTTGTGCAATTAGTACAACGAAAACACCCTGTCTGTTCTTTCCTTTTCGTGAGCCATGTGGATTTCTGATTACTTGGATTAGAAATCGATAATAAATCAGGCCTCATTAGAAAATCTTTTAAGGTCTTACCCCTAGTAAAAGCAACCATTGGAGGTTGTGATGAGAAAAAAGGTAGTTTTGGATCTGTAGCCAATAGAGGCCATTGTTGCCTTAGTATAGTTGATATTTTCTCTGCTCCAGGAAAATATTATGTGGTAAATACCATCCTCTGTGAAACTTTATTGTTAGGCTGGGGACTCAGGAGATTGGTACGTTCCAATTGGCTGATACGTGCAAGATCTTGATGTAGACGTCTCTTGTCATAACCCCTTTGTAAAAACTTTTTCTTTTTATCCAGTAGTTGTTCTTTGGTTTTAATGGGGTCATCATTATTACGTAGCACCCTAAGAAACTGTGAATAGGGTATGCTTCTCTTTAGTGATGGAGAATGACAACTAGATGCATGGAGCAAAGTATTTCTATCAGTTGGTTTAGTAAATAAAGTTGTACCCAGTCTACCTTCTATTTTGTAAATTTTTAGATCCAAAAAGTCAACATCTGACAAGCTATAAGCATATTTGAATTTTATAGGGGTATCCATTGCGTTCAAGGAAGTGATCCAATCAATGAGTTCCAATGTGGTTCCTCTCCATATAATGAGCAGGTCATCAATGTATCTTTTATAAAAAATTATACTAGGATGAATAATGAATTGTTTCTCATATTGGAGCATAAAAAGGTTGGCATATGCAGGTGCCACATTGGAACCCATTGATGTACCGGCTATCTGCAAGAAATAAGATTTCTCGAATCTAAAATAGTTCTTGGTTAAAGTCACTGTTAAAAGGTCACATAGAAACTCAACCGGAAACTGTGGTCTGAACTCTGAATCAAGTAACGCACGTCTCACAGCCCCCACACCCTCCACGTGTGGGATCACCGTATATAAGCTATCGACGTCCATAGTGACCAGTAGATCAGACTCACGAATATCAGTGAGGTTCATAAGTGATCGCAACAAGTCAGATGTATCCTTACAATATGATGGCATAGATTTAACCAATGGTTGCAATTCACGATCCAAAAATGTGGCTATAGGTTGAAGTAAAGAACCTCTTGCTGAGATTATTGGCCTACCAGGTGGAGATGTGGGATTTTTGTGAATCTTGGGCAGACAATAAATGATAGGACATACTGGATATTTAAGTCATATATTGTAGTAAGGACTCTGTAATGAGTCTCTGATTAAATGCCATAGATAATAAATTATCAATGTATCTTTTATATGAGCAAGTAGGGTCTGATGATAAACACAAGTATGTCTTTTGATCAGATTACTGTCTGCATATCTCAGATTTATAGTCATTGGCATTAAGCACCACAATTGCCCCTCCTTTATCCGCTGGTCGGAAAACTAAGTTGGAATCTTTGGACAAAGTTTGTAGCGCATTTGCCTCAGAAGCTGATAAATTTGAGAATTTCCTCTTAGGATTCAATGCATCAAAATCAGTTAATATCCTTCTAGTGAAGGTTTTAATGGCAGGATCTAAATCAGGAGGTTCGAATGTACTCTTGGGTCTAAGTTCAGATGAGGCCATAGTTGTTTGATCCTTAAAAAAAGTCTTCAAGTTAAGTTTACGCTGAAACTTATATGCATCGACTTCCAGATTAAACTTATTCGGTCTGGTTGTAGGGACAAAAGAGTCCCTTCTTAAGTAATGAAGTCTCTGCTGTTGTCAGTGGTCTATCACTCAAATTGAAGACTATGTTTTCGGTATTGTAGGAGGTTTTAATGCTTCCCTGTTTACCGCCCCTCCTAGGGTGCGGGCGTGAGCGCCCCTTCCTCTTTTTTGTTTGAACGAGTTTGAACCCCTAAAAAATGAACACTAGACTCTGATTCCTGACTGTCTAAATCAGTATTCTGGTTAGTAGAGGTAGACTGTTCCTCTGAATCTGATTGAGACGAATTACCACTAGAGTCCACAGTGTTCAAATTTTTGGGTTTAACTACTCTTCTACGTTGGCGTAAAGGTACAGTAGAACGATCTTTGTCCTGTAAGCCAAGGGTAGACTCTATTATCAGAGTAATCTTCTTGTACTCGCTGTAATTTATTATTTTTGAATTAATCAATTACTGTTTATATTTGGCAAGGGTAGTGTCTAATTTGGTATACCAGTCTGTGGAGGTATCATTAGTAAGAGTATCACTATGTGCGGATTCAAATTTTTGTATATCAATATATATATGAGAGAGAAGACTTTGTGCCTGGCAAAACACACCCAGGGGCTGCTGTAAGGAGGAGTTAGTGCTCCCATTGGGTGATTCAATGGGGACATGATTTTCACTGTCGTCCAATACAGGTCACTGGTACCACTGGTACCATGGGATGTGTAGTCCCCTTTAATAGGCAGGAACAATTATGCAAATAATTTGCAAGGGGCGGAGCCTCCCCTCTTACTTAAGCCACCTTCTGGCCAGAGCCACCCATATTGATTTGTTCCTGGTGTGCTTGCACACCAGGCAGAGAACAGCTATGCTTCTTAGAGTTTTATTATTTTTTATTCAAATATGGAATACCACCATTAGGAGGGTGACCATGGCTGTGAATTGCCCTCTTCAAAGTGGCTGGTGCAGCTTCCAGGGATTTCTGTGGACCTATACCTGAAGAGGGGACAGCTTGTGTTAAGCAGCTCCCCTGTTGGGGAAATTACCTCTGGTTCTTTCCCTCCCTATCATGGTCACCTGAAGACAGAAGTCTGCGAGAAAGGTGAGTCACCCATTGAGTGCTGAAGGTCCACTTGTCCCCACAGTGTCCCTTTGATGGGCTTGTATTTGGGAGTTTTAATACACTCCAGCACTCATAGGGTGTTTTTATTGCATTATCACTATTTATGCAATTTCTGTGTTATTCTCTGAGTTTTGGAGCATTGGGTATTCATTTATTTATGTTTCTCATGTATTTCATGCTTGTTTGGGCACTTTTCAATGTTTTACTAAACTTTATTAAAAATGGTGTTCCGCGCCTTTAAGCGCGGCTTTTTCCCGCTCAGCAGCAGAGCTCCTTTACTCTCTATGGGAATTCACAGTTTGGGACATATCTCTGAAACCGCTTGTCACAGCAACTTCAGAGTGGGCTCATTTTAATGCTAGGCTCCTGCTCTATCATCCGGTTGGTGTTTTATTAATGTAGGGGGTTCAGGGGGGCTTCGGGCACTGTTTGGGGTACTTGCATAGGGAAAACTACATTTCCCATGAGCGCTTAGCTCGCGCTTGTTTCTGATTGGCTGTCATGACGGCCGCCATTTTGTGGTACTTTTCCAAGGCGAGTACACTACGCAGGGACCGAGCCTTCTCTCTCCTCACCAGATTAACCCTTCGCTGGCCAGATAAGTCCGTTTTTAGACCTTTTCTGGGGTGAAACTTTAATCTTTAACACTTTTCTGGGTGATAGTGTTTTTTGTGGGGTATATTGACGCTGTGAGCATGTCTACTTCACTGGAGCTAGGGGCTAGACCCAAGACTAAGGAGGCTGGGGGGTCTTCTACCCCCATGGCGTTTTGCTCCTCTTGCCGCATTGGGCTGGATTGCGATAATGTGGGGGATCTATGCCCTAATTGTACTGATAAAGATAGCAACCCTGGGCTTCCCAGCCACGCTATTGAGCCATCTTGGGTGAGGGAGTTTAAAGCTGCCACTAGGGATCTCAGATCCACGCTTCAACTCTTTCCCTCTCAGGTACAGGGGGCTCTCCAGGTCTGGCAGACCCCCTCTACTATCAGGACCTCCCTGCCTAAGCCACAGGGAGCTCCTGATATCACTGATTCTTCTGAAGAAGAACTTTTACAGGATTCTGATGCTGAGGAACGTACTGTTATTGAATCTAACAGGTCCATTGGGGACCCCTATGAGTGTGACCCTGAAGTTTCGGCTGAGGGTCTGATCAGAGCGGTTCTGAATACGCTCAACCTTCCTCTGACTCAGGAATCCACTTATGATCCTACTGATGTTTTTCAGAAAAAGCCATCTAAACCTGTTGTTTGTTTTCCAACTAACCCTACTCTTGCCCGTCTGGTTTCTGAGGCATGGAAGAATCCTGATAGATCTTCCTCTGTCTCCAAAAAGTTTGCCAAACTTTACCCTTTTCCCGAAGCGGAGCTGGCAAAATGGGTTCATCCTCCCAAGGTGGATGCTCCTGTGTCTAGACTATCCAAATCTACTGCTTTGGCTGTCTCAGATGCCTCTGCCTTGCAGGACTGGACGGATAAGAAATTAGAGCTCTCTCTTAAATCTATTTTTGCCTCTATTGGCACTGCCATGCGCCCCACCTTTGCTGTGGCATGGGTTAATAGGGCTATTGCAGCCTGGACTGAACGACTGACTGAAGCGGTTCGCCAGGATGCGCCTGTATCTGAACAGTTGCAGCTTCTTGCTAATATCACTGAAGCTCAGAACTATGTTGCTGATGCTGCTTTTGATGCTGTGCGCATGATGGCGAGGGCCTCCACTTCTTCTGTGGTGGCTAGACGCGCTCTTTGGCTGAAAATTTGGTCTGCTGATACAGCCTCTAAGAAAGCCTTGCTTTCCTTGCCCTTTCAGGGGAATTTGCTCTTTGGCTCTGAGCTCAAAGAAATGATCAGTGAGGCTACTGGCGGTAAAAGTACTCTTCTACCCTCAGTCTTTAAGAAAAAGTTTCCAGCCAAACGCAATCGGTCCTTTCGTTCCTTTCAGACTGAGACACGCTCCTCGGCCCAAACGGGTCCTCCCACTACGCGCTCCTCCTCCAAGCCCAAACAGTCCTGGAGGCCCAAAGTTGCCTCCAAGGCCAAGACCTCCAAGACTGCTTCGGCATGACTCGCCGAACCCGGGTCCGCATCCGGCTGTAGGCGGTCGTCTCCGCATCTTTCGCCGGACTTGGGAGGAGTCAGTGGCGGACCCATGGGTTCTTCAGGTGGTGTCAGAGGGATACAGGATCCCTTTCTCTTCCCTTCCTCCTTTTCGGTTCCATTTTACTCGTCCTTCTCAGGAACCCTCAAAAAGGCGTCTGTTCGACGACGCTATTCAGGATCTCTTGGACAAAGAGGTCCTGGAGGCGGTTCCGCAGGGGGACACAGGTTCAGGATTTTATTCCAACCTGTTTGTGGTAGCCAAAAAGGACGGAGGAGCCCGTCCCATCTTGGATCTCAAAGATCTCAATGCCTATGTGGTGACTTCCCACTTCCGCCAGGAGTCCCTGCGCTCTGTGATTGCAGCAATGTCTCCAGGGGAGTTTCTTGCCTCCCTGGACCTTCAGGATGCTTATCTTCACATCCCTATTCATCCAGAGAGCAGGAAGTATCTCAGGATTGCCTGCCACAGGGGACACTTTTAATTTACAGCGCTCCCCTTTGGACTGACTACAGCTCCTCAAGTCTTCCAGCGGGTGCTGGGCTCCTTGATAGCGGTGCTCCATCAGGATGGGATCAGAGTGACACCCTACATGGACGATCTCCTACTGAAGGCCTCCTCAGCGGAGCTTCTCCACCAGCAGTTGCAGAGGTGCATGCACACCCTGAACCGTCACGGATGGATCCTGAATCTGGACAAGTCGGACTTGATTCCTTCTCAGAGGCTTCTGTTCCTGGGTCTCCTGTTCGACACTCGCCAATGCATGGTGTTTCTTCCAGAGGACGTGGCTCACCAGATAGCCGTCAGAGTGGCTGGGATTCTGGACATGGACGAAATTCCAGTTCCGAAGTTGTCGTCCTTAGTGGGGAAGTTCATTTCCACGATCGAAGCAGTACCATTTGCCATGGCCCACTCCAGGGATCTTCAGAGATTTGTGATCCAGACGTGCAGGAATCATCCAGATCATCAACATCTGTCTGTTTCTCTTCCTCCTCATGTCGAGTCGAGTCTGCACTGGTGGTTAGATCTCTCTCATCTCTTGAAAGGGAAATCCTTTCTAGTTCCTCATTGGACCACTGTCACAACGGATGCCAGCCTTCGGGGCTGGGGTGCAGTCTGGGGTCGCTTCAGTGCTCAGGGGAAATGGGGTCTGGAGGAATCCATGCTCTCCATCAATGTTCTGGAACTTCGAGCTGTCCGGCTGGCCCTGAGGCACTGGGAGTCTCAATTGACCGGTCTTCCAGTCAGAGTAGAGTCCGACAACGCCACGGCGGTGGCTTACATCAACAGACAAGGCGGCACAAGAAGCGGTTCCGCCTGGTGGGAAGTCAAGGATATTTTGTCTTGGGCAGAAGATCACGTGCCTGTCATCTCTGCAGTTCATATTCCAGGCGTGGACAACGTCATGGCAGACTTCCTCAGTCGTCACACCGTCGACAGCGGAGAATGGGCTCTTCACCCAGAGGTGTTTCACATGCTCACTCAACGGTGGGGGATGCCAGTGGTGGATCTGATGGCTACCAGACACAACAGGAAGGTTCCGGTGTTTTGCTCCCGTCTGAGGGACTCCCTTGCTCTAGCGGTGGATGCCTTGTCGATCCCTTGGGACTTCTCCCTGGCTTACATCTTCCCCCCTCTTCCTCTATTGATCAGAGTCATTCAGAAGTTGAAGAGAGAACGTTGTCCTGTCATCCTGATTGCTCCAAACTGGCCTCGCCAGTCCTGGTTTCCGGAATTGATGGCCATGTCAGTGAAGGATCCAATCCCACTTCCAGCCCGTCCGGACCTGCTTCTTCAGGGGTATCTGTGGAAAGAGGATGTTCTCTCTCTCCGTTTGATGGCATGGCGGTTGAATCCTCGATTCTAGCTAAGAAAGGCTTTTCTCCTTCTGTGGTGTCGACGATGCTCAGTGCTCGTAAGCCTGTGTCTTCCAAGATCTATCATCGCATTTGGTCAACTTTCGTGACATGGTGCTCTGTCAAGCAGTTGTCTCTTGACTTCCATCTTCCCACTGTCCTGGCCTTCTTGCAGGACGGTGTGGACAAGGGGCTCAGTCTGAGTTCCCTCAAAGTTCAGACCTCTGCCTTGTCTGTGTTTTTCCAGGAACGGATTGCCATCCTTCCTGATGTGAAAGTCTTCTTCCAAGGTGTGACTCATGTTCGACCTGCCTTCAAGAGTCCTGCTCCCCAGTGGGATCTCAATTTGGTGCTGGGAGTTCTTCAGCGACCACCGTTTGAATCCTTGGCTTCCATTCCATTACGTCTTGTGACTTGGAAGATGGCCTTCCTTTTGGCTATTGTGTCAGTACGCCGGGTGGCAGAGTTACAGGCATTGTCTTGTAAACCTCCTTACCTGGTGTTCCACAAGGATAAGGCTGTGCTTCGCACTACCAAGGAATTCTTACCCAAGGTTGTGTCTGAGTTTCACATCAATCAGGAGATTGTGGTTCCCTCTTTCTGCCCTAATCCTTCATCTGACAAGGAAAGAGATCTCCATTTGTTGGATGTGGTGCGTTGCCTCAAGTTTTATGTTCACCGCACCGAATCTATCAGGAAGTCTGACGCTCTATTCGTCATTCCTGAGGGGCCTAGGGCAGGAAGACCGGCTTCCAAAGTTACCATTGCCTCTTGGATTAAGGCTACCATCCGTGAAGCCTATAAGTTGAGGAATAAGCATGTTCCCTTCAGGGTGACTGCCCATTCCACCAGATCTATTGGGGCCTCCTGGGCCTACAAGAATCAAGCTTCTGCTGATCAACTGTGCAGAGCGGCCACTTGGTCCTCTGTGCACACTTTTTCTAAGCACTACCGAGTTGATGTGCTGGCATCGGCTGATGCCAGCTTTGGAAGGAAGGTCCTGGAGGCAGTCTTGCCTGTGTAGGTCTTCCGCTCTGTGATCCTTAGTGCTTCCTTACTGTTGAGCCCGGTTGGCTCGTGTTCCGTGTGCTGTGTTAAGTTCAGGGATTGTTCCCTTGGTTGGTGTCCGTTGACACTTACAGTTTGGGCTATGTTATCAACTGGTTAACAGTTCTAGTGACTTGGGCCTTGCGCCTGGTCCTTGCCTTACTTCCCGCCTCTGGATCAGCTCAATGTTTGTACATCCCATGGTACCAGTGACCTGTATTGGACGACAGTGAAAATAGGATTTTAGTCTTACCTGTTAAATCCTTTTCACTTAGTCCATACAGGTCACTGGTCTCCCACCCTGTCAAGGGACCAGTCTTGGCTCTCCTGTGGCATTCAGTGGGAGACCGTTCGGGCATGCTCACAGGAGTCTTTCTTTTTGCTTACCTGGGGTCAGTTTAGGGTCTCAAATCAATATGGGTGGCTCTGGCCAGAAGGTGGCTTAAGTAAGAGGGGAGGCTCCGCCCCTTGCAAATTATTTGCATAATTGTTCCTGCCTATTAAAGGGGACTACACATCCCATGGTACCAGTGGTACCAGTGACCTGTATGGACTAAGTGAAAAGGATTTAACAGGTAAGACTAAAATCCTATTTTCACTGAAGTCGCAGTGCTACCACTGTGAAAATCATGCAGGGAGTTTGCCCGCTCACCACTATCCAACTGAGCAAAAAAACAGTGGCTGCCACTTACTCCAACACCACAGACACACACATGCACCAAATCTCACTACTTCCTGTCCACTACTTCCTTTATGCTTATATATCTGTTTTGCCACTGAAATAATTCACCCTTTCAGTGCCAAACACAGAGTGCAATGGATACCTCAGTGCCACTTATAGGGTTAACTTTCACTAGCACACACCTATCCAATGCATTCCACACCCCTTTGTCACTGACAGGCCAGTCGGAGTGTTAATCTGTAGCTTGGATCCAGAGGTTATGGATCCCTAATATCTCCCAAAGAGGGACACTTCTTTGTGTGCCTTATGTTTTTAACAATTTCCCTGCAACAGAACTATCCAAATCATTCAACACCTCCTTGGTGCTGAAATGGTTAATACTTTCAGTGGCAAAGAAGTATCCAATGCACTGGATAGCTCAGTGCCACCAAAAAAGGTTAACCACTTCATTGCCATTTCACTGCCACAGACCTATACAATGCATTGGATACCTCTTTGACACTCAAAGGACAGTCAAAAGTTTAACTCCTTCACTACTACACACCTATTGCATGCACTGGCTACTTCTTTAGCATTTACTAGCAAAAGGTCCACAGCATTGCCCTTGAGGATTAAGTCAGTCCAGTGTTTCAGGGGTACTGAATGCATTCGCTATGGTTTATGTAAGTTTGTGGCATGGAAAGGGTTGACTGCCACACAAAAAACGTATCCATGCAGTCGAATGTGTTGCATACCTCTTTCACACTGAAGGAAACAAACATATCACACATTTTTTTGGTCTCTTTAAACACCTTTGCTGCCAAACAAGTATCCAACAAATTCCACTGCATTGATACCCCTTTGGCTGTGAAATGCTGAAACCTTTCACTGCCGCAAAGTTAACCAAACCATTCATAATGAATGCATTCAATAGACCTCAAGCAGTCAAAGTACTTAATCCCCACGGGCAACCCCGTGCCCCTTTTGTGTGCGGATATGTGATATATGATATAGATTTCTGTGTGCCTGGCAAGTTTATTTGACACTGTGAGAATGTCTATACCATTGGAGCTTGGGGCCAGACCTAAGACTAAGGATGCTGGGGTCTCTGTATCCCCTATTGTGCATTGCTCTTCCTGTCATTCAGGGTTACCTCTGATGTCCCTGAGTCTCCCAGGGACCTCCAGCCATGCATTAGAGCCAGTTTGGGTGCAAGAGTTCAAGGCTGCTACCAGGGATCTTAGGTCTACATTGCATCCCAGTTACAGGGGTTCTTCCACTCTTGGAAGACCCTCTCCTCCATCAAGTCTTCCCTGCCAAAACCTCAGGGAATACCTGATGTATCAGATTCCTCTGAGGAGGAACTGCTAGTGAATTCAGATGTTGAGGAATGTTCTGCTGTGGGCTCCTCTCAGTTTTTTGGGGATGCTTTTGAGGCTGATTCTGAGCCCTTGGCTGATCAGGGCTGTTTTTGTATACCCTTAACATTCCATTAGTTCAGGAGGTTCCTTCTGATCCCTCTGATGTTTTTCAGGAACCTAAAAAGCCCCTTACTTGCTTTCCACCTAACCCCACTCTTTGACCACCTTGTGTCTGAAGAATGGAAATCTCCGGACAGGAAACCTTCTGTGTACAAGAAATTTGCCAAGCTTTATCCCTTCTCTGAGGCAGCGCTTGCTCAGTGGGTTCATCCTCCCAAAGTGGATGCTTCTATGTCCAGGCTATCCAAGTCTACTGCCATGCCAGTTTCTGATGCCTCCGCTCTGAAGGACTGGACTGACAAGAAACTTGAGGTCTCCCTCAAGTCCCTTTTTGCCATGGCTGGTACTGCCATGAGTCCAGCATTCACTGCAGCATATGTAAACCAGGCCTTTGTGGTCTGGACTGAACAACTCACCCTGGCTGTCCGTCAGGGTGCTCCTACTTTGGATATGTTGCGCTTTCTTGCCAACATTTCTGAGACACAGCACTATGTTTCTGCTGCCTTATATGATGCCATCCATTTGGTGGCACGGGTTTCACCATGTCTGTGGTTGCCAGATGGGCTCTTTGGCTCAAGATCTGGTCTGCTGACACTGCTTCCAAGAAAGCATTGCTCTCCTTACCTTTTCAAGGTACTTCTTTGTTTGGGCCAGATCTTAAAGATCTGATCAGTGAGGCCACAGGGGTAGGGCTACCCTTGGTCCCCAGGGAGAATACGGTGCTTAAGCGTAATCTGTATTTTCGTTCCTTTCAGACTGAGACACGTCCAGCGAACCAGACGGTTCCCTCAGATCCGAGTGCTTCATCCAAGCCCAAACAGCAATGTAAGCCCAAGGTCCCTTCCAAGCCCAAGGCTTCTAAGCCTTCTTTGTCATGATTCACCGAACCCAGGTCCCCACTCTGCCGTGGGTAGTCATCTGTGTCACTACCACAACATCTGGGAGGATTCAGTGGCAGACCCGTGGGTTTTACAGGTGGTCACGGAAGGGTACACGATCCCTTTTGTCTCTCTTCCTCCTTTTCGCTTCTTTCCTTCTCATACACCTCGGTGCGGAGAAACGCTGGCTGTTCAACGGCGCTGTTCAGGCTGTACTGGAAAAGGATGTTCTAGAGCCGGTTCCAGTTCAGGACAGAGGTATGGGTTTTTTACTCGAACCTCTATGTGGTCTCCAAAAAGGATGGCGGTTGTTGCCCCATTTTGGATTTGAAGGATCTCAATTCCTTTGTGATCCTTCCTCCACCGGAGTTACTCCATACATGGGCTACCTGCTTTTGAAAGCCCCCTCTGCGGAACTTCTTCATCGGCAGGTTCAGCTATGCATTCACGCTCTCACCCATCCCGGGTGGATAATCAACATGGACAATTCAGATCTTGTCCCATCCCAGCGTCTGGTCCTCCTGGGCCTTCTCTGCAACACTACGAAGAGCATGGTGTTTCTCATGAATGAGGTAGCTCACCAGATCGCCCACAGGGTTTCTGTGGCTCTGGCTTAAGATCCAGTTCCAGCCTAGAAGCTGTCCTCTCTAATGGGGAAATTCATCTTCACCATGGAAGCGGTCCTCTTTGCCATGGCGCACACCAGGGAACTCCAGAGGTTTGTGATCCAGGTGTGCAGGGGTCAGCCGGACCTTCTGAAGATGTTGGTGTCCCTCCCTCATCATGTGGAACTGAGTTTGTCATGGTGACTCGACCTCTCCAATCTGCTGAAAGGCAAGTCCTTCCTGGTATCCTTCTGGACCACAGTGACGATGGATGCCAGCCTCTCCAGCTGGGGAGCGGTCTTGGGTCACCTGAGTGCTCAGGGTCAGTGGTCTCCACAGGAATCTCTCCTTCTCATCGTGTTGGAGCTTTCATGTCCTTCATCATTGGACATCTCAGCTGGAAGACTGTCCAGTCTCGGTACAGTCTGACAACGTCACGGCCGTGGCTTACATCAGCAAGCAGGGCAGAACAAGAAGTCTCACATCTTGGTTAGAGGTCAAGGCTATTTTGTCCTAGGCAGAGGAACACGTTCCTGCCATATCCGCAGCGCACATTCCTGGCGTAGACAATGTCATGGCAGATTTCCTCAGTCGACACACAGTGGACAGCAGAGAGTGGGAACTGCACCCAGAGGTGTTCTCCCTCGTTGTTCAGAAGTGGTGTCTTTCTAACATTGACCTGATGGCGACAAGACCCAACCGGAAGGTTCCGAGGTTCTGCTCTCGGTGGAGGGACACTCTAGCGGTGGATGCAATGTCCATTCCTTGGTTATTTTCTCTGGCCTACATCTTCCCCCCCCCCCCCCCCAGTGTTGGCCTCACCAAGCTTGATTTCTGGAGCTGCTGGATCTGTCAGTGGCGGAGCCATTCCGGCTCCCTTGCCGTCTGGATCTTCTTCTACAGGGTTAACTGTGGAAGGAGGATGTTCATCGGCTAGCTTTCACGGCTTGGAAATTGAATCCTCAATATTGAAGAGAAAAGGTTTTTCTTCTGGGGTGGTGGCTACTATGCTCGCTGCCTGCAAACCTGTTTCTTCCAAGATCTACCATTGTGTCTGGTCGACCTTTCTATCTTGGTGTGCTGACAAGGACCTGTCTCAGGAATTTGATCTGCCTACGATCCTGACCTTTTTGCAGAACGGTGTGTGGATAAGGGCCTCAGTTTGAGTTCCCTTAAGGTTCAGATTTCTGCACTTTGTTTTCTTTCAGGGGTGCATTGCCATCCTTCCTGATGTCAAGGTTTTCTTCCAGGGCATTGCTCATACTCGTCCTGCCTTCAAGAATCCCGCTCCTCCGTGAGATCATAACTTTGTTTTGGGCGTTCTTCAGCGCCCTCACCATTTGAGTCCTTGGCTACTATTCCTCTACGCCTGTTTATGTGGAAAATGGCCTTTTTTCCTGGCAATCGTGTCCGTTCACCATGTTGAGGAGTTACATGCTCTGTAAGCCACCCTCTTTGGTGTTTCACAAGGACAAGTTGGTGCTTCGCACTTCTTTGGTGTGGAACTCCAAAACCACTCCTATCAGGAGATTGCGGTGCCTTCTTTCTGCCCTGACCCCACCTCTGACAAGGAGAGGGATGTCCGCTTGTTAATGTGGTGCGTTGTCTCAAGTTTTATGTACATCGCACTATCAGGCAATCAGACGCACTGTTCGTCATTCCTGAGGGTCCCAGGGCAGGAAGACCTGCATCCAGAATGACTGTTGCTTCTTGGATCAAGTCCGCTATTCGTAAGGCTTACGAACTGAAGAAGTCTGTCCTCTTTCGGGTCACGGCTCATTCTACAAGATTTCTTGGGCTTACTAGAATCAGGCCTTTGCTGATAAATTGTGCAAGGCTGTCACTTGGTCGTCTGTGCACACCTTTTCGATGCACTACAATGCTGATGTGCTGGCATAGGCTGATGCCAGCTTTGGAAGGAAAATCCTGGAGGCTGTCTTGCCTGTCTAGGATCATCTTAGTTTCTTCGTGCTTCCTTCACTTTTGAACCTTGTTGGCTCTAGTTCATTGTGCTGTATAACAGTTTTGGGTGTTACCCCTGTTCAAAGTTCCTTGACACTTCATTGTTTTGTTGGGCCATCTCTGATGGGATGGTTCATATCTATTCTGGTGACTTTGGGGACCTTGCAGCTGGTCCTTGCCTTCCCGCTTCTGGGAAACACAATGGGTGGACATGCCAAAGTTAACAGTAATCTGTATTGGATGACAGAGAAAAGAGGATTTTAGTCTTACCTTTTAAATCCTTTTCTCTTAGTCCATACAGGTTACTGGTCTCCCACCCTGTCAAGGGACTATGCTTGGCTGTACTGTGGCAGAACGTGGGGGTCCTTCGAGGTCATGCTCACAGGAGTCTTCTTTCCCATTCCACTATCTAGTTAATAGTTAGTGTCTCAAGTCTTTCTGGAGCTGGTTGGCTAGCTGCAGCCAAGGAGGGGAAGGTAGGCGCCATCCCCTGCATACAATTCCTGAATTGTTTCTGCCTACAATTAAAGGGACAGATCACCTACCCAAAGTTACCAGTAACCTGTATGGACTAAGAGAAAAGGATTTAACAGGCAAGACTAAAATCCTGTTATATCGTGGCAGATATAGTGGGACTTCAGTTACAGCTGGCCTTTTCTGGCAAACTGTATTGTGCTCTGGCAATACACAGATATATTATAGGAGACTCTCACTATTTTTTAAGATTTTTCTTTTGCTGCTTGGATTATTTTATTTATACAGTACTGTGCAAAAGTGTTAGGCAGGTATGAAACAAGTCTGCAAAGTAAGAATGCTTTTAAAAATAGACATGCTAATAGTTTATAATTATCCCTTTACAAAATGATAGTGAACAGAAGAAGAATCTAAATCAAATCAATCTTTGGTGTGACCACTCTTTGCCTTCAAAACCGCATCAATTCTTTTAGGTACACTTGCACAAAGTCAGGGATTTTGTAGGCAAATAGGTGTATGATTAAACAATTATACCAAACAGGTGGTAATGATCATCAGTTTAATCCATAATGCTAGAGAGATCTGATTCAAATCAAACCAATATGTAGGAAACCTCTTTAGCATCCAAGTGGTTAAAAGCCCATTTAAATCTGTGGGAATTTGTATAATTTTCATTTAAACACTATGGTGCAGTTGGTTCCCCAGAATTGCACTTTTTAATTTGTTGAATGTCTGTCCTAATAAATGGTTGTTCCTCTCTTAGAAATGACTTGTCTGATTCTGTAACTGATGATTCTGAGGACGAGTATCCGAGCGCAAAAACATCTGGTACAAACAGAGCACCTGATAAAGACGACTCCAAAGAAAAACTCGAAAAACTGAAGGAAATCTTTCCCCAACGAACTTCCAATGAGCTGACACAAGTAATGACTAGCCTTAATACATGCTGGATAATAGCAGACATCTTTTGAGTGTTCATTTGCCATTGCTTGTTGTATCACTGTGTCAAAGAGGGAGCTACCCCCACAAACACCATTGTCTGGTATTAAAGGGATAGTAATGGTTAGTTTTAAGTTGATTTAATATTGTAAACATTAAAAAAAGATTAACATCAATGTAAGTCTTATCTCTCAAACCTTTATGGTTTGAGAGATATAACTTGCTAAAGTTACCTTTTCCTGGCTGTTTTACTCAAGTCTGCCATCTAGCTGACAGCTGCAGATTCCAGTTGTTTGACCAGACAGAGGCTCTTCAGCAGAGCTGAAATCATGCTATTTAGAAATAAATACTTCATTGGAATGGTCTACAAAGTGTGCTTGCAAGCCAGGCACACTTTGTAGACCGTTCCACATTAAGTATTTATCTTTAGATATCGTTATATCTGTGCTGCTGAAGAGCCACATCTGGTCAAGTGAGCAGAATCTGCTTGACAGCTTTACAGCTCGTCAAGCAGAAAGGGGAGGGACCAGAGAACTTTATTTTCCTATATCTCTCAAACCATAACTGTTTGAGAGATACGAATAAGTGTGTGCTAGCACTCTTTTAATTGTATCTACCATATAGTTAATAATTTTTTTCTGACGTTACTATCCCTTTAAAGTATACAGTCTTATTTACTAAGACTAGCTGGAGTAGTTCTGGAGGAATCCATCTGCATCATATGGGACAGATAAGTCTTAAAATTCCCATTGAATGCACCTTGACTCATATTTGCATGTTCAAAAACAAAAACAAAAAAACACAAACAAAAACAAAATCATTAAAATGTACTATGCAGTTAAGGAGTTATTCATGCTTGATACTGTATGCAAATGTATGCCGATTGTGGTACCCATGCAGTTCCATATTATAATCAAGCTTTTCCTCTGTGTCCAATCCACGGCAATGGACTGTGGGTATAGGCTCCGCCTTCCAGCTGGTAGGACCAAACAAATTATAAAATTAAGTGCTCCACCTCTCCTTACTCAGTTAATTTGGTCCTACCAAGCTGGAGGACGGGGCTTAGGCCCTCAGCTCCACTTCTGTAGGTTGGACAGGGAGGAAAGACAAGACATGCGGTTTTATGTATGCTGCCTATCAACGCAGCATACATCCTCTTTAACTTACCGGCAGAATCTGGGTCCGCTTTCAACCGGACTTGCAGAACGCCGGATTTGCACTCAGAACGCGGGGCTCTTTCGGTGTCTCCATGTGAGCCTTCCGCTCTCCTCAGCAGTGGCAGATTACTTCCTCCCAGACAATCTGGGACGTGTCGCGCCAAACCAGAGGCGCCAATGGGAACGCACGCTTTCTCCCCTGCCTAACAGGAAGAAGCGTCGCGTGCGTTCCACAGGTGGAACGCAAAAAGAGGAAATGCTGTTTCGGCGGTCCAGGAATAAAAGGGAGCAGGAGACTTCATTCGGTGGATATGTAAGTGCTTATTTTTTGTTATACTATTGCTGTATTCTTGCTTAGTGTCACCATGTCTAAGGACAAGGCAGAAAAATCTAAGACTTCGTCAGATCCTCCTAAAGAAGATAAATCTGCTCCTAAATTTAAGGGATGTGCTGGGTGTGAAGCTAAGATTCCTATTTCTGATTCTTCTAAGCTCTGCAATGACTGCCTTAAAAAGATAGCCAGTCCTGAGGTCCCAGCTCAGTTCTCAGAATTCCTAGGCTGGATGAAGTCTTCTATGCAGGAGACATTCCAGTCTATGCAAGACGCACCTAGGAAAAGACCTAGAGTGGCAGACCCCCAGGAAGGTCCCTCTTACGCAGACTATGAAGATACAGCCAGTATCATGGATATAGAGTCGGGAGGCTCATCTGTAGAAGAAGGGGAGCTTACTGAAGAAGCCACCTCCTTCAGCATTGATAAGATTGATAATCTGGTCAGGGCCATGAGAAAAACTCTAGGCCTGACTGATACTCAGAAAGAATTGAACGTGATAGATTCAGCCTTTGTGGGATACAAGAAAGAAGCTCCAACTTTTCCAGTGCATAGCTCCATACAGGATATTATTACTAAGGAATGGAAAATGGCGGATAAACGCCCTCAGAACACAAGGAGAATGCAAAAGATGTATCCTTTCCAGGAAGAAGATATCAATTCTTGGATTACATCACCTAAAGTTGACGCAGCAGTGGCTCACATATCAAGGCGAACCACTTTATTACTGGAGGATGGTACTACTCTTCGAGATCCTATGGACAAGAGGGCTGACTCAGCTCTGAAAAAGCAATTCTCAATAATTGGACAAAATCTTAAAGTCGCTACTGCTATGGCATGCGTCTTTCGTACCCTAAGGATCTGGCTAAACGATTTTGAAGAGAAAGTAGACTCATCTGTGTCAAGATCTCGCCTACTGAAAGAACTTACTCCAATCAAAGAGGCCATTAGCTTTTCTTGTGACGCTACTCTGGATAACATCAGAGGTCTAGCAAAATCTTCAGCTCTCTCTATTTCATCAAGAAGAGCCCTTTGGATAAAAGCTTGGGAAGCTGATGCCACTTCTAAGAACAAGTTGGTCTCTCTTCCTTTTTCAGGACTCAAGTTATTTGGAACTCAACTGGAAGATATTATTAAGCAATCTTCAGGTGGTAAGAGTCAGTTCCTTCCTCAGCAGAAGAAAACTAGATCTCCCCCTTCTAGACCCTTGTCTTCCAGGAAGCAATCCTTTCGTGACTCCAGAAGATATCGTCCAGGGAAAGCATACGAACAGCGTCAGCAGACTTCATCCCAGGGATCTAGACCTGGTGGCCGTAAAGGTTTCCAGGGAAAACCCCGTAATCAACAGAACACCCAATGAAGCAAGCTTAGCCCCATCTCCAGCTCCAGTAGGGGGCAGACTGGAGCTGTTCAGAGACGCCTGGGAAAGAATAAATCCAGATCGTTGGGTGCGTCAGATATTGGAGATGGGGTACAGCTTAGAATTTCAATCTGTCCCAGAGATACAGATTTTCAAGTCCTCAAAAATCAAGAATCCTCAGCTAGTAGCCAGAATGAAAAAGGAGATCCAGGTTCTTCTGCAGAATCAAGTCATAGAGGAAGTTCCGAAGACCCAAGAATTCCATGGGATCTATTCAATAATTTTCTCGGTTCCCAAACCTTCCTCGGATTTGCGAATCATCTTGGATTTAAAGAAGATCAACACCTTCTTGAGGATTCGAAAATTCAAGATGGAAACAACCCAATCGGCCATGAAGATGATTCATCCAGGTTCATATCTAACCAGAATAGATCTGAAGGATGCATATTACCATATTCCAGTCCATTGTTCCCACAGGAGGTATCTTCGATTTCACTTTCAGAAGAGACACTACCAGTACAAAGTATTACCCTTCGGTCTAGCCTCTGCACCTCGAGTATTCACGAAGGTGTTGTCAGTAGCCATGGCAGCTTTACGTCAAATGAAGATAACAGTCGTTCCTTACCTGGACGACATATTGATCATTGCAGATTCAAAGGTGGAATCAGAAAACAGCACAAAGAGATGCAGAAATCTTCTAGCAGAACTAGGTTGGATCATAAACATAAGAAAGAGCCAGCTTCTTCCATCACAATCCCTAGTGTTCCTGGGAGTGAACTTCAACACAGTCCTGAACACAGCCCATCTTTCCGAGGACAGACAAGACCGAATTCTTCACAGGATTTCCTTATTCCTAAGGAAGCAGTCACAGACAGCAGAAGAATTCTCCAGGCTACTGGGAAACCTGTCATCCACATACCAGATTCTTCCTTGGGCCAGATCACATGGCAGGACAACTCAGCAGAATTACCTCCTGTTCTTCAAGAAGGATCCGAACAATCCTTCTCTGAGGATTCCCATTTTTCCCTCAACCAGGAAAGAGCTCAACTGGTGGTGCAACAGATCCCATCTATCAGCAGGAAAGTCTCTACTACCCACAGTATGGGAAATTATCACCACGGATGCCAGCAAGACCGGCTGGGGAGGTCTTTGGCGACAGAAGGCGGTTCAGGGAACGTGGACGTCAGAAGAACAGATCCAACACATCAACTTTCTAGAGCTCTTAGCCATCTGGAACACCCTAAAGCTTCTAGGACAAGAGATCAGAGGCCTAAACATCCTAATAAGATCAGACAACACAGTAGCTGTACGGTATCTTCTAAATCAGGGAGGAACAAGAAGCAGGAAACTCAACAACCTTGCCATCAGAATTCTCAGATGGGCAGAATCCCACCTAGCTTCTCTATCTGCAACTTACATCTCAGGAAACCTCAACAGGGAGGCGGATTTCCTAAGCAGGAACAGACTGGACCCAGGGGAATGGGCCTTGAACAAACAGATATTTCTGGACATCATATCTCATCTAGGAAAGCCATCCATAGATCTAATGGCAACAAGAGAAAACACAAAGTGTCCAAAGTTCTTCTCCAGATGGAGGTCCCAGAGCTCGATGGGACAGGACGC
The DNA here is from genome assembly GCA_037306005.1 of Rhinophrynus dorsalis. Taxonomy (NCBI): domain Eukaryota; kingdom Metazoa; phylum Chordata; class Amphibia; order Anura; family Rhinophrynidae; genus Rhinophrynus; species Rhinophrynus dorsalis. The sequence continues at coordinate 223,150,578 of CM074718.1, read as the reverse complement.
TCTTCAGTACCCTTGGAGATTTCATCTAGCCTACATATTTCCGCCCCTCCCGCTTCTGACCGAGGTAATACAGAAGATAAAGAGGGACAGAGCAGAAGTTATATTGGTGGCCCCGGATTGGCCAAGAAAGATATGGTACCCAGACCTTCTCCGAATGTCTACCCTTCCTCCAATCAGTCTCCCTCAACATCCTCAACTGTTGACACAGGGACCCATCTGCCATCCAGATCCATCCTTTTGGAAACTGAAGGCTTGGCGGCTGAGCGGAGCTCATTAAGGCTCAAAGGTCTCAAAGACTCTGTCATTGACACTATTCTGGCTGGTCGCAGACCTTCATCCACCAGAATATATTATAGAGTATGGTCTACCTTTCAGAAATGGTGCTCATCTAAGAATTTAAATAGAGACTTGATCAACGCTGCAGTTATTTTAGAATTTCTTCAGGAGGGCTTTGACAAAGGCCTTCGCCCAGCATCTCTAAAGGTGCAATTATCGGCTTTATCTGCAGTTTTAGCTTTTCCCTTCGCAGATCAATATGTAGTCCGCAGATTCATGTCTGCTATTACTAAAATCAAACCTACCATTCGTGAAATTGTTCCCCCATGGGATTTGAATTTGGTGCTGCAGCAACTCTGTACTCACAAGAATTTTGAGCCTTTGGAAGAAATTTCCATTAAACATTTAACCTTAAAAACTATTTTTCTTACTGCTATCACCTCAGCTCGCAGGGTTGGTGAATTACAGGCTTTATTATGCTCCTCCCCTCACCTTGTTTTTCATCATGATAAGGTAGTTTTGCGCCCTAGACCATCCTTTAGGTCAAAAGTAGTTTCTACTTTCCATTTAAGTCAGGAGATAATTCTCCCATCTTTTTGTTCAAATCCTGCTAACAGTAAGGAACAGGAGCTAAATAAATTAGACCTTGTTAGATGCCTAAAAACTTATCTTCTCAGAACTAAGAAGTTCAGAAAGTCGGAAGCTTTATTTGTTCACCATTCAGGCAAATTTAGAGGAACTGCAGCCTCTAAAGCTTCTATTTCCAGATGGATTAGACAATGTATTACTCTGGCCTATGAATCAGCTCGCCTAGATCCCCCTAGAGGGCTGAAAGCTCACTCTACCAGATCGGTTTCTACCTCTTGGGCACAAAAAGCCATTGCCTCTCCAGAGGAAATCTGCAAGGCAGCAACTTGGTCCTCTGTGTCCACTTTCATAAAGCACTACAAGTTGGACTTATTCTCTTCAGTGGACGCTAAATTCGGCAGGAAAGTGCTTGAAGCAGTCATCCCTGCCTCTGACTAATTTCCCTCCCTGTCCTTGGGGAACTGCTCTGGTAAGTCCCACAGTCCATTGCCGTGGATTGGACACAGAGGAAAAGGTGAAATTTACTCACCGATATTTTGTTTTCCTCTGTGTCCTTCCACGGCAACCCAACCCAGGTTAGAGTTGGTATATGTATCGTTCCTATATATCTTGATAATATTGAATATTGGAATATATGTTATTATTATGATCTTTTACTAACTAAATGTCTGTATATTTTACAGCTTGGTTAACAGAATAACTGAGTAAGGAGAGGTGGAGCACTTAATTTTATAATTTGTTTGGTCCTACCAGCTGGAAGGCGGAGCCTATACCCACAGTCCATTGCCGTGGAAGGACACAGAGGAAAACAAAATATCGGTGAGTAAATTTCACCTTTTCCAGTGACATTTTATATGCTAATTACACTTTTCATTAACGTTTTATATGCTAGTGAAGGTTTTCAGTAACCATTTTTATTCCAGTGAAGCTCTCTGTGGCACCTGGAAGCTTTCACTTTACCAGAAATTTGTCAGTATCTCCTGTGAAGCTCTCTGTGCCACCTGGAAGCTTTCACTTTACCAGAAATTTGTCAGTATCTCCTAAACTGTACATCTCTCTCGCGTGGCAGCTTTCCACCACTTCCGCCCTCTCCTCTCACCCATGGTGGGTATTTGAAGATGAAATATATTTATGAAGAAAAAAAAAAAATAAATAAATGTGAAATAACCAAATAAACTAAAATTGTATTAAAAAAAAAAAAAAAAAAAAAAAAGTGTGTGCTGGGTCACCTATCAAGAATCTGTATCAACTACCTGTTTCTGATATGGCGATCCCTACACTCGCCACACACTGCAAAACTAAAATATCCTTGTACGTATATCCATTGGACTGCTTCAATCTACTTGTCACTGAGTGAATAGTGACAAAAAATAGGCTATAGAAAAAGAGAACGCCGCTAATCGATATGCAGATAAATACTTTTATTACTACAAAATGCAAATGCTCTAAAAACCGTAATGGACATCCACAATATATGAAAATGACTTATACAATCTATATGCAGCAATAAGCAACCTTCATTAAAAATGCTTTAGAATGTTCAATATTAAATACTAGTTGAAGAGCCAGTTAAACGGGCCACAGTGCCACTTCCAGCCAGTCGAGGGGCAGACATGCACAGTAGAGACTGCTCACGCCACGGCGGATACAGTGGCAGCTGGGCGCGGTGCAGTCATACTCAGTAGAGACTACCTGCTCCGCGGCTGATACAGAGTGGGGCGCTCCAACGTCATGGGCAGTCTCTACTGCGCATGACTGCATTGTTACACACGTTTTAGCGAATTATTATATACGACGAAAACTTGTGCAGTGCTGAATGTTTTTATTGGAATGGATCCACTTACATTGACCGACAGTATCAAGTCAAAGGAGTACCGAAAACTGCAAACCCTGCCCACTACAGACGGCAGGAAGGTACAAAAAGTATATACTGCAGTCTACAGACATAAAGACATGAACCTCTACCTGCAAAGGGAAAGGAGGAGACAACATCAGAAAGTCGGGAGAATAAAGAAATGAAGAACTGCCCATGGAATGTCCAGGAGGATGGAAGAGGTAAATTATATAAATATAAGGGTTAAAAAAAATTCTATAAAAATAAAAACGGCACCCTTTACTGGCAAAGGAAAGACACAAAAATACAAAAAAATATAGTTTGGCCAAACTTGGGACAATTCAAGTATACAGATATAAGTGGATCCATTCCAATAAAAGCATTATACCACCACGGAGGAGTTCAGCACTGCACAAGTCATATTTTCTATTGAACATTTTAGAACATTCATAATGAAGGTTGCTTATAGATTGTATAAGTCATTAATTGTGGATGTCCATTACTGTTTTTAGAGCATTTGCATTTTGTAGTAATAAAAGGCTATGTTAACTAAATATTCATTAGTGGCGCTTTTTGTTTATATCTTATAAAATATATTTATACCTGAGAATAATATAGTAAAGGGTTACAGATCTTGAGGCCGTCTAGCTGCTGCTTGTCTACAGCTCCCATCATCAGCTGTTGGGTGAGTATGATGGGAGAGATAAATGTTGCCCACATTAGGTGAAATGTGTATACGCTGTCATATGTTGCATTGTGACTTTTTTTTTTTTTTTTTTTTCTTTTTCTTAGCTAATTGAATCAACAAGCACTTTAGATGGAGCCGTAGCTGCTGGTGTAGTCCTTTTCAATGATACAGGTATGGAACATTTCTTTCAGTCCAATGTCTTTGTTTTATAGTTCAAACAGTGCACCAAAAAAAAAAAAAAAAAAAACAACAAATATTTAAAACATATAATTAATTAGACGAAAAGTTCTACAAGGTTTATCCATGTTTTCGAAGACTGTTCATAGTGTATGAACATTTGCCTATCACTGAAATCCTTTGATCATCAGTGCTGTATGCTTTCTTTTTGGCATTATTTCTGGATGTATTAAAAATTTTGTAGTTATGAAGTACAAATTCTAATTATTTTCTCTGTTTTTTGGTTAAAAGATAATATTGATAGTTTTTTGCGTGATGGTTTTGTTATTTTGGACTCAAATTCAGTTGTTAAAGAGTTGGAATAAACCGCACTTTACCATATTTATCTTGCAGCATCCTCCCTTCTCGATTTCTTACTAGGAGCCTGAAGACTCCCAGTCCCCCCCCCCCCCCCGAGTAATTTTTATTGAATGTAATTTGTTATTGTTACATTATATTGTTACATTGAACAGGCTGATAAAACAGTAATAACACATCATGTTGTATTGGGTGCGTATAAAAGTGAGGTATAATAAAAAAAAAAAAAAAAAAAAAAACTGTAGCTAGCTGAGCATTGCGAGCCATGCAAACAGATACTTCAACAGACAGACATCTATAAACAAACCGCCGACCACCAGACCAAAAAAGGGTGTGTGTGAAATGGTTGTGGGTTGGGATCCCTGAGCATAGGACGTCGCTCTAATGAAGGCTCCGAAAGACACTCAGGCCAGGATCCTCCTGCAAAGGGGCATTGCCAGTTAAAAACAGAGAGGTCTGAGGATTCTCATGCCATGTCCAAGATGCTCCAGATATCTATCCAGGTGACCTCTGAGTTTAGCAGACATTAGCGATGGGTGTATTAAAAAAAAAAAAAAAAAAAATGCTTACAAGTGCATCAAAATTGGGCACTTCCGCGTTCTGTGGGACTGAATGTCCCGCTTGACTTCCCAGCTGCCCCAGGGAGCGCGTTCATACTCCCCTTCGAAGCTGGGTTTCTGTGCTGTAGCGTTACAACAAACTCTGTGTACAATGCTACTGGGGTTGCAACCTAAGTAGCATTGTACAGACGTGCTTATCTATTCTGGAGCAGCATTGATAGGTGGCGAATTTAAAGTATACTCTTTGGTAATGCTGTAGTCTTTCTCGGTATGAGATTCAACACACTTCAGGGACAGTTTTGGTGCCAGAAAACAAGATTCAGATGTTATCTTGACAGATGTCTCAGGCCTTCGCTCTCCCATCAGAGAGGACTTCAATGTGTAGAGGGGACTATGGTCTGAATTCAGAGCCCCGCTCAGTTATCGGCCACGGCGCGGGCAGTCTGTAGTGTGCATGTCTGCAGCGCGTGCAGCAGTCTCTACTGCGCATGACTGCTTCTGACAAACACACAAATTATACAGGATTTGTTTGAGTTTAAGGGAAGGTTTCTTTCATGCATTTTTGCACAAAAAAATGTACTCTTATAATTGTGCTCCCCTTATTCTGGCTGCCCACTGAATTGGTGGGAGATCCAGTACAGTAGGCAACCTGGTTGATTGGTCTCCCTCCTTACTCTGTCAGAAATTGTAATTTTCCATCAGCAGCCTTGTAGTGGTGTGCTGTCCACTGAGTGACATGTTTGAATGAATCTACCACCTCCTTGCAGCACTATCCCATTGTTCCAGCTACAGCTTTCTTGAAGTTCGTTGCAACGGGTGACAAATTCTACTTTGCAGTATGCCGCCTTGCATATATTCCACTTCATTTTAGATCCTTTCAGGATGTGATATTCCACTGACACCCTGAAAGGGCTTACAATAATGTGGAATATATGCAAGGAGGCGGGTAGTGAATCCAAATGTCTTCCTCTACACTGCAATTTTACAATGCTGCAGCTGGAACATTATGATGTCAGGAAGAGGATAAGATTGGGATAAAATTTGAGATCAGATGGAGATGAGGATGAGCTGAAAATACTTCACGGTCCTCCAATATGACATACAGGTACCATGGTGAGGTGACGGCTCCTCCCAGTAGGCTGGAACAATTCTGGAAGAAGTGCAGGGGTGGAGTCTCCCCTTCCTCTATATCAGGTTACCTTAGCCCCTCCCCGCAGCATAGATTTGTTCCGTCGCCTGTTAAGAAGACTGTGAACCGTTTTGCTTAGTTTTAGTTATTTTATTATTTTTTTTTCTTAGATGCGGGGTGCCCAAAGTCCCCCATTAGGTGGGTTACCATTGCTTGCTTCCCATGGAGGATTGCCCAGTTTACAGGTGCTCTCAGTGGACCCTTGTAGCCCTGGGAGAGAATCATGCAGCTCATGTCTCTCTCACCAGATGGAGTCTCTCTGAGGCGTCTTTTTTTTCAGTGGTAATCTGATCTGGTCATTTTGTATTTGGTGTTCTGTGTCTGTTTTTACTTTTTAGACTTTTTAGACCATTTTCTTTCTCTCCTGAATGAGTGTCCTACGCGGGTTTTGGTTAACTCTTCTCTTGCCAGATAAGTACATTTTAAGCTTTCTGGGGTGATTTTATTAATCTGGGTGACAGTATTTGGGTTCCCTTTTACTGTAAGACACTTCTGTTAGGATGGCCTAAGGCTAACCCCCCTTGCTTACTGTTCCTCATGCCAAGTGGGGCTTCCCACAGAGAGTACTCGTGTCACTTACACCCTTCATGAGCTGTGGACCCTGCTTCTCCGCCAGGGCCCTCCAGCCATGAAGAAGATCCACATAGGGTCAAGGACTTAAAGTCCTCTATGGTACAGTTTCCTCTTTCCCTTCAGAGGGTTCTTCAGTCTTGGAAGCCCTCACTTCCTTCAGGTTTGTGGCCCCTAAGGCTCCGGCATTCCTGATTTTTCTGATTCCTCTGAGGAGAATTCTTTTAAGGAGTCAGAGGTTGGTGTATATGCAGAAGGGGCTTCATCCCATACCTATGGTGACCTGTTTGAGGCTGACCCTGAACCCTTTTCTGATTGTCTCAAGACGGGTTTGACTACCCTTAACATTCCTATTAACCCTGTACAGTCACAGTCTACTTCTCATGTCTTTCAAAGGCACAGGAAGTCTAGTACCATACTTCCGCCTAATCCCACTCTGGATCAGATTATCTTGGATGAGTGGAAGACTCCAGACAAGCGTATTGCTCTTTCTAACGTACATCATCTGTGAGGCCACTGGGGGTAAAAGCACTTTGTCGCCTACAGTTCCTAAACGCCCTAATATGGCTAGGAAGCAGCGTCTTTTGTCCCCGCCATAGAGAAGCACAGAGGCCGAATCCAGGTGGATCTCAGGCCAGCACCCCATGCTCCGCCCCCAAGCCCAGGCAATAGTGGAGGTCCAAGCACTCCTCCACCAAACCCAACCCACCAAACCTACTTCGGCATGACTTGCCGACCCCTGGTCCACATACCCCTGTAGGTGGTTGCCTGCAACATTTTTCAAACATCTGGGCAGGCTGTGTTGCAGATCAGTGGGTATTACAGGTGGTTTTAAAGTGTTACAGGATTCCTTTCATATCCCTACCTCCCTTCAGATTCTTCCTTTCTTGCACTCCTGAGGGTCAAGTCACGTTTTTTTTTCAAAGGGGTAGTGCATGCTCTTATTGACAAGAGAGTTCTGACTCTGGTTCCTCTTCGAGAGAGGTTTAGTTTTTTATTCAAACCTATTTGTAGTTCCCAAGAAGAATAGAAGCAGCCGTCCCATCCTGGTCCTCAAGAACCTCAATTCTTTTGTGGTCCATATTCATTACAAGATAGAGCCCATGTACTCTATCATAGCTGCGATGTGTCCAGGGGAATTTCTGGCCTCTCTGGATCTGCACATCCCCCATTTATCCAGACAGTCAGAAGTATTTTTTTTTTTTTTTTTTTTTTTTCAATCTAGGACACTTTCAGTTCACTGCTCTTCCCTTTGGACTCACCACTGCTCCTCAGGAATTTGCTCAAGTCTTGGGCGCATTGATTGCCTTTACTGCACACCAAGGAGATTCAGGCATATGGACGAACTTCTCTTGAAGGCCCCTTCCAGAGATCTCCTGGACCTCCATGTCCACGACTGTGCCCATATCCTGCTCCAGCATGGGTGGATTCTGAACATGAGCAAGTCTGCTCTGGTTCCCTCTCAGGATCTGGTTTTCCTGGGTCTTCGGTTCGACACCCATCAGGGTATGGTCTATCTGACAGAGGAGGACTCTGTTCAGCAGATCATGAGCAAGGTGTTCCTTGCGCTCTGAAGTGGACCTCTGCTCTGGTTTGCAAGTTATCATCCCTTGTGGGCAAGGTGGTATCTACCATGGAGGTGGTTCCGTACTAAATGGCACACACCCAGGAGCTTCAGAGGTTCATCATCGGAGCCTACTAGGGGAATCCAGAACTCTTGGATCATCCTGTCTCTCTTCCCCAGGAAGTGAGGCACAACCTTCTCTGGTGGTTGGACAGTTACAGCCTGAGGAAGGGAAATCCACTGGTAGTACAATATTGGACTCTGGTGACGACAGACGCCAACATTAACAGCTGGGGTGCTGTCCTGGGTCACCTTGGGGGTTCAGGAACATTGGTATGCGGAGGAGACCCTCCTGCCCATCAGCATCCTGGAGCTCAGTGTGATTCATCATGCTCTGGTCTGCTGGACCTCTCCTCTGAAGAACTGTAGTCCACGTCCAGTCAGACAATGCCACAGCCGTAGCTTACATCAACAAGCTAGGAGGCACAAGAAGCACTTCCTCTTGGTTAGAGGTCAAGGCTGTTTTAGCTTGGGCAGAATAACATGTTCCTGCCATCTCTGCCGTGCACATTCCAGATGTAGAGAATGTTCTAGCAGACTTCCTCAGTCTCCAGACAGTGGACCCCAGGGAGTGGGAGCTCCATTCGGAAGTATTCGACCTGTTAGTACAGAAATGGGATCATCCCTGCATAGATTTGATGGCTACCAGGGACAACAGGAAGGTTCCTCTATTTTGCTCTTGCTGGGGGGATTTTCTGGTGTTTGCAGTGGATGCCTTGTCCATTACTTTTTCATCTAACCTACATTTATCCTCCTCCTTCCTTATCCCCAGGGTACTGAGAAAGATTTGGATGAATGGTGCATCAGTCATACTGTTTGCTCCTTATTGGACCAGGCAACCTTGGTTTCCAGAGCTGTTGGCCCTGTCTGTTAAGGATCCTTTTCCTCTGTCACACAGACCGGATCTCCTCCTCCAGGGTTACCTCTGGAGAGAGGATGTGGACAGTCTGACTTTGACGGCTTGGCTGTTGAAGCCTCCATTTTAAAAAGGAAGGACTTTTCTCCTGAGGTGGTATCCACGATGATCCAGACTAGGAAACCTGTGTCCTCTAAGGCCTACCACAGGGTTTGGTCTACCTTACGTTCTTGGTGTGTGGACAGGGATCGGTCCTCACAGGAGTTTGATCTTCTGTCCATCTTGTCCTTTTTTTGCAGGATGGTGTGGACAAGGGCCTTAGCCTCAGTTCATTGAAGGTCCAGACCTCCTCTCTCTCGGTCTTTTTCCAAAGACGCATTGCCATGCTACTGGATGTCAGTCTTCTTTCAGGGTGCTGCTCATGCTTTTTATGCCTACAAGGCTCCCACTCCCCAGTGGGACTTTGGTTTTGGGAATCTTTCAGTGGCCTCCCTTTGAGTCTTTGGCTACCTACCGTTCCTCTACGTCTTCTGATGTGGAAGATGGCTTTTCTCTTGGCTGTGGTCTCTGTCCTCAGAGTTGCTGAGTTGCAAGCTTTGTTTTGCAAACCGCATTTCCTGGTGTTTCACATGGATAAGGCTGTTCTCCATACCTCTCAGGAATTTCTTCCTAAGGTGGTCTGTGAGTTCCACATCAGGAGATTGTTGTGCCTTCCTTTTGTCCTGATCCCAAATCTGACCAGGAGAGGGATCTTCACTTGTTGGATGTAGTGCGTTGTACACCACTCTGGTCCATCCACCAGACTGATTACCTTTTTTGTCATCCCTGAGGGCCTTAGGGCTGATTTGGCTGCATCCAAGGTGACCATTGCATCATGTATTAAGTCTACCATTCGCAAGGCTTACGAGCTCAGAGGGAAACCTGTTCGTTTCCGCATTACAGCACCCTCGACCAAGTCTGTTGGAGCCTCCTGGGCTTACAAGAATCAGGCCTCTGCTGGAAAGATGTGCAAGGCAGCCACTTGGTCTTTTGTGCACACCTTTGCCAAACACTACCGTGTTGATGCTCTGGCTTTGTCTGAAACCAGCTTTGGCAGGAAAGTCCTGGAGGCAGTTTTGTTTTGCCTGTATATGACTTTACCTTCCTGTGCCTTATAGCTTTTTAACTGTTTGAGCCCTGTTGGCTCTTGTTCTTTGTGCTGTGCTCTATATTATTCAGTGTCCTTTGACACTTTGTTAGATTGGGCTGTTCCATATCCTAAATAGTCCATGAGAATTCTGGTATCATGGGGACCTGCTCTTGGTCCTTTCCATTTCTTCTGGGAGCTCAATGTTGGTACATCCCCATGGTACCTGTATTTCCTATTGGACGACAGAGAAGAGAGTATTTTAGTCTTACCTGTTAAATCCTTTACTCTTAGTCTAAATGACATACAGGTCTCCCACCCAGTGAAAGTAACCATGCTGGGTCTCCTGTTGGATGTGGGAGTACTTTTGGGTTCATCACTCCCAGGAGTTTTCCCTTCCTACTTGTTATATTAGTTGATAGGTTATAGTCTCAAATCTATGTAGATGGGAGGGGCTAAGGTAACCTGATATGGAGGAGGGGGAGGCTCCACCCATGCACTTTTCAGAATTGTTCCAGCCTCCTGGGAGGAGCTGTCGCCTCCCCATGGTACCTGTATGTCATAATGGACTAAGTGAAAAGGATTTAACAGGTAAGACTAAAATCCTCTTATAAATCGTGAGAGATGACTGAGGGAGGGAGACGATGGTGACAATGCAATTCTACAAGACTGCAGCTGGAACATTATGATGTCAGAGGATAATAATAATAACTAGTATTTATATAGCGCCTTTCTCCCAGTGGGACTCAAAGCGCTGTCAGCGCACACTCTCAGAATTAACCAAATAGGCAGCTGAAATAATAGGTGTTATTATTACCCAATCAATGGTACTCATTTATGGACCTCGGAAGGATGAAGGGCTGAGTTGGCCCTGCCGGGATTCGAACCTGCAACCCTGAGGTTGAATAGGCTCCATAGTCAGGGAATTTACCACTGAGCTAAGATGGAGATGAGGATCAGCTGAAAATTATATTTAAATTGAGGGAGATTACCTTGACAATGGATGGAGGTGACGGAGGCGTCGGTGGCGAGGGGCGGCAGGATGAAGGGAGGACGGCACGGATTATAGAGGGTTAGATGAATGAAGGGAAAATACGGATAGGGAGATGAAGGGAAGGTGAGAGAAATCAAGTGAGGGACATACAGACACAGACAAGGTCACATTCTATTCAGGTCTTTTATTTCAAGAATCAAACCGCAAATGTTGGGGGGTTGCCTTACATTATGCAAATTAGGGCAAGCCATACAGATGACTAATCTATGCATATGCAGCATATAGTTGTCTTTTAAAGTGATTTTTAATATGTAGTTAATAGTCCCCTTTTTTTATTATATAAATAAGGTACAGTTTACGCCAGCACACACGAGCATACAGGAGCTCTACCACTGCATTTCACAGCTGTTGCCCAAATTTAAAAAGATTTTAAGCAAGAGCGGGCATGTCTATATTCAATAGCAAGTGATTTAACTTGAGGCATTTTAACTTTCCATTTAAGAAGCTGAAACCTTGTATAACACCTGTTTTTAATACTTTTATCCTAAATCTACAGAATATTTAATAGTATAAAATGTTAATTTGGCTAAAATATGTGGCGATGTTGTGTGAAACAGCCCTTGGATACATTTATGTGCATTCCTTATTCTAAATAGTAGGTGTTTCTTAATATTACTTTACAATTCAAGAGGTTTTTTTTTTTTTTTTTTTTTTTTAGACAGCATTGCCTCTGGTGTCTCCAGGAGATCCGAAAATGATCAAAGCAATGGCAGTATTCTCCCCCTCCTAATAAAAATATACAATTCAACATTTTCTTTCCATCTGTGGAGTGCATCATTATGTTTTCATGGGCAAATGCCCTTGAAACATATACTGCTTAGACTTTATTTTTTACTTCTGTTTGATTGTTTGTCAGATATTTTATTTTAAAAATCGAGCTTTGAACTCCGCATTTTTGATAGATTGTATGTTTCATTCTTTTGATCAAGAACCTATTATAGGTTATTGTGTTGTTTTTAGTGATCGAACTTAAACTGTGATAATCATTTATGCAGGTCTCAAAATTTCCACTAGCCAATGGCGAGTGAAAATTTAGCCCTGGCGAGTAGAAATTCAGCCCTGGTGGGTATGTTATGGCTTGCAGTGGCGAGCAACTTTTTCAGGCCTGGCTAGTAGCAAAGGACTTAAAATTATAAGCCCTGATTTATGAATAATAAGAAGTGGTGTTCAACACACTGCAAAGCAATATACTGAACACCCCCTCTGATCTTAACTCTTTGAGTGCCAGAGTGGTTTTGCAATGTGTTCCGCACCCCTCTGGCACTCAAAGGGTTAAAAAGATTATTCGATTAGACACTGAGCCAAAATCTGGTCAGCTGTTTCTCGTGAATTTGCCACTTTCCTATTCTCTGGCATGGCAAAAAAAACATTATTAAATCTCCAATCACAAATGTCTTAGGAAGGGGTCACTTTTTTTACCTTTTAAGGATGAGATAGGTGTTCAATATGTTGCAAAGGAATGTGTTGCACACCACTCTGCTCCTCTAGGCATTAAAGGAGCAGTAAACTTTTTTAATGAAAAAATATATATATTGTAGGGCTTTTCCTGTTGAGTAAAATAAAGGTACTCCCACTGCTAAGAGGCATATTTCCACCACTATTACAGTTTAAACCTGTGTTGTTGTTTTTTTGTTTTTGTTACATTAGCAATGCCCTCTAGTGGTCAAATGTCAAATTCCATTTAGTTATGTTAGTGTTAGTAATGTCCAAAAAAAAAAAAAAAAATTTTTTTTTGCATTTAGAAGAGCTTAAAAAGCTGAGCTAAATGCAAAAAAAGTAACTCTCAAACCGCTATGGTTTAAGAGATCCAGGCGTTTAAAGTTCGCTGTTTCCTACTGACAGCTGTAAAGCTGTCAGCAGGAGATTCGTGTCGGTCGACATGGAGGCACTTGAGAAGTACCTCGATCTCGTTACTTACAAGGAATCCCTTCATTGGAATGGTCTAAAATGTGTGCCTAGTGTTCAGACACACGTTTTAGACCATTCCAATGAAGGGATTCCTTGTAAGTAACAAGATCACGGCACTTCTCAAGCGTCTCCGTGTCGACTGACACGAATCTCTTGCTGACAGCTTTACAGCTGTCAGTAGGAGAGATCAAACTTTAAACGCCTGTATCTCTTAAACCATAGCAGTTTGAGAGAGACTTTTTTTTTTTTTTTTTTTTTGGACATTACTAACACTTTAAATTCTAATGGAGAGGAAAGTCGGTGACATACAGTTCTTCATTGAATGTGGTAGAAACTGCCGAGTCTGTCAGTTACAACTTCCAGGAAGTAAACACAGTAAATTCACTTCCTGATTATTTGAACCCTAATAAATGTTCAATTAAACAACTGACAGAAGTTAGAGTATCTGTTTTACTCAGAAAAAGCTCAGTTACGTAAATGTTTTCATAAAAAAAAGTTTGCTGCTCCTTTAAGTAGCAAAAGGAAGTCAATACTAACCCATAAACTCTGTGTATAGTATGTTAATTTAATTTGTACCAAATATGCAGCTTTTGTGGGAAATGGCAATTCCTAAATTGGAAAACTACAGCCTTATAAATCATTCTTTTAAAACTCTGTATTTAAAAGATGTCACATTCGAAGTTTATATATAAACTATGCTAATTGTTGAGTTCTACGCAGTCCATTACCTCCCCATTTCCTGTCTTAGCCCTACATTACCTCTCCTACTCAGAGGTTTCATTTAATGGTCAGACATGGCCCTTGCATTGTCATATTTACAGTGCCCATGCTTAGCATTTCTCTGTTTCTGACTGCTACTGATGCTACATGATATATATAATTATCGTTTTTGTTTTTTTTTTTTTTCTTCAAGCTTCATCTCGCAAAAGGAAATTAGATGAAATCCCTAAAAGTAGCTCCCCAGATCATGGAAGTGACAATGGCCGTATGTCCAAGAAAACGAAAACCAATCCTGTAAGTACTGCTTAATAAGTATACTTGCCATTTGGAGCATTGGGCATTGACATTTATATTAGAGGCTCATCAGACTATCGGTGAACAACCAAAAATAATCATTGGAGCCAGGAGGACTGTTAGGAGCCCAGTAGGAGTTTTGGAAGCTGATGAAGTGTTGCCTGCATTGAGATGTATATAAAATAAGCTTAGGTGGCAGCTGTACTTTTTTTGTAACGCTAGTGCCCAAATGTCTGAGACACGCCACCCCCCCCCCCCATTGTTGCCTTTTTTCCTCTTGTCTATGCTAAAGGCATAGTAATACTTTATTATTACTATACCCCATATTGTACATATTTGCCAAATAAATTAATAGCCTCCAGATTCATCTCTCAAACCTTTCTGGTTTGAGAGATAACCAAAGGCAAAGTTTCCCCCCTCCCCCTTACCTGAAGTCAGCGTTGTGACTGCAGGGATATCAGGACTGACTTCATCATGCGGCTCTGCAGCAGAGCCGCGATCGCATTAGTGAAAAATAATTACTTAACTGAAACGGTCTCCTACATGTGCTTGCAAACCAATCACATGTAGAAGACCGTTTTAGTGAAATAATTATTTTTCACTAACTGATCTCTGCTCGGCTGCAGAGCCGTAAGCCTGTCGTACGACAGACTTCCCGTGCAGTCAGTATAACGCTGACTTCAGGGAATGGGGAGGGAGGGGGAACTTTGCCTTCGGTTATCTCTCAAACCATAAAGGTTTGAGAGATGAACCTGGGGGCTATTAAATTATTTTACAAATATCTGCAATATGTGGGATAGTAATTATAAAGTATTACTATCCCTTTAAAATGGACCTATACATTAGGAGTACATGCCTCTTATTTTAACAGACTGATTTACTAAGGTTAATGTCCTTCAAACAGTAGTCCATTATATCTATATCTACTGATTTTAGTTGCAATCTACTGCTAGCTGTTTGTATACAGTCTGATAGACTTGTAACACTTACCAGCCATTCAAATTTACTGCAGTCCATTGTTTGTTGTGAGAATGTATGAACTAAACAGACTTCAGAGATCACTACGTTAATCTAGTGAATTAAATAAGAGCTGCTTATTGCTAGGGAACATTTCCCCTTGAAACAATGGCCTCTGTTTTCAGTATGCATTTCTGTGAAATGTACTCCATATTTCTTCCAGATAATTCTTTGTGTTGAATAATTTCACAGTTCCTTGTTGATAGGTGTTTTAGGTCCGGAAGAGTATAACGTTTGTAGTTGGTGATACCTTTTAATGAACCAGCACACTCCTACTTCATAAGGTACCAGAGCTTTTGAAACTGAGAGAAAACTTGTTGAAGGTAGCTCTAGTTTCAAAGGTTGTCCTATGAAGAACTGCAACTTTAACCCAGTAAAGTATCACTATTTCCAATAGAATTGCCCCTCTTTGAGGGTTAGAGGTTTCTAATGAATTACATGGCCTTGGATGCTACTTTTCCAGTGCTTTGAGTCTTAA
The DNA here is from genome assembly GCA_037306005.1 of Rhinophrynus dorsalis. Classification (NCBI taxonomy): domain Eukaryota; kingdom Metazoa; phylum Chordata; class Amphibia; order Anura; family Rhinophrynidae; genus Rhinophrynus; species Rhinophrynus dorsalis. The sequence goes on along the minus strand of CM074718.1, from coordinate 223,135,262 downwards.
TGCTTTGGAGACCTTTCTAGCACTCAGTTCATTAAAATGAATTCCTTAAGGACTGGGGCCAATTGGTACCTTTAAGACTACTCTAAATATCACATTTCTTGTTATTTGTTAAACATAGTTTCACCATTTTATTTACTAATATATGCACTGGAACAGTCTCTAGCATTCAAAGAGTTAACTGCACCAATTAAATTGGTTGGAAATCATATTTTTAAACTTTTTTTCTTATAGTTGGTTTGCTCCAGAACTGCACCTTTTAACTCGTGCATAAGGCACAGAGCCTTATGTACAGTGGAGCAATTCTGTGGCAATCCAAATGCACCACAGATAATAAGCATACCTGGGAACTCTCCGGATTTGCCCCAGAGTCTCTGGTTTTGACAGAGCTTTACCGGGTCTCCAGGGCAGAGGCTGATTCCTCCGGATGTGGGGAGTGTCTATTGAAACTCTGGCCACATCTGCTGTTTCTCCTGGTGTTCCTCCTTCCCCAGCCTTCTGTGTGACACGTTTTAAGCCCTGCCCCTTTTTAATGTGATTTGCGTCATTGTCACCCCCTGTTGCACCAGAGGACTTTCCTCCGGGTGGACCTCAATTGGAAGTTCCCAGGTATGATAATAAATAAATGTACAGCTTCCACCCAAGCTTATTTATATACATCTCAATACATGCAATCCAACACTGACTTCTAAAACTACTAGTGGGCCTTTAACAAAGTCTGTCTGGCTCCAAAGATCTTTTGTCGTTGTTCACTGTTCAGTTATGTAAGAGGCCTGTCTGACTGTCATTACTTAACATGGGGCTCTTAAACCCATGAATGCTTGGGAGATCATGAATGCATTGCAAAGCAACATGATGGAGATCTGGTCTAGCATTCAAGAGGTTGAAAGCCCCATTTAAATCTGTGAGAATTAGGGCATTTCTATTTTCCCTTATGGTAGAATTGGATTGTCCTAGATTTACTTCAGTTTGCTTTTATACACAAGGCTGATAAGGCCTAATTGTATCAGCTAAAGAGGTGAGATTCTGAAGGTCCTGGTTAGTTTTTCTGTTATTTGGTGTACAAGTTTGGTGTCCATTGACACCTGAGATTCATGTTGTACCAGTTTAATCCTGTGGAGTATTTTTTCCTCCTTTTTCTCTCCCTGGAATTTTGGTGGATAGCTTTGTTATATCCCTATGTTTCCTGTGTTCCACATTGGATGAACGAGAAAAGTAGATTTTAGTGAATGTACCGTTATATCCTTTTCTCTTCTGTTTTGCTTTTCGCTTGATATACATTCAAACTAAGCTTGGCTGGTGGAGGTAAAGTGGACAGGAGGTGGGAATCTCTGCCTAAGGCCTGCTCTATTGCAGGAGGAGACCTTCACCCCATGATTCCTGTGTTCTGCCTGAAATAAGAGGAAAGGATTTACCAGGACGTACACTAAAATCCTATATATATATTTATTTATTTATTTATTTATTTTTTTTCCCAATTTACCCCCTGGAAGCTAGAGCGCTCTCCAACACATTACTTTAGCAGTATATTGGAGACCTCTCGAGGATTCAAGAGGTTAAATTCCCCATTTAAACCAAGGGAATGTTTTGTCCAATGTGACGCAGTTGGTTTGCTCCAGAATTGCTCATCTTTAGCTTGATGAATACATAATATATCCTACAGCCGCTACACACTTTTGTGTTTTTTTATTTTTATTTTAGAAGCCTTCAGGAGAAGGTTATGAACACCTTCAGCCTTTCTTCTGAATTTCATTGCAGTTGATAACTTCATCAGGGTTTTTAACTACACATTTCTCCATACACTTCAGTTGGAATCTGTTAGATAAAACCTGTGATATCTTACTTAGCTAGGACTTTATGCCTCCGCTTTGTTTGGTTGTGGTGAAACAATCGTGTGGTTGCTTGATTTTGATACATTTGGAATTAATGGTTGCACTTGAATTTTAACAGTTCTCATGCTGTGTTCCATGAAGACCCACAAGGGGTTTCTCAGGGCGAATGTTAGCAATGTTGTCAGTGTGTGGCTGATGTATCAAGTAGTGGAGCAATTTTGGGACAGACCAACACTACAGGGTACAAATAAACAATCCTATTTATGTAAATGTTTGTTTTTTTTTTTTTTGTTTTTTTTTTTTAAGTAGCTTTATTGAATTCAAATAAAATACATACATACAATGTGAAATGAAAATCTCAGTACAGCATATACATTTTCAAAATTCGAATGGTACATCAAAGATGAGATACAGTTGAATCATTCGAAGAAAAGAAAGAAAAAACAAAGGAGTGATGACAAGTACAAATTCAAAGGGTATCCCATATATATAAATAAAGCCTTCCTAGAAAGGAAAGTCAGAAGGATGTAAGGGAAACACTTAAGTTAAATGTAACAAATGAGAATGAACGGGTCGCACATAACACATGAGCGGCCCAAAGGTGGCAGAGATATAATATCTCAAGAACCAATAAAGGGGAATACAGAAAGGAAGAGTAAGAATAAGAAGGTGGGGGGGGGGGGAGGAAAGGTTCCCAATAATTCTCTGCCCAACATATATAATTGTCCAGTGGTGTCCACTAACTGGGGCTATTTTAGAAAAGAAACAAGTACCACCTATATAGGTGATTAGGGTGCAGAAATGTAAGCGGGCTAGTGAGATGTCAAGCATCAACAGAAGACCTAAACCGGATCCAAGCGGTCCACTCGAAGGGGGTTTCCATCTCCTCTCCCCTGGAAACTCGCCAAATCTCATGCATATGGTATGCATGGTCTACCCGTTGTCGCCACTCGACCACCGAGGGAGCAACCATTGATTTCCAGTGGAATGGTATGAGACATTTCGCTGCATTCGTAAGATGATAGAATAATGATCTGTGGTGAGGTTTGCCTACTAGCCCAGTGGGTAGGAGATGACCAAATAGAAATACCGAAGCGGAATAAGCAACTGATATTCCAAGAACAGTCTGGATATGTGTCCTAATCTCTGACCAGAAGGATGAGATTCGAGGGCAATCCCAAAAGATATGAAATAGAGATCCGATCCCCCCATTGCACCTCCAGCACAAGGGGAAGAGTGTCCTGGGTAATAGTTTGCTAACAGTTGAGGTGTGCGATACCATCTGGTGTAAAGCTTGTAGTTGCATTCTCTCATTGGGGTATCTGGAGAGTGTCGGAAGAGGACCCGCCAAATGTTAGTCCACTGTGAAAGGCTCATGGACAGTCCCAAATCCGTCTCCCAGTCCATCAAATAACGCGGTAGATCGGGAAGAAATGAGGAATCCATACCACTTAGTCAATGTATGTCTGTGTATAAGAGGGTTCTGAAGTACAAGTTCAAACGGGGTAGGTTCTGGAGTGGAAGTGATGCGAGAGAGAAGAGGGGTGATAAAATGTCGTAATTGAAAATATTGCCAGAAGTGAGAAGCAGGAACACCCCTATCTCTAACAAGCACATCAAATGGCAAAGGATTTGAATCCTGCATTAGGTCAGTCAGATTGTTGAGGTGCAGTGTCCCCCAAGACGTGAGGGAACCTCCATGAAGACCAGGGGGAAAGGCAGGGTTACCAAGCAGGGGCATTCGTAAGGAAGGGTAGGGTAATAAAGAAAAAGATGAATTCAGAGATTTCCAGGATGACAAGAGGTGGTTCAGAATCGGATGAGAAAGGCTCTGGAGAGGAAAGGAATCTGGGTCAAACCAACACAGATGGTGCAGATCCACACCTGGGGCATATGAAGATAAGATGTGTACCCACTCTCTAGCTGGGCGTCTAGATAAGTCCGTAATCCTAGATAGGGTAGCTGCATTATAATATAAGAACAGATCTGGGGCTCCCAAACCTCCCTCCCTTAGCGGCAAACGTAAGGTCCTCAAGGGTAAGCGAGGTCACTTATATTTCCATATGAAGGACGATAGTAGTCCCTGTAGTCTATGAATATAAACCCTAGGAATGCGAAGCGGGAGAGCATTAAAGATGTATAAAATTTTAGGCAAGCATACCATTTTGATCAAATTAATGCGTCCAATCCAAGAATCCATAAGGCTAGACCACTTTTTTAAGGCCACTAGATTAGAATACAAGGATGATACGTTGACTTTAACTAATTGTGATAGAGAAGGAGTGAGAGTAACACCCAGATAACGAATGCCTTGAGTCGTCCAGCTAAAGGGAAATCGAGAGCGTAGCAAGGTTAGGAGAGGCGGATCAATGAACAAACCCATGGCCGATGACTTGGACGCATTAACCTTAAAATAAGACAGGCTCCCAAATCGTTCTAATACGGTCAGCAGTGATGGTAAAGAGGTTAAGGGAGACGTAAGTAGAAGTAGCAGGTCGTCCGCAAAACAGGCCAGTTTGGGTTGAGGTAAACCAGGGGACAGTGGCGGAAGGCCATGAATAGAGTCCTGTGTCCTAATTGTTTGTAAAAGGGGTTCCATGGCCAATATAAATAAGATGGGTGATAAGGGGCATCCCTGCCTCGTACCATTACTGATGTCGAAGACATCAGATAGCATGCCGTTTAGTTTGACTCGGGCAGATGGACCTGAATAGAGGCTACATACTGAGCAGAGGAATCGAGGACCAATGCCAAAAAATTGCAAGACAGAAAAGAGGTATTGCCAATTCACTCTGTCAAATGCTTTTTCAGCATCAAGTGACAAGAGGACAGTGGGAATCTTCTGCAAGCGTGCCCTATGGATGAGCGAGATAACTTTCGCCATATTATCCCTAGTCTCTCTACCTGGGACGAAACCTGATTGATCCTGATGTATAAGAGAAGGTAACAGAGATTTTAATCTATTCGCCAGTACTTTGGCGAATAGTTTCACATCAGTATTTAGCAATGAAATAGGACGATAGCTACTGCAAGTCATGGGGTCTTTGTCAGGTTTCAGCAGTACAGTGATGTGTGCTTCTAGAGACTGTTTAGGAAGTGGGCTACCTGAGGCTATCCCATTGCAGGTGAGTAATAGATGGGGCAAGAGGATGTGAAAAAATTTCCTGTAATAAGCCGTGGTGAGCCCGTCAGGTCCAGGGCTTTTGCCCTTAGGAGTGGATTTAAGAGCCCGTGACAGTTCGTATTCAGAAAAGGGAGCCTCTAAAGCCGCTTGAGCAGATTCCGAAATGGGGCCCAAGCCTGAGGCTTGGAGAAAGTGATTAATAGCGGCTTGATCCGTTTCAGCGGTTACCGATCCCTCTAATGAAATGTTATATAGCTTCTGATAGAATGACTTGAAGGAATCAGCCATGTCTGGAAATGTGTGACATACCTTCCCAGAAGGATGGCGAATTTTATGGATATAATTGGTGCGTTGCCTAATTTTAATTAAAGAAGCTAGGTGTCTACTGCATTTATCACCCTGAAGAAACCTACGAAATGTAGTCCACTGGAAGGACTTATGTGCTTTGCTACGTAGTAGCAAAGACAGAGTCTCTAGCTTCCATGAGCTCTGTTAGAGTGGAAGCTGATAACGTGGCCTTGTGAAGGGCCTCTTTTTCGCAAATGATTTGAAGAAGTGAATTAATGCGGCGTTGTTCACGCTTCTTTTTCAAGGAGGCAAGTTTGATGAAGTGGCCACGGATGACACACTTATGAGCCTCCCAAACTGACGTGACAGACACTCCTTCAGTATAGTTAGTGGCAAAATATTCAGTAAGTGCGGATTCAATAGAGTGAGTTATAGAGGAATCGGTAAGGAGAGTTTCATTCAGTTTCCATGATGATCTACCAAGCGGTAGAGAAGGAAGCGAAAGTATCAAGGATATAGGCGCGTGATCAGAGAATGATATCGGACCTATATCCGTTGAATGAACAAGGTGCAGAAGAGATTGATCCACAAGGAGGTAATCTATGCGAGAGTACATATTGTGAGCTGTGGAGAAGTATGTATAATCTTTGTGAGTAGGATTGGACAGACGCCAAGCATCACATAGGTGAGAATCAGTAAATTTAGATCTTAAAGAACGTAGTAACCCGAAGGAATATTGTGATCTGCCAGTAGATGTATCTAAGGTCGGATCTAGAGCAACATTAAGGTCACCTGCAAGAATTAAATGACCAGATTTAAAGGTTTCTAATCGGAGAAGTACCCTGTTCAAAAAACGTGGGACTCTGACATTAGGAGCGTAAATACAACCTCGGATAGATAAGAGTCACGTTTGTGCCCTAAGGCCGGGGGGGGGGAATAATATGTCTCAGAATCTGGGACAATAATGCAATAGAGTGGAAAAGTATGATAAGTGCGGATGTGCAATCAACCATTAATGAGAAAAATATCAATAATAATGGGTACCAAAGCACAGGTAGTATTCTAAAAAAGGGGGAGAATCACTGTGAGCAGTCGTGAAGGAGGAGGCATAGGGTAGCAGGTTAAAAAGAAGTAAGGGTGGCAGAAGGGGAAAAGGAAAGATATCATAGGAGGAAGCCAAGACAGGGAGAACCATTAATACAAGAGGAATTGCTGGGATAGGAGGAGTTAGCCGCACCGCGCCACTCAATAAGAGTAGGCCCGGGGGGGCCAAGTCCCACCCATTCAAGAGAGGAGCCCAAGGGGCATGGGCAACCCCCTGAAGAAATCCAAGTGATCAGGACATCATCACATGTAGTAGACATACAATCATCCTCACTAGAAATGAGTATACACTAATAATAATGAACATCAGCAATAGCAATAAACAATAATAAAAGTAAATCTCCCTCCCGGTACGTCTGCCCGCGCAACCCCAGCGCATCTCAGCGGCAATAGCCAACGTATGAGGTGAAAAACACCAGCACCACAGGAGTGCGCGAAGCAGCGCCGGGAGGAAGAGAGCTCCCACCACGAAGTGCCACACATAACCTCCACGAGGTCCCGCCCACCAAAAAAAACACATAACCCCTAAAGTGCCAGGGAAGCAGCGAGTTGTAATTATAATAAAGGATAAACAGTAACATAGTCACTGACACATACGAACTTAATGTATAACAGGATCTTGCACATAGCAGGTCATAGGAGCTCAATAAAATTGTAATGCAATATAAACAATATGGAAAACATACTTAGTAAAAACAACATTATTAGAAACAGTTCCTATAAGACCGATGACCCACATAAGGGGAACGTTCAGAACCAAACCTGCCACTGCAGTCCTCAGTTATGGGGTACCAGCAAGGGTCCAACGAGGTGGAGAAACAGAGTCCACAGAGGTTGATCGTAGCTTCTTTGGCTCTGGGCCCAGTGTAGAGGACCAGTGGTCCCTCTTATCCTTGGAAGGGGGGGTCAGGCGCAGGCTCCCCGGCCTCCAACAGATTCGGGGCAGACACTCCGAGAGTTCCACAGAAGTTAGCGACATCCGCAAGGTCTCGTATGGAGGCTGTGGTGCCATTGTGCGTTGCCGTCAAATTGAAGGGAAACCCCCATCTATAGCGTATTCCCAAATTCCGAAGGTGGTCAGTAATAGGCTTCATCCCCCATCTCTTCTGTAGCGTAGAAGGGGACAAGTCATTAAAGAAGTGCAAAATGCAACCTGCAAACTTCACTTCACCCGAGTCTCTAGCCTTAGACATGATTCGGTCTTTATCTGGAAAATTATGTAGGCGAACAATAACCTCCCGAGGCCTAGACCCAGGGGGACCTCGCGGCCTCAAAGCCCGATGGGCCCTTTCAATTTTCAAGGGGAATTGTCCAGTGTCAATCCCGAGCATTTCACCAAAAAGACGTTGCAGTGAAGGCTGGAGGTCTTTAGGCGGGACATTCTCCGGAAAATCTTTGATTCTTATATTACATCGTCTAGAGCGATTGTCGAGATCATCTAAACGAGAAGACAAGTTTGCAATGGTGTCGTCTTGTTGTTGGATATATTGCTCTATAGCATGAAGTTGTGACCAAGAAGCTTCCCTGTCGTCCTCCAAGACTTGAATCCGGTGGCCCAAATTGGCAAGATCTTTCTTTAAATCCGATATTTCGGACTTCACTGTGTCTTTGATGTCTTGTCTGAATTCAAGCATAAGGCCCTTCATGTCCTCCTTCGTGAGGAAAGTGGCAAGGTCCGCCTTCGTAAGGGTAGTAGATAATTGCGTCATTGGAATAGTCTCCTTGTCCGCCGCTTCAGAAAGAAGGATAGTGGGCGTCGATGGGTCAGAAAGGTGATCCTGGGGAGTCTCGTTCCAATCAACAGGTGTACTTGTGGCGAGTTGCTTCAAAGGCGTCGTGGAAGGCGAGCGGCCCTTGCGTGTCGATGGTAAAAATTCCGAAATCTTTCTATAATCTGGGCGAGTCTGCCCCCGTTTCCCTCTGCCCCTCATGAGAGATCAGAAAATCACCTCTGGCACCGGTATCGCTCTCCTAGCAGGAGTATTTCGGTGGTTGATATACACAGAGCCGCGGAGCAACTCGTTTAAGCGTCCATCTTGTTTGAGCGCGAACTCCGCCCCCCCGTAAATGGGGTTTTAACACCTTGACTGCCAGGTGTCTGCATTAGAGGCCTCCTGCATTGACGGGTATAAATGCCTTTTGAAAATTAAGAAAAAAAAAAAGTTTGGATTATGCTTGAGTGAGAAAAGTGATGGCCAATAATTTATGCAGTACTTTAACATGTATAGCATACCGCCTGACACTCAAGGGTTAAAAGCGTGACATAGTTGTGTATGGTACCTTTTTGAATACTCGAGGGATATGTAGTGTTTGACATTCTCCCTTCAGTAACTCAAGCTTTTAATTTCTGTGATATCCCACAAATAGTCATTGTGGTGCTTGTAGCTGCCTGTAAACTACTCTCTAATTTGCAAATTTTCTTGTTTCCTGAAGAGATCATAACGTTACAGGAGGTGACTGGAGGAGAGAAATATGTCTGTCCAGCTCTCACCAGCTGTTTTCTCCCATCATTTTGTGTATGTGTCTGAAAAGGTGGTTCTCTGCAACAACTACCTCCCTCTAAATCAGAGGAAAGCTGTTGGTACAGAAATGATTAGCCAGTAACTGAAATGAGACAGACCTCCTCATGGCACCTCCTACAACATTATGATCATCGCAAGAAACCAGATGAGTTTGAGTAAAGCTTAGTCTGCAGTGCTCAGCCTTCTACAAGCACCCGAAACACTGGGTACCCTTTCTGTCCCTGGAAACATGCAAATTAGTAGGCACATAACTGTTTAATGATCACTTCTAATGGAAAACAAGTTAAACTTCCCTTATGACATTAGGCACACTTTAATACACACTAATCTAGTATGGGGTAGGTACTCTTTGGCTCTCTCCAGCTGCTGGAAACTACAGCTCCCATCATCCCAAGCCAGCCAACGACTGAAGAGCTGAAGGTTGCCTACCACATATCTAGTACAATCTAGCATTCACCTACATTTAATATTGATACTATGATAACTTTGTGGATGCGAGAGAGAACGCCAACATATTGCTGCACGGATAGGAAACAAGAAAATTGTAGCCTCAAGGGCCAAACTAAAAGAAGAAACATGAATTGAGTTGGCCCCATATTACAATTATTATATGCCCCATAACTAGGATGTTAATCTACCTTACATTTGCCCCATAAACTTACATAAGTATTAACTAGCTGATTGTTGAATGGACCAAAAAACACTAAAAAAATGATTTTGGAAAAAAAACTTAGTCTCGCTTAAAGGGATAGTAATATTTCACAAAAACAGCAGCTCCAATTAATCTTTATAGTATTTGAACCATAGAGCGTGTTATTTCAGTTCTGTCGGAGTTGTAGTTAAAGAGTAATTGAATGATAAAGTATCTCCCTCCTGCCCCTTCTACCTAGTGTAACACTGCTCACCTCAGATGTGGAATCTGGTTACTTGACCAGACAGATAACCGCAAGGGACAATCTTCTTACTGTGAGAACAATGAAAACCCTGCCCCCCTTTTTTCAGCTTTTTCCCTTATCTTAATTGAAGATTGTCCCTCTGCAATCTACCTGGATGCCTCCCTGCTGCTCTGCTCTGAGCTGAGCACTGTTTTATCCGTAAAGGGGGCAGGAGGGGGATACTCGATCATTCAATTACTCTTGAGCTACAACTCTGACAGAACTGAAATAACACTCTCCAAGGCCCAAATACTATGATGATTAATTAGAGCTTTTTATTATGAAACATTACTATCCCTTTAAGTTACGTTAGCCATTTTAACTTCTATAAAAAAAAAATGGTTTTACATTTACAATTATGCTAATTAAGGCATGTTGAGCAAGCCCTTATTGTCTTAACTCTCCCTCACACTAACGTTTTTCCTTTCAGTGCTAGTGGAAGTATTCAATGCATTTGTGAGTAGTCAGTGAGTTGGGGTAGTAGGACTAAAGTGGAGGTGCCTTCACAGCATGTTTTAAGTAGCATAATATATCCATCTAAATAACTCAAAAAATAGTTTTCTTAATTAAATAAAAAAAAAAGAAAAAAAAAAAAAGAAAAAAAAAAAAGGCTAATACAACATACCGGTGATATTGAAAGTTCTTTCAAAATCAGAATAGCTGTTTTTAAATGATGGGGTCTTAAAGTGGAACATTCACATAATTACAACCCCCCCACCCCCACTAATTGTTAGTATAGCGATAATCATGGAAATAGTGTTATAATGTTTATTAAGTGCCAGCATTATTTTGAATTATACGTTTGTATGTGAGTCACCTCAACACTACAGAGCAGACCTCGTGGCAAAGAGGGATCTGTGCACCTGCGCTGTCACTCCCTTTCTCCTCACTGATAGGTTATTTGCCAAAGGGGAGTTGCAGTGTACTGCACTGTACAGGCAGGTACAGACCGTGCAGGTGCACAGATCTCTTTGCCAAGATGTCTGCACTTTCGTGTTGGGGGTTCTTATACGGACTTATGATTCCAAATAATATTGCCACTTAATAAATATTCTTACCGCTATACTAACAATTGAGGTGTGTGTGTGGGGGGGTAATTTTATCTATGTGATAGTTCCACTTTTAGGATCAGGCAAAGCCTGAATTTTGTTGCAGTTAACATTTTCATAATTTAATAGCATATGGCTATGTCTGAGCGCTGCAAATGGCACTTGGGGCTTAGTTTGGACATCCCTGCTTTAAAGGTTTTATGTTTGAGTACCATATAAATTTCATGTCAAACTGAAGCATGGCGAAAATTGAAGAACCGCTGTTGTAAACTGACTTCATTATTGTGGTTTCCCCTTGGTCTGAGCATGCCTGATCTATTTTATTGGCTCTGCAGTCTGCTTCAGATGATAGTTCCCTCTCTGAAGATGATTGGGAGAAGCAAGAAGCCAGTGTGAGAAAACTGCAAAAACGCTTTCCAGATTTGGATAAAGAGGTAAGAACACCTTTTTATTTACAACATTTTGCAACTTAGTTTTCATTCTACTCGTAATGCATTACTTTGATACCTCCATTAAGGCCAAGTTCACACAGCAACTTTCGTGCAGATTTTTTTTAAATAAAAGAGCTCCAATTAATCTTTGTAATATTTGGGCCTTGGAAAGTGTTATTTCAATACTATCAGTGTTGTGGTTCAAGAGTAATTGAATGATAAAGTATCCCCCTCCCGCCCCTTTTACTGATGTAACACTGTTCACCTCAAAGCATCAAGGTGGTGTCCAGGTGGATTGCAGAGAAGGACAATCTTCAATTCACATAAGGGGAAAAAAACCTGTCAAGGGGGGCAGAGCTTTCATTGTTCTCACAATAAGATTGTCCCTTGCTGTGTGGTCTGAAGACCATATTCCACATCTGTGGGAAGTGGCTTACACCTAGGTAAAACGGGCGGGAGGGGGAAACTTTATCGTTCAATTACTCTTGAACTATAACTCTGACAGTATTGAAATAGGAGGCAAATATAGTTTTTGATACCTTTTATTGGCTAACTAAGCAGATTTAAATGCAAGCTTTCAAGACCTTAGGTCTCTTCCTCAGGCATGTTATACAGATAAATATGAAAACATCTCTCTTAAATACAAGTACACATCACATTGTTTAGCATGGAAATTATCTGATTTCCATGCTAAACAATGTGATGTGTACTTGTATTTAAGAGAGATGTTTTCATATTTATCTGTATAACATGCCTGAGGAAGAGACCTAAGGTCTTGAAAGCTTGCATTTAAATCTGCTTAGTTAGCCAATAAAAGGTATCAAAAACTATATTTGCCTCCTGTATTTATACGGCTAACACGGTACCAACTCTCATCTAGTATTGAAATAGCGCACTCTCTGGCTCAAATACTATGAAGATTAATTAGAGCTGCTGTTTTTGTGAAACATTACCATCCCTTTAACCCTTTGAGTGCCAGAGGGGTACGGAACACATTACTTTGCAATGCGTTCCGTACCCCTCTGGCACTCAGTGTTAAGAAAATACTTGCCTATGCTTGTTAGCAAAACAATTGGTGCCATTCTCTTGGGACCTGATGTTCAAAATGAAAATTAATTCATTCTGGGAAACCAACTGCACCATGGGGACAAATAAAAATTACCATGTATTTAATGGGACTTTTAATGCCTTGGGTGCTAGTGGTCTCCTGCACTTTTGAAAAGTAATACGTTGGAGACATCTTTAACGGTTCACTATGGAAATGCTGGCATGTCTTGAGCGACCATGAATTAAAAATGATTCCAGAATCAAAAGGAGGACATAAGAATGTTGGCCCAATCAAGAGAGCGACATTCTCATTTTGCCCGCTTAATGGTCGCATTAAGTCTGTTTTCTTGGCTTGGTTGCACCTCGTTCGCCAGTATGCTAGTCCTGCACATCGTCCCAGCACTGACTCTCCCAACACATCATCCCTCTCCCCTACATACTCTATGTACCTCACATCCTCCTCAGAGTGTAAGTCATCTGGTTCTGGGACAAGAATAATAAGGATGTGAGGCACATAGTGCAGAGGAGAGTTAAGCCACACCATGTCTAGACCACTTGCTCCGAGGGGAGCCCACGGGAACCAGAAGAGTCATCTATCCTGAACATATGTTCCTCCCTCTGGAAGTCTGGCCCACACAGTATGCCAGCCTGCTGAACCTGCCACGCTGGATGTGCTCAGGGATACAGCAGCACCCAGTGGAGCGAAAACCCCCACTTGCTGGCTTGTTCAGACAGGCTAGTCTGCCAGCAGTCCATCTACAAACCCCAATCCCACCAGCTAGGCCACACAACCTGAGGTACATGGTTCAGGGGAGAGGGACGATGTAATGGGACAATGTAGAAAAGGAAGAAAGTGACAAACAGGGGTGCGCCCTATGCACATCAATATTATATTCCTCAACCACCAACAGGTGTAAACTCACAATTCAAATGGCTGACTAATGGCTTAAGCCACAATCAGCAATCACGCATCTGGGGTTAATTCCTGTCCCCAGTCACAGGTACACTGGATGGATGCGTCTGCAGCTTCCTCCACAAATCACGCCTCCCCAACAGCGGTGTACAATATATACAGATAGCCCAAAAAAAGAAAAAACAGGAAGGGCGCCAAATAGTGTACTATAGTTATGACACACATAAAAATATGTAAATTGGTAGAATATTACTCACAAATAAAATGGTTAGGCTGCTGTTTTCAGTCAGTCAAACAAACAATCGGAGAATATAAACCCATCTCCGTTCGGGTGAATCTTGCGTATCCAGTGTCAATCCAGAGGAACAGATGTGAGGTATTCAGGCGGAGGATTCTTAATCAGTAAAAATACGTTTATTAAAACTATAAAATCCAACAACTTGTCTAACTAGTTTTGCGGTTTACAACTGCTTCCTCAAAGCTACAAAACTACTTCACATCTGTTCCTCTGGATTGACGCTGGATATGTAAGATTCACCCGAATGGAGACTGGTTTATATTCTCCGATTGTGTGTTAGTTAGATTGACTGTAAACAAGCAGCCTAACCATTTTATTTGTGAGTAATATTCTACCAATTTACATATTTTTGTGTGTGTCATATAACTATAATACACTATTTGGCGCCCTTCCTGTTTTTTCTTTTTTTTTGGGCTATCTGTGTATATGATGGGACAGTGTGGAGGACTAGCATTCAAGGGGTTTGCATCTAGCATTCAAGGGGTTAAAAGCCCCATTTAAGTCTGTGTGTTTTTTTTTTTTTTTTTGTTTTTTTTTAGTTACTATGAAGATAATTCCTCTAGGATTGCATTCTTTCTTTCTGCATAATGGTCCTTCCAAAAGTGTGTTGTAAGAGAGGTGCAATTGTACACAAAACTACCACCATAGGGGATATTAAAATTCTCCATATTACCATTAATTTAAATGGGAATTTCAACTCCTTGAATGCTAGAGATGTCTCGGACTCATTGTGATGCTGTACCCTGGAGACCTTTAAAACATTTAGTGGGTTAACTGTTCAGTTTTGATCATTTAGAATTTTTAATTTATCCCCTGTGGTGTTTACTCCCAGTGAATGCTAGAGCTTTTCCAATGCTTTCATTAGTAATGCATCCAAGGGTTTAAAATCCCATTTATGAGAGCAGTAATTTTTATTTTTATGAAACCTGTTTTATATGGCTTTTCCTGCTGAGTAAAACAAGGGTACCCACACTTCTGCCAGTGAATTTTATTCAAAGGTTGCAACCATTCAGATTGTCAGGAAATGATAAAGCTCTTGGTATCACATTCTGTTGAGAACATCAGTCAGTAACTCACTTCTCCTACAGAACGAAGAGCAATAACCATATGGATTTTAGAGGGCAATGTTAGCATTAATCACATTGCTTTAAGGATGTGTGGGTCTTTAAGAACCTATATTGCTGTTTTTCTTTTCTTCTTCATTACAGTTAATTGCTGTTATTATTGGTGTATACCTTAAGTAGCCAGTTTATTAGGTTCAACAACCTAATAGTGGCTAAACCTTCCAGTAGCCCTCAGTACAGCCTCCAGGCATGGACTTCACAAGGTGACAGAAGTGTTACTAGGATTCTGTCCTGTACAGACTAATCACTCCTGCAGTGGCTCCAGATTTGATGGGGACGAGTCCTGCACAATTCTTGATGTTCTCTCAGGACCAGTGCTACCTGTAGGTGAGGTAGGTGCTGGCCTAGGGGGCACATCTGCTGGGGAGCAGAGCTGCTACGTCTGCCTACATCTCCTCCAATCCTGTTCTATGCTGTTGGACAGTTCTTATGCCACTTAGAGGAGGCCACCGCCGGTCTACAGGGGCCCAAGAAACCATGGGTCATTCTAGTACATTGAAGTCCCAGTCCAATACATCCCTGGCAACTTGACTGTGGCAGGCTGCTTCCACTGTATATGTGCAGTCACATAAGTAGCAGATGAGATACAAGAGTTACTACAGCTGAATGACGACTGACACATTTCTCCATTGGTGTGACAGAGTTGTGAGGTCTGGGGAGAACAGAACATAGGTGATGATAGTGGTTCTGCTGGTGTGGGGGGTTACGGGTGGGTAATAGATAGAAACATCAGCTGGAGTGCAGAATTGTATATCATGCAGAATGAAGAGGGGCTGTAGAATGTTGCTGTTTTTCTCATTCCTTTTGCTTTCCATCACTTAATTGTATTGTGGCAGTCCTGTCAGACAGCAAGTAGGGAAAGCAGGATGGTGGGGACTGGAGGGTAATGTAGGCACCATTCTCAGCTTTGAGATCCCTGAGGAGAGTCTGGTTATTTGGGACAGGGGCACCACAGCCAACTACCGTTGCTCTGGGGCGCATGACTTAAGGGTGCTGGATAGTGTGCCCACTGACGAAAGGCCCTGGAGAACACACTTTATCAGGGATCAGAATTGTGAGGCCTCACAGCTGTTAAACAGGTCTCTCAAAGACTGGAAGAGGATGATGGGAGTTGTAGTCCAGCAGCTAGAGGACCTCAGGTTTCTTTCAGCTGTGCTGTATATACACAAAGCTGCACACACTACTCTTGTCAGACAGCCTGTGGTAAATGTATATAAAACATTCTGTATGTGGGACATAAAATGGACATGATTTTTTGGCGCTTGGTAATTGTTTTCTTCAGCACTGATCATCAACTCCTCTGTGCTCTGAGGCTCCCCCACACTTTTGCTCTCTCTTTCCCACCTCCACCAATTTCTGACCCTTTCCTCAAACTCTTTATCTGATCTGTGTGTGCCCTCCTCTAGTGTCTGACCCTTGCACCTCCACCCCTATCTTACCAGGAGTCTGTGTTGCTATAGTATAATTTCTTATTGTAGGGGTGTATTTGGGTCGCTGTAGAATTATATGCTTTGTTCACCCTTCTGGCACGTAAAGGGTTAAGCTAATGAAATCACCTTTGTGTGTCATGGATAAAGGTTCCACGTTGTATTAAGAAAAGTGATATTTTCTTTCTTCTTCCACCCATGAGATACTGTCTCTTTAAGTAATGTCCAATTGCCTAGCAAGTATATTGAGTAATTCTAGTAGTATTTGCCAACTTGGAATAAGAGAGGACAAGTATGATAAACAGTAATTATATAGATATACCAATGTGTCACAGAAGGACTTAACTAGGTAGGAGTCAATCATACAACATTCAGGAGTATTTATAGAATTTACTGTATTTAACAGAAGCATTTACCTCGGTAGGAGTCCATCATACAGCAGTGAAGTGTGTGTGTGTGTGTGTGTGTGTGTGTGTGTGTGTGTATATAACAAAATGACTTGCCAAGTATGACTTGTATAGATACAACTGACTGCTATATGATGGACACCTACCAGGCATGCCCTACATTACACAAAGTAATTATATAGACATACTTGATTGCTGTATGATGGACCCCTACCTATGTAAGTATAAATAATGTAGTCCCACTTCAATTGAACTCTCTGTGGTATCACTAGTGGAGCACTATTTCAATTGTAAACTTTGTGGTATCATTAATGTGGCACCATTTCTTTTGTAAGATGTGTGATATCTTTCTTGATTAACTTCTTGAGGATCATAAGGGTGCACAATGCCTTACAAAGCCATGCACACTGTACACCCATTAGGTCTTCAAGGGGGTTAGTGTGTGACAAAACATGATGTAGACTACTGGGTTAATATTTAATGCTGGCCAGGGTTGACCAATCATACTATGATTGCCGATTCCTGGCCAGCTATAAACCTAGAACTAAAAAGTCACTGTCATCACACAAAAAAAGTGTGTGTGTGTGTGTACCACTCTGCTGTGCTCTGGCGAAAGTGTATTTTGCACACTGACTTCCAGGGACAGCAGAGCAGGTTCACCTGATGTCATGTGACTGTGGCCTCACTACTGTACAGGAGCCAATGAGAAGTACTCATCCACTCTGGCCTTGGCAATGTCCCTGAATGGCAGACAGGAAATGTGGTCACCCTAAGAGCTGCACTCACCACAGCATAAAGGGGAGGACCTAAGGGGCAGCAAAATTAGGTTTTGTCTAGGGTGGCAAAAATCCTTGCACTAGCCCTGCCCTTTGTTGGCCTTTCCTGTCAACATGCAGTCTTTGGCGACATGATTGTTGTGGACTGGATGTGATGACTGTTGGTTATTCTCAATACACTGGAGACATTTGTGTATGACCACCTGAGCAGAGTGGGCATGTCTTGTGATACTTGCACTGGTGCAGATTATTGTAACACACTTAAGATGCAATTCTGCACAACATGGGACAAATAAGTATTCTCAGAATTCCCTTTTAAAAAATGGGTTTTTAACCATTATTGACAGGGCTACAACTCACTCATGGCTTCATAATGCATTTTACCTCATGATGCGGTTAGTGTTTTCCAGAATTGTGCATCTTTTGTATTGCACCTTTAGTCACATGGGTGTCCGTGTTCCCTCTTTTCTCACTGAAATGCATGCATAAATGCACGTACACACACTATCCCTCTGTATCTGACCAACTTCCCTTTACTGCCTGCTACAGACATGTGAACCTGTCCCTGACTAAATGGTGGTTCGCTTTGCAGCAGCTGGTAGGATACTATCATGTATATGAATGGGGTTTTAAATGCAGGGGATGGGAGTATAATTGTAACTTTTTATAAATCCATGTTAGCCTTCACCTACAATATGAAGTACAATTTGGACATCAATTCTTAAGAGACATGGGGAAAGTACAGAGGAGTACAACAAAAACATAAAGGGATTGTTTATATTAGAGAATGGGCAATATAAAAAGTATTTGCAGATATATTAACGACTAAAAGACTACACTCTGGAGAACTCTTAAAGAGCTGAAGAAAAAAAATAAGGGTCACCCAATAAGTATAAAGGAAAGGGTCTTTTGACTACAGGGGCAGTAAAGGTTGTTGAATTCCTTTCCTGAGGAGGCTGTTTTCGGGCACTAGTTTTCTTGGATACCTTACTAGCTCAGAACAATATTAAAAATAAGTTGATGACAAGACAGTGGTTCTCAGCTGGGGTGCTGTATTACTTTGGTGTGTACCATAGGCACCAACTTAGGTACCCCCTTCCCCCCCCCCCCCCCAATGAAGACTGACAAAACGTGTGAGTTTTGAGTTTTAAGTGTGTGTGTGTGTGTGTGTGTGTATATATATATATATATATATATATATATATATATATATATATATATATATATATATAATAACTGTTATGCACAATATACTTGTTTTCTGATTGTGAAACCGAAGCATAAATGTTTATGTATTTGCACCCTTAACTAAATGCTTGACAAATGCTAATGTATTCAATTTACATTATATATGTAAGTGTATGTATATTGTTATCTTGGTGTCTGTCTCAAGGTCAAACCTCATAACAAACAAGTCTTCAATTAACCTCATTAATTTGCTAGTCTTTATCAGATTGTAAAACTGAACACTTGGCAGTGGATTACAAGAGTTCAAATGCAGATGAAATGTTTAGATATAACTCACTGCTGTATGAAGGACATGTACCTAGGTAACTCGTGTTAAACGAATTGACAGTTGTTTAATGTTGGGGAATAGTTGCTCTTTAATGTTTAATCTAAATATGATTTTTTTATATGTAAATGTAAGGGGATTATTTTAAATGATTTGTTTATATACCCGGGTCACCCTCCTTCAAACATTTTTCATCTAAATGGTGACAAAAGCAGTGTTGAGATAGAAACTATTAATCTTTACATGTTTATAACTGTTTAAGCCATGTGAGCGTGATTACTATTTTACACCACTTAATAAATTGTTGTAATATTTCATGATCCGTGACAAAATGGATTAAAGCTATCCTGAGAATGTGCTACTTTTCTCTGTTTAATAGGAGCTTAGAGAAGTACTTCAAGAGCATGACTGGTCCTTTCATGAGGCACTTGAGGCACTAAAACTGTTTGCAGAAGACGAACAAGGTAATGAAACAGTCTCACTAATAAATGTTGGAAAACAAAGCATGTACCCCCCCCGGGGGTGTGTGTGTGTGTGTGTGTAATAATCCCTTGGTTGCTAGTCATCTTAAACGCATTTAATTGACTGTTATCAGTGGTTATACACCAGGCAGACTTGCATGGGTGCCATCTGATTTAAAGGAACAATAGCACCTACAATTTAAATTGTTTGATATAATGTTACATATACTGTATTTCCTGTATTGAGATTAATACCAACTATGTTGCATTCAGAAATGCTGTTATCTCAGAACAGTTACAGACGATAAAATTATCAGATTTGATAGTGAAATACCAAGTTTAGTTGATGGAATTCTACAAAATGCATGTGTTGAGAGTACATACAACTAGATTATTATTCTACAGCCTTGTACAACAGGAAACAGATCAGACATTGGTTTTAACAATCAAGAAAATGAACAGCGAAACAAAGAAAGGTAACCCTGCTCATAAGATCTTAGTCTAAAGCAGTCTATTAGCTGCTTGGAGTTGATGGGAGTTGGAGGCTCCAACACCTGGAGAGCCAGCAATTGAATACCCCTGGTCTAGAGGAAGTAGAGAAATGCTGTATAGGCAAGCCTTCTGACTGAGCAAATAGAAAAGGAACAGATCAAACGCCACCCTCTAAGCATAGTAGTTAATGATACTGTATGAATACCCTCTTCCCCTCCTTGTATTCGCTCATATTTGGTTGAGGCTTCTCATGCCTCACATTGTATTCTCTTGCACTGGATTTTTTCGTCACTCCAGGCTTGTGACACCACAACGTATGTCTTCACACCCTATAAGAGTGTTGATGTAGTTCCTATATTCCAGGCCACATATATGAAGTAAATATGTAGACTACCTCCTGACTGGCCTATCAGAACTCTGTAGTGAGCTGTAAAGTGCTAGGGAAAAATGTTTCAGGAGTTGTGGAAGGTAGTGGAAAGGCATACTGGAGCTATTCTAGGGTAGGCCAGCAGCACTGTAGGGTCAAATAGACATTCCCATAGACTTATTTAAATTGGGCTTTTAACCTTTTGAATGCTAGAGATTTCCGTTGCATTGCACTGATGACCTCTAGCGTTCAAGCTGATAACCCTTTGAGTGCAAAGCAATGCGTTGCATACCCTCTGGCACTCAAAGGGTTAAATATCAGTGGACATTTTAGAAATTATTATTCTTTCTCTACAATTCAGTGGATATGTCCCAGAACTATTCAAACTGACCTTTCTACATAAAGCCATTGTGCCCATACTTGTTATGTTGGCGTCTTGTGTGTCTGGTATGTGCCACGAGGAAAGGATGACTGGGAGAAGGGTGTTTTTTTAGTGTAGTGTGGATATTTGATAAGTCTCCTTTTAAGAGTTGTCTTCAGAGACCAGGGGTAGTCAGTTGTTGGACTTTCAGCTGTTAGGAGTGAAAACTCCCATTATTTCCAACGTGTCAGCCGCTGAGAACGATGGGAGCTGCAGTCCATGTTAGTTGAAAGTCCAATAATAATTGACTACCCCTGGTTTTGTGACTAGGGGAGAGTCTTATATGGGTCTTGGGGGATTGGGCATTATGTATAAAGGTACAGTTCACCAATTCTGGGGCAAATCTCTTGCATGATGAGGGACATATCACTTTCCATTTATTTTTAAAGGGATTTGCCGAGCAATGTGTTCGAAGGCTGTCTAGCATTGAAAGGGGTTAAAAAGATCCATTTTGGGGAATTGTGTATTTGTTCTCTGTTGTGCCATTTTGCTTTTCCAGTGTGTTGTGTACCCCTCTCGCACTCAAAGGGTTAAAACTGGTCCCGTTTGCTTTTATACATAAGGGCAACATTTTTTTATACACACTACCATTAAATAATGGGTATTTTACGTGACTACACTCTTCATTTTTTGGGTGATAGAATTCAAAGGGTAATGGAAAACGAACACTTAATGAACTGGGAGTGCATACCCTGATTTAAATTGCAGAGGTTAAGGCAGGGTAAAACTTGGGCATACTGTTTGTACTCTAAAACTTGTTTCTGATTTATATTTGACTCCAATTTGCTAGGATAGCTTAACCACATGCGTTTCTAGATGTATCACAGTTGTCAGGTTGTATCTGGTAGAGATTATTTTGTAATTCAGTTCCCTCTGGCACTCAAAGGGTTAATACATATACAATTCTGGTGGCTACTGTTAGGGCTTCTATAGTTAAGTCTGAACGAAGGTTCTATGTCTGAATTTTTTAGTTTGGAAGTAACTTTTGATTGCAGTAGTGAAATTGGCTGAAATATTGTATTCTGTTTCTGATTGACAGTCTTTTAAAACACTTATCCTTTCATAAACATTGGTTGTATCATTTTTAAGTTTGGTTTCTCACCTAAATGACAGAGAGGACCCTGTTGAGTGCTGAATGGTTTCCCCCTCACCTAGCAAACTGGGTTAGTAGAACCAGAGATTTTTTTTTTTTTTTTTTTTTTTTACACGTAGGTTTGGTTACAATAAGTTAGACTCTCCCTCTGACACCTCTTGCATTCGGTAGGTTAAAAGTGCCATTTGAATCTATTCCTGTGGTGCAGCTTGCTTGCTCCACAGTTACAATTCTTAAGCAAACAAACTACACCAAATTGAACGTTTTGGAAAAAAATATGGAAATTCAATGGAAAAAACTTTTGTTTTGGCAGAAGCGACATTCTCACTCAAATGCGCAAAACACATCTTTACTCCGTGCCCCCCGTGGGCTTTGCTGATGTGTCAGACATGGCATCACAAATTACATAATTTATTGCATCACTGCTGATATCACAATGATATTTACACCCAGTGACCTATAAGTATTTCAAAGCTGTAGTGCCCAATCTGTGTGATGTTGTACATGGCCCTTAGTAAGTTAGTATTTGTTTACATTGTTATTTCAGTGTTATGCTGTTGGGTGATGAGCTGCAATGTTACTAGATGAGCATTTTGTTTAAGTATGTCCTTGGTAGTGTGAGTGTTAAGTTTCGCCTCCATTTTAGTGTCTTTTTGTATTTTTTTAGTACTTAGTAAAGAGGTGTTATAGTATTGCTGTAGTTATCTGGTAAAAAGGGAGCCTTTAGTACTGCTCTATTATGCAATTTGAAATGGAGGTTAGTGTGGCAAGAGTGTTTTCCAGTTCTTCTCTGCCTACAGAAAATATCTAAAGATGAAAGTGGTTGCAGGGGCCGTCAGACAGCATATGGGGGGATCTGTGACTACCTGTGGGCAATGGATCCAGATTGGAGGACATAGGGGTGGTTGGGGGCAGACACTGTGTTGAAATCTGCCTAGAAGTGGATAGTGAAACCAGGCTAATGGCATAGGGGAGTGGGGGGTGTCAGACAGTGTGTGTGATGATCTATGTTACCAGTGAACAGTGGTACCAGCATTGGGGGGGGGGGGGGCGTTGAACAGTTTGTGGTGATTTGTGACTACCAGTGGACAGCAGAACTAGGCTTGTGGGGTCAGACATTGTACATAAGGATCTGTGACTACCAGGTAACATTGAAATAATGCTTGGGAGGGTCTAACTATGTATGTAGGATCTATAACTATCATGAGAGTGGAACTAAGCTTGGGGGTAGGGGGACAGACAGTGGATGTTGGGATCTGTGACTACCAGTGGAACAAGGCTGATGGGTCAGACAGTGTATGTGTGATAATGTGAACAACCATGAGGCAGGATTGTTAGACATCCTATGTGTTGCACTGTGATTACCATTGGCCAGTGGAGCAAGGTTGGGGGAATATGTGTGGTTTTATTGCTTTCAGAGGATACTGGAAGTTTGTTGTGGTATCATTGTATGTTTGGTGAGACAGTGTCATTCTGTAACTACAAACGGGCCCTTTGAGTCCAAGTGCAGCACTGATTCAGCAGAGTTGGAGGCTCCCTCAACAGAGTTTGCAGGAGAGCCCAGCATTTTTTTCTTTTTTCTTTTTTTTTTTTTTTTTTTTTTTTTGAGCCACTGTTGTCAGTCTATCATAAGCAAAGCATTTGGGGAGCACCTAAAAATGATTATGCAGTAATTTGTTTAAAGTGGAACTGCCACCAAATACAACCAATGCCCCCCCCCCACCAATCAATTCTATATTATTCTAAAGAGGCCAGTTTCACCTACTATGGTATTTCACTGTACGTGAAACTATAAGCCAGATGTTGAGCAGAGACCATTTAAGATGGCAGCTCTCTCCCCATCATTTGCCTTCCTGTTCTCCTCCAGTAGTGTCTCTAAACAGTTTCCTGCAGGCAGCATCAACATGAAGGAGCAAGCTGGGCAATGAATACAGAGTAAAAAAGCAACATCCTCTGCTTATCAGTGCAGGACATTGCTGTTTACTGTGTATTCGTTGCCCTGCTTGCTCCTTAATGTCAATGCAGGCTGCTGTTTAGACACTAAAGGAAAGGTGTGTGAGGGGGCATATAATACCACAAGTGATGCCGCAGGCAAGCTGTACACTGGATTTAGTAAGTCTCACTTTGGAGAGAAAATTAAAAAAAAAAAAAAAAAAAAAAAAAAAAAAAAAGACATGACTTTTTATTAGTTTCTTTGCTTCCATTATCATATGGGAGACGTATATGTGTTCCCCTTTTAACATTCTCGTGTCAGAAGGTACAAAATAAATTATATTGTAGATCTGTTCTCTATTAATAAACATGCTTTATTAATACATGTATTGGAGGGTGTGCTTTTGTCCATACATCTGTTGATTATTTATTTGGTTGTGCAGCTTATGAGTGACTAAATTGTAAATAGTTAACTGATATGTCCTGTATCTATTCAGCAAGTCTGACCATTTACAGGCAAAATTGGTGCCCATACCTGGGAACTTCCAATTGAGGTCTACCCGGAGGGGAGTCCTCTGGTGCAGCAGAGGATGACCGTAATGACACGAATCGCGTCAAAGTGGCAGGGCTTAAAAGGTGTCACACAGAAGGCTGTGGATGGAGGAACACCGGGAGAAACAGCAGATGTGGGAAGAGTTTAAATACAAACTCCCCACATCTGGAGGAATCAGCCTCTCCCCCGGAGACCCGGTAAAGCTGTGTCAAAACCAGAGTCTCCGGGACACATTTGGAAAGTTCCCAGGTATTTTGATGCCTGTCAAGTTTACTCTTACTTAAAGGACCAATAGTACCTCCTAATAACCCCTCCATTTATCATAATCTGGGCAGAAAATCCTAATAGCCATTATGAACCAATTCTGGGTGGATTGATTCTCTAAATTGTATTCTTACTATATATCCTATCTGTGGCGCCAGTCTTTAACTAGTTTTTTTTTTTTCAGGTGCCCCAAACACCTCCCACTGAAGTCTTCTCTACTTGTTCTTAGCCCTTTGAGTGCCAGAGGGGCATGCAATGCTCTGCAATGCAGTTGTTTAGGATTTTTTGCCCAGATTAAAATAAGTATGTCTGTGTGTCTGTGGTTTAATTTAATTTCATTTTAGTCAATGAAAACAATAAAAAGGTGTGTGTGTGTATATATATATATATATATATATATATATATATATATATATATATATATATATATATAATATTTTTTTTTTTTTTTTTTTTTTTTTTTTTTTTTTTTTTTTGCAGAACTTTCACCTCTAATACACTCTCGTATGAGTAAGCTAGTAAAATGGTATGTGGGTTGGCTTTTTTTTTTTTTTTCTCCCTTCTACGTCTATACTTTAGTAGATATTCACACTAAAATATAGACTTAATGTGTCACTTCTGCATTCTGCGGCACAGAGTAACGTCGGCACATCGGTGCAGGACTTCGAGTCCTCAAATTCTCTTCCCAGCTTTCATGCTTCCCTTCGTATTGATGTGCATCAAGTATATTGTAACAGCAAGCTCAGTTTGCCATTATAGTGAGCTTGCAAGCTCAGTATATTGACAAACGGAGCTTGCTGTTACAATAGATGCGATTCACATCCGTACGAAAGAAAGTGTGAATGTGCTCCAAGGGAGAGGTGGGAGGAGAATTTGAGGCCTGGGAAGTCCTGCACCACTGTGCCAACATTACCCTCTGCCGCAGAATGTGGAAGTGACCACATTGTGTTCATTTTAGAGCCAATATCTACTAATGTATGGACGTAGAAAAAAGGCAATCTACATACCATTTTACTAGCTTAATTAATCACATGAGACCATGTATTAGAGGTGAAAGTTCCCCTTTAATCAGACAGTGTCCCGATTCCATAGAGGAGAGTTGAGCAATTCTGGGCAAACAAACTGCCCCACAGGTGACAAAATGTCTCCTAATTCCCACTGATTTAAAGGAATTTTGTTAATCTGTTGAATACTATGGATGTGTCCAACTCATTGCATTTAAATCAATGGGTGTTGTAATGTGTCCCCTGTGGGCCAGTTGGTTTGTCCCAGAATTTGTGCAAATTTGTATTTTATTGGGCACATGATGCATACATATGTAATCATTTTCACGAGATTGTACAGTGGATGGTGTGTATGAAGAAATACCTCTTACACTGGAGAGGATGAGACTGTGTTCTCCCTCTTTTACTCTATTGTGGTATTTACATCTCCCTCATTTACACTCTTGTGGTATTTACAATCAGGATTACATATAAAGCTTGAGAGTCTTGCTTATTTTTTTCTCACATCTTTGTAATCCCTTTTCAGCAAGTTGTAGCAGAACTTCCACTTACCTTGCTTGTGTGCGAGCAGTATGCTCAAAAAGCTCTTATTAGCCTGTATTGGCCTATTGAACATGGCTTCCCGATTCATTTTTATATGTGCAGAAATTCTAATTCACTTGTTACTCAATATGTTTAGTCTAGCCACAGATCTAGCTTCACATCAAATTTTGTGACTTAGGTCCATATTCACTAAGCTAAAAAGGAACAATCCTAGAGTACACCACCAGTAATTAAGGGTTAAATACCTCCAAGTCTAATTTTCATTTCTCCCCTAGGGTGCAGGTGACATATCCACTGCATTGCTATGCAATGTATTTGAGACCTCTCTAGTATTCAAGGAGTTAAAATATCCATTTAAATCCATTTGCTCCATAAATGCCCCTGTTAAACTTATTGAATACTGTCCTTAGGAAATATCTTTTTATTGTGGCACTCTCATCTAAAAATAACTGGTGTTATACTGTTAAATACCCTGTTCTAAAAAAAAATCTCAAATTTGATTTCAGAGACCTAAATTCTTGCATTTTCCATGGCTCCCAATGATTATCCAGGCTTCTCTCTCACTCTGCTGAGCTACTGGGATACAAGAGCAGTGGCCACAATAATTTAACTGAGTTTTTTTTTTATTTACGCTAAATAAATGCACCAAAAACAATATTAAATACTCTAAAAACAGGGCAATTTACACAGTGTAAAATTATATTTTCAAGTACAACATGAATAGTAAATTTTTAGTTACTAGCTGTGAGTAAATTATATTTAAAGTTATATAGACTGTTTTTGTACTTGCCTTTCATTGTGGGATCAACCAAATCAACCAAATATCACATAATTAACAAAGTTGCCATGGGTAGCTCCTCTAGGCTCTTAAGTAATTGTATGCTGTGGGGAAAAATGCAGCTTTAAACAAACAAGAGCATATGTATAAAGAAAACTAGAGTAAAGTAACTGCACAATATATATCAAATTACCCATTTGTGTTGGATATTTTGCTAACATCCAAGGGGTTAAAAGCAAATAACTTAATGGATTCCTGTCAATAAAAGAAATTTACTTGCAGTTTCCAGAAGCTACCACGGACAAGAAGGGTGAAGCATTAAGGTGAAAGAAACTCTCCAGAGATATAACTTCTCCAATCAGTTATTCTATGGAGTCTATGCACTAAGGCAGGGGTGAGCAACCTGAGGCCCTCAAGCTGTTTAGTTCTTCAAATATAGTCAGTCAGCAATGGTGGAATTTGTAACCCTTAACAGTTGGGGGGGGGGGGGGTTTGGTCTCATGTTGCCCAGTACTGTATTATGGTTTCATAAGCCTGGGGTAGACCTTAGTGCATTTGTCTCAGGATTTCTAATTTTAACTACAGTGCAGACTTTCGGGTACATATTCCATTTTATTTGCTGCCACCTTCTAGACGGGAAGTAGGAAACCCTTGGCTTTTTAGCTGTTGGCTAGATAGAGATGATGGAAATTGTAGACTCCCAACCGCTTGAGAGCTAACAGTTGCCTACCCCTGTTCTAACAGCCACAGTAGAGCAGCAATCTATTTACATTTCATTACTCCCTCCAAACTCCAGCGTCAAAATAACAGTTCAGACACTGGCAGCCATTAGTTCTGCCCTCCTTGGAGGGAGTTTTTGAGTATGCAGCCCTCAGCTATATTTGAGTTTGACATACCTGCCTTAGTGCATCTCTGCCTTGTTTATATATGAACACTGGATCAGGGGCAGTCAATTGATGCTCTCCAGCTCTCTCTGGACTATAACTCGTCATCCTTTAGCAGCTGAGGGTAATTGGGAATTGCAGTCTAGCAACAGCTGCACTGCAGATAAAGGTGTTGTACACCACAACCCTTTGTCCTTAAAGTGTTAGTAATACTTAAAATTTTATTTTATATTGTAAACATGAAAAAAAACATTAAAAACGATATGTCTGATCTCTCAAAACCTGTCTGATCACTCACTCTGAGTGCCATAGCAGGGATGCTCAAACCTGTCCTCAGTCTGTTTTCTGGGTCTCACATGAACAGAGGACAATGTCAGTGGCTCATTTAATACTTTAAAGTGATAGTAATACTTAACCCTTTGAGTGCCAGAGTGGTACGGACTGCATTCCGTACCACTCTGGCACTCAAAGGGTTAACATTAATTTTATTCTATATTGTAGCCATGAAAAAAAAATACAAACAAAATAAGTCTCATCTCCCAGACCTTTATGGTTTGAGAGATATTGGCTAGTAAAGTTTCCCCCCTCACTATCTAACAGACTTGGAATCTGGTCCACAGATCAGCCGGCGGCTTTTCAGCAGAGCTGAGATCACAAGATATAAAAATAACCAGGCACACTTTTTAGACTATTCCAATTAAGTAGTTATTTTTTATATATTGCAATTTCTGCTCTGCTGAAGAGCTGCCGGCTGATCTGTGGACCAGATTCCAAGTCTGTCAGCTAGATGGCAGACTTGGCTGAAACAGCCAGTGAGGGGAAACGTTACTTGCCAATATCTCTCAAACCATAAAGGTTTGGGAGATAAGACTTATATTGTTCATGTTTTTTTTCATGGCTGCTATATAGAGTAAAATTAATTTTAAGTATTACTATCACTTTAAAGTGTTAAATGAGCCACTGGCTGATTGTCCTCTGTTCATGTGAGGAGACCCAGAAAACAGACTGAGGACAGGTTTGAGCATCTCCGCTATTGCACTCAGAGACTGATTTAAAGGGGTAATATTCCCTAGGGAGAAATGGATCTTAAATTGTATGGCACATTGACTTGGGTACCCTTCACACAGCAGTCAGGTGTATCTGTCTATTTTTGTGTTATATTTGTATTTTCCTCTATATAATGATCGCTATTTAAGTCTGTCTCCAGATCAGGGGCACTGAAACATGTCCTTATGCCCTCCCAACGGAGCACATTTTCAGTCCCCTCACATGAGAACAGGGAAGTTAATTGTCGGCTCTGACGGATCTGTCCAAATTGATATTCACTTGTGTTCAACAGACGATATTTTAAAAACGTGCTGTTAGAAGAGCTGGACTATGGGTTTGACCGCCTCTGCACTAGTTTACACCTCCCCCAGCAAACATGAGGCAAAATGACTTATTAGGGATTCCAGTCTCTTTTAAATTGTATTAAGAAAAATGTAGCAGTAGATTAAACAAAATATTTGACCATTTGAGTACTCCTCTGTCATTCAAAGGGTTAAAATACTAAGTCATATTAAGATCAGTTTACTTCATTTGGGCTATAGTAAAAATTCCCATTGAATTACCGTAAATAGGTCTCTTAAGACCTTGTACTCTAGAGAGGTCTCCAGTGCATTACTTCACAATATGTCTGAGTCCTCTCTAGCATTCCAAAATCAAAAGGAATTTAGAAAATGTTTAGCTCTTCCCTATGGTGCAGTTGGTTTGTTCCAGAATTGCTCCACATTTTATTAGATTGGGGATTTACAGGCACATAACAATGCAGTGCTGCTTTATCCACTTGATATTTATTTGCTTTTCATTCCTGTAACCCTTTGAGTGACAGGGAGGTATTAAAACACATTGCGAATGGCACTGTTAGAAGTGCACTACCACTAAAAACAAAGAAACCCATAGCTGTTTTCCAGATCATTACATTGTTAGATGGCTGGTAGCTTTAAACTTTCCTGAAGAATTTCATAATGTTTAACCTTTAAAGGGTTAGTTTTGTCTTAAATAAAAAAGTAATATTGTAGATAATAAAAACAAATCCATCGATGCCAGACTGATCTCTCAAACCTTTTTGAGAGAGAGATAACTTTTTAAAGTTCCCCCCTCACTGATGTCAGCTGTAAAGCTGACAGCAGGAGATTTGTGTTGGCCGACTCAAGGTGACTCTTAAGCAGAGCCGAAGTAGCGCAATGTGAAAAGAAATACTTCATTGGAACAGTCTACAAAGTGTGCCTGGTTTGCAAGCACAATTTGTAGACCGTTCCAATTAAGTATTTCTTTTTAGATTGTGGTATATCGACTCTACTGAAGAGCCGCCTGCTGGTCCCGGGACCAGGATCATCTTCTGTCAGCTAGAGGCTGATGTCAGGGAAAGGGGAGGGAGGGGGGAACTTTAAAAAGTTATCTCTCAAACCATAAAGGCTTGAGAGATCAGTCTGGATTTTTTTTGATTATCTACAGTATTACTTTTTATTTAAATAAGACATTACTAACCCTTTAAAGGTTAATTAGACCTAGGAATAAGTAATTCTTTTAACGCATTGTGTTTTATAGGTAGGTGTCCTTCGTACAGCAGTCAGTTGTATGTCTATTTTGCTTTATACTTGCAGTTTTCTGTATATAGTGATCTCTGTTTAGGTCTTCCTCTTGGTCACAACAACTCTCATAATATGGTCTGCAATAGATCTAAATGAGATCATAAGGGACTCAAGTTGTTACCAACAACTGGCAGGAGAATAAAACAGACCAAATGTAAACAAATAGTAAATAGAAATAAATGCTGTTTGTAGGACAGCCTATCTAGGTAAGTCCTGGCGAATCAAGTTTCCTCTTTAGGGACCAGATGGTTACTCAACTCGTTGAAATGAAATGTGTTTCACTCTGGTCCTTAAAAGATTAGGGCTTAAAAAAATAAATAAATAAATACAAAAATAAAAGGTATGTAAGGACACTGCAAAAAAAATATCTCAATTTCTTGCTCTATAAACTGCAGAATGCTGACCACCTGTGATGGCATTGTTACTTCTGAAAGCTATGAAGCGTTTTTTGGGACTTAGCCATCTAAAATATAGGGCTTTAAAAAGTCTCCATCTTTCTCCCAGTAATAAATCTCAGAAATGTTATTTTGTTGTGTTATAATATTGTTAGTTTGATTCCCTGACATCTGTGTCCACAGGCTCCAGCTTGCTGAAAACACAATTCAACATAATACAGTATTCTTTGCCTTTCTTTAGAAATGTGTGAACACCTTGTTCATATTGGCTGCAGTCTGAGCAGTGCAACCACTCCCCCCCCCCCCACACACACACACACACACACCCCAGTTCTTTCTCTCCTGCTTTTATCATGAAGTTTCTAGAACACCCAAGAAACTTGTGGTGTTTTTATTTTATGTTTTGCCAAGACCAGTCCCAGGGCAAACTAACTGCACCACAGGGGACAATACAAATTCCCTGGAATATAAATGGAGCATTGCACAGCAATAATCCTTGGAGTGCCAGAGTAGTACACAACGCATTGCAAAAGCAATGTTTTGCGTACCCCACTGGCACTCAGAAGGTTAAAGAGATTAAAAGCACAATTTTCCCCTACAGTGCAGTTAGATTTCCCAGAATTGCACCCCTTTACCTCACTGAATATTGCCGTTCAGACCCAATTAACACGGGAACAGGTTGCCTTTGGTAATTGTAGTCCAATGAAATCTGGACAGCTGAATTGCAAGTGTTTAACCCATTGAGTGTCAGAGAAGTATGTGTTGTAAACATCCATGACACTCAAAGGGGTTAAGTGACAAGTATCAAACACTCAAGCGCTTTTGGGAATGTTTTGTCCTGTCTGGTGGTTTGTTTGCTCTAGTTCTTCTTAGTACATCAGCTTCAGTATTTAAATGTAGTGATGCCATATTTCAGAGTAAATATGAGACGACTTTTACAGCTGTTATAGCTCCAAAGCCCCTTATTCTAAGTCTTTAACACTGGATGAAGAAATATGTGCTTTTGAAAGAGTTATACTTTAAACTGTTAAGTTGATCCATAAAAAAGGCATCACCAGATACAACAAACTTGTTTTATCCAGGACCAATTTTGTCGCCAATATGACTTTCATTGATTACATGACATATATTATTTGTTCAGGGATATTATAGGGACTCACCCATTTTCCTTTGCTTTTCAGTCCCCTCCTAAATAATATAAATTTTTCTTATGGGCTCATGTTTTTGTGGCCTTTTCAGCAGATCACAATATGGTGAGCATCACCCAATTTAAAGCTATGTTCTAAACCAATCATTTTTACATTTGGTGATCCACGCACACACAATCGCACCTCTTATGTGGATGTTTGCTGAGGTGCTGTAAAATAGCCTCTGACCATGTGTGTTTGCAGTTTAGGACATACTGACCATTGTCAGGGAACATATAAGTGCTTATTATTCCTGTGGAGTTGACAAATATGACTTTACCTGTCTATATCCAGGGCACAGATGGGGTGACACACTGGCTTTGAGCTATAACTGGACCAAGAACTCATGATCACACAAAAAAGGGGATAAAAGCTTGACATTGGGTTTTGTCATACAAACTATTATTGATCTGTCCATTTAATCTACAGCAGTCCTTCCAAACAGTCATATAGTGCCAGCTGTATTGCATTTTGGATGCTAAAGATCAGCCTTGATCATCTTTGAATATATCCCCTTCTAATGTTACCTAGATCATACAGAAAAATTACAAACACGAGGCTGACTTAATGAGACTTACCAGAGCAAACCAAATTTTAGAGGTATTTACATGTATTCATAGCAGTGGTGCCAATAGTTATCTGAAATAGGAAGGCAAATCGAGTCACTTCTAGCTGCTTCCAGACTACAAATTCCGTTATCTTATGCCAGCCATCAAAGGTTGTGTATCCCTGGATTAACAGGTTGAGACTCTTGTAGTAAGAAACAACTGGTACTGTTTTCAGTCCAGCTAACTGCATCATATGGAGCAAATGACAGTTCCCAAAATGTCACTTTGATTAAAATCAAACTTTTAACCCCATGGCTCCCAACAGGCATGTGACAGCACATATGTCTTATCAAAGTTTTGAGGGCTTTGGTTCTTCAATTCTTGGGAATCCCTGATAACACACACACACACACAAACATACACATGCATGCAAATACACACACGCACCTATGCCCATACACATGCTCGCCTACGCCAATACACACCCACGCCCATACACCCAGCCATGCGTGTGCGTGTACACGTACACATACGTACGCATACGTACATGTACACACACACCCATGCATAGACACGAGCGCATACACACACTCACACATGCTTGCACACACGCACATATATATATTTACCTACATACTAGCAGGTGTGGTGAACTTTTTTAAATGTACTAAAAGTTCAGACTTTGTGGTGGAGCATCAGGACCCCCCCCCCCCCCTTGATGCCCACCAGCTACTGGTCTCCCAGGTGATTTGGATGTGAGATCAATAGAGGCAGTGCAAGGGAACTCCCCTGCTTCCATTCTACCTGGTGCCGGGTAGTAGTGGGTAGGTTTGGGAGCCCCTTGCATGTCAATGAGGGACGCTTTGCCGATCCTGCCCAGTCCTACCTGGAGTCTCCGAGTACTATGGAAGCAGGGGAGCTTTTGCTCCTCTGTGTTGCTATTGATCTCTACCGAACTGGCTGTGAGATCAGTAGCTTGGGGGGCATCAGGAGGGGTCCTGATGCCCTACCACATGTTCTGACATTTTGTTTTATCTGTTGGTTGAAAATACAGGGCTTCTCCTAAGCCAGTGTTTGCTGGTTGAAGAGACAGGGGTATGCCCCATGCCACCTCCTCAACCAAGCACTTTTTCAGCCATGCCCCCTGACAGCAAGATTTTATATATCTATATATAAAAATATAAAATCTTGATTTCCACACTTGTCACAGAAATGTAGGATTTCAACTGTCACAACTTGGAAACTCTTGTAACCCAGTGCATTGTAGATCTTTTTAGTATTCAAGTATTTAACCCTTTGAGTGTCATTTATTTATTCATTGCACTGCATGCTGGTCTTGCTCTCAAAGGGTAAAACATCCAGCTTAAGTCAGTGACATTTTGTTTCCTGTGGTGCAGTGGTTTGCTCCAGAATGTCTCCTTTTCTTTCTGTAGATGGTCCTTTTTGTAGTTCCTCCCATGGAAATGACTTAAGAGAGGGAATAACAGTTCACCAAGCTTGTGTTTTCAGGGACTGTAGCATGTGCTTCAGTATGTAATTTTCTATTTGTCATGCATTATCTGAGTAATTTAAAATTGTATCAACTTAATCGCTACACATTAGCATGTGTGAATATTTCCCTTTGAGAACACACCAATAATTTTGTGAGATTTATTGTATATAATAAGAAATAATTGATACTACAAATCTTACAATGACCTCGTGAGTAACCTTTAGGGCCATATGCAGAAAGCTGGAGTAGCAGGTTTGGGACCCATGAATTCCACTATTGGGGGCAAATTAAAATCCCCCATAATCCCATTGCTTTAAATGAGGCTTTTAACCCTTGGAATTTTAGAGCAATCTAATTCCTTGTCTTGCAGAAAAGCAAAATGGAGTCATTCTAGTCCAAACTAGATTTGACATAGGAGACATTCACAAAGCTCTACTTTGTATATGGTGCTTTGCAATGCATTGGAGACCCTTCTAGTAGCCATGTTTTAAAAATCCTGTTTAATTTAATGACAATTGATTGTGCTTGGATTTGGTTTACTCCGGGGTTGCTACTCTCTACATACGGCCCTCTGTCATCTACTACTTATAATTTGCAGAAACAGATTAGAACTTTTAAGTAGCTGGAATTTGTAAACTACATTTTCAGGTGTTTTTTTATTCATTTCTATTCATTTTTAATGGTAATAGTATTTTATAGTTTACAAAGTAAAACAAAATGTATTTCCTTTCCTTATGCACCATTTCCATCTGAATACGTTTGTTATATACACAGATGATTCGCAAAACGCCTCCAAAAATGTGGTTGCAAATGGGAAAGAAGTATCCAGAAACAAAAATACCCATAAAAACAGCACCAAAGTGAAACCAAACCACAAGTCTTCTGCAATGGCACAAAATGGTGTAAAGAAAAAAACTAAAAGCAAAAAAAGTGCTGTCACCTTTCGAAGGGACACAAGGGACCTAGAAAGCGAGGAGTCTGCTTCAGATGCAGGCAGTTGCCTGGATGAAGACTACAGCAGTGGTGAAGAGAAAATGGAGGATGAATACAAAAGTAAAATTCTTAACTTCCTGCAAGATGCTTCTCTAGATGAGCTGTATTTGATACCTCATTGCTCTCTTAAGAAAGCTCAGAAGATCACTGAGCTCCGGCCATTCAGCTCTTGGGAATCTCTGGTAAGTACAGATTTTCAGAACATTTTCTTTAATACTCCTTTAATGCTTATAGGCAGAAAGTGTTTATAATCTTAAATGGGTGTCCTTATCCTGAAAATGCTAACACTACATTCATTTTAAGCCAATAGCTTTGGAATAGTGTCATATGACCTATCTTTGAATAAATTAAGGGGTGATTTTCCTGAAAAACCTATGCTGATTGGCTGGCAATACTGTCACTCATTCTGCTGCATAGGAACTTGGTTCATTTCACTGCTGAGCAGACATTAGAGCTTTCATTTGGGAAGGAGAAGTTTGCCAGGCTATTCTGAAGTATTTTAGCTGAAAATATCATACAGAAAGCAAGAATGTGGCAGTTTTTTTACTTTTTCTGTAACTACATGAAGAAGCAACTGCATGGAAATCCTTATAGTACCAGATGCCTGCATGAATTTTGGAAGATTCAGCCTAGAAAATCACTTTTCCCCCCACTTTTTTGCTTGCTTGTCATTTGCTTAAAGGAGTTTCACGTATTTCTTCTGGCTAAACAATGCTGCCATTTTATTAGAGGTTTCTGCCTGCCGTTTACTTAGCAAAGGGAGAAATATTTATATACTGAACTTTATAAAAGGGAGTTTTCATTGATCCTGGTAAGTAAATTCTCCGATAGAACTTTGTGCTCCTAAATGTATTTGTTCCATAATGGTACTGATATGCAGAGTGCAAGCCATTTGTTTTTTTGTTTTTTTTTGTTTGTTTGTTTTGTTTTTTGCCAGAATACGTTAAATTTCTCATTTGTGTGTGTGTGCAGAAATGCTACTCTTTTCTTTGCTTTTTCATGTTCACTGTTAGATTATATAATTACAGGCCATAGTGGGTATAATTTATTAGCAACTGTTTCAGTAATAAAAATACGCTGTTTAACAGTTTTTCTGAAAAGATAAAAAAAAATATCTTCTGTGAAACAGAAGATGTGGGCAACATTTATAAGTGTTATGGGTAATCTTTTCTATCCATGTGATTTCATCACTAACGTATGTGCTGTCAGAGTGTGTGTGTGTGTGTGTGTGTGTGTGTGTGTGTGTATATATATATGTATATATATTTTTACTTTTTCTTTAAATGTAGAACACAAAGTTACACTTTAAAAAGAGACGTAATAACTTAAAGGAGCAGTGCAGATTCATATGCCTTTCTTTACTCAGAATAAATTAGCCTGAAGCTATTGGCTGCTCTGACAACATCTGTCTAATAGGCAGCTCTCTACTGAACTTGTCGGGCTTCGCCCCAGCTATTTCTTTACAAAGCTATTTGCTATAGGGCTGTCTTTCCAACAAGTTTCTTTAAATTTTTTTTTTTCTTGCAATGAAATCTTAAATGTTGTGCTGACATGCATTGAAATAGTTTTATTTGATTAGGAATGCCAGTGTCCACACCCTTATGTTCATTTGGTTTCTGTAACTACATGCCCAGAAAGTTCAAACTAATGCATACACAATAATTATACATTCAGCAGATGTTAAATTGCTGAATCCTGTATAAGTTAAGTGGCGTGTGTATTTGTGTTTGAATTTATACTTATGTATCTTATGAAAATGCACACACTGCTAGAAAAATGAATACCTGAGGGCCTGAATGACTCTCGTGTTCACCAAATGGTCACACATTATGGTTAACCCTTTTAGTGCCAGAGGGTACGGAACGCATTGCTTTGCAATGCGTTCCGTACCCCTCTGGCACTCAAAGGGTTAAAAATTCTAAATAAGGTTTGAGGGGAAAAAAAAAAAATGTAGCTAAAACCCATGAATGCCAGTGAATCCTCCAGTACTTTGCTTCTCAATGGGTTGGGGACTTCCCTAGCATCCAAGGGGTTAACAATTTAAACAAAGCGTAGAGGTAGATATGCTTGGAGTCAAAAACAGAATATTCAGGTTCTTTTTGCAGTGAAAATAGGATGTGATGTCTTTTATAGAGAAGTCATTTCCTCTTCCCACTGTCCCAGAGAAAAACGTGGTGGGCTTCAGGGGAAGAAACTTCTGCATGTAGCTTTAACCTTTGTAGTGTCTATCCCGCTATCACCCTTTGTGTGTCACATGCATTAAAATTAATAGCAGAATTAAGTTGTGAGCAGCCCTTCCATAGACTTCCTATTGTTTGCAGCTCTGAAGTAAGTTAGTAAAGGGCTTTAAAAATGAGAATGGAAGAGATGTGTAATAAACAAGCAAGAAACATCAATTACAGTACAGCCATCAAAACAAACTGCACTGTTAGCTGTATTTAAAGGTAAAGAGGATTTTATGTATGCTGGTTCACATTGTAATCAATGTTTGTTCAAAGGGTTTTCAATCTTTGGACTTCCAGCTGTTGGAGGCTACAACTCCCATCATTACCAATCAGTTGTTTCCTGGTTGAGCATGATGGGAGTTGTAGTCTCCAACAGCTGGAAGTCCAAAGATTGAAAACCCTTGTTACAAAGGATGGAACAATGTGAACAAGCATACACAAAAAACCTTTTTACCATTAAAAGCGGCGAACAGTGCAATTTGTTTTGATGGCTGTACTGTAATTGATGTTTCTTGCTTGTTTATTACACATCACTTCCATTCTCATTTTTAAAGCCCTTTGCTAACTTACTTCAGAACTGCTAACAATAGGAAGTCTATGGAAGGGCTGCTCACAACTTTATTAAATTTAATGCATGTGACAGAAATAAAGGGTGAGAGGGGGATAAAAACTATAAAGTTTAAAGCTGCATGCAAAAGTCCAAAAACGATTTACAAATTATTCTAGTGCTGCTCCTCATGTTTACCATGCTACAAAACGTACATTCAGTTATTTCATAAGGTACTTATGCACGGAACCAAAATGGAGCAATTGTGGGGCAAACCAGCTGCACCACATGGAATAGATACGGATCCCATTGATTTATATAGAGCTTTTAATCTTTCTAGTATTCAGAAGGTTTTAACCATTTAAAGTACTGGAAATGTGGGTACTTTTTTCCTCCATGGTGCACTTTGTTTCCCCCAGAATTGGGCCACTATTTTGTGTGTGCATGTATTACTATATGACAAGAAATTGTGGTGTATATTACTTAACCAGTAGGTCCTGATTTTAAAGGGATAGTAATGTTTCAGAATAAAAGCAGCTCTAATTAATCATCATAGTATTTGGACTTTGGAGAGTGTTATTTCAATTCTGTCAGAGTTGTAGTTCAAGAGTAATTCAATGACACAGTATCCCCTCCTGCCCCTTTTACTGATGTAACACTGCTCAGCCAGATCAGAAGGGAGGTGACCAGGTAGACTGCAGAGAGGGACAATCTTCAATTAAGATAAGGGGAAAAACTTGTCAAGGGGGGCAGGGCTTTCATTGTTCTCATAGGAAGAAGATTGTCCCCTGCTGTTATCTGTCTGGTCTATGGACTGTATTCCACATCTGAGAAGAGATGGCTTACACTAGGTAAAAGGGGCGGGAGGGGAAACTTTGCTTGTGAATATCTCTCAAACCATAAAGGTTTGAGAGATAAGACTTATATCATTCTTCATTTTTTTAATGCCTCCAAAATAAAATAAAGATAAAACGAAGTAGTACTATCCCTTTAAAGGCTCAAGACCATTTGTGGTTTTGGGCCATGGCGCCTCACCCAGATTGTAAAATAATAAGCATAAAAAATCCTGGTCATTATTTACCATAACAAGTTAGTTTTGTACAGGCTTGCCTTGAAAGGAATGGGAAACACACATATATCTATTATACATACACACATATATATGTGTGTGTGTGTGTGTGTGTGTATATGTATATATATATATATATATATATATATATAAATACATTTTTACTCAAAACATTATTGCAGCTCAAATGTAATTTTTTGTAATCATTGTGTTAACAATGCCAACTGCTGTCTAAAAGACCAGTTTTTCATGATGCACTGTCTCGTAGACTATGGCTCTTCATAGTAAGCGATATGAACAGCACCATCTGGTGACCAGAAAAATATCTGTAATAACTTTTAAATGATAAATCTAGCTCCAGTGGAGGTACACTTGTTTGTCAGCAGTAAAAGTCCTATAGCATATATTCCTTTAAAAACAAAACATTGTGCATGCCAGAGGGGTATCCCCCCCCCAAATTAATGCTTACACAATATAGTAGTATGTGGCCCCTGGTTCACTCTTTTTTTTTTTGTTTTGTTTTGTTTTGTAGTTCATTAGGCTATTGATTAAGTTTTGATGTCCCTGATCTGAAAAGTGATTCCACCACAGTTTCCATCACTAAAGGGTCATGGGTAGAGGTTTAGGGTATTTCGTAAAATTGTTCTCCTTCGCCTTTTCTACTCTTATGCCTGTTCTGAATATCTAGCCTCACATATGCTCCTGAATGAAGAGAACATTATATCAGTAAGTGTATAATAGCTATACAAAGGTTATTAAAGAGTTTCATTCACCTTGACTTCACATTTTCTACATGTGCATAAAAAGTAAAGTCATGTTGCCCATGCTTTTTATGTATTTTTAACCCATTGAGTGCTCGTACACCCCTGACACTCAAAGGGTTAACAGCATCTGTGTAGATGTCTCGAGGGCAAGGTGCCCAGCTCCTGACTATATTTGGTCACAAAAGCACGGATATTGAAACAAAATACCACTATCCCTGCTAAATATTGGTGGTACATATTGTCAATCAATATAATTCCAATAATGTGGTCAGAGTTACATATTTAGCACAATGCATTGGGGTGGGGTCCATCACTGATTGTGGTGAGTGAAGGGAACTGTCCCAGAATGCTCCTATTTAACGTCCTGAAAACTGCAGAAAGCGTACAATAAAAATGAACACACGTATTTTGCCAGGTCGGTTGAATAGGTAAATGTGGGTAATTAAGAGTCAAAAACCTACTCTAGATATTTTTTTTTTTTTTTTTTTCTTCTTTGCACTTCAAGTTTGAAGACAATTAGTGCAGCATCATTTTGAAATAATTGGGGGAAAAAGTCACCTTACAGAAAAAAATGTCAATACACAGTTGAAGCCAATATTGAAGCGGAAATTTCGGCTATTAATAAGTCACCATTCCTTAATTAAGCAAATGGCGACTAGCGTGATAATATGTGTCTTATCTATAAAAGTGGCAGATTCTAAAGAAATCTTTACCGTTTGGAGACCGGAAGCCAGGTATCCGCTCAGAAATCTTGTCTGCACGCCTGCGCCGTCAGTCCCAGTCTCCTGTAAAGCACTGCAGCGTGCCACATGGTAACCTCAAGGGACTGATGGCGCATGCGCAAATTGCACTAAACTGTTCGTCAGTCTCCAAACGGTAAAGATTTCTTTAGAAACTGCCAATTTTTATAGGTAAGACATGCATTTCCAAACTAGTCGCCATATGCTTATTGAATACTTGGAGAATTAAGAGCTGAAAGTTCCACTTTAATAATTATTATTTTATCAAGGAGACAAAGCTTTTGTGAATATCTACTTTAAGGTATTTTTTTAAACTGGGTGGCAAGAAAGCAGTTAATCTTTCATGTCAGGCAATATGTGATTTCCTCATTTTCCTACTTAATAATCAACTTTACAGTGTTTAATTTTACAGGAGCTTGCATCACTTGATGATGGGTACAGTTAACAATATCGCCACCTAGTAACATGTACAATTGATTTCCAAGAATTACAGAGCAGTAATGAAGCTGTAAATGCATCTGCTCAACAGTCTTCTAGAAATATGAGTGGGTATATATTTATTTCTTACATCCTGTGTAGAACACATGAACCATGGGATAAAGTATCCTCCTGCCAGAGGGCAGGGCAATACCTCCCTGCTTCACTTTACCATAGCCAGTCTAATACAGTTTTAAAAGTGACCTTCGTGGATTGTACAATTGCAAAGATTCTTTTTAAGTTAGCCTTAATTTTTGTCTGTAGGATGGGCTGTGTTTTCCCCATTAACAGGCTTCAGTCCCTGGATTGGTTTGTTAAATTTAACCAGAGCACCAACTTAGTGCCAGCCTTCTTCTAACAGACCCAGCTCGTTGTTTCTGCTTAGCTAATCTGAGCAGACGTGTAAGGTATATAGGAGCTCGTAGACTGAATGTGACAAACTTTCCTGAATTTAAAGTGCACAGGTCGTGTGTCCCTGTATGTTAGTCTGGCAGCTGCCTTTCCTATACTTTGGTTGGACTTACACTGTACATTTCTGTACATCTGTTTGTCCCACTATCACACTCCTTTACCAAAGTGGGATTTTTTATGCTTTTTAAATTCATTTTTATTCACCTGGATTAATTTGAATTCATATTTTCTTTTTCTTTAATTTTACTTCAGTCGAACCATGTTCCTTCACTTTCTTTCATTTTATTCAATCCTTTATTGTTTTTTTAATCTTACTCAGTTTGTAATGTTGATCTTTAACTTCCGTTAATGCACCTTAGGTCTTTGGGGCATAGTGGTGGCAGAGCTACCGTTCCTTTTTGAAAAGGCTATAGTGTTTAGATTTGTCTTTCATTTTTAGGGATTCTCTTGAGGAAGATCCTGGTTCTCATTGAGGATCACATCCAATCAGTCCTGGTAACATTTGAAGGTCTCTTCTTCCCCTCAAAAAAAAACAAAAAACAAAAAAAAAAAACAAAATGGAGAATGCCTGACCAGAAGTTATTCCTTATGTCTCTCTTGTAGCCCTTTTCTACAGTCAACTACCCCCTCTATTATTTCACCTTTCCTAGAATACAACCTTGCTGCTTGAAGACTCTGGTAAGTGCCTGGATTCTCGATTCAACGTGAATTTGTAGCTTCTGGTGCTACCTTATTTTCCACCTGGCACGGACCATGGATGTTTGGGGTATCGACTTTTGAAAGGTATTGTTATGTTAATATTGTAAGGGTAATGCATAGATTTCAAATCCCTTCTTCCATATCTGTTGTTTTTGTCAGATTCTTAAGGATCCAGCCAAGGCAAGACTGTTCCAGGAGATTGTAGACTCTGCTGGAGAAACAGGTACTGGTGTC
This sequence comes from Rhinophrynus dorsalis, assembly GCA_037306005.1. Taxonomy (NCBI): domain Eukaryota; kingdom Metazoa; phylum Chordata; class Amphibia; order Anura; family Rhinophrynidae; genus Rhinophrynus; species Rhinophrynus dorsalis. The sequence continues at coordinate 223,093,269 of CM074718.1, read as the reverse complement.
AATCCCAGCACCCGAGCGCTCTCCAGGTTTCTATTCCAAAGTGTTTGTGTTCCCCTAGAAGGACAGAGGTTGCTGGCCCATTCTAGACCTGAAATGTTGTAGAGACAACTATGTGGTCATTGCATGCTTCAAGGTGGAATCTTTGGATTCTGTCATCGCAGCAATGTGCCTATTGTACTAGGGTCACCTGTGGTACGAGGATGTGGAGAGACTGGCCTTGATGGCATGAAAGCAGACATACTGAAACGGAAAGATTTTTCCAGAAAGGTCATATCCAACATGATCAGGCTTGTAAGCCAGTCTATTCCAACACATACCATAGAGTGTGGTTGATTTTTCATAGTGTTGTGCTGACAAAAACATGTCCCCGCAGTTATCTGACTTTCCCTTGGTTCTCTCTCTTCAAGATGGTGTGAACAAGGGGGATAAGCTTGAGCTCCTTAAGGTTCAGATCTCAGCTCTTTGTTATTTTTCAGAGATGCATTGCCATTATTCCAGATTTCAAGGTTTTTCTTCAAGTGGTGACTCATGCCTTCCCTTCCTTCAATGATCCCACTCTTTTGTGAGACCATAACCTGGTCCTGGGTGTGCTACAGAGGCTTCCATTCAAGCCTCTTGCTTCCATCTTTGTGCCAACTGACTCTCAAGATGGTCTTCCCTTTGGAAGCTGTCTTGTAAAGCTCCCTTCCTGGTGTTTTACCAAGTTAAGGTGGTACTTTGTACCTCTTTGTAGTTTCTTTTCAAGGTGGTCTCAGTTTCACATCAGTCAGGAGATTGTAACTTCCTTTTGTCCTGACCCTACATCTGATGTTGCAACAAAGGACTACGTGAGAATCCTGGCATGTCTAGTGTCCACTCTGGAAGCAGTCCCTTATGCTCAACTCCACATTCAGGACCTTCAGCTGGACATTCTCAGGAGCTAGTAAAGATGGCATTCCCACCTGACTCATCCTATGTCTTTTCCCTCAGACGAGGGAAGATCTGAGCTGGTGGCTCTGAGAACCTTTGTTGTTATAGATACCAGCCTGAGAGGCTGGGGAGCACCCTGGATCCCCTAATAGTTCAAGGCTGCTGAACCAGAGAGGAAAGTCTCATTTTAATCAACATCCTGGAAATTTGAGCCAGTCCCTTTCAGACAATGCAACATCAACAGTCGAGGAGGAACCTGAAATGAACCCGCATTCAGGAGGTTCTGGAACCCCTTCAATGGGTGGGAGCTCACATACCAATAATCTCAGTGGTCCACATCCCAGCTGTGGAAAATGTAATTGCAGACTGTCACCAGGAGCTGGGACCAGTAAACTGGATACTTAACCAAGGGGATATTTGAACAGATAGTCCATCTCTGAGCCTTCCATCACTGTACCTCCTGGCATCCCACGAGAACAGGAAAGGTTCTGCTGTTCTGCACCAAGACCAAGCATGCACTAGATTTTGCGAAGGATGTGATGCCCATCACATGCAGCTTTCATCTGGCCTACATATTTATTAATATTGCTTGATTCCCAGGGTGCTGGAGAATGCTAAATTCATCCTGATTGCATTTTTTTTTGTCCCATTGGGTCTAGTTTGCCGATCTTCTCTACTTGTCTATCGAGGAGCCCTTTCATCTTTCCATTAGAACTGGATCTTCTCAGCCAGGGTCCTCTCTGCTACCATTTTTTTTTTTTTTTTTTTTTTTTTTTTTTAAACCAGTGGGTGTGTCTAGGCCTTCAGCCGTCCTGTGGTTTGGGGTTTTCTTGGTGTTAACAATGGTCTTAGTTTGAGCTCTTTCAAGGTACAGATTTCAGTGCTCTCAGTTCTGTTCCAGAGACATGCCTTCCCCTCCTTTAGGGATCCCACTCCCCCGCGGGACCCTAATCTTTTGTTGCGCGTTATTCAGAGACAACTCTTTGAACCTCTCTATTTAGTTGCCTTGCATTTTGATGCTTAAAAACCTCTCATTGCTGAAGTCCCTAGAGAGGGTCAGGCTGCATCCAGAGTGCTTCTTGGATCGAGGCTACAATATATGTGATCAGAAAAACCTGTTCCTCTGCGTCACTGCACCAATTTTGTGGGAATCTTCTAGGGCTACAATGTCATCCTTGTACACATGCACCAAACACTACCGTGTCAATATCCTAACCTGAGGTGATGTCTGCTTTTGCAAACAGTCCCCCCAACTATTGATACTGGTGTTTTGTGGGTAGAGTTTTTGTTTTTGCTCCAAGGAATCTACGTGAAGTCCTTGGTATATCCCAATGGTTCCTGTGTTCAATATAGGACCAGAGAGACAATAGGATTTTAGGGCACTTGCTGTTCAATCCTTCTCTCAATCTTTACTGAACACAGAACTCACACCTGTAGAAAAAAAAAAATTGTCTCCTTTGCTGGGCAGAGGAGTTCTCTTGGGGTCTTTGTTAAGGGGGGGATTTTTTTTCTGGTATCACTGCTGTATGCAAATCTGGAGATTGGGGATAAAGCTAGAGTGTAACGGGAACCCAAGAAGCCGGGTTGTCTTGGGCCCTTGTTCTGGGTTTCTCCCTCCTGAAGGCGGCGACAAGTGAGAGGAGCCAAGCCGGTGATCTCAGACTCTGCATGGACGGCTGGAATGCAGGATTCTTGATTGGGGTCAAAGGGGACCCTTTAGACCATCCAGAAATAAAACGGGATACCCTACTAGTTCCAGAACAAAGTCTACTTTATTGTGGAACATGGGTTTATTCTGTAGTAAAAAGCAATACAATAGTACAGTGGGGCAGGGGCATGGATAGATTGCTTGAATAAACATTGTAGGGGTCACACAGTGGGACATGGGGACAAAAGTACAGTAAACATCAGAACAATGTTAACATAATTTAATCTTGCAACTCCAACTCCCAGCCAATAGGAGTTGATGTGACAAGAGACAAGTCAGGACCTGGGCCATTGTTCTCCACAACCTGTCCAGCACATAACACACAGAACTGTGCAGGGAGACACCTGCTGGTCAAACACAGAATTACATATGAACATTACAAAGGCATACACTGATGCAGTTTCCCCATAGATCCTTAGGCAACTAATCAGACAGCAGCCTACATTCTACCACCCGGTAGGCGGCCAGTCAGGACGCCGCATACGTTCTAAACTGGACGGTGGGGAATTCAACATGCCCTGTTTCCTTTCTGTTACTACCAAGCTGCCAGTTGCTGCTCATTGGACATTTTAATCCCCCCCCCCCATGGTGCACCACTCAGTCTTGTCTTTACTTTTATGGAGTGTACTGCTATGTTTTTCATTAGCCAATGTGAACAAGACAAGGACATTAGAAACTGACCTTTTTTGAAATAATTTTTTTTTTTTTTTTTTTTTTTTTTTTTTTTTTTAACTCCGACACCTTTCACTTAGTAATTCCTTTGAATTTACGACAGATTAAAATAACATGTACAGCACCAAACAGATCTTGTTAATACGTTGATTATTAATACTTGTTTATTCCTGCAAAAAAATCATTAATATAACTAATATAATGAAGCAGCACTTACATAAAGCATAAAACTGCCACATTTGATAAATTGTTAATCTGAGCCTCATTCTTTGCAAAATAATTGAAGTGAAAGTGAGGCTATCAAGCAGCATCTGTTTGTGTGTGATAAATACAATTCTGCAAGTTTAGACTGTACTCAAATTAACTTTTGGGTGGAGGAAAAAAAGGCATAGACTTGTTTTGACTACCTTGAAGTACCGGATGCAAATATGCCATTTAAACTGTTACATACGGTAAATTAATGATATTTATACTCCCCATATCAACTTGAGAGAGTCCTGAACAAAATAAATGAACATAGAGGCCAAAGCTATTTTACAAAATGCCCAAAGATGGGGTTTGGGACCCTTCCTCTAATCTCCTACTGGAGGTTAGAAGAAGAACGAAAAAAAAACAAAAACCTTTTGTATTTACACAGATATGTTCTCATCTGGCTTCAGCAATGTTCTTCACCCCCTGGTTCTTATATCAGCATCCAGTAATAAAATAAGAGGGAAAAAACAAAAACAAACAAACCCCCCTAAAACTGCATTAATACTGCCCCCTCATGGCAGATGCCTAGGATTTTAAATGCCGCTGGCTGAGATAACTCCAGGCATCCAGCCATCTTGAGTAGCAAACAGTAAAACATGATTGACTTGAGTATAAGCCAGTCCCTTTTTATTTCTCTCTTGTCCAAATGTGAAAAAAAGGAACCATGGTGTACAGTCTCCTCTTCCAGGGTAATTTGAAAGAAGTTCTGTGCAGCAGACATCCAGTTTTAAGTGACCTCATTAAAGGAATGGTGAAGGGCACATTTTTCTTAGTCTTCTCTCTTAACTAGCAGACTTTGCACAGCTTTGCCCATGTGAGACAAACAATTGTGAGGAGCACCCATCACCTGCGAACAAGATAAACTGTCTTGTTCTATGCATGGTAGCCTCTCAGTGGTGTTATAACATTTTTCACTCCCATGTGCCATTGCAGAGAATAAATTTTCATATGCACATCAGACTAGTCCTGCCCACAGACAGCCCAGCTCAGAGTTGTCAGGCAAATCCTCTCCACACAAGAGAAACAGCATAACCACAGATGTACGTTTCGGCCTTTGTGGGCCTTGTCGGTGTGGTGCAGCTGAATCCGTCCAGGCACATGGAAGCAAGAACCCATGCCTGGGATGCCCTTATACTTTGGGGAGACAAACGTTAGGTGCACTATATTATTGTGTTTGGAAGCCTGAGATTGATGTAAGTGCTTTGAAGCACTAAATTTGAGAATCCTAGCTATATCCTCTGACCTCTGTATGACTTTATTTGTTGACTTCTGAACGCCTTAAAGTGAAGTGCACCCACGCTTTGCCCGCGTGCTGCAAGATTACATCATAGCGACTATCGCTGACGGAGGGGAAACCCCTGAAAACAGACAGATGGTGAGGAGATTTCATATACGGGTGGGAGAGCAGCCTGTTTTCTATTGGGATGATAGAGCGAGTAGTGGGAAACTCACTCTTAATATCTGTAGAAGGGAGAGGTAACAGAGGACTTCTTATACTTTCATTAATACAGCCTCGGACAAACTTTATTCTTCAGCTTCATTCTAGTGGTACCACTAGTATATTTTATTTATTCTTTTATTCATATACGGACAATAGTATGTGATTTATATGTGGGATATTATCTATTATCTTTCATTAAACGTATTTTATGCTACTTTGTTATGAATGCTCACTTTACTAGGTAGAGGCATATATAGGATCTAGGTTTCTGTTACATTCTTTTTAGTATCTGTTTGTTACTTGCATTAGTTAGCGCTCTACCTATTTTGTGTTTTTTACAAATTTCCTACGACCGATGAAGAAACACAGGCTTGTATGTTACATGTGTACATCATTCTGTGTGTGTGTGTGTGTGTGTGTGTGTGTGTGTGTGTGTGTGTGTGTGTGTGTGTGTGTGTGTGTGTGTGTGTGTGTGTGTGTGTGTGTGTGTGTGTGTGTGTGTGTGTGTGTGTGTTTGTGTGTGTTATGGCTTTTCTTCTGGCGATCGGATCTGTTAGCAGAGTCGCGGAGTTGCATGCCTTGTCTTGTACACCACCTTTTTTGGTGTTTCACAAAGACAAGGGGGTTCTTCGCACTTCTCAGAAGATTCTCCTAAAGGTGGTCTCTGAATTCCACATTAATCAGGAAATTGTGGTGCCCTCTTCCTATCCTGACTCTACACTCCACAAAGAAAGGGATCTTCACTTGTTGGATGTGGTGCAATGTCTCAAGTTCTATGTGCACTGCACTGAGTCTATTCACCAGTCTGACGCCCTGTTCCTCATTCCTGAGGGTTGCAGGACAGGGAGACCTGCATCCAAGGTGACCATAGCATCCTGGATTAAGCCTACTATTTGTAAGGCTTGAGAACTGCGGAAGAAACCTGTTGCATTTAGGGTTTCGGCTCATTCCACTAAATCCATTGGAGCATCTTGGGTTTACAAGAATCAAGCCTCAGCTGATCAGTTGTGCAAGGCTGCCACTTGAACGTCTGTGCACACCTTTTCTAAGCACTACCACATTGATGTGCTGGCATTGGCTGATGCCAGCTTTGGAAGAAAGATCCTGGAGGCAGTACTGCCTGTCTAGGTTCTCCTTTCGTCTCTACTGTACTTCACTTTTCAGCCCAGTTGGCTTTAGTTCTGTGTGCTGTGCTACAGTTCCTGGTGTGTTTATACACCAGTTTTTGTGTCCGTTGACTTTTTGTTATTGTTGGGCTGTGTATGATCATCATATATATGCTATGGTGACTTTGGGGGCACTGCTCCTGGTCCTTGCAATCCCACCTTTGGGAAACTCAATGCTTGGACATCCCAGAGTTACCAGTAACTTATATTGGACGGCAGAGAAAGAGGATTTTAGTCTTACCTGTTAGATCCTTTTCTCTTAGTCCATATAGGTTACTGGTCTCCCACCCTGTCAAGGGACCATGCTTGGCTCTCCTGTGACCAAACATGGGAGTCCTTTCGGGTTCATGCTCACAGGAGTCTTCTTTTCCCTTCTTACTACCTAGACAATAGTCAGTGTATCAAATCTTTACTGGAAGGGGATTGGATAGCTGCAGCTAAGGAGAGGAGGTAGGCTCCACCCAGCATTCTCTTCAAGAATTGTTCCTGCCTACTTAAAGGGGTGTTTGCCTACCCAAAGTTACTAGTAACCTATATGGACTAAGAGAAGGATTTAAGAGGTAAGATTAAAATCCTCGTTTCTCTGTCGTACAATACAGGTTACTGGTAACTTTGGGTAGGCGATCCGCCCCTTTAACTAGGCAGGAACAATTCTAGAAGTGAATGCAGGGGTTGGAGCCTCCTTGGCTGCAGCTAGCCAATCAGCTTCATTAAGATTTGTTCCTTGGTGAAGACACAAGCAAGAGAACAGTTCTGCTATAGTTTTAGAATTTTTTTATTTTTCTGTTAGATATGGAATACCACCATTAGGCGGATTACCATGACTGACAATGCCCTTAGATGTGGCTATCTCAGTATCCAGGTGCTTTTTGTGGACCTTATGCCCTGGGGGGAAAATCTTGGGTTCAAGTTCTTTGCTCAGGAGTTGCCCAACAAGAGGAGGGTTAACAGGAACACTGAAAACCGAACTGAGTCTGAAATAAAAACTCTATAGAATGCTAAGATTGTGTGCCAGTACAGCACCAACAATAAAAGCAAAAGCCTGAACAAGGAGTGTGGATCTGGCAAGCCTTAAGGAATGGCATAAACTCAGACATGGAGTGAGCAATGAACACAGGTCAACAAGGATGGTGTGTGACACATACTACTGCTAATTTCTGGAGCAAACCAGCTGAACCATAGGGGACAAGTAATTTCAGTGGGGCTTTTAACACCTTGAATGAGGTTGTCAACCTTAAAAGGGGTTGACAGCCCCATTTATATCAAGGGACGTTTTTGATTGTCCCCAAATAGTGAAGATTGTTTGCTCTAGAATTGTTCCATTATGACTTTCTTTATATGTCTGATCGTGTGAGAAATTCCCATAAGCGGTCACCCTGCTGTGACATTATGACTTTGTAGACATGCACAGAGTTAACTGTTTGGCTTGCTGCTTATCCCTAGCTCTGTAGTGGAACAAAATCGGGGCAATCCAAAACCTACTGGGAAAGAGATCCATATTTAGCTAGATAACAGATTTTAACATGTATGAGTCTGAAATGTAATTTTATGAACCAGTGCTCCTGGGAATTAACCAGCTTTTGATATGCAATTCTACCTGACGGCACCTTAGGACACCCATTTGGCTTTTGTTAATATAATTCTGTAACATTCTTATATTGTTCACGCTACCTCCATTGATTTTAAATTGGCTTTTAATACACTCAGTGATTTAGAGGTCTCTATTGCACCGCAAAACAATCCATTAGAGACCTATCTAGCATTCAAGGGCTAAACATGCATATACTTTCAATGTATGTTTTAGAGTAGCTCAGTACGTGTTTCATTGACTAAAAGTAGCTCCCGTTAAAGGGGAACATTCACATAACAAAAACTTTTGTGTAGTGTCTTCAATCACTACAACAAGATTAGCGGTGTATTTTTATTTTGCTAACCTACTATGGAAGATCTGAAGAGTTAAAATGAGTCACTTCTGGGTTCCGTGGCACAGTGCCACAGGACTTCCCACCTTCCTTCCAGCTGCTCCAGGGAGTGCGTTCACGTTTCCCTTTGTGGGGGAATTTTTCTGGGCTATTGTTGCAACAAGCTCCTGTTACCATGCTACTGAGGTTGCAAGTTGTTGAAGCCTCCATCCTGAGGAGAAAAGGTTTGTCCCCTAAAGTTATCCCCACTATGATCCAGGCTAGGAAGCCGGTTTCTTCCAAGGTCTACCACAGAGTTTGGTCCATTTTTCATTCTTGGTTTGTAGACAGGGATCTGTCTTCACAAGAGTTTGATTTTCTGATGGTCCTGTCCTTTTTGTGGGATGATGTGAACAAAGGACTCAGTCTTACCTCCTTGAAGGTTCAAACTTCGGTTCTGTAGTTTTTCAGAAACTCGTTGCTATCTTGCCAGATGTCAAGGTGTTCTTTCAGGTTGTCGCTCTTGCTTTCCCTGCCTCACAAGGCTCCCACTCCCCAGTGGGACCTTACCCTGGCTTTTGGTGTCTTGCAGAGGCCTCCCTTTGTCCCTTGCTGCCATTTCTCTGTGTCTTCTGACATGGAAGATGGCTTTTCTTCTGGCTGTAGTCTCAGTGCGCACTGAGTTACTGAGTTGCAGACCTTGTCCTGCAAACCACCTTTCCAGGTGTTTCACAAGGACAAAGCTATTCTTCCCAAGGTGGTCTCTGAGTTCAACATCAATCAGGAGTTTTAAATGCATCATACTGAGGATTTGCGCAAGACTGATGCCTTGTTTGTCATCCCTGAGGGTCCTAGGGCAGATATGGCTGCATCCAAGGTCGCTATTGCATCCTGGATTAAGTCTACCATTCGCAAGGCTCACAAACTCAGGAAAAAAAACCTGTTCCCTTCCTTGTTACTGCACAATCCACCAGGTCTGTTCTGGCCTCCTGTGCCTACAAAAGTCAGTCCTCTGCAGAACAGCTATGCAAGGCTGCGACTTCCATGCACACCTCTGGCAAACACTTTTGTGTTGATGTTCCGACTTTGGCTGAAGCCAGCTTTGACAGGAAAGTCCGGCTGGCAGTTCTGTCTGTTTAGGGCCTAATCATTCCTGTGCCTTACTGTTAACTGTTTGCGCCCAGTTGGCTCTTGTTCTTGTGTGCTGTGCTATGGTTATCAGTGTCTGGTGACAGTTTTGCTTGGGCTGTTGCTTGGTCCTTTCGTTTTTCTTCCCACCCTAGAGCTTAATGTTGGTATATCCCCATGGTACATGTACGTCCTATTGGACAACAGAGAAATGAGGGGTTTTAATCTTACCTGTTTAATCCCTTTCTCTTGGTCCGTATAATATACAAGTCTCCTACCCAGTGAAAGGAACCTCTCTTGGTCTCACTTGGCTGACTGTGGGAGTCATTCTTGGGTCACAGAAGCTCAGAGGGGCTTACCTTTTTCTTTTCTCACCCTCCTATCTAATGAGCTTGTCTAAGGTCATACTGGAAGGCGAGGCTAAGGGTAGCCTGATAAGGAGAATGGAAGGCTCCGCCTCAAAGACCTTGTCTTCGAAATGTTCCAGCCTACTTAGGAAGGGTATCGCCTACCCATGGTACCTGTATGTCATATGGACTAAGAGAAAAGGATTTAACAGGTAAGACTAAAATCCTCTTTTCTAGGACTTTTTAATATTTTGGAAGTGGGCTAGACAGGATATACATTTAAAATGAGACCATCCTAGGTATTTCTGAACGCGTTGTAACAATAATGCTTAAACCCTGGCTTCTTTGAAACCCTTTAACTGAAGTTCAATGCCCTGTAGTAACAGATGAATGAGGAGTACAAAAAATTCAGTAGAGGTGACCACTTTCTTATTGCAAGGTAGTTATATAATTTAATATCTTACTGCACTTTACGCACATCTTGTATTTTCTAAATTTTGTTATAATTCTAATTGTAAATAACCTAGACAAATAGATGCTAAAAGGATCCTTTATGTTCTTGCCTACCTGCATGTGCCTGAAACCTTCATAATGTGCCACTGAGTTCCTATACCACAGGCTTGAAATGCCTGGCTTAGGCCAATTGTAATTATGTATAATAATAACAACCTCTTAACTTAAACCAGTGGATGGATACAGGTGGCTCTCAGAAGCTTCTCATGCAGTCTGTTCTCTGGTACACACTATTTTCACCCCATAACACGCCTGTCCCTTTTCTGTTACCCCAGTGCAGAACAGAACACTTCTCCACCTTGAGCTAATGGGTGCTTAAAAAGTCTCAACTTTCCTGGCTTCCAGGGGGTAAATCTACTTTTTAGTATTTGTAGCCATTATTTATGGCCCTCGCGGTAAATCTGCTTGCCTGTTGCAGGTGAAGGCTATACTCTGTTACATATTACAAGGCTTTCTTTGACAGTTTTTCAGGGAGTCCAGTACCCAATTTGGATAATTTTTGGGTCCCCATGTTTTTGTGGGGTTTGTTCATTTGAAAATAATCCATAAACTGTACTGGTTTCCAATGCAAATAGAAAATTCAAACCAGAAAACTACAGCTCTAGCCAAGAACAAGGAACTATATTAACCACCTGTACAGTTTAGATTGACAGAGTACTTAAGAGCTTTCCTGTTCATCTAGCAGTGTGAAAATAGAAGTCTTTTGGTATTATATTGTAATCTCCATAAGCTCTACTTATGAGTCATTAGCAGTGAATAGGTGTTATTTATTTCACTGTCTGAACTTACACTTAAAATATGACACCTATCTCCCACATGGAGGGTATTATTTCATTAATCCTTTAACCCTTTGACTGCATAAAGGGTAGGCAATGCATTGTAAACCAGTGTGTTGCACACACCTGTGCAACTCAAAAGGTTAACTTCTTGGATGCTAGATAAGTCTGTAGTATGTTCTGCAGCAATGTATTATTAAAGTTTACCCATCATGAGTAAAGTGCCCTCTCCACACTACTACTTCACTGGAAGCAGACCTGCAGATGAAGCTGGGATTGAACTTTGAGACCCATCAGTCCACTGGGTAATGGCACGGGGTGTATGAAGATCTCCAGTGTATCATTATTGGTCAGTTATGTAATTTCATAGTTGTTTTCGTGCTGTAAGCGTAGCTCCCATAGACCCTAGTGAAAAGTTTCCAAGCGTGGATGTCCAGTCAGCAGAGTTTGTGGCTGAGAACCACAAACATTCATAAAATACACAAAAGTAGAAAATGGTGGGTTGATATGTACTAAATCAAGGTATGTTGTTGAGAACCACCACCATAAATGCACCAGATGATTGGATTCTCACAGTCAATATGGCTGAGAAATTATGTAGGTAAACCTCCGTAAAGCTGCCTCTGGGATATTCAAACCTCCCCAGTGGCAGTATGCATGGTCTTCTTAATACAAGTATACAGAGAATATAAGCTGTATCCGTTCAGGATCAGTGGGAAGCTGGAACAAACCTTGCTCTCAAAAAGTAATATTCCAGAAAAATAAAAGTAGTTTATTAAAATGGTCATGCCATTATAACGAAGGCCCTCTTACTCTTTTATTACACTGCTTCCCTTTTTTCAAAAACTGGCCTTGGGGGAAACATTTACTACTAAACTGTTAATGGTGCAGTAAAGGTATTAGTTTGTGTAATAATGTTTGTGTATGCGATTATATATTTATTTATTTATATATATATATATATATATATATATATATATATATATATATATATATAATATTGTATGTATGTTCTGGGGCAGGGGCCTCAAACTGCAATTTTAAAGGGAAGATACATATTTTAAACAATTTGGGATATTACAGAGTTGAACTTGTCATATCTTGAGCTGTAATATGTTTGAATTAGAAAACATCTATGGTGGCTGCAGCCAGGCTCTTGGCCACCGCCGACCTCAGGTGGCCGCCACGGTATATGTGCAATGGCAGTAAATCTACATCCTAATCCTATATAATAATTCGCACAGAATGCTGGGAGTTCTGTGCTGGGAGCATTCTGTGCGTTCGGGCAATCCCTACAGTGTATCGGGTGCGTGATGGCAGTACGCAGAACGGACCGGCCTTTTAACCCTTTGAGGGCTGGAGGGGTACGCAACGCATTGCTTTGCAATGGTTGCATACCCCTCCAGCACTCAAAGGGTTAACATCACCCAGACTTTGGGCCGTGTACACGGGCTTTTACACTAGTTCAGTATAAACCAGGGACTGTCAGCCTTTTCTTTAATGAGAGCTAATTTTAGTTGATGAAAATTATACTTAGCAGCTCTAAAATGTTGAAAATATATTATATTTTAACTGGCTATAGTAAGTCATAGCAAAAGCTGATCTTACCAGCGTTTCAAACTTTTCAATAATAAAACGATACACAGGAATTAATAGCCTCCTTAACCCCTTAAGGACCCGTGATGTGACGGCCCTTCCATGTCATGGAAATCAGGGCCCCCTTTGCAGCTGCACGCCGTTCGGGGAGCACTGAATCAATCAGTGTGAAAAAAAAAAAAAATTCCTTGTGTTCCTTAAGGGGTTAACAGCTCATGGTCATACAATTCAGTAGCAAAACTTACATTTATTAGCAGAAAGAAACTATATTCACTAAAGAGAACAAAAACTGTGGCTCTCCAATAAACCACAGGTTTTCTGATTGATAGTGTCTTCTGATCCTTAAGGACAACATATGTACATTTGAAATTGAGTGGTTTATTAAAACATTCAATGAACAGAAAGTCAGCAGCCTTTGTTATAATGTATGAGTGAATAGTCACACACTGGCCCCGTATTCTCTCACCCACTTTAACTTCACATATACTGCCCACAACACTTACTATATGTCTTGACAAAGCATGCAGATTAACATGTAAGAATACTCTTATTTAGGAGTTATTATAGCATTGTGGGGCAGGACAAATGTAGACCTATTGTGAGATACACTGCCTGCATTACGATCAGGTCTATTTTGGCCGCTGCTGGGTAGGTAGATGAAATCTGTGCCCAAAATGGCAGCAGCCAGTCAGGAAGCATTTCAACTACTGGACCAGGCTCTGGCTGGCATGTATCTTGACACCTGATTGGAATGGAAAGAGCTACTTACTGATAGCTGAAGATCTGCCAGTAGCTCACAAGCTTACTTGTTGGAGACCCTGCTTTAAACTTTCATAACCCCATTTTACTTCAAATCGCTAAATCCCCTGCCCCATTTCACAAATCTAATTCCCCATGCCAGGCTTTAACCCTCCAATCCAAATGAAATCCTGGCCAAAATATAATCCTCCTTTCCAGCCACAGCTTTTCTGCACCAGTACAGCTCTCCATGCTCTGTCAGATCCCCCCCCTTTTACACCCTGAGGCTCTATTTTGTACATAAATGTGATAAGTGCATTTACAGAGAAAAGCGTATGAGTGGAGAGAAGATTAAAAACAAAAAAGGGGACGAAATGGAGAGAAGGGTGTACAATGTAGAGAGAGAAGGGGGGGAAGAAGAGAAAAGTAAATTGGGTAAGAGGGATGAAAAATATCAGATGGGCAGTGACTGGAGATACTTGAACACATGCACACACTCTGCTCACTCTGGATTAGATCATATAACCACCACCTATATCTTGCTGAAGACAATGGTTTTTCTTGTAGGTGTGGAGGGACTCCTTTCTCATTCTGGGAGACTTCTGTGTAGCCCGTGGCACACAACTTTATATCAGTGCTTACCTGTATTCTCCATGATGCATGGGAATTAGGATGCCAGGATATGATATCATATCCTGGCACTCTGCATTAGCAGACAACGCGAGACTGCAACAGAGCTCTGATAGGGAGCTATGTGCCAGTGGCAGATCTGAGCCTTTCAACATCACGTGGGATACCATCTTTCCAGCAAGTCAGTTCATTATATTTCTGCCCCGCTAGAGCTGCACAGTTAACTTTCAGGTTTACTGTGCCCATAAGTGTCTTTTCCAATTAAGCCCCAAATGGGTAAAAAAATTCCTTCTGACTCCAAATGGCAGTCAGATATTTGCCTGGATTCATAAGGATAACATAAGAAGGTGTAGAGCAACCCAACAGCACCATATGCATGTTTGTATTTTTTTATTTATATAGCACCAACAGGTGTGCTTGGAACTTTATAGTTTACATTTTGTATAGAAGGAGTACAATAAGTGCAGTAATTAAGTGGTTACATTTACGATCAATAGGGGAACACCAGGTAAGCATACATTGAGATAGGAGGTCCCGGCCTTGTAGAGCTTACAATCTAAGTATGTTTGATATGAAAATTCTGCATTTTTGGATTGATTTTAAATGGGGGTTTTAAGCCTTTTGGAAACCTCTGGAGCATTCAAGAGGTTAAATGGCCCCATTTAAAATAATTTTGAACTCCCACTTTGGCACATTTGGTTTGCCCCAGAATTGCACCTCTTTACCTTGATCTTAATTAAGGTTCCAGGTCCCTACAGAACTCTTCATAAAGCCCATGCATTGATTTTCTTTCTTCAAATATGTGTTTGAAAATACCTCAGAAGCCTTACACTTCACAGGGAAAGAGCTCCCCCTGCTGTGCAAAGTGAATGCCAATACAAGAAATGTTCTCACTAGTATCACGAGGTACAGAAGTGACAATCTATTTAATAGGACAATCTTTGTTATATTTACAGTTCAATAAAATGAACAAATCGAATGGCCTTTCCGAAGATCTGATCTGGGACTGTCAAATATTGATCAAAGAGAGAGAAGTGGTTATGTGTCTTATGAACAAATGTGAAGAGATTTCTAGAAGTCTTACAAAGCAGGTGACTCGAATCAAGGAAGATGGCGACAGTGGATGGAATATTACGCAACCTTCTATTCTGTCTAAGAGGTGCCTTTGTTTTATTGTAGTTCTGTGACAGTTTTGGCATTGTATATTATGGTAAAGTGGAACAATTCTGTGATCAAACAAGTATAAGACAGAGGATAAAAACAATTCAATTAGGCTTTTAATACCTTGAATTAAGATCTATCCAGCACATTGCATGTCATACAATCCAGGAAGACCAGTTTAACATGTTTGCGCAAGAGGGGATATGCTTTCTGTCAAATGATTAAATCAATGAGAATTCATATGCAGTTTAGCTGGTTTGTTCATAATCACCCCTCTTTGCCTTAAAGGGATAGTAATGTTTCAAAACAAAAGCAGCTTCAATTAATCTTCATAGTATTTGGGCCATGGAGAGTGTTATTCCAATACGGTCAGAGTTGTAGTTCAAGAGTAATTGATAAAATATCCCCTTCCCGCCCCTTTTACAGATGTAACACTGCTCACCTCAGAGCAGCGAGACTATCCGGATGGATTGCAGAGAGGGACAATCTTCAGTGAGTAAAAGGAAAAACCTGAAAAGAAAGGGGGCCAGGGATTTCCTTATGTTCACAGTAAAAAGATTGTCCCTTGCTGTGAGCTGTCTGGTCCTGGGACCAGATTCCACATCTGAGGAGTGGGGGCTTACACTAGGTAAAAGGGACAGGAGGGGGGGGGATACTTTATCATTGAATTACTCTTGAACTACAACTCTGACAGTACCGAAATATCACTCTCCGTGGCCCAAATACTATGAAGATTAATTGGAGCTGCTTTTATTTTGAAACATTACTATCCCTTTAAAGTCAGACATTTCCACTAGTCTGTGACTAATAAAGAAATGCAGTAGATGGGGGGATTAAACTATTCTGTGCTTAACATTGGATGCCCCCACCCCAGTGTTCCTCACTGATATTTTTACAGCACAGTACATATGTATTGCTTGTATTTATCATTTTATTAGGCTTATTGAAGTCAGTAAGTTGGCATTTAGTTCTAGAGCTTAGCCAGTCCCAGGCATATGGCATACATATAAGTTTTTTGTTTGTGTTTTATAACCTTACTAGTTGAAAAGCCCATGTAAACGGGCCACAGTACCAGCCAGCAACCTCGGCTGGTGGCCGGATCGTGTTGGCCATGCTGCAGTCATGCGCAGTACTAACTGCCATAACACTCCGTGGCTGATAATGGAGCGGGGAATTCTGAATTCAGACCATAGTCCTCTCTGCGCACCTTCCTGGGACTCTTGGTCTTAAGAATGTGTGCAGAGAGGACTGCGTTCTGAATTTGGAGCTCCTCGCTCCGTTATCAGGTGCTGGCAGTCTCTACTGCTCATGACTGCATCACTCGCAGCCGTCTCTGCTGCGCATGACTGCTTCTGACAAACATACTTGGCGAATTATTATATAGGATGTTGTCCAACAACATGGTAGAATGAATGTGGAGAGGCTGATGTATGTTGAAGAACTGGAGCAAGCCAGCTAGTGGACATAAACATTCTCATTGCTTTTATATTTGGCTTTTAGCATTTTGCATGCTAGAGAAGTCTTCAGTTAAATGCTTCACAATGCTTTAGAGATCTCTCTAGCATCCAAGGGGTTAAAAAGCTAATTTAAATGAATGGGAATTTTTATTTTTCTACTTTTGGGGCAGTTGGTTTGCTCCACAATTGTTTCATTTATTTGTAGTGTCAACCTCTGATTTCATAGATCAACATGATCCAGAGTGTATTATCACGAGAGCCTAGGGCAACAGACATTTTAGCTATCCAACTATTCATCATAAGTAGATCCCGGACTTGTAGAAATTGTAAATATTCGTATTTTGGTTTGGTATTTTAAATAATTTAGCTTAATTGTGTTTTGCCTTCTGGCTGAGCTTTCATAAAGTAATTACTAGGCTTACTTTGCTTGTCTTAACACCTTGATAGAGGTGGTGGATATCTGTCAAACCAGTAAACACAGTTTAGAAAGGCAAACCTAGTAATTATCAACTATACTGTAATTAAAGTTGCTTCAAGTGAAATTGTAGGTATCCTCTTAGGTAGCGTGACTTGCCAAGAACCGTTTCTGAATGTTTTACCTAGAAATACTTTGATTTAGCAAACACTTGAATTATTGAAGAAAACTGCTAAAAAGGAATTGATATGGCTCTTGATTAAAACTTGACCATTAAAGTGGATCTGTCATCTTGAATTCAGGTTTGCACATTTGTAAATATCATTCCTAGCTGCTTGTACATCATGTTAACCAAAACATCACCACAGACATGGTTTTAGATATTAATAACTTTATTTCTGAAAATCACATGCCTACTAAGGTCTCAGTGCAGCAAAGAGTTTGATTGGCATTCAGTACTGCACTAAAAGATAATTTTATTTCTAAAGTGTGTGGGGGGACGGGGGGGAATGAACATTTTCTAAACTGTGTGTGCTCATATTTTGGCTAACATCCTACCTGGGCAGATTTGAATGGCATTCTCAAATGTGCTAACTTGAATTCAATGTGGCAGGTCCATTTTAACTAAATGCTGCATGAGAATAAAATTGTTTTTCTCTGTTGTCCAATACAGGTTATTGGTAACTTTGGGTAGGCGATCTGACCCTTTAATTATAGGCAGGAACAATTCTAGAATTGTATGCAGGGGGTGGAGCCTACCTTCCCTCCTTGGCTGCAGCAAGCCAAACAGCTCCAGAAAGATTTTTTCCTTGGTGAAGATAACACAGGCAAGAGAACAGTTCTGCTATAGTTTTAGAAGTTTTTTATTTTTCTGTTAGAAATGGAATACCACCATTAGGAGGATTACCATAACTGATAATGGCCTTGAATGTGGCCAACTCGGTAACCAGGTGCTTTTTGTTGACCTTAAGCCCTGGGGGGAAATCTTGGGTACAAGTTCTTTCCTCAGGAGTTGCCCACCGAGGCTTCTTCTTAAAACATGGTAGTCTGAAGACAGAAGATCTGCAGGAAAGGTGAGCAACCCTTTGAGTGCTGCAGGTCCACATTTCCCACAGTGCCCCTCTGCACAGGGGTTTACTTTTGGAATTCCTATTGCACACTCCTGCACTCATTGGGTTTATCTGTATGTATGTCAGGGTGTTTTGTAGCAAGTTTCTGTGGTACTTAACCCTTTAGCTGCTGGTTTGACATTCATTTGGGGAGTTTTCTGACACTTCTTACTGGTTCGGTGTTTTTTGGGTATCCTATCACGTTCTAGTGATGTTTCACGTCTTTTAATATTTCACCTTCAATTTTGCAAAGCGCGCTTTACTGCATAGGCGCCATTGCTCCATTCACTCCTATGGGACTGTACAGCTTGGGACATATCTGTGCAACCATTTAACCTAGTGACTTCAGAGATGGCTCATTCTTCTTTTCTGCCCTTGCTCTACCATCCGGTTCATGTTTCCAGTGTGTTGGGGGGCGCTCGGGGGCTTCGGGCACTGTTGGGGTACTTTTTCTGGGAAAACTACATTTCCCATGAGCGCTTGCTTTGCACACTTTTTTTTGATTGGCTCCTGCCGTGGCAGCCATTTTGTGCTATTTCTAGAATGAGTATCCTACACAGGGTTTGGACTCTCCTTCTCTCCTATGCTGATTAACGCTACGTCTGCCTTATAAATCTAAATTAGCGATTTCTGGGGTGAAACTTTAATCCTACACACTGTAATTGGGTGATTTACTTTACCTTAAGGTTATTGACACTGTGAGAATGTCTATACCGTTGGACCTTGGGGCCAGATCTAAGACTAAAGATGCTGGAGTCTCTGTATCCCCTCTTGCGCATTGCTTTTCCTCTCATTCAGGGTTACCTAGAGAATTCTCAGGTGATTTATGCCCATCATGTTCTGATGTCCCTGAGAGTCTTCCAGGGACTTGCACCCAAACTGGCTCTAATGCATGGCTGGAAGTTCAAGGCTGCTACTAGGGACCTTAGGTCCACATTGCAACTCTTTCCATCCCAGTTACAGGGGATCTTCCTCTCCTGGCAGACCCCTTTCTCCGTCAAGTCTTCCCTGCCAAAACCTCAGGTTGTACCTGATGCATCAGATTCATCTGAGGAGGAACTGCTGGTGGATTCAAATGCTGAGGAATGTTCTGCGGTGGGCTCTTCTCAGTTTTTTGGGGATCCTTTTGAGGCTGATCCTGAGCCCTCAGCTGACGGCCTGATCAGGGCTAAACATTCCCTTAGTGCAGGAGGATGTATTTCAGGAGCTTAAAAAAGCCCCTTACTTGCTTTCCACCTAACCCCTCTCTTGACCGCCTTGTGTCTGAAGAGTTGAAGTCTCTGGACAGAAAACCATCTGTATCCAAGAAATTTGCCAAGCTTTATCCCTTCTCTGAGGCTGAGCTTGCTCAGTGGGTTCACCTTCCCCCCCCCCCCCCCCCCAAAGTGGATGCTCCCATCTCCAGGCTATCTAAGTCTACTGCCTTGCCAGTGTCTGATGCGTCTGCTCTAAAGGACTGGACTGACAAGAAACTTGAGGTCTCCCTCAAGTCCATCTTTGTCTTGCCACTGCTGGTACTGCCATGTGTCCAGCATTCGCTGCAGCATGGGTGAACCAGGCCATTGCGGTCTGGACTGAACAGCTCACCCTTGCTGTTCGTCAGGGTGCTTCTACTTTGGATATGTTGCACCTCCTTGCCAACATTTCTGAGGCTCAACACTATGTTTCTCCTGCCTTATTTGATGCCATCTGTTTGGTGGCACAGGTTTCCACCTTTTCTGCGGTTGCCAGAAGGGCTCTTTGGCTCAAGATCTGGTCTGCTGACACTGCTTCCAAGAAAGCATTGCTCTCCTTACCTTTTCAAGGCACTTTTGTTTGCGCCAGATCTTAAGGATCTGATCATTGAGGCCACAGGGGGTAAGAGTACCCTTCTACCCTTGGTCCCTAGGAAGAAAACGCTGCTTAAGCATAACCGGTATTTTCGTTCCTTTCAGACTGAGACACTTCCGACGAAACAGACTGTTCCTTCAGGTCCGAGTACCTCATCCAAGCCCAAACAGCAATGGAAGCCCAAGGCTTCCAAGCCTCCTTCAGCATGACTTCCCGAACCTGGGCCCGCACTCTGCTGTGGGTGGTCGTCTGCGCCACTATCACAGCATTTGGGAGGATTCATTGGTGGACGCATGGATTTTACAGGTGGTGACGGAAGGGTACAGGATCCCTTTCGCTTCTTTCCTTCTCATAGGCCTCAGGGAGCAGAGAAACACCGTCTGTTCTGCACTATTCAGGCTCTTCTGGACATAGTTGTTCTAGAGCCGGTTCCAGTTCAGGACAGAGGTATGGGGTTTTTACTCAAACCTCTTTGTGGTCTCCAAGGACGACAGCGGTTGTCGTCCCATATTGGACTTGAAGGATCTCAATTCCTTTGTGATCCGGACACATTATCACCAGGAGTCTCTACAGAAGGTGATTGCTGCTATGTCCCTGGGGTAATTCCTTGCTTCTCTGGATCTTCAGGACACGTATTTACACATCGCCATTGATCCAGAGAGCCGGCAGTATCTCAGATTTGCTTGCAACCAAGGGCACTTTCAGTTTTCAGCTCTTCCCTTTGGTCTGACTACAGCTCCCCAAGTTTTCAACCGTGTCCTGGGAGCCTTAGTTTCTGTCCTCCACCGGGACTGCATCAGAGTTACTCCATACATGGACGACTTACGTGTGGAAGCCCCCTCTGCTGAACTTCTTCGTCAGCAGGTTCAGCCATGCATTCATGCTGTCACCTATCACAGGTGGATCGTCAACATGGACAAGTCAGATCTTGTCCCATCCCAGTGTCTGGTCTTCCTGGGCCTTCTCTTCGACACTCAGTAGAGCATGGTGTTTTGCACGGACGATGTATCTCACCAGATCGCCCACAGGTTTTCTGCGGTCCTGGCTCAAGATCTGGTTCCAGCCAAGAAGCTGTCCTCTCTAGTGGGGAAATTCATCTCCACCATAGAAGCGGTCCCATTTGCCATGGCACACACCAGGGAACTCCAGAGGTTTGTGGTCCAGGTGTGCAAGGGTCAGCCAGACCTTCTGAAGATGTCAGTGTCCCTCCCTCTTCATGTGGAACTGAGTTTGTCATGGTGGCTCGACCTCTCCAATATGCTGAAGGGCAAGTTCTTCCTGGTATCTTTCTGGACCGCAGTGATGACGGACACCAGCCTCTCCAGCTGGGGAACGGTCCTGGGTCGCCTGAGTGCTCAGGGTCTGTTGTCTCCGGTGGAATCTCTCCTTCTCATCAACGTTTTGGAGCTTCAGGTGATATTTCATGCCCTTCGTCATTGGACATCTCAGCTGGAAGACTGTCCAGTCCGGGTACAGTCCGACAACGCCACGTCCGTGGCTTACGTCAACAAGCAAGACAGAACAAGAAGTCTCTCCACTTGGTTAGGGGTCAAGGCTATTTTGTTGTGGGCAGAACAACACGTTCCTGCCATATCCGCAGTGCACATTCCTGGCATAGACAACGTCATGGCGGACTTTCTCAGTCAACACACAGTGGACAGCGGAGAGTGGGAACTGCACCCAGAGAGGTGCCTGTCCACCGTGCCTGTCCGCCGTGTCGCCGAGTTGCATGCTCTGTCCTGTAAACCTCCCAGGAGATTGTGGTGCCCTCTTTCTGCCCTGACCCCACCTCTGACAAGAAGAGGGATCTCCACTTGTTAGCTGTGATGTGTTGTCTCAAGTTTTATGTACATCGCACTGAGTCTGTCAGGCATTCTGGCGCATTGTTCGTCATTCCTGAGGGTCCTAGAGCAGGAAGACCTGCATCCAAACTGACTTGCTTCTTGGATCAAGTCCACAATTCGTAAGGCTTTTGAGCTGAGGAAGAAGCCTGTCCCTTCAGGGTCACGGCTCATTCTACACAATCTATTGGGGCCTCTTGGGCTTACAAGAATCAGGCCTCTGCTGATCAGTTGTGCAAGGCTGCCACCTGGTCGTCTGTGCACACCTCTTCGAAGCAATACCGTGTTGGTGTGTTGGCATCTGTTGATGCCAGCTTTGGGAGGAAAATCCTGGAGGCAGTTTTGCATGTGTAGTATTTTCTTTGGTTCTTGGTGCTTCCTTCACTTTTGAGCCCTGTTAGCTCTAGTTCAGTGTACTGTGTAACAGTTGGGGTGTTGTTACCCCTGTTCAGTGTCCTTTGACACGTCTTTGTTGGGTTATCTCTAATCTGATGGTTCCTATCTTCTCTGGTGACTTTGGGGGGCCTTGCACCTGGTCCTTGCCTTACTTCCCGCCTCTGGGAAACTCAGTGGTTGGACATCCCAAAGTTAACAGTAATCTGTATTGGACGACAGAGAAAAGAGGATTTTAGTCTTACCTGTTAAATCCTTTTCTCTTAGTCCATACAGGTTACTGGTCTCCCACCCTGTCAAGGGACCATGCTTGGCTGACCTACGGCAGACCGTGGGGGTCCTTTGGGGTCATGCTCATGGGAGTCTTCTTTCCCTTTCACTATCTAGTCAATAGTGTCTCAAATCTTTCTGGAGCTGGTTGGCTAGCTGCAGCCAAGGAGGGAAGGTAGGCTCCACCCCCTGCATACAATTCTAGAATTGTTCCCACCTACAATTAAAGTGGTGGATCACCTACCCAAAGTTACCAGTAACCTGGACTTACAGAAAAGGATTTAACAGGTAAGACTAAAATCCTCTTTTCTGTATGATTATGTATAGATGGTTGTATTTACATTTTGTTTGTTCTTTTTTCTTTTCATTTTCAGCTTGGTGCTAAAACCTTACCAGAAGATTGGTTTGAACTGGTTAGCACTGCTACACAAACATAATGTTAATATGATTCTCGCAGATGAAATGGTGAGTGAATCAGCTTTGTACCACAGAGAATGCTTTACCTGTTGTTACATAAGCCTTTTCTAACAAAGTTCGGACTGGAAAACAAATATAGTTCATGGTGAAATTGTATTCATTATTGGTGAAATTTATGCAAAACAACTTCCATTCCTTCTGTCATTCCTTCAAAACATCAGTTCTTTCCATCTATTTCTCCATCCCCTGCTTTGTGAGTAATCTGCAACTCTCTGCTGAATTTCCCCATAAATTAATTTATCTTTATGTACAAATGAAATGAGCAATTCTGGGGCAAATCGGCTCCACCAATGGGAACAAATAAATTGATGCTCTTAACAACTTGAATGCTATACAGATTTCCAAAGCATTCTGGTGCCTTTGGTTTTCTCCAGAATTGGACCTCTTTAGGTTAATGAATGAAGCCTTTACAGTGAGATTCTAAAGCAGCTCCATCTCCAACATAAGGGACAAATACAAAATTCCCTTTGACTAAATGGGGCTTTTAACCTAATTAATGCTAGCGAGGTCTCCAGCTCATTGATTCACAATCCATTGCTTTCTATTGGTCAAAGGGTTAAAAAAAAAAAAAAAAATTAAAGAAATAGGAATTTTAGGAATGTTTTTTACCCCCTATGGGTGTAATTGACTTGTACTAAAATTGCATCTGTTTAGATTCCAGAATTTGGACATAGTGTGCTGATTATCCCAAACTTGGCAGAATGCAAAACTTCCACTTTTTTGCTTTGCAGGGTTTAGGTAAAACTGTACAAGCTATAGCATTCCTTGCATATCTTTATGTAAATGGGGAGACTGGTCCACATCTTGTGGTTGTACCTGCTTCAACACTGGGTAAGTCATCATTTTGTCTCGCCTGAAAGTCCTACATTCTTATTGGGAGGTTTTAAACTGGACCTGTTACCTTGAATGCATTTTGTATATTTGAATTTTTCATTCAGAACTGCTTATGTATCATAGTAGAAGTGATGTGGCTGAGAAGACATTTGTCCAGCCCATGCCATGTCAGCCCTGTTGAGTCAGAAGAAGGCAATAAAATCCCACTAACACCATTTATTAAGCCCCAAGTGGGTAAAAAAATTCTTTCATGACTCCATCTGGTAGACAGCTATTTCCCTGGATCAACATCCTATCTGCTTTCAAACCAACTGTCATAATTCTCAATATTGTTCTGAGCTAGATAGGGATGATACTTTTTTGAAAGCAGTTACAGTATCTGTAAGCACAGCATACCGAGGCAAAGAATTCCATAATTTTAATGCCCTTTCTGTTTAAAAAAAAAAAAAAAAAGCCTTTGTTTTGGTCAGAAGTCTTTCCTCCAGCCTTTAACCCCTTAACGACCAGCGGTCGCGGGGTTAGTGGTCCTTTAAGGACCAGATAGAGAATTTCGGCGTGCCGCCCCACGTGACTGATCACGTGGTGCGGCACGCCGAACTGAGGGACTGAAAGAGATCGCTCCGGTCTTGGAGCGATCAAATTCAGTCCCCGGTATTACTCCCCGCGCTCCTGCAGTAATAGTACGTGACGTACCAGGACCGTCACTGGTCCTTAAGTGCCGGACCAGCGTGACGGTCCGGGTACGTCACCGGACTCTAAGGGGTTAACAGATGACCTCTTGTTTTTTGCACAGCTCTTTGAGTAAATGGTTCTTTGGAGAGGTCTTTGTATTGACCTTGAATAAATTTGTAAATGGTAAACATATCAACCCCTAGATGTCTCATCTCTAAAGTAAACCAGCCTGGTTTGACTAGTCTCTATTTATAACTTTATCAGTTTTGTTCCATGTCTCTGCAATCTTTCTGGATCAGTAATGTCTTTTATAAGATCTGGTGACCAAAACTGTACTCCGTATTCTAGATGTAACTTACTCCCAAGGATATATAGAGGTAGAATTATATTTGTGTCCTGTGCATCTATACCCCTTTTTAAAACACGTAGTGCCCTATTTGCTTTTGCAGCAGCTATGTGACACTGCAAACTGTTGACGTCTATCAGTACTCATAAATCTCATTAAGTGTATATATAGCATGTTTGTTACTACAGCCCAAATTCATAACCTTACATTTATCTATATTAAACCTTATCTGCCAGTTTTCCATCCATTTACTCAGTGTATCGGGTGTATCCAATTTTTCTGCAGAGAAAACATCCTGCTCTGTATGTACTTTACACAGCCTAGTGTCATCAGCAAAGATTGAGACATTACTTTCATACCCACTTCTAGATCATTAATAAACAAATTACAGTCAAATCTTGGGTATAATAAAAAAAAAAGACATTAAAACACTGGTCTCTCCCCTCATCACACCTCCCCCCCCCATCAACACTGTTTTTTTAACTTTAAAATTTGTCCCTATGAGCCCACACTTTTCCTCCCTCTGCCCACCCATACTTCTATCCATACACACAAGCCCCTGAGGAGGCAGCCACAGGAATGACGTCCACTCAGCAACATGCTTCCACTTGCTTCCTTAGCTGCTGTTTGCTCCTTTGAAGACCTCTACCATTTGGATAAATGAGTTAGTGCCCTGTCTAATACAACATATAGGTGATTTTGAGATCTGGCACACCGTTTTAATCACAGTTGTTTAAGTGGCTGTCATTGTGATTGATCTACATGTTCTTAATTAGGGATATCCTTAAAGGGATATTAATGTTTCAAAATAAAAGCAGCTCCGATTAATCTTTATAGTATTTGGGCCATGGAGAGTGTTATTTCAGTACTGTCGGAGTTGTAGTAGAGTTCAAGAGTAATTGAAAGTTTCCCCCCTCCTGCCCCTTTTACCTAGTGTAAGCCACCTCCCTTCAGACAGGTCGCAGCAAGGGACAATCTTTTTACTGTGAGCAAAAGGAAAACCCTGCCTCCCTTGACAGGTTTTTCCCTTATGCCAACTGAAGATTGGGCCTCTCTGCGATCCATCTGCATACCATCTTGCTGCTCTGAGGTGAGCAGTGTTAAATCCGTAAAAGGGGCGGGAGGTGGATACGTTATCATTCAATTACTCTTGAACTACAACTCGGACAGTATTGAAGTAACTCTCCATGGCCCAAATACTGTAAAGATTAATTGGAGCTGCTTCTATTGTGAAACATTACTAATCCCTTTAAAACCAAACCTATTATGTCCTCAGGACTGGAGTTGACAAAAACTGTCTATGGGGCAACTTTTTTAAATGTATATTCATCTAAATGGAACTTTTAACTCTAGCATTAGAGGCGTTCAACTCACTGCTTTGTAATGAACTTCAGGCCTCATTGGCACCCAAGGGGGTTAATAGCAGTTTTGTCCCTTAGTGCTGTTGCCTTGCCTCACAATTGATCCTCTTCTGATTTATGCATAAGACACTTGGAGAGCATGAGTAAACAATTCTTCCTATATAACATGTAAAAAAAAAAAAAAAAAAAAAAAAAGTCAAAATTAAAAAATGGAGTGTGATATTCAATCAGCAGAATGGTCTTGTGATTATAAATATATGTTTAATAGACTGTTTTCTTTTTATAGATAACTGGATTAGAGAGTTCAACCAATGGTGTCCTGACATGAATATTTTACTTTATTATGGTAAGCAGCAATTGGTTTACTGCTGTATTTATTCTAATTACATATGAATTCAATACTAAGGGCTTTCTGTTTTTCCTGCATGCAGGTTCTCAAGAGGAACGAAAACACTTACGCTATGACATACTGAATAAGGTTGTAGAATTTAATGTGATTGTCACAACGTAAGTACTTTTAATAAAATGTGCATATAATGTTCTCTGATGACACCTAGTGGATAACATGACACATTGCAAACACTTTGTTCATTGATGTGAAAATACATGGTACCGTGTTAGCCAGTAGAGTAGTTGGGAATCAAAGTACTTTTGTAATAAAGAACTCACAAGTGATAGAGTTGATCATTTTTAATAGCAGAGATAATGGAGAATTCAACTTTTAAGACACTAAGACTTGCACTAACAAAGCTGGGATAGCATATGACCTTTATATACACAACGTATGACAATAAAATACTCAGAGCCTAAAACATACCTAGACAAACTTCTAAAATTCAGACCACAAACAGAAAATAAGGGGGGCCGTTTCCAGTCCCCAGCTGCAAACACTAAGGAAAATTGCAAAGAGATTACATTCAACCCTCTATAAGGATAGCATATTGAAAGACCTTTTTTCAGACCTACGTCTTCTCATACAGACAGCCACCAAATTTAAAGAATATTTTCGGGGTATGTGGCTGGGCAGCCATACTGAGCAGACGCACGTCTACATAGCTCTACCATAACATAACTAATCTGTTGCTGTCCGCATCAAGGGATTACAATTTGGCTCGCTGCTGCACTGCTCTGTACCCTACAAGACTGGAGCTACCTGGGGATAATTAACATAGATTTAAGCGGCACTAAAAGCAGGCTTCAGTTCATGATGACTCACCGATGTGTTCCCTACTCCAGTGCAATGGGGGAAAGATGCGCTGAAACATCCCATGCAAAAACTAGAAAGACAAATCCACGTGTGCGAAACGCGTGAGACTGCTCCATTGTTCACCATAAAGAAGTGATTTTAATTACTCACGAGTGCAGAGAATTTGTCTTTCTAGCTGGAGTGATTCTGCACCTCTTGCGGCCAAGGCCGCAAAGCTGCTGCCTTGCGTATCTGTTCTACCGGAGCGCCACGCTTGAAGGAGCGCCCGCAACTCTACATCCGGGCTGTCTTATGGCTGTCCTCCCCGGGCCGGGGTTTGGGGGCACCCGGGGGTGTCTGCCCTTGTTGTCTGGTTTTACTGGCCTGTTCTTCTTTGGATGTTTTCCCACCTCAGGGTGGTGATGAGGGGGAGCCTGGAGATCCTTGATGTACTTACCTGCACAACTTATTATAATCTTTAAGGTTGTGCTAGGTTAGTTATAATGTTCACAGAGGTGTTTTATGAATCCATTTCAGACGGGATTGGCACCAGACTGTCTGCTACATAAGTTCTTTTCTGGGATTTTGGAGGTGGGGTGGGAACGGTCTCTTGGACGTGAGTATGGAACTGTTTGGAGTTTTAGCTCTAGGTCTACAGACCTCGGTTAGGGATGTGTTTGGGCTGAAGATCTGTTGGGGGTGATACAGGTAGGGTGGTGTGCTAGTTTTTTGGAGATGTTATGCCCTCTCCTCTCTACAGCTCAGGCTCTCACAGGCTGGGAGCCACAAGGTACCGGGACCAGTGATTTTACTCTCCCTCTGTCATGGCTGGAGGTTTGTGTAGGTTTCTTGCGTGGGTTGTAAGGGGCCTGAATTACCATATCAAGAGATCTTTGGTCATAAACCACATTAGGAAACAGGCATCAGACGTGATCATGCTCCAGGAGACTCACATGTCGGGGAGTAAGACCCTGTCTCTTAGACGCTCATGGATACAGTCATACTGCCACTCCAAACACACATCATATGCTAGGGTAGTATCTATATTGGTAGCCAAAAGAGCAACATTTGAATTTATAGACTTAAAAACAGACTAAGGATATATTTGTATTACCTGTAAACTTTACGGAGCCCTGTTTGTCCTACTTCGTGTATACATCCCACCTCCTTTTGATGCCACTGTGCGCTGAGAAGCTTTGAATTACGTATCTGACAAGACTAATCACAACATTATTTGCATGGGGGATTTCAATATGGTCATGGATGAAAACCTTGATAGATTGGGTGCGACAGCTAGGGACAACCAAACACATTTGAGGCAATTCAGAGCATTAGTCGAAGATATGCTTTTGGTGGATTCCTGGTGATTGCTACACCCGGGGAGAGGGGTTTTTCCTGCCACTCCACTACATAGAAGATGGTTTCTAGACTAGACTATGCGTTTGTCTCCAGTTCTGTTTGGGCCATCACTAGGGAATGCAAGTTTCTTCCCATGGTAGCATCGGATCACTCCCCCTGATGCTTGCTTGTTCAGTGGGAGGCCGCTTAGGCTCTAGGGAGTGGAGTCTCAGCCCCTTCTGGCTGTCTGTTGACCAAATATCCTCTGCGCATAGAACTGAATTGCAAACATATTTTCACATATTTTTTGCCCTTGCAATCGAGCCGCTAGTTTCTTTAATCAGACAGAATAAGGATATTCAAGGGTTGGTTGTGGGCCAGATAGAGGAAAAGAGAGCCTTATATGCAGATGATATTCTGCTATTTCTGGGAGACCCTAATAACTCTCTCTGCGGCACTTAGATTGATACATCTCTTTGGGTCCTACTCAGGCCTTCGGATTAATTGGGGTAAGTCTTCTCTTCTTCCTATTGACACATTAACGGAGGAGACTGCTATGGCTGATACTCAGATGCAGTGTGTGGAAATATGTGGATACTTGGGGATAAAAGTTAGTTTCGTCTCGGGCATTTCTGGAACACAACCTCCTCCCTGTTCCAGATTCATTCAGAGACAAAACTCTGGGCTGGATGCATCTCCCACTGAACTTGATAGGACGATCTAATCTGGTGAAAATGATCTTCCTTCCGAAATTTCTATATTTTTTCCAAAATTCTCCAATTTGCATCCTGAGGAAGTATTTTAAAATGATAGACGAGATTATGAGATGATTCATATGGGGCAGCCAACTCCCTCGGATCCGCATATCGACCCTGATGCGGCCGAAGGACAAGGGGGGGGGATTTCTCTGCTAAATTTCAGATTATATTACTTAGCATCTCAATCTCAGTTCGGGTTGGCATATATAGATCAGTGTACAAAACATTCCTTTATGCATATAGACGGGGAACTTCTACAGCCGTGTGTGGAACGGAACCACATCTTGGTGACAGGTCCAAAAGCAAGCAGAGTACTGTCCTTGCTGGTTAAGGCCTTGTCAGATGCCTGGATGGAACTGCAGGTGATTGTGGGATTCCGGTCCACTCATCCCGGTACACTCCTTTGGGGCCCAGCGGGGCTGCCTCCGCTTCATGGTCTAGAGTTTGGCATAAAGTGGGAGGCCTGGGGTGTCAGGACCATGGGGCAGTTGTACCATGACAATGTGCTCCATTCATTTGAACATTTTCATGTGGAATACGGAATTCCAAACTCCATGTTTTATTCGTATTTGAGATTACATCACGCTTTAAGGGACTATTGGCGTCATGGTGAGCTGGAGGTGGCTGTCTTTCCACTGTTATCTCTTATGGAAGCCAGGCAATTGAAGAGACCGCTTTCCTTTATTTATAAATGGACAGAGAGCAAGACGGTTGACGACATGGAACATGCGAATCACAAATGGGAGCTAGATATAGGCCAACTCGAGGACTGGGAATTGGCAGAGGCATGTAGGGCTCCATCACAAATCCAGACTACCACTAGACACCAGCTGATCCAATTAAAATCCCTCCACCATACTTACTACTCACCTGTTTACCTCCATCATATGGCTAATTCACTCAGTAAATTCTGCCATAGGTGTAGGGACATGGAGGGCACGTTTTTGCATATGGTATGGGCATGTCTGCACTGCAGGACTTCTGGAGAGCTGTGACTGATGCTATTACGGAGGTACTAGAGAGACCAATACCTTTTACACCTAAATTCTGCTTGCTGTCCATTTTCCCTGAGGATACAGGTGAGGGCCCTGTGGGTAGCCTTCTTAAAGGGATAGTAATACTTCGTTTTAACGTTATTTTATTTTGTAGGCATTAAAAAAACATGAAGAACGATATAAGTCTTATCTCTCAAACCTTTATGGTTTATGAGATATTCACAAGCAAAGTTTCCCCCTCCTGCCCCTTTTACCTAGTGTAAGCAATCTCTTCTCAAATGTGGAATGCAGTCCATAGACCAGACAGATGACAGAAGGGACACTCTTATTCCTATGAAAACAATGAAATCCCTGCCCCCCTTGACAAGCTTTTCAGGTTTTTCCCTTATCTTAACTGAAGATTGTCCTTCTCTGCAGTCTACCTGGGCACCTCCCTTCTGCTCTGGTTGAACAGTGTGACATCAGTAAAAGGGGCGGGAGGGGGACATTTTGTCATTGAATTACTCTGGAACTATAACTCTGACAGAATTGAAATAACACTCTCCAAAGTCCAAATACTATGATGAGTAATTAGAGCTGCTTTTATTATGAAACATTACTATCCCTTTAAAGAACTTCTTGTCATGGCTCGTAAGGTGTGGCTGTTCACTGGATGGCAGACAGCGCTCCAACTCGCAGGTTGTGGTTTGATCTGGTGGCCAAAAATTTACCGCACTACAAATTAGTACACCTCCATAGGGGCAACTTTCATAAATTTGATGGGATCTGGGGATAGTGGCAGAGGGGTTGGATGCAAATGTTGGGAAGTTGTGATAATATTATTGAAACGAGCTCCTGGGGCTCAGAACGATTGATTCTTTGTGGCAGATGGAGTACTAACTTTACAGATTTGCCCTGGACTTTTCTGATTTGTGGGCTGTTGGGGTGGGCTGTGTGGGCTAGGGTGAAGGGGTGGGTGGGTATTCTGTGTTTAGGTTGTTGGATGGAGGATGGTTTAAGGGGTAGGGATAGTTGGAAAATAGGAACATTTCGGGCCGGTCTGTTCTAGCCTCTTCCTGTTTTAATAATGTCTCGGTTTTGTATAAATATAGGGACGGTAACTACCCTACAGGCTTGTATCAGATTGTACATTAATGCTTGTATCATTCTGTGATAGCTGTATTTTTCCTTTGCCCCCCTTTTTTTTTTTTTTTTTTTTTTTTTTTTTTTTTTGTTTTATGAGAGGCTGGATTGGACAGAGGTCTGTTAATAAAAATAAATAAAAAAAAAAAAAAAAATGTCAAGTCTCATGTCCCTACAGAGTAAATCAGTTGAGACCTGTCTGCACATCCTATGCGTACAAAAATATACAAATTCTGTCAAGACTGACACTAGCAGTTTCTCCACCTACACTTCATCAAAAATATATACCTCAAAACCATGCCCCACAAGAGCATTGCAAAGCAATGCATTCCATATCCCTCTGGCACTCAGTGCTCTGTGTTCAGTAAGCTGAAGAAGAGCAATTTTGGAGCAGACTATTTATGCCACTGGGGACAGACAAAAATTTTAAACTTGATTTTTTTTTTTTTTTTTTTTTTTTTTTCTTTTTTTTTTTTTTCTTCTTCTCTATAAAGGTCTCATGCTTTATGTAGTGCTCTAACATTCAAGGGCTAAAAAGCAAATCAGTGGAAATGTTTGTTACATATGGTTCAGTGGAATTGCTGCAGAATTTCTCCACTTCTTATATCAGCCTCGCTAAATTACAAGGTATAAAAGAAACTGAGCAAAGCAGGGTAATAGTGAAAAAAAAAATCAGTACAGGCATACACTTTGCTGGCAGTGTACAAAAAGAGGTAGACAAACCCTGAATTTACAAACAAGCAGCCTATGACTTGCTACAAATAAAACAGTGGGGTCATATTTTTTGGCCAAAGATATGGAAAGCTTGTCTGCCCCATCAAGGCACCCCAGCTTAAAGGGATAGTAATGTGTCACAATAAAAGCAGCTCCAATTAATCTTCATAGTATTTGAGCCATGGAGAGTGTTATTTCAATACTGAGAGTTGTAGTTAAAGAGTAATTGAATGATAAAGTATCCCCCTCCTGCCCCTGTTACTGATGTAACATTGTTCACCTCAGAGCAGCAAGGTGGTGTCCAGATGGATCGCAGAGTGGGACGATCTTCAATTAGTATAAGGGAAAAACCTGTCAAGGGGGCCAGGGTTTTCATTGTTCTCACAGTAAGATTATTATCCCTTGCTGTGAGCTGTCTGGTCTGAAGACCAGATTCCACATCTGAGGGGAGATGACTTACACTAGGAAAAAGTAGGAAACATAGAGGTTCCTGGTGAGCTCAAAATGGCTTTTAATAGTAGTGTTCAATTAGTTACATGTGTGTATAGTCAGGTGAGCTGCAAGAACAATATTTTGGCTACTATAGTAAGTGAACAAAAAGAGGTTGTCTGCGCATCAAATCCTGATTTTTACAAACAAGCCTGACTATACACATGTAATGATTTGAACACTACCAATAAAAGCTACTTTGAGCTCCCCAGTAGCTGTACATTTCATATTTTTGTATGTATTTTGGGAGATTTTGGCTCCTCCTCTTTTAGTTGGTAGCTCCCCAAACAGGGTGATAGCTGAATTAGGGAAGGTATAAATGCCTCTTTTCCCTCACAAGGGTTTTGTTCACAGTGAACTAAGGTTGAATCACTGTTTTTAACTGCAATATGCAAAATACTTGTTCACATATCAGAAGCAGATAGGGACTTGCCTTAAAGGGACAGTAATGTCCCATAACATTTTTTTTAGAGTTTTTTGTAGAGCTTAAAAAAACAAGCTAAATGCCACAAATCTTATCTCTCAAACCGCTATGGTTTGAGAGATATCCTCCTCTAAAGTTCCTCTTCTCCTTCTTGCAATGTGTAAAGGATTGATGCACACTCCAATGGCTTCCAAGCCTGCACTTATTTTCGGATGGGTGCAGAAACTCCAGTGGTCTCCCTGTTAACCACTCTGTAAATATCTATATGTACGATAGAGAACACTCTCAGCAAAGTATAAACAGCAATAGCTGTATCTTTATTGAGGAGATAAACACATGCAAGGTTTCGGGGAACTCAATGCCACCCTTCTTCAGTTGGCTGATACACCTATTGCTGTTTATACTTTGCACTTTGCTGAGAATTTTTTCCTCTTCTCCTTCTGTCAGCTGTAAAGCTGACAGGAGGAGATCGGTGTCAGCCGACACGAGTAGGCTCTTAAGCAGAGCCGCAACAGTGCAATTTAAAAAGAATTACTACTTTGGAATGATCTAAAAAGTGTGCTTTTAGACCATTCCAAAGAAGTAATTCTTTTTAAATCGCACTATTGCGGCTCTGCTGAAAAGCCACTTGTCGGCCCCCGGGCCAGGAACTCCTGTCAGCTTACAGCTGACGTCAGGAGAAGAGGAGGGAGTGGGGAACTTTAGCGGATGATATCTCTCAAACCATAGTTCTTTGAGAGATAAGATTTGTGGCATTTAGCTTATTTTTGAAGCGCTACAAAACTAAAAAACATTTATGGGGCATTACTGTCCCTTTAAGCTTTGGTGCCTTGATGTGGCAGGCAAGCTTTCCATATATTTGGTCAAAAAAATTACACTAAACGCCACTGATTTATTTGTAGCCAGTCATAGGTTGCTTGTTTGTAAAACTCAGGGTTTGTTGCGCAGACCACCTCTTTTTGTTCACTTACTATAGTAGCCAAAATAATAATCTTGCAGCTCACCTGACTATACACACATGTAACTAATTGAACATTACTATTAAAAGCTATTTTAAGCTCACCGCAAACCTGTATGTTTCATATTTTTTGTAAGTCTCGTTTGCTTGTATGCTTATCTTATCCTGGTGTATCTGTCGCTCAGACGCTTGGTAACTTCCATCCCTCTAATCTATGGCAGTAATTGAGTGATGCCCACAGTATTAGTTGAGGGTATTTTTCTACCCCATTTATTACATGTGCATTGTGAATTATCCATGCTTCGTGTTGGAGGGAAGATGATGAAGAGGAGTGAAGCATTTTCTAGTGAGCCCTGGAAATGGTGTTTATTTAATCTGCACACATAATGGGGTAAATCACATTACTTATTATGGTGTAAACTCTTCCTTCTTGCAGTGTGCCATTCTGGAGGGGAAACCATATTCACACTTTGGAACCAGTATTTCTGTTGATTTAAAATAGAATTTTAACCCCTTGAATGATATGTCTGCAGCATATTGCAAAAGCAATGCACAGGAGATCTCTGTAGTATTCATAGTTACATAGTAATTTAGGTTGAAGAAAAAGTTAAATCATCATCCTATTCTTGTTCGAAGAACTGAACACTCCCTTTAAATCAGTAGGAATTTTAATTTGTATTAAATGTTGCTGTTGGTTTGCTCCGGAATTGATCCTCTCTGAATAGGGCACAACTTCACCCTAGGAAGACAAAAACACATTTCTAAAATTCATGTAAATTTAAATGGGGCCTTTAACACCTTGAGTGCTAGACTGGTCTTTGCAGTGTTTTGCAGGTCTCTAGCATTCAAGGGGCTAAAACCCATTTTAACTCATTAATGACCCAGGCCGCGCTGGACTGTCATGGGTAAACTTGCCTAAAGTACTGGTGACAGTCCTGGCACATAATAGGATAAATGATGGCACCGAGCCTCAGTGTGCACTGTGATCATGCTATGGAGGCTGAAACTGACTTCCAGGACCAGAGCACTCAGTTTATCATGCCCCATATTGCTTGGTACATGTCATCGGCTCCTACAGAGGTCACTTGTGTCCTGGCTTTGTCTATGACAAATGCATTGTGTTCTGCTTATTGCCTTTGTGACTGTTCTCTGCCTCTCTTCCTTACTGTAATATTAAAGAGGAGAGAGGCAGGGAACAGACTTAAAATAAAAATGGCTGTTGATGGTGACGTTAACCCCTTCGGTGCTGTGGCAGCATTAAGTGTAGGTCACTTGTATGACCTACTGACACCTGTTTATCCAAGAAAATCAATGAGTGACAGCAAGACTGAAGTATTTATTTTACACAGACTATTTCTGAACACAAATACTG
This sequence comes from Rhinophrynus dorsalis, assembly GCA_037306005.1. NCBI lineage: Eukaryota > Metazoa > Chordata > Amphibia > Anura > Rhinophrynidae > Rhinophrynus > Rhinophrynus dorsalis. The sequence continues at coordinate 223,057,970 of CM074718.1, read as the reverse complement.
AAACTAATGTAAGTTTTATTGCTGTGGAGCAAAATAATACACTTTTATATACAGATCACGTAATCGCATACAAAAAAGTGGCAAGTCAGGGAGGGAAAGAGTAACATTGGGCTTTTGTCCCCAGAGGGACAGTGCCTCCCTAAAACTGTACATTTGGTAGGTGTGAATGACCAGTCATACCTTTCATGTAGTCTCCACAAAAAATTAACCCATTGGACACAAATTATCACAAGAGAACCTATGAAATTTTTTGTTTTATTTAAAATATATATATATATATATATATATATATATATATATATATAAAATTTATACTTTTCTTTGTAATTAAAAGATGGTGGATTATTCATATTAATGTGGTATCAAAAGAAAGCACTACTTGTGTTTAAAAAAAAAAAAAAAAAAAAAACTGTATATAATTACTGCATTAATGAAAAATAGAACCTTTTATATAGACAGGCACCTGCTGGGATCTTGCAGGCGCTGTCTGCCCCTTCCGGTGTCTTTCGGCATAAAGGCATTTAACTCGCTAATCATGGAGCTGAAGAGGACTGATATCTTGCAGAGCCGGCATTCTCTGCATCTGCGCTGTTCCCCGCTGCCTACGTGCCGAAAAGGTTTTATTATTCATTAATCAACAATTATATCTGAAAATAAAACGAAGTGTGTGCATATCACTAATGTAATTAACATTTGCGTCACTGTTATTGTAGTGAAAGTTCCACTTTAAAGGGTTAAACCAACAGGATTTGAATTTATCCCCTCTGATGCACTTGATTTGCTCCAGAATTGCACCCAATATTTGTGTAAAGCAGCTTCCCCACAGAGTGAATTATGTGCACATGCAAAAGGCAATAACTACTTTGCGTAAGAGTGTTTTTTTTTTTTTTTTTTTCCTGCCAGATACAACTCTGCAATAAGCAGTGCAGAAGATCGTAGCTTGTTTCGACGCTTGAAGCTCAAGTTTGCTGTATTTGATGAAGGGCACATGCTGAAGAACATGAGTTCAATACGCTACCAACACCTTATGACTTTAAATGTAAGTGGCTTATCCATCATGGATTATTTCTAAAGAGAACTCCTTTAATGCTTTTGTGGCTGCTGAAATCTCATGATTAAACATGTAAGCCCATTCTTTTGATTTATATAAATTCTTTAGTCCTAACAAATCTGAACTTGAATGCATATAAAGTGTGCAGATAAGCAATAAATTACAATGTTTAGACAAGCAGGGTTTTCAGTTGGCCAGTTCAGGTTGTGTTCTATAATATATCAATGTCAAGGGGAACCTTTTATTACTCAGAGTATTATAAACAGATTTAGCCCATTTTGAGCGTTGAAGTACTTGTTTAACTGTATATTTACACTAGCATAAACATGTAGCTCATTTTTAAAGTAAAATCTCTTAATGACTAGGCAAATTAAAGTGCTAATAACTTGCACATTTTTAGTTTTATTTGTCCACCATTGGCTCTTTAAGGACTGGGGGGATGTTAGCTACAGACTGGTTCTTAAAGCATTTATTTCAAGTCAGAAATTTTCAGTTTTGTGAATTGATGTAGGTCCTAGCCTAGGCGACATACACAGAAAGAGATGGGTTAATTCTGAGGCAAATCAACTTCACCAAATATCCCCAAATTTGGTTTCTACATCCCCTGAATGTTTGAGAGGTCTCTGACACATTACAGAGCAGTCAATTGGCTACTGTGTCATTCAATGTTTTAAAAGCCCCATTTAAATCAATGGGAATTTTCACTTTCCCCTATGAATCCTGTAGTATGCTCAATAATCTGCCCATCATGCTTTCTGCAGAAGACTGAGTTTTACTGTAGCAAAATTTTTTTTTTTTTTTGTTTCTCCTTCTTCTTGCTTTAATGACTAAAATAAAATCAGAAAATGTGGTTCATTTAAAGTTAAATGCTTCCACTGAGGGAATACATTAAGTTAAAAGGAAAACTACTGCGATAAGTAATTTAGCAGAAGGATATTTTTTTGTTTGTTTGTTTTTTTACCTTTTCCACATTTGTTGCCGTTCATAACTGAATGGGGACCCTATTCTGTAAATGTAAAATAAGGCCCTTTGGAATCATGCTCATGGATGGCTATAGAGAGCAAATATCTGAGTGAAAACCTTGCAGGGTGGTTTTAACTGATGGTTAACCCTTCAAGTGCAATCTGCTGCATACCCATCTGGCACTCGAAGGGTTAATAAGTGGGTCCCTATGTTGTGTAAAAAAAAAAAATTGCTCTTGATCACATGTCCGCAGCTCTGTGTGTGTTGACTTTAGTAATGGCAAAACTGCACTTGCATTTTTTAATTTAATTTTCTGCATGTATGCGAGTGATTACAAGATGGGCCATTTACTTTAAAATATTTTATACCGGTTATGGGCAGCCTTGCAGCTGTTGGCTACAGCTATCCTTATTTGCAGTTTGCTGAGGCTGATGGGAATTGTAGTTCTTAACATATGCAAGGTCATACGTTGTCCTCACTTGTCATATACTGAAAGCGGGCATCCTTGCACATTCTGTCATTGCTGCTAATCCTAAATACTTAAACCTATTTGCTACAGCGTTACTTTGATTGTTTCTGTGATTTGTGTTAAATAATGTGATTTAAAGTAATCTAAACAGTATAAGGAAAAGTTGGTTGGCTTGCACCACTCTTGGCTTGTTTCAAATCCTTTGTCTTTGTGTGTGGTGCATCTCCTGAAATGGCCGAAACACCCATACTGCTCAGAACAAAGTAACACATCCTCTAATATAAGTAAGGCACACAGAGATCCAAATACTGCCCTCAGTGCAAGATATTTTATTAAGTGTAAATTTGCACTGTTGAAGTTGAGCTTTAAACGCCTTGGTGCCCTACCACCAGAGGCCAGATGTTTGGCATATAAAAACATCATCCTGTGAGTCATCCACTGATATAAGTATGTTTGCCTTTATTCTAAGCATTATGTTTACTATAAAGTAGGTTAGTTATATAACCACCAACTTTCTTTTCAGAGTTGCTTAAGAAAGCTATTCTACTTGGCTTAGAAAGCATGCATCTGCTATCCACTGCACCACTGTCACGCATGACTCCCTAAATAGGCTCTTTGAATTGAGAAAAAACACCTGAGAATGAAAAAGGTGTCTTTGTAAACATTTCTTTGAAGAAAGCTGGATTTCTTAACTTTTATGAGGAGTTGCAGTCTGTGTTCCTGTGATGTTTTTGTGCATTTTTGTTTTGCTTGCAGTGAGTTACATAGGGCTGTATTTTCAAACAAAGTAACTCCAGGACAAAAAGAACAGCGTGATTCGAGACAAATATCCTCAAATTTCTATTTGCAGTGTTTTGAAAACCCCTCTAGTATTAATTGGAGGTTAAAAAATAACTTAAATAATTGGGATTCTCATTTATCTGCTGAGGTACAGCTTTTTTTCTTCACAACTGCACCTCTTTAGCTTGCTTGATAATGCTGTGTTTGTCATGCACAAAATCAAAGTTAAACTATTCTGAGGTAACCCAACTGCACCATAGGTGCTGAATGCCCAAATTTCTGCTATGCATAACCTCAGTGGCAATATGGTGGTTGGGAAGTCAGGAAGTTTGTGGTCCTTACACACCATATTACCCACATGTCAGTCTAGCAGAAAGCAGTGGAATCTGAGTAGATTCAAGTGAGCAATCTGGCAATTATTAACACCTAATCTATTGGACTATATTATCATTGTTTTCAGATTAGAAATGGGATTTAATTTTCCTTTAAAGAACAATTCTCACTTTCTAAAAAAATCTGGCACTACACTGTGCAGCCCCTGGTTGTCTGAATTCACCCATTTGGCACAGAGAATCGGAAGCATACACCCTGTGATGGAAACAACTCCGTTCTCTGCCTTAAACTCTTTGGTTGAGTCATGCATCCTGCATCCGGCTTTCAAGCCTGATACAGTAGGCTTGTGGGAATTTGCATCACACAGGGCAAAAAACTGAGTTGCGGGAATTTGTCTCCTAGTTTAGACTAACTGCGGGACCAGTGGTGGTGCACAAGATGTCTTTCGATCCACATTGTGCTCCCATGTTGATTAGTCTCTCAGTATCAAAAATTCAGCCCAGCTTCACTATCAGCTCTGCTCTAGGGGGCGTGGATCTGCCATGGGGTACGAGCAGAGCATTAGTTTCCCTTAACTCTGTAACAGAGTAAAGTCTTAGAAGATGACCATTTCTTATTAAGATGCCAATCAAAAGCCCTTTCCATCAGAAAAAAGAAAAAATGTTATAAAATGACCTAGTTTAAAGACTGTCCCTGATTGTTCAATTACTGCATTCTCTATCTCTTTGGAAAGCAAACCTGCTACTTGATATTTCTTTTTACTTCACAGGCCAAGTGTCGTTTACTACTAACTGGGACTCCGGTACAGAATAACATCTTAGAACTCATGTCTCTCTTAAACTTTGTCATGCCCCATATGTTTAGCAACAGTACCAGCGAGATCAAGAGAATGTTCTCATCTAAGGCGGTAATTATAAAAAATCAATTATTCCTTTTAGGATTTGTCCTCACAGGCTGCATTGTTTTCTTTCTGTTTTGTTGCAAGAATGTGTGTGGGATGGCTGATCAGTCTACATAAAATGTTGACACCAATTTGGATTGGCCGTTCATTGCATGCTGTATTGCAAATGGCATTGTCCAGTCCATCCATATGGTGACCTTAAAATCTACTGTGCAGATTATTGCTGCTGCAACTTCCATGCATTCTGCAGGAGACTGAATGCTGCTACTTGCTTGGGCTATATCCAGTGTTCTGAACAGTCAAATCTGACTCCCACCTTCACCCTGTCCTGTGTTCTGCATCAGCCAAACTGTGTAAATAGCATTGCTCATGTGATCATAGCCTTTCAACTGAGTAAAATGTGTGCATCTAGAGTTTAGCTAGCCATTACAATGTAATTATTGAACCCATTAGGTGGTAGAAAGATATTCAATACATTATGAAGTAAGTTAGCTATCTCTTTCATTAGAGTTTAACCCCTTAACGTCCAACGCTGTGCCAGGACTGTCACGGCTGTCCAGCATTTAAGGACCACATCATTGAATTCAGGGCTCCGCGTGCTGCTGCACACCACTCGGGGAGCCCTGAATCGGAACTCTAAAAGAAAAGAAAAATACCCCGTGTCCTCAAGTGCCGGCCGCACATGTGTGCACCAGTTGTTAAGGGGTTAAATGAACAAGAATAGTAAATACAATGTTGTTTAAAGGGATAGTAATACTTCGTTTTAACTTTATTTTATTTTGTAGGCATTAAAAAAACATGAAGAATGATATAAGTCTTATCTCTCAATCCTTTATGGTTTATGAGATATTCACAAGCAAAGTTCCCCTCCCCGCCCCTTTTACCTAGTGTAAGCCATCTCTTCTCAGATGTGGATCAGGTTGTATGACCAGACAGATAACAGAAGGGGACAATTTTCTTTGTATGAAAACAATGAAAGCCCTTCCCCCCCCCCCCCCTTGACAAGTTTTTCAGCTTTTTCCCTTATCTTAATTGAAGAATTTCCCTCTCTGCAGTCTACCTGGGCACCTCCCTTCTGATCTGTTTGAACAGGGGGGGGATACTTTGTTTGTGAATATCTCTTAAACCATAAAGGTTTGAGAGATGAGACTTATATCATTCTTCATGTTTTTTTAATGCCTACAAAATAAAATAAAGTTAAAACGAAGTATTACTATCCCTTTAAACCAAGAATAGTATAAAATACACATCTTTATGTACGGGTTTCCAAACTTGATAGAACTTCAGAAGGCCCTATTACAAATGCTGTTTTTCATCTTGTCTTTTGCAGCCTTCACTTTCTGGTCAGAAGGCTGACTGTAAAGTGGAGACTTTAAAGAATGTTTTCACTTAATAGCAAAAAACAGCACATCAAAGTCATAAGTTCTGTGAAGATTTGGAAACTTGTACACATGCATCACAGGGGTGTGTGTGAATCGTGACAGTGCTAATACCTGTTTATGCACATTAATATAAATGTACAGTATTTTCTGGACTTTCTTCTCTTGAGAAAGGTGTACTGATGTTTCCTGCTCCTTATAATCCAAACAAATCCATCCCTACCAATCACCTTTAAAAACTTGGTGCGTCTTGCAGTGTGTCTGTAGGCATGTATCCAAATAATTAAATAATTATACATCAAGAAATGGAGCAATATCCACGTTGGAAATAAGCACTCACAGGTCTTGTTTGCATAGTTGCGTTTCTTGTCAACTTTTCAGCCCTTTAGGGGGCCAAAACGTTGACAATAAATGCAACTCTGCATGCAAGACCTATGAGTGCTTATTTCCAACATGGATATCGCACTCTTGCTCTCTCTCGCGCTCTCGCTCTCCATCTATATAGTTGCATCAATGGAGTGTTTAGGTATGATCACATAATCTGGAGACATTGTATGCACTTTTGATATATCAATAATTAAGCAAATCAAAATAATTATTTTCCAAATAACACCTGGTTTACATTCTGTGTGCAGTATCCATTTATGAAGCGGAAAACAAGGTAGTTGACAGATTCATAATTACAGAGCATTAACAAAACGAGGTATATTTTGTTACAGATCTTGAAGTTTCTACTTTATACATTGCCCTAAGGGTGGCAGTGTTTCTCATGTTACATGAAAAGTTATGCCTGATTGTTTGTTTTTTGGTCCTTAGAAAACAACTGATGAACAGAGTGTGTTTGAAAAGGAGAGAATTGCTCATGCCAAGCAGATTATGAAACCGTTCATACTTAGACGAGTAAAAAGTGAGGTAAAGGAAACTTTGTGGATAACTATTTGTATTGCAATGTGTTGGGTAACTTTCTTACATTCAAAGGGTTATGCAGTAGCACAGCTTTTTGTGAAATGTCCCTTTTATGACAGCAATTTCTGTATGCAAACATGCTCAAACTATGTTGCTTTTTCTCACAGCTAAAATCATCCTTTCCCTGAGGTCTGGTATGTGCATCTCATTGCTTTGCAAAGCATTTTTCATCCCTCTGGTCCTCAGAGGTCAACTCTCCCCCCCCCCCCTCCATTTTTTTTGTACTTTATTATGGCTAAAATAATCATTGTGGCCTATCTGAATATGTTCAAGAGATATCTTCAAACAATCCTAGACACCATGTCCTTGGAGGCAGACATGACAATTGATAGCAGGACACAATATTCTGCCACTGTACAGGATCATTTTAAATCAAGTTGGCTCATGCCCTGTGCCTGCCTTTGTTTTAAAAGGGGAGGGGATGGATTTGCTTGCAGGTGTCATATCCATCTAATGCACATGACATCCTGGATTGATTGAAGAATTTGAGGAATGTATAAATTTAACAGTGCCGTCCCACTAGTTTTTGACTCTGCCTTTGGCTGCACTGAATTATAACATACTAGTGTAAAAGCCCGTGTACACGGACCAAGGTCCGGGTGATGTTAAGAGGCAGGTCCTGCTCTGCGTCCTGCTGCCGACGCAGTCATGCACTGTAGAGACTGCCCAAAAACACAGAATGCTCCCAGCACAGAATTCCCAGCATTCCACACAGAACTCCCAGCATTCTGTGCATTCGGGCAGTCTCTACTGCGCATGACGGCTTCTGACAAACATCCTAGCGAATTATGATATAGGATGATTTCTGGAATGCTTAGAAGTGGACTTACTCCTCCAGCATAGGAAGGCCTGCTTCTCAGCCCCACAGCATGCGCAGGGAAATGGTACATACTTCCAACATTTCCTCTGTGCTTTGCTTATTTCTTTGAACTAAGCAGAGAATAGAGGAAAGGAATGCCCTCAAAATACTCAAACTGATCTATTCTCTATATCCCATTGTTCAAGCACAGTTAAGGGGAAGATTTGTGGCATACTAGCTTAGTAATTTGGCAAAGGCACATGGGCAAAATTCATAGGAGATATTAGGATTTTCTGGGTTATTGTGAGATAAATGCAGGTAAGACATTACATCTCCTTTAAAGGGTTATGAACTGGTGCAAAAACTAAAATGTATCGTGACTGGACCATCACCGGTCCTTTAGGATGGGAGGACGAACTGTCCTGGCACGTTAACGGGCATTAAGGGTTTAAGGACCATGGCTCATTATTAGAGCCAACTTGAGTTTTTCTGGAGTAAACAAACTGCACCATAGGGGACAAATATCCCTATATTGGGGTTTTAACTCTTTGAATGCTAGAGAGGTCTCCAGTACATTGCAAGTGCATTTGGAGAACTCTGACATGGAAGGCGTCAAAAAGCTGTATACATGCGAATGGGAATTTAGGAGTATTTATTCGTCCACTCCGGTGCAGTTGTTTACTCCAGAAAAACTCCAGTTTGCACACACTTACACTGTATGGACTGCTCAGGTGTGGGTGATAAATCCATGGCTATCGGGCAAGTTGAAATCACTGAACATACATAGTTAAGATAAAGTAAAACATGAGTTGTGCAAGGTAAAATTTGACCTTTCATCCATTTCACTTTTCTCAAGGATATTATATTGTGCCTTAGTCAGGAGAAAAGTCCCATGGAAGAGTGAGACAAACATATCTTATTTTGCAAGATAAAATCTCTCTCACCTGGGTGTGCTTGGTGATTTGTACAAATATAAATCGCTCAAACTCCCACAGATTTTAAATAGATCCTTGAATGCTGAAGAGTTGCATTGGAAGGAGCCTCTACCATTTAAGGAGCAAAAAAGCTCAATATAAACCAGTGTGTGTTTTTATCTCTCTCCTGTGGTGGCTTCCCCCCAGTGTTACTTGTCTTTTGATTTGTGCATATGGATCTTAAAAAAAAAAAAAAAAAAAAAATCTGCTCTTTATGTCAAGTACAGAATTGTTCTTTATGTACTATGCCTCAGCAGGCTTTTATCCATGCCGTTCCCAATTTTATCCAAAAATTGAGAGAGTATTTCCTTCCTTTCAGCACTTTTCAATATTTTATTCCTATCAGGTTCTGAAGCAGCTACCCCCTAAACAAGACCAAATCGAATTTTGCCAAATGTCCAAGAAACAGGAGCAGTTGTATAGTGCCCTACTGAATAAATTGAAGAAATCAATAGAGGGAACAGGTAAGAAACTGTAAACTGGTTAATATTTATGTCCTAGTAGTGGAATGGTTAGGTCATAAATTGCAGGGCATGTATAGAGCATTTACCAACGTTACATAACGAAACCTGTTATTTTAGTAGTTTTCAAAAGTGCACGTCTTCCCTAGAACGAATGTATACAGTATAACGTTTGCATTTAAGAATATGAAAATACTCAAAATAAGTTACCTTAACAGTTATTAAACTAATCCTGTAGGTAGTAGTTCATACAGTAGTTGGGTATATCTAAGAACCCCTTCTGTCTTCGCATCTGCAGTCGCCTGTATTTCATGTGCTCCATTTGAGGTCTGTATTTTTCATGTGCATACAATAAACAATAATAATTCTAATTCTGTCTGAGGTTAGCCATAGAGTGTGTGTGGGGTGCAGCTTATTTGTCTTATGGGATACAGCAATATTCTTAACCCCTTGAGGGCTAGTTTAAGGATGGTTGTCAGTTGGTTAATATACCCCTGTCCAGCTCCGGTCTCTAGCAAACTTCAAATGGAAACAATGGTGATGAACCATTTTGCCTGAGACCTTTGATATCACTGTATCTTGATGTTTAACAGGGTCTTCTAGGGCGATAAGGCACTGGAGCACAGGTTTGTTCGCGTAATTGCTTATATTTTGCCTGTTTATTAAAAAAATCAAGTCCCCAAAAATGAAATTCTGAAATAAAAACCTAGCTCCCACTGGAGCCCGCTCTGACCAATACATGCTTTTTCTGGCAGACCAGCCTAAAGCAACCACTAACTAATGCACCTTGCCTGTCCCAGCTAAGCCAGGCTCTGGAAGACCTCAACAAAACAGTGCACTCTGAGTGTAGTATTCCCAAAAACAGCCAGGCAATAATAGATCTAAAAGCCCCCACACAGGGTTCTCACATTTGTAAGAGGCCTGACCTGCCTCTAGAATGGATTGCTTTGACTGGGTCTGACCCCCAGTCACATTCAATCTCCAAACGTCCCCCAGACTCCTCACCGGCCGTTGGTAAATCTGCCACCCACACAGAGGAATACTTTACCTCTCACAAACCATCCAGGTGTTCCAGTGCCTAGTATACTTACTCCAGAAATGGAGAATTCCTTATCTGGGCTGATGTAATTCACACAATGTGGGCAAGGTTTTTGGGGTGAATGGCCACTTATCTGAGAAATGGACTCTAGAATATTTTATAAATATAGAAATGTATTTTAAAATTGTATGAAATATGCAAGGATCATGTCTATCATATAAAATAAGAAATATGCACCCTACGCATTTCGTAACATTATACTACTACATCAGGGACATCAAATGAGCTACAGTAAACATGGGTCATTTATAGACTCACCCACATAAAGAGATGGATATCCACCTTCCTAAAAACCCCATCATAATTTCCCCTCTGAAATATGTGTTCCACCAATGGAGTGCAAAATGCAGCACCCAACTTCCGACTCTCCGTCTACATCAGCCCCGATACGGAATTCACCATCTTTGGAGTGGTTTTATGGGGCATTGAAACACTTGGATGGTTTTGTGAGAGGTGAAGTATTCTGCTGTGTGGGAGGCAGTGTTACCAACGGCTGCTGAGGAGTTTGGAGGACGTTTGGAGATTGACCGTGGCTGGGGTTCAGACCCAGTCAAAGAAATTCATCCTAGAGGTCAGGTCTCTTACAAATGTTAACCCTGTGTGGGGGCTTTTTATGTCTGTTATTGAACAGCTGTTTTTGGGAATACTACACTCAGAGAGGATTGCTCTGCTCTGTTTTTGTTTTGTATATACATCAAGAGCCCTTCCGACTACTTGGGAATTGGCTGCATATGCAAAATCTGATTGTGCAAGACTAGCTGGGAATTTGGAAATTGACGCACTACCATTACTTATGGGACTTTTGATATAGCATATTTCCCAATTGTCTTCTATATCCTTTATTGTGTATTTGCTATATATTACGGTTCTTATATTAGAACTGGGATTACACAGTATAAAGGTGGGCGCAGGAGCTATATATACTGTTTCCTCTGGCAAACCTCCCCAGACAGTGTTCACACAGCTTCCAGGCAGGTAATACCTTCCAAAGCACAGGGTTATGAACAGGGCCTCTCCTTGCCTTTGGAGAACAGGGACTCTTCCACTTCCTCTCGGCAATCTTTCTGTGTATTGCAGACTGTTAAATTAGTGCATCCCAAGCACATGTTTCCTGAATTCAGCCTATGGACTGGATTCTGAAAACATGGCCAGGATTATAATAATAATAATATCAAATTATTTTACCAGGAAGGATACATTTGATACATTATAGATTCTCTCTCGTTTTCAAGTATGCATGGGCGTATAGATATTACCCAATTTAATGGTACTCCTTTTATGTACCTCGGAAGTCCCTGCTGGCACTAGAACCTGTGACCTTGCGGGTTTGAACAGATTCTGCAGCTGGTGCCTTAACCAACTTAGCCATCTCACCAGCATATTATCAGACACTTTCCCACTTTGAAATGATATGGAGTATTGGCTCACATTCTGTCCGAATATTCCACCCCAGGGACCCTTGAACACACACGGTGTGTGTGTCATTTTGATGTGTGGAAATAACAGACCTCTCCCTGGGGCTTTATTGTGATCTCCATCACGTGCAGTCATGCACAGCAGAGACTGCCCACGCCGCGGCTGATGGGGAGCTCTGAATTCAGACCGGGGTCCTCTCTGTGCACCTTCACTCTGGTCTGAGTTCAGAGCACCCTGCTCCGTATCAGCCGAATCACAGGCAATCTCTCCTTCGCATGACTGCATTGTGACAAACTTTTTAGCGAATTATAATATAGGATATATAAGAGGCTCATTACATAATTTGTCTCCTCAGGAGACACACACACACACACAGAAGAGAATGCCTAATTACATAATTTATGTTTCCTCAGGAGACACACACCTAGGAGCGGCAGTAAGGAGGGGATGATATTCATGTGTCCTCCCTACTGCAACTCCTGGAGAATACAAGGGGGCATGATTTTCACAGGAGTAGGCAGAGGCAGGAGGCCCCTGCTTACTCTGAAAATCTCTGCATGGTCTTGGCCCTCCCTCGGTATCTGGCTGAAAATAAAATTAAACGTGGACGACACACACTCATCACCCCCTCATACACACACGCACACACACCACTAAAACAAAAATAACTTATTCAGCTCTACATGTACCCACCACTCACCCGCACCACTTATACACAGCACACACACAGCAAACTCCCATCATCCTCTGACAGCCTGGACTAAAACTCCCATTATTCTCAGCCGGTACATTATACAACCTTTCAGAAATGAATTCTTTGCTTATCCAAGTGCTATCAGACAAACCCGCGCACGCTTTGCCACTCAAGGCCTTAGGAAGCCCATCATGGTTTAAAATGTGCATGTGTGTTAACGCATTACATATCGGTGAAGTGGAAGTGTAGTGAAACACTAAGTGTCACATATTGGCTTCTCCTTCCGTTATGGAGTTATAAACCACACGTGAAGCAGTTATTGAAATGGTGACGAGGTGGGTTTTCTGGTTTTCAGCTCAATGAAGCCTTCGTGTACATCTCAGTTTGTCACAGCAATGAAAGGCTTTGTGCAGCAGGACAGGGGATTATGAGCGCTTCCCCCGCTTCATGCTTCTCTGTCCTGCTGCACAAAGCCTTTTTCATTGCTGTGACAAGCTGACATCTACAAAATGTCTTCATTGCACACAAAACCCACCTCTTCATGATTTCATTATTTGCTTCATGCACTATTTATAACTACATAAAGGAAGGAGCGACCAACATGTGACACTTAGTGTTTCACTATACTTCAGCTTCACCCATATGTAATGCATCCTTACGTATATTCATTAACTTAACTCCTCCAAGGCTTCTGGTTCCTTCCTCCCATAGAAGCTTCCTCCATCTGCAGCACGATTTCTTTCCTCCCCTATTTCGTATGCAGTCTCTCTCCACATCTCAGGCTCTATACGTGGCTGGAAGTGGTAGTCGGCTCAAAAACGTTCAGAGCACTCCAGCTTCTTTTGGAGAACAAACAAGAAGGAGCTACAATGTGCCAAAGTTCACTTAGCCACCTACCATCACCACCCACATTGACAGCCTGACATGCTGCGAGACCCTCCATACGAAATACGGGATGACAGTGGAGAAAGCACGAAGCTTCTGTGGGATGAAGGAACCTCTTATTTTGGAAGGACACGTGTGCAATAAGTATGGGCAAAAACAAGGTGAACCAGAGTGTGACCAGGAACGTCCGTGCCGTTCACAGTGATGGTGGGGGAGGTGGCACTCACACTGGTTATTTATAGGAGAGGTATGAAAGTGCCCAGGGTGCCTGACACTGGCTGTCACTGGAAAAGTATGAGCGTCAGGATGTCATTCTGGGAGAAGGGTGACACTAAGGGTGGTGTGAGTGGGACAGGGGTCACTGCCAGTGGGTGATTTGTGGCAAGAGTGTGGGAGACGGGGTGACTTGTTACAGTCGGGGTGATGTGCGAGTCCCAGGGGGCTGGTGTGGGAGAGTGGTGGCTAGCAGGGTGTGAATTCTGACAGTGTAAGTGGCACAGGGCAAGTGTGGAACACAGGTGACTCCCAGGGTGTGACTTGTGACAGTGTGTGGTGGTGTGCGAGAGAGGTGACTGCAGTTTTGTGAGTTCTGACAGTGGGACTGCTGTGACTGTCAGGGGCAAGTGTAGGAGAGGGGTGGGTGTCAAAATGTCAGTTGTGACAGTGTGGAGCAGACTGAGTATTTTGGGATGGTGTAAGTGTGGGAGACAGATGACTGACAGGGTGTAAAATAACTCGATACAACCATAACCAAAAACAAAAAAAAACAGATGGGCAATGCTGTCCCACACTGCTAGTATATAGATGTAAATAATGGAAAAAATGAGACAGCGCACTGAGGACTTTTAAAAAGGTGAATATTTACTGTGTAGATGTCAAGGTTTCAGTGTGTATTTCACATTTTCATCAGGGCAAAACAGTGACCCCATCCCCCGCCTATATATACACAAGTTTAAAGAAAAGACCCACCAAGTCCATGTGTACCTCATTATCTATGATGTCATCATGTGTCCCCTTTCTCCTAAATTCAATTATTGCCGTATTGCAGTGAAGACGGCTAAATGCAATGCTGGTGCAGAAAGAGAAAGTATATACATGCACAGCAACACATTCATTCCGACAGTAAGTTCTCCTAACAGATGTGGTAAAGAACATGAGGAGCATCCTCTTACAGTATTAAAAATTGGGCCATATTGTGCCCTTAGATCAAGGTCCATACTGACTGTCCACAAGACATGCACAACTCGCAGCTCCATGAGGTAGAACAAATGAAAGCGTTCAATAGCTGATTTCACCCTACATCATAGCGGGATGCCTGCACATTGCAAAGCATGGGCTATAGTTCAAAGTCATGAATGGATTGCAATTTTGTAACCGTCTCTGTATCAATATAATTATGACAAGCTTCCAAAGAAGCTCCATAATATTTAAAAACGGATATATCTGTTCCTTTAAAGTTGTGCATCATACTGCACACTCATACTAGTATATGTTCAGTAATAACTAAATAGTAGTGGGTCAAGCATAGAAGGACCCAGATGTTGTCCAGGTGCCTGCCCATGTTGGAAGAAACCCTTTCCCGTGAATTCACAATCGGCAAACATGGAGGTTATCCATGTTCACGGTGATGTCAATCACAGCAAAGCTCAGAATCTCATATCCACCAATCAAGAACCCCAACTGTAACATAATATTAGGTTGAAAAGACACATGTCCATCAAGTTCAACCCTTGCTCTGGGGCCCCATGGAGCCCTCACTGTAGCCATTAATAATGAGTGTGGTGGCGTTTGATTTCTGTTGTCTTGATAATGGTCCATGTCACATCAAAACATCGACCTAACCCATTGGCATTATTAAGAAAGAAAAAAAAAAAAAGAAAGTTAATTAAATCCCACTGGTGCTGCCCTCCTTTTTCTAATCTATATAATTTATACATAAAGGAGATATTAAATAATCTATGGGTGTAATTCCCCTTTAACTCCTAGTATTGTATGTTTCTTTCATAACTGTTAATCTTTTAAAAAAAAAAAAAGGAAAAAAAACTCAGCATTTCAAAACAAAATTTTATGTCTAGTTAGATGAAACACAGTGATTCTGAAACACATCTTTCTATATATTCATAGGATGTAATTAATCCCAAAAGGGACACACATTATACTGCATTCAAGCCTGCCAGTGTCCAGTTTAAAAACCTATGACCTTGTCTATGGGTACTACAGTTGTTGCCCTGTGAGACAGAATTTTCTGTTTTTGTTTGAAGTCTGACCACTGGGGTTCATTTTTCTGGCACCTGACAATCTACCATGTTGCTCAAAACAGGCCTGGCTTCCTTGGCAGCTATATTTTCACAGGAGAAGACTTGCTAAGAAGGCAACTAATGCATGATAGTTGCCCCTTATCCTTGTTGTAGGCATTTTTATTTCCACTCTGTTTTTAAACAATTCTTACAATTTAGAACCCAGCTGCTGAATATAACCCATGATGGTATGAAAACTTGCTCTAGATTTGTTTCAGCTATGTTTTTTATACTGTAGTTGTATTAACCTTTTTCAGAAATGAATGTTAATTGCTATCTGTTTTATTCTAGAGAAAAACTCAGAATTATGCAATGTAATGATGCACTTAAGGAAAATGGCTAACCACCCTTTGCTACACAGACAGTATTATACAGCAGAAAAACTGAGGAGCATGTCCAAGCTTATGCTTAAGGTAATGCAGTATTATATGGGTATTGCCTTGACAGAAAAACTGAGAAAATCGGTCATGTTAAAGTTTCTATTTATTTGCAGTTCTAAAGAACATACCCTGTGAATAAGCTGCTCTTAATTTGGTTAGCAGAGATGTTGGATATCCTTTACACAACTAGCAGGAAATAGATCATAAAGCACATAGGTTTTTTATCAGATTATAAACATAAACGTGCACTGTAAAAGAGATCAGATACACAAAATTACATATAGATGTATCTGACTGCTATTTAAAGGATCCTTACCAAAGCAAATAGTTCTGTTAACCCCTAAAAGTTAAGCATTTAGATGCGGAATAAGCTCATATCTTCTGAACATCTTTGTATGTACGAATTCACCCTTCCCACCCTCCAAAAACATAAAGCAAAACCAGGACAGTCTTCATAGAGGGAAGGCAGCACAAATAGAGCATGTTTGCTTTGTGTAATGCATTGGACACACATCTGGCACTCAGACACATGGTCTGCTTTCCCAACCCCCTTTCACTGTACAGTGGTAGTCACAATATAACACATCCACTGTTTGACTTCCAAGCTTTGTCCCACTGGTATCCACAGAACCACATATGCACTGTCTGACATCCTAGCCTTGTTCCATTGGCCACTATGAGCCATATGGTCTGTCAGCCCATACAAATGGGGGGTGCCTTTTTTATCGGGCTGGTGGTAGGCACCAAATATATTAGAAAATTGTATATTTTTCCCTACAACACTGTGCATATGGAAATATTTATGCATACCAGCTTAGGGGGGTGTAAAGGCAAACAACCCTTCATTTCATACGAGTTCACATCTCTTTCCAAAATTATATGCCCTGCATAACATTATTTTACTGCAGGTAACTTCTTTCATAAAAGAAAATAGGTAGGTGTAGTTTAATTCTTCTAGTGCTCCCTACACAGTATGTCAGCTCATACCACTGGGGTGCCATATTTCTGAGAAGAACATTAGATTATGAATACAATAGGAAATGTCATAGCTTTCAACAATTTTGGCACCATTTGAAGCCTGTGTTTTGTTTGTTTTTTTGTTTTTGTTTTTTTTCTTTAGCCCATCTCATGGAAATATTTGTGTGCGTCATGTTAGGGGTAGAAAGTGACTGGACTGGTGGCTGTTCTTTCACAGCTCCCTCCTTCCTTTGATTCTTTTGACCTAAATATAAAATAAAGGGCAGAGCTAATTCATGTTATGTGAAGCAGAGAAAGGGAGGTTGCCACATCTAGACTGATGAAGCAAAGTTACCCTCATGTTACCTGTGTCCCCCATGTGCGTATGAGAAAATAATTTATCTGTAACACCCAAAGTCACAAACTTTGCAGGTGGCATACATAGCCTCTATAGACCCACTGTCCAATCGTTCAAGCAGAGTCCAGAGGGTCTATGGGAACTGCATTGTGCAGGACAAGACCCTGAACTGAGATTCTTCTGTCTTGTATTCAGGCTTTTCTCATGCGACCGATGACAAAGCATCTAGAGCTCTCTCTTCAGACATCCATTCTCTCTCTCCCATTTGTGTCCTGGAACACACAATAGAAACCTGCCTGCATTGGCAGGTTTTCTTCCAGCGGAGCAGTCCCAAATGAGAGCACCAAATGAGTTTTCGGTCAATGTGTCCTGTGTCCAACACTGTTGTATTTTCCATAGTTTCCCTCTAAAGTAATTGGTGGTTCAGAGATGTTTCACTTTATTTTCATGACCATAGACTAGGATCTGACTAGAAACTGTTTGTCTACCATCTCTTTTTTTAGGAACCCACACACTGTGAAGCCAATCCTGATCTCATATTTGAAGACATGGAAGTTATGACAGACTTTGAACTGCATAGGCTCTGCAGTGAATTTACAAGCCTCTCTCAATTTAAACTTGAGAAGGAATTAATACTGGATTCGGGGAAATTTGAAACATTGGACCGTCTTTTGTCTGATATTAAGAAAAAGGTAACTAGTGTAAAATGCATGTATACTTTTTCAGTAGCACCCTAGGAAGAACTCTCATTTTGTCACATTTAATATTTTATTTTATTCTGAAGTGCTAATCTTTAAATGTGCTATTCATTTACATAATTAAAACATCAGCCTCTGTTTGGAACCTAACTTCTTTTAGTCATAAAGCTACTTAGTTGCAACCAAAGAGAAAGTATGTATATCACCATTGGCAAGTTGTAATATGGTTAAAGACTCGGGAAAAAGACTGGGAGCACTCTCGCTCTTTAGTGCTAGGCATTAAATGAGTGTAATAAAATGTATGGCATCTGTTTACAAAGTGACTTCAGTGATCACCCTCTGTCCGTTATGCTTAAAGTAACAGTAATGTCCCATAAAAAATGTTTCTTGTTTTGTAGAGTTTTAAAAAAATAATGTGGCACAAATCCTATCTCTCAAACTTTTATGGTTTGATAGACATTCACATCTAAAGTTCCCCCTCTCCTGATGTCAGCTGTAAAGGTGACAGCAGGAGATTTGAGTTGGCCGACTCAAGGAGTCTCTTCAGAAGAGCCAAAATCATTGGAATGGTCTACAAAGTGTGCTTGCAAACCAGGCACAGTTTGTAGACTTTTCCAATGAAGTAATTCTTTTCCAGTATGACTATTTTGGCTCTGCTGTAGAGCCTCCGGCTGGTCCCAGGACAGGGATCTCCTGCTGTCAACAGAGCGCTGATGTCAGGAGAAGGGGAGGGAGGAACTTTACATACAAGTATCTCTTAATCTGTAAAGGTCTGAGAGAGAGGATGTGTGCCACATTTATTTTTTAAACTGTACAAAACCATTTTTTATGGGACATTAGTGTCCTTTTAACTACAAACTTTTTTTAAAGTGGAAATAACACTTTTATAATACTATTTCAAAATATCTGTCTGTTACCCATACGTTATTTAAAACTATAGTTTTTATATTTAACTTTGTCATTGTACTTCGTCTTATGAAGTTCTAGTTGGAAGCCTGTGCCACCCAATCTGTCCAATTTTCATAAAGAATGGCTAACTTTAAAGTATTCAAGTTCACCTCTATTTAAGACTCTTTGAAAATTACCTAATACATTATATAGTGTCCCACTTTAATGTTCTGCAGGATTGTGGATTCTCTCTCATGAATAAATCTTTATGAGCTAGTGGGAAGCAGTTAAGAAGTGCAATATGAAGGGGTGCTAGTATGTGGCTTGCATGCTAGCTAGTACTGATTAATTAGCAGACATACCCACAGCACAAACAAATGAATTGGACGTAAACATGCCTAACACAATATATACGTGATTCTGAAAACTTTCTTAACCCATTAAGGACCACACAGTCCAGGGGTGGGGCGCTCTGGAGCACCAGGGCACATTTTATTTACTTTTTACACAGAAGTGCTATGTAATGGAGCTGCAATCACAAACTTTCATGAAGTGCCAGGGCCGCCACCGGTCCTTAATGCCCTGACAGCTTGTGACAGTCCTAGCACGTCATCGGTTCTTAAAGTGTTAAAATCTATTTATTAGTTTATAACGGTTCCACATAAGGCTAAATTTACATTGACAGTTTAATCTCAACAATTCCAGCATAGGAAAAAAATGCATGAAATTAGTGTTATGATGTCATATGTGACTGTTCACACTGCTGAAAAATGCAGCACATTTTTCAGGGTAACATATCTTGCTGCAATTTATTTTCGAACAGTGCTTTATCGTATGTATTTGAGACTTGTATTGGTTTCAGTGGTATTGCACCAAATACATGTTAACGTGAGTGGGCTTTCGATAGAATTGCATTGAGCCATCTTTCCAAGTGGAATTTAAACAAAAATAAAATTTATTCTAATTACTTGCATTTGTTTATTATGGGGTTGGTACCAAATAAATGAGCAGTAAACTCTCTGGCCTGTATTAGTGTTGTGTTTGCATAATCCAGAAGTTGACTTTTGTTATGAGATCACAAGTAAGGCTTTTTTTTTTTTTTTTTTTAACCGTTCCTCTTAACTTCCTTGGATTTTTCATACAATGTGATCACAGGAACCAAGGGTAAAAGTCTCTTCCTCAGAGACCTTTCAGTAGTGCCTTCCCTTCTGGAGGAAAAAACTCCTCCTTCCACTTTACTCCCCCCCCCCCCTCCCCCCCCATCTAATATCCAGTTTTTGTGACCTTATCAATTGAAGGTTATATGGGCACTGCATTTAGACTTTATTTTTATTTCTCCTAGGTCCTATACAGAAGACAGGAACCAGAGGGCAGGGCACTTAAAGCAGGGCCTTTGAGTCAGAGACTCTCTTCTTCCTACAGCTTTTACCTCTGTACCTTTGTAGATTCAAGTGACCTCTCAAGCAAGAGGAGCAAGCTGGAACTCATCTTAGTTTTAGATCTATTTTATTTTTAACTGTATAATCCCCCATGAGGCTGGCCCTCATTAACTGATTTCACTGGTGTTGAATTGCCCAGTTCACAGGTGTATTGCTGGACTTTTTCCCTGTGGATTTTGACATAACAAGCCTCATGGCTGAACTATGAAGTTCTTAAAGTTACAGTGGGAGCCTGAAGAAAGAATACTGGTATGTTAACCATTTGAATGCTATGGTCCTTTCTACTTATGCCCCATTACCTTTGGCACCCACTTACAGTGGAGTCTTGCCTAATACGCGTGTAATCCTTTACTCCCTCTCCTTAGATCCTATGTTAAAACAATGGCTTCAGCTGTTTTTATATTGCCCATAACCCTTTCATGGATGGTTACCAAATTTTATGGTATAGCCCTGCTTTAAATTTCTTCTATGCCAGTAATCTTTATTTTAGAGATGTTTCAAAACATTTCACTAGATTTTTTTTTTTCTTGGATTTTTTTACCTTTATTTAGTTGCATCTTCGGTATGTGGTCCCGTTAAAAACGGGAGCCCTGCAAGGCATCCATGGGAGATCAATGGGAGTACTTGTATGGGACAGATCTCTACACTATTTTGTTGCACAAGGGGCAGAGTATGCTCAAATTAAACAGATTTATCATGCTGTATCACACAGTCGGCATGGATCATGGATAACTTGGTTTTGCAATGTTTTATTTCTGGGCAGCTGCCATTTCCTCGGTACAAGTAATGTAAAGGAGAAAAGCTATATTTCCCAGAATCCCCCATTTCCTGGGTTTTTATCTTAATGGATAGGTGGCATCTTTTGCTGCCATCTTACTCTACCATTGCTTATGCTATGCAGAGGCTGGCTCCCTTCCTCTGTTCTCCCACGTGCTAGCCCTCTCAGCAGCTCACATTCCAGGGCTCACATTCCAGACTTTCTCAGTTGTCATCACCTGGATGTCAGAAATTGGGAGCTTATTCAGAGCATCTTCAGCGTGATTGCTGTTGGGGCTTCCATCAGTGGCTCTCTTGGCATCTCTCCTGAACTACAAGGTCCCTTGAGTTCTGCGCCCTGTCCTGGGAATTTCTGGGTCTTGCAGTGGATGTAATGACAATTCTTTGGGATTTATTTCACTTTGGCATGTGTTTCCTCCAGCTTCCTGGATCCCCAGGGTACTAAGGAAAATCAGGATGGAGGGGACTCATTGCATCCTGATTGCTTCATTCTGGCTCCTGTTGGGCTTGGGTTTTAGGATTTACTCAATCTGTCCATGGCGGATCCCTTTTACTTTCCTTTTCATTCAGACATTCTGACCCTGGATCTGTTATGCCACCCTTGGGGAGCACCTAGCTTTGACATCCTGCATCTTGAGGCCAGCATCCTGAAAGAAAAGGGTTTTTTGTGCAAGGTTATTGCTACTGTGCTCCAGACTAGAAAGCCGGTTTCTTTCAAGACCTATTAGTGTTTTGTCCCTCTCCTACAAGTACTGTGCTTGCCAAGGCTCAAGCCCAAGCTTTTTAGACTTCTGTTAGTTTTGTCATATCTTCAGGATGGTGTTACGAAAGGGTTTAGTATTGGTTCCATCAAGGTTTAGAATTTGTCTTTCCGTTCTTTTCCAGTGGTGCATTGTCTTTCTTCCTGATTTGCAAACTTTTTTCCAAGGTGTGGCTCACGCCTAACATGTTGTTTTTTTTGGGGGGGATCCCACTCCACAGTGTTATTTAAACCTGGTTTTGAGTTTGGATAACTGAACTTCAGGCCTTGTCCTGTATACCTCCCTTTCAGTTGTTTTTTTTTTTTTGTTTTTTGTTTTTTTTTACCAAGACTGGATGGTTTTGTGAACTCTAGGTTTTTTGCCCAAGATTGTTTCAGATTTTCACATCAACCATGAAATTGTATTCCCTTCCTTTTGTCTTCTAGTAGATGAACCAGAACATCTGTTGAGTGTAGAAAAAATGCTTGAAGTACTATGTTCATTATATGCAGCCTTTTCAGACATCTGATCTGCTTTTTGGCATTCCTGAGGGCCCTCTTGCAGCTCAAGGTTACTGTAGCCTCCTGGATAAAGGTGACCATTCGCCAGGTGTATGTTCTTTAAAAGAAATCTGTACCCTTTCAGGCTTTGACACATTCCTGCAGGTTTATGGGCTGAAGAAGAAAAAAAAAAAAAAAGCCAATGCTGAGTAGTTGTGTAAGGCTGTGATGTGGTCATTTCTGCACACCTTTACCAAGCACTACCATGCAAATGTGGTGGCTTCTACTGAAGCCAGTTTTGGTCAGGAGGCCCTTCAGGCTTTGGTGCCTATATAAGTGTTCTTACCTTCTCCCTCAGAAATCAGAACCCTGTTGTTTCCCTGTTTCGTTTATTTGGTATGCAAGGCCAATGCCCATTTGACAGTTGTGCTTGTTGTACCAGTTTAAGCCTGTGGATACTGGTCTGAGATAGGTGTTTTCTGCTCTTTCGGACCCTCAAAGTTTGGTGAATAGCTTTGGTATATGCCTATAGTTTCACGTTGGGTGTAAGAGAATGTTAGTGACTTTACAGTTAAATCATTTTCTCGTAGTCCATGTGGAACACAGGACTCCTTCCCAGAGAAAATTTGATTGAGTGCCCAGGCTGAGTATCCCTGTGGAGTTCTCTGTTCAGGTGATTTCCTTCTTTTCTTTCACTTGTTTTGTTTAGGCAAGGGAAAAGTGGAAGGGAGGATGGAGTCTCTGCCTCGGAGACTTTTTTTGTAATACACTTCCCTTCTAGATCAGGAGCCTTTATCCCATGGTTCCTGTTTTCCACATGGGCTAAGAGAAAATGATTTAACAGGTCACTAAAACCTATTGACATACTGGAATGTGGAAATTGCAAGCAGGAAGTGTTTAGATATCTTTTTATAGTATTCCCCTTGCTTTGCAAGAATCCATTATCCTTATTTTCTAATCCACTATTAGCTGTTTACAGGAGCCCATGGTTGTTTGGTATAAGCACAACACCATGCAGGAGATATGCACTAAAGGGTGATAAGTGTCCAGAACGGTGATTTGGTGTTGAAGGCATATTTGACAGCATGTAGTAAGATGCATTCGTATGAATCTGCCACCGTTCTGCAAACCTCTCCATGAATCTGCCATACCTTCAATATGTTTACAATTTTACACTGACTACATCGACTTTAGCTCATTTTCATATGTAATTAAATTTGAATGAGCCATTGTTGCATTAATTTTGGTGTGTTTATATGTTCTCAACATGCATTAAGCTTCGATAGCTACTTAATCTATCATAGCTCACAGACCCAAGTTTGCCAAACTGAGATGGAGAATTTGGGATCCTTAGAACTACAGTACATGGAAGGCAGCCTCAGATTTATCCAGAGTGCATTTAGGACATAACACAATACTGAACTATACAGTAGAGCAGTGTGCAAGATTCCATCCGTTGGAATGGATCTCGGACTGCAACGTAATGTAGTGCTTTGAGTGATCTGTAGCTAATGCTTTAATTTAGCTGGTCCAGAAAAGAATTTTAACACTTTAATGTCCGGTGACATGTAAGGACAGTCACGCCAGCCCAGATGTTAAGGACCGATTATGGTCCTGGCACGTCATGGAATTCTAGGATGGCAGAGCAGTGTGTGATTGAAAAAAGAAAAAAAAAAGGAAAAAAAAAAAGGCCATGGTTCTTAATGCCTCCCTCCGCCAGAGCAGGAGGTCCTTAAGGGGTTTAACTCCATTTGCGTTTATCATTGTGTACTTTTCAATCTTCCACAGTGGTTGCAGCACATCCTCTGTCAGACAGCAAAGAATCCAGCACCAAGAAGAGCAGCCGTCTTACCTTAACATCTTGATTGCACTAAAAATAATAAATCTATTAAACCAACATCAAATTCATGAGTGAGTCTTAACCCTTAGAGTGCTGGGGATATCTAATGCATTGGCAATCAATGAGTTGTATACCCCTCTGGCACTCAAAGGGTTAAAGCACCAAATCCATTTGAATAGCAAAAGTATATAGGCATTTGTATCCCACATAAATTAAGCGAAACTGTTACAGGCAAATGAATACAGAGAAGTCAGGAGTCATGGTACATGTAAACACTTAGAGACAGCAGTACTGGAAAAAAAGGGGGTTAACAACACGTGACAAAGCAATCTCCATAGGCAGTGTGTGATCTCACCTTCTTTCTAGCTCTGCATCCTCTGTTGCAGGTCCAAAATTCCACGTGCTGATTCAGCAAATCAATACAACCTTTATAGTTCCGGTCCTGTTGTGTTCAATTTAGCTGCCTTACATGTTTACAGCCATAAAATGTATGTTGAATAAATATATAATTCTGTTACTGTTTTAATTGTACTTGGCAAATATAGTTGTTGATACCTTTATTGGCTAACTAAGCAGATTTAGAATGCAAACTTTCAAGTCCTGTCAGATCTCTTCCTCAGGCATGTAATACAGATGAGAACGTGTCTCTTATATACAAATACACACTGCATTGTTTAGAATGGAAATCAGATGATCAGTCAGTGGTAAATTGCAGTCTTCCTCTGAGGACTTAATTGCACTTGATTCCTGATTTACATTTTATACTGGGCTGAATGTTTCACAGTGTCCTTGTTTCATTTTTTTTTTTTTTGGGGGGGGGGGGAATCAGAGGATGCTCTCACTTTCAAGACAACAAACCGGCACCCTTTAAGTATCAGAGGTGTGTCCAACGCATAGCAAAGCGCTAAACACACCTCTGGCACTCAAAAGGTTAAGGTAGAACTTGTGCTGTTTTTGTCACTGAATTCTTTGTTGTCTGAGGGAGAATGTGCTGCAGCTGCCTGAGTTTTAAAAGAACACCATGATCAAGGCAGATTAAGGAACCCTTTGAGTTCGATTCCACTGAACACCCCTCTGACACTCAAAGGGTCTCTTTCTTGATTGGCAATTTTTTTTATCTATCACTTAAAGTGCTATAACACTTTAACATCACCTAATTAAGATTGAGGTCTAATGAGTCAATTAAATTCTGAGACCTTACAAAAAATTACACAAGTGAATAGACTGGAAGGGTGGCCAAACTTTTGCGTATGCTGCATTTTCTGTTTAATTTTTTTCAGTCTCTTAAATTCAGCAAATAAATTGTAACTGTATTGCAATTTGCAGAAATGTGTCAAGCTTAAGTTTGCTTCTTTTTACTTAGGAAGTCAACAAAATATGAAATTGGCGAATGGTGGCCAAACAGTTTTCTGTCTGGCTTCTATCTTGGATTGATCTGTGATAATTTTTAGTAATTGTTCTGGATGGCATCTTGCCCATTGTATGTTTTTAGGATATGATTGCCTACCTTGATTGCTACGTGATACTGCAGATAAGTGGGATTGCTCAAATATTTTCATGAGTATAAATTTACCCTGTAGAATATTTACATGCAATACCATAATTATGAGGATGGTTTGAAAGTTTAGGCATTAAATTGCTGAAATAAAATAATTCATATCTTCCCTCTAAAAGAATGGTGACTTGAAATAACAAAATATCACTGTCACTCAAAGAAACTTTGAATTAACCCTACTGTGCTCTAAATTGATGTAGGATTTTTATTTATTTATTTTTTTAATTATCTTTCTTAGTTACCTGTTCACAGCATCTACAGGACACCAGGCACGAGATGGAAGTCCAGCTGTGCTTATGTGCAGCTGGACTTGTGAAATGCATAAGACCTTTGTGTTAGGTTATATTGTAGATCCTGTAAAGAAGTAATTAATAATTAATATTGTTAACAAAGAGGAAGCCCTGCATTGATTTAGAGAGTAGTTATCTGTTCCAATTAACAATGTTCTACTGAAGCACCATTATAATTGCACAATAATGACCTTTCAGTATGCACTTTATTAAAATGTTTTATTTGCTATTGTAGGGTGATAGAGTTGTACTTTTCAGCCAGTTCACTATGATGTTAGATGTTTTAGAAGTTTTCCTGAGGCATCACCAGCACCGATATGTCAGGCTCGATGGGAAGACGCAAATATCTGACAGGTAGGCAGACAGGTTTTGTTTCCTTTTGCTTTATTCACGCTGCCACAATGTCATATTATATTTCTTTCTCTGTGAGGTTTACCTTTTTCTTGGTTAAAGGGGATCTATCACCCCTACACATGTTAGGCTAAATAGTTTATGCAGTGACTAGCTAGGGTAAGGTTTTCATTTTTTTTTTTTTTTTTTTTTTTTTTTTTTTAAACGCATCCCTATTTAGACTAATTTAATCCAGTAAATATTACCCTGGCACTACATCTGGACAGACTGCGGTTACCAACTCTGTACCGCAGTCTGTCACTCTGCCTGTGCTCCCCTCTCTCTATCCAGAGTGACAGACTGCGGTACAGAGCTGGTAACCGCAGTCTGTCCAGAAGTAGGGCCAGGGTAATATATACTGGATTAAATTTGGCTAAATAGCAACGTTTTTAAAAAGATGAAAACATTACCCCAGCTAGTCGCTTCATAAACGAGCTATTAAGCCCAACATGAGTAGGGCTGATTGATCCCCTTTAAAGTGCCTTTATATTCCCCTGGGTCTTTGAGTGTACCCCAGTTCATTGCTTTGATTCCTATCAACTTTTAAATCTTCGTGCCTTATAGTTCAGAATGCGTTTTATAGATTGTGAAATGCAACACAGTGTAATAATTTGGATGTGTGCCAGTTTGTGAGCAGCGTCTTTCTTAAAGTGTATCTGTCAATTTAAGATTTAGAGATAATTAAGAATTGTTGATGTACTAGCCATATGTAAAGTCTTGAGGAATTTACCTTTGTATGTTAGCACAGTGTGTGCTATTTTGTTTCTGTGCTGGGACAATATTGATACCGTATGTGCTAAGAATGTGTTTAGATGGTGCCACAAACTGGGGTCATTTCTATTACCACGACGACTGATAACTGATCCCAAACAGAACCAATTAACATACTGTGCAGGGAATTTGCATAAACTGCTGCAGTGTGCCACTAAAACATAATTGTTAGTTTTTAAGAAATAATTTCACAAAAAAATGTAAGACCTATATGGATAAAGTCTGTCTTGAGGTGACCGCACCACTTCAGTTATAGGCAAATTATTAACATTAGTCAATGTCCTGTTACAGATTTAATTCTTACTGATGTATCTCCTATTCCTGCTTTCATTGAGACTGATGTGTTAAGACTAATAGGAGAAGATAAGGTGCAAACAATCTAACAGGGGAGAAATAACAATTCCTGTTGGGTTAAACTGCCCTCTTAACCCCCATAAGTGCTACGGAGTACTCGCTTGTTGCTTTGTAGTTTTCAGGATATCTCTAGCATTTAAGGGGTTTAATTCCCATTTAAATCATTCCACATTTGGGATTTTTTTTGTTGCTTATACTGCCATTGATCCAGAATTTATCCTATTCTTATTACATTAACATTACTTTCTCTTTGACACAATAAAACCTATATTTGACCTTTCATATTTTTGGTACATCTCATGGCAGCTTTGTTTTAAGTCCAAAGCCTAAAGCTCTTTTCTTTTTCGTAGGATACATCTTATAGATGAATTTAATTCCGATATGGATATATTTGTTTTCCTTCTCTCCACAAAAGCGGGTGGACTTGGAATCAATCTTACTTCAGCAAATATAGTTATCCTTCATGACATAGACTGCAATCCTTATAATGACAAACAGGCAGAAGATCGGTGCCATAGAGTTGGACAGACCAAGTAAGCAATTTTTTTGTACCTTTTTTTTGGTACAGACCACTTTATTGCTGATAACTGAAGAATAAATATCTCAAAATTTATAAGACATCACTTCATGTTCGTAGGAACACAAACACCGTCATGTAGCTTCATACACTAGTGCATTGGTACACACAATTTATGACTTACTCATGCACACAAGCATACTTTCTCATGCGCACACTTGCTAAAGTATGCACACTCTTAAACACACAACTATTCACAAAAAAAACATACTGTTAATTATTTTTTTCCTGCCTTGCTTTATTCATAAATGTCCTGTGACCAGAGAATGTTCTTCAGTGTGATTGTTACAAATTGTGCTTATGTTGAAAGAGAATCATTTTTTGTTTCTAACCAGTGGCAACAGCTTAAATTTTTCCTTCTGTGTCAGTGACATAGAAAAATGTTAGCCACTTGTTAGACCAAATAAAAGTATTTATTATTATTTCAGGATATGGAAGGTTTTACATGTTCGCTCTTTACATGCAGTGAAAATGAATTTCATTTAAATCCTGTACGGAACAATGTTACTATGGGGAGACCTATCCTGCAGCAGGAGGGCAGGGCACTTTTTACATAAAAGGCTTATTAGGTGGAGGCTCCCTCCTGATCAATTTCACCCCTGCCTGTTATGAAAATTGACCTTTCATTAGGATGGAAGCAGGGCCAAAGGTTCTCAAAAACCCAAGTATGCCTGGTCAGGCAAGAAGCATACTCCGAATCCAAAAGCTGACAAGAATATGCTGTTTTCCCAGGTTACTCTTAAACATTCTTTTTGTCCACAGAAGACATGTTTTTATTACCCCCGTCAGTATGGGCATGCTCCTAGAGCACAGATTACCTTAGCAACCCAGGCGCTTTCCACCCCAAAACCCAAGCATGATCAGACAAGAAGCCTGCTCAGAAGACAAAATCTGATAAGACTATTTCCACATGACATTCTGGGATCTGGGCTGCCTCAAGTAATAGGATGTAGTCTATGAAATTTCTACAGGGTGTGGGCCGTTTCTGTAGTGGACCAGTGGGTTTTGCATGTAATATCAGAAGGGTACTGCATGGGCTTCAAGGTGGAGAAGCTAGCTTTGCTTGAATCTTGAGGTTAGCATCCTGAGAAAGAAGGGGTTTTCTGACTTGATCATTGCTACTATGTTTGCAGGCTTGTAAACTAGTTTCTTCCAAGGCGTACCACAGGGTACAGTGCCTGTTATATAAGTGATGTGAATTTCAAAGGTTCTCAGTTTTTTTATGGCCTTTCTTCAAAAGGAGCTTGGTCTTAGCCCTGTTAAAGTCCATATTTCAGCTTTGTGTCTCTTTCTTGATGTGCAGAACTTTGTGAAAATGGTGGCTTATGCCTATCCACTCTTTCAGATCCCTCTCCTCTGTGGGACTTGAACTTCTTTTGAGCCTTCAGTTTCTGTGTGCCTCCTAAAATAGCCTTTGTACTTCTTTTGGCACTTTGGCCAGTGACTGAACTACTGACTTTATCATGTATGTCCCCCTTTCTGGTTTCCTCTCTTGACAGGGTGGTTTTGTAGACTCCCATAAGGTTTCCCCTTAAGGTTATCTCGTTTTAACCATGAAATTGTTCTTCCTTCTTCTGTCCAACTCCATCTAATAGACAGGAGCAGTAGCTTTATCTCTTGGCTGTGATTAGTTTCTCAAAGTATTATGCTTATCACATGCAGCTTTTTGAAAATCTTAAATCTTTTTGTCATCCCTGATGGCCCATGTGTGGCCCAGTTGTGTATATAAGGAAGGAGTGGCTTCTTCGAGCAAGGCAACCATTCTCCGGGCATATGTTCTAAAAATAATCCTGTGACCTTTTTGGGTCATGGCGCATTCTACCAGGCCAGTGGGTGCCTCTTTGGCGTAAAAAAAACAGGAGTTTGCTGAGCAGCTGTGTAAGCTGGAGACGTGGTCATCCTTTCACACATTTGACAAACATTTCAGTTTTAATGTGCTCTCTGAAGCCAGTTTGGGCAGGAAGGTCTTACAGGCTGCCGTGCCTATACTGGTATACTTGTTAGTTTGTTTTGTTTGTAGTGTCTGTGTCTGGTGACAACTTAAGTTTGTGTAGTACCAGTTTGTCCTATTTGCCACTGGTCTGTCTTGATAGGTTTTTCTATTACTTCCCTGGTATCTTTTCTTCCCTCACTTTACTGTGGTCATTAAATGCTATTAACTACAATGAATTTTTCCTGTGCTCCTTGATTGGAGGGATCACATCTTCACCCATTCCTGGATGGTGGGTCTGCAGAGATGGACATGACTATTGCTTTCTGGCCTCCTAGACCTCCCATTTGCTTTCACTGTTGTAGTGACATAATCTGTAAGTTTTATGCATTTTGCCTACTACATTTTGGGTCATAAAGACAAGCCAGCAGGATTCTTGTCTATCTCCGTGGATATAACTTCCAAAACAATGTCTGTTGAACCAAAGCACAAGGGAAAAAATTGTAGTGACAATTAGTATTTTCTGTAAATTGTTGTGTTTTTATTAGACTGTATTAATTCGCTTTCAAGGTAGAATCATGCCACAAGAAAATGGAGATGCAGCTACTGTTTGACATCGGTTGTCTGTCTACTGATGAAGTCTGAAGATACTATTTTCTTGTACCTCTGCACTAGTCACTTTGGTACAGCAGCCCATGGGAAATTCTGCCTCTGTTGTTCAGCGCTCTTATTCATAGTCTTCATTCCAGGACTTTGAGTTGATATGATTAAATCCTGGTCTGTTTGAGACCCTTGGGGATTGAACTTAAACAACCTGAATTACTACAAAAAATGTCAATGTTCCTTTAAGTGGAGTAGGCTAAATATTACTCTTGCTTTAAGATGAATGATCTGTCCTGCCTGATGTACTGGAGATGATACTTTGAAATATTATTTCTTCTTTAAAACAAGCCATAGAAATGCAATATTTATGTATATTTATATTTGCATCTCATCTAATATTTCCCTCTCTCTCTCTCTCTCTCGCTCAATGGTTAACAAGTCACAATTACTTTTTTTCCAGTGAGTTCATTTTAACTCATGAGTAACTGTGATTTTCCTTGTTATGCTTTACACATAAGACAGGACATTGAATTTCAACATTTGAGACATGGTGTTAATCAGTTAATTTAATGTGGTTCAATTTCTTGCTTTTAGGGAAGTGAAAGTGGTCAGATTAATCAGCAAAGGAACAATTGAAGAGTCAATGCTTAAGATCAGTCAGCAAAAATTAAGGCTAGAGCAAGACATGACAACTATAGATACAGGTACGTCTACTTGAGAATACATTTAATTTATACATTTAGAATTTTTTGCTGGTGAATGTACAATTTCTGATCATTATATGGGTATTTGCTGCACAATATATTGTATCATATGATGTTTTTTCTTCACCGTTCCATTTGATTTGGTGAATTGTAGTCGGGATCATAAATGTTGACCTTGCAATTGCATCAAAGGGGAGGTAGCTGGGAATGCAGCTTATTATTTTGTGTTTACATTGCCTTAAATGGGACTTATCCCATACAAATACAGTGTTCTTAATTTATCAGATGGACTTACCAAGCTAGATTAAGCAATACATTATTTCTACTTTTTCTTTTTTGTTTATTTGAATTTGATATATTTTAGTCTGCTGCTAGTTTTGAGTATAAAATCTGATAACTGTGTCCCTTGTCAGCCAGGTCTGTTGAAGCTTATTTTTTGTGAGGTGGTGTAACCTAGTGGCAAACCAGTAGAGGTCACTATATACAGGAAAACACAGATTTAATGCATAATATGTAGTTATAATTATACTTCTCTATGAAGGCCTCCAAATTAATGTTAAGAGCCACTTGTTACTATGGTTTAGCTCACCTTTTGTACAGACTGAGTAACATTTAAAAAAAAAAAAAAGCCTAATTTACGCTGCATACTTGCAGCTGCCTTATTTTATTAGTAAAGTAGGAATAACAGCAGTGTAGCTTTCACAACTTTACAAAGGGTCTTTATTGGGTTAACCAACTGCATCATGTGGGCAAAGGTCAGCAGGTACACAGTTTAGGAGATGGTCATTCTGAGTTTGTTGTCTTATGCTAATATAACTCTCAGTGCAACACAAAGCTTAATTGGTACTTAAAACTGGCCTGAGGGCTTTCCTTTTTTCAGAAATAGTCTCAGCAGCCCGTATTACTTTAATGAGGAAAAGCTTCCCTCATTGAGGAGAGATGGTTTCCCAATCCTGCCCACTTAACCCGGTTCTGGGTAAAACACTTCCCTGTGTCGCCTCTGTTGATCTCCCACCTGAATAGGGAGATTATTAGCTAGGGGCATCAGGGTGTGTCCTGATGCCCCACCACGAGGTCTGACTTTTAATTAAAAAAAAAAAAAATGTAAACCTTTGAGTGTCACAACGGTATTATTGCAATGCATTGAATACCTCTCTGGCACTGAAAGGATAAAAATTAAAAAAAACAAAATTAAAAAAATGGTTCACCACACAGGCAAAACCATGCCACACACCTGCTAGTTATTAATAGATGCTTAATATTTTTTGTACTTCACAAAAGGTAGGTAATAGGGGGATATTCAATGTTGCATACCCATCTGGCATTTAAAGGGTTAATTTTTCAGTTGGTTTACCATTTGAATGGCAAAGAGGTATCAGACATTGCAGATTTGTTTAGTTTTACACAGAATCAAAACTGGCTATATGGTGTATTGATCATTTGTTTTATAATACAGTCTCATGAAATTAACCTCTGGTGGTGGCACTTTATGCTAATTCTTTTTTTTTTTGTGCCGACCAATACTATGACACTATGCTATGAATGAATATATGCAGAGCCCACATCCTCAGAATTTCTAATAGCTTGGCAAGCTAAATGTTTGACCGCAAACATAACTAATGCTCATACTGCTCAGGAAATTATCTTAAAGTACCACACTTTGCTATCAAAACAGTAATTTCTCAAAAATGATTTATTTTACAGAAAATGACTAGTATAACATACCGACCGTAAAACTAAACTTTTTGAGTTAACAGGTCCACTTTTAAAAATGTTCTTTCATATTTACAAAACACATTTTCCAGTGCTATATGTGCATAAAAGTGTATTTTGAAATATTAATACTTTTTTAGATCACAAGTGTACACTTAGTGTCTGCTTGTAGAAAAATTAATGGGTGAACCAGCTTCAGCTGGACAATACTCTCAAACTTTTCAGACATTTTACCTTCATTCAGGCAAAGGGTCAATAGGAGTTCCAATAAAGTGGAGTCATTCTGGAATAAACTGCTTCATCAAAATGTGTGAGTCACTTCTAGCATTCAGTGGATTTTTTTTTTTTAATATTTAATTCGTCCCCAGTGTGCAGTTGATTTTCCACAAATAGTTCCTCTCGTTTTGTGCACCAGCCCTTCATAATTACAGTGAAATGGCATTGAAAAATTAATTGCTCATTTCCTTTGGAAGATGGTGATCTCTCCTTTAATAAATGATATTAGTTGTAGGTGTAGTCAACCCTTGTTCTCACGAACAGTGCATGTTTTCAGTATATCTGCCTGAGTGCAGGTGGATCACTCAGTGGCTCAGTCACTTTGATCCACTTGTTCCCCAACAGAGAAATCCTGAAAATGTGCATTGTTGGCTTACAAGGACTAGAACTGGCTACCCCAAATCATTGTGATCTTTTGTGAGTGTCATTTGTTATTGCCATAAATAAACTATAATCCTTTCTTATTTTAGGAGATGAAGGATCTATTCCACTCGACATGGCCACTTTACTGAAAACATCCTTGGGCTTATAATGAAGATGTTATTCTTTGTTAGCCGGCGCCCCCCCCCCCCCCCCCCCCCAAAAAAAAAAAAAAAAGCCAGTGTTTTTTATACTGACTTTGAACTTTATGAACATTTGTACTTTTTTTTTTTTCTTTTTTCAGTTTCATATTATTACAGCTATCATACGTTTCTAGTTATTTAGGAAACCTGATCTCCTAGTGGCACAAGATGTTCTATTTAAAGGATGCTCTCGCCTAAAAATAACTGTTGATTTTGAAAGCTGTTGTATTTGCCATTTTTATTTGGAAAATTCGTTTTGAAATAACATTTATAGAATATTCTGATTAAGCCATGCCGTGCAGACACTTCCGGTTTCAGCCATACATTACCTTCACCCACTCTGACACGTAACCATTTTACTGCTATGGGAGGTGGGCAATGCATTTTCCACATACCCTAGCATTGAAAAGTTTAAGTCGAGGTGAGTGAGGCTAAGACAGGAAGTGCCCTGCACATCTTTCCTTAATTAGAATAGGCTATATATCGTTTTCTAATTAAAACATGGCTAGGGCAGATGTCACCCACATTTTGACAAATTCTCAAATTGAAAACTTTTTGATGATTGTTTATAACAACTTCACTAGTTCTTTAGATTGTCTGTATTTTTGTACTGTAACTTCTCCTACCTCTGATGCTGTCTGCTGTATTGCATTAATGTTTGTATATTTTACATGTGCCTTTTTGAGAGCAATTGTCTGTTTGCTTGTACATTCTTTTACTTTACTTTTAGGCATTCATTAATTGTCCCTGCACAGAATGAAATGTCTGCCATAAAACATATGTTTTCAATGTTTATATTTTTTTTTGTTTTATTTTGTTTTGTAAGAGAACTGAAACAATTAAAGTATTTGTAAACTGCATTAATTGTATGTGCGGATGACATATTGGATTGGTTATAAAGCCAGCAGTAACATCTGGAGGAAATTAAAGCTATGGGTATTATTCAGAAAGAGAGGGCAGTCCGGGAGCAAACAAACTGTCAGAAGGAAAAAGTAAAAATATCCTAATTTTTGTTAAACATTTCCACCCCTTCAAAGGTACTGGGATAATTTAAAAACACAAATTTCTTACAGTATTCATTAGCTACTGTTCTTCTAAGTGAAATTATATCCCATTGGTGTGTGTTGACATAACATAGGGTCTTTCAGAAGCACAAATGTCCTCTACCAGTTTTCTTTCTTAAAAGTAGCGACCTGCATTAAAATGGTTATAATTGCCAGTATTTTCTACCAACCAAACAAAAATAGTAACCCATCTGTATGGGTTTCCAGGAGCACTAACCTGCATTTGCCACTTCTGTCTGCATGCTCATAACCATTAGTGATATGGAAAAAAAAAAAGGTAAGCAAGATGCACTGTTTTGGAAAGTAGACATTCACTCGCATCAAATAAGGAGGTCACTCAATCTTGTTTGCATAACTGTATCTAGAAATATATATATATATATATATATATATATATATATATATATATATATATATATATATATATATATATATATGATATACAAAATGATATACAAAATGATTTTGCTCTTTGAGTTTTAGCGATAATTACCTGTGCCTCCTAAAAGAACACCCCCAGTATGACAAACTGTTAAAAATTTGCCCCAATAAATCATTTACAGGAAAAGTTTGCCCAAGTATATACTCCCCCAAAAACAGGTAAGTATAGATGAATCCCTTATAAATTATAAAGGCAGGTTAGGTTTCAAGCAATACATCCCCTCCAAGCACTCAAAATTCTAGATTTAATTTTATAAATTGTGCGAAAGTGCCACAGGCTATACCCAGGCTTTTTTAACTTAGGGCAAGGACAGCCAACTTGACCCTCCTGGTTGCCCCGAATCTCTGGGAACAGATGGGACAATAGTTTAGGATCTAATTTACACCTTATTAAATAAATGATTTGACAACTACTTCACCAGCCCCCCTTTTTTGGTCACTTTTTATTTTGACACAGTGACCTGTGGCACTGTCAGGCGCAATTGCAGGGAGATGCCCAAAGAACTTTTAGCAAAAAAAACTAAAAACCGGGACATCCTCAGCTTTCTGCCAACAATAGCTGCTGGCAGTTAAGTTCAAGGACAGAAAAGATGTCTACATGCTTTCCACCATGCATGAGGGCAAAACTGTGGCAGTCTCTGTTTGTAGAAGGGGGGTATAAGAAAGCCAGTCTGCATCAGAGATTACAACAAGCACATGGGGGAGTTGATCTGTGTGATCAACTCATGCAGCTGTACCTCACCATGAGAAAGTGTGGGGCATGGTACGAAAAGGTTGCCATTTACATGATGCAGACTGCAGTATATAATTCTTTTTTGATTTCCAAATTGGCAAACCCCACTCTAAAACTTAGTTTTCTGCAGTATCCGCTCCATCTTATTTCCCAATTTTTGTTTGAAGGGGCAACAGAAATAATTCCACCAAATCCTGGGGAGTACACTTTATTTATAAATCCCCCCAACCCCCAGAAAGAAAAACCCACAAAGCGCTGCATGGTTTGCTATAGCAAGGGAATATGGAGAGAAACCCCCACTTACTGTCCTGATTGCCCTTCCAAACCTGGCCTCTGCATGGGTGACTGCTTCAAGCAATACCATGAAGGCACAATGCAGTAGTGCTGTAAAGTTTATTTTATTATTTGGCCACTTTTCCCCCCTGAAATATCCTGTTTTTTATTTTTCAAAACACATTCCTCCTTAGATCTAACACTACCAAAATATAATGGGAAGCAAAGCACCCTAAGTTTTTTTCCATCTCTGAAAATGGAAACGCACATGTTCCCTACTGGGCCCAGTAGCTCCCCCAAACCCTGACAAACCTATGCATATGGAGCATTGCCGTACTCTGATGATGGAACTCGCCACTAATGTAAAGCACTTAAAAAAAAAAAAATCTGCAGATATCATCTGATTGAAATCTAGAGCAACGCTAAAATAGAAGTGTGAAAAATGGTGTTTCTTTGCGTTACTGCAGGTTTTGGGAGGGATTGCTGATAGAGTGGCAGTGAAAACATAGAGAAAGTGAAAATAGAATGAAAGCCAGGGTTGTCTACTCTTTTACAACATATACTTTTGGGGGTAAAAGTCATTGCCGCATTGCCAAACAGTCCAAAATGAGACAAGGCATGCTGTAAAAATGGCACGTCTGTAAAAGGAAACTCACATGACCCAGCTGGGCCCAGTATCTCCCCCAAACCCTGACAAACCTATTCATATGAAACATTGCCGTACTAAGAAGGAGGCGAACACTAATCAGTGCAGTTTTTAAAATCTTCACCTATCCTGTGCTTGAAATTCACATCAACATTGAAGTCTAAGTGTGAAAAACGCATTTTCGCTGTCGTCCAATACAGGTTACTGGTAACTCTGGGAGGCGTCAGTCCCCTTTAAGTAGGCAGGAACATTTTCTAAATGTATGCAGGGGGTGGAGCCTCCCTTCCTTCTCAAGCTGCAGTCTACTCAGCCTGCCCAGAATTGTTTGTTCCTGTGTGTGAACACACCAGGCGGAGAACATCTCGTCAGTTTTTAGTTTCTTTTTTATTTTTCTGTCAAATATGGAATACCACCATTAGGCGGGTTACCTTTCCTGACAAATGCCCTCTCCAAAGTGGCTAGCTCAGTGTCCAGGGCCTTTTGGTGGACCTTAAGCCCTGAAGGGGGAATATCTTGGTTACAAGTGCTTCCCCATGGATTACCTTTCTGAGGTAATTCTTACTACAGGGTAACCTGAAGACAGAAGATCTTCAGAAAGGTGAGCCACCCTTTGAGTGCTGAAGATCCACTTGTCCCATAGTGTCCCTTAATTGGGCTTGTATTTGGGAGTTCTCATTGCGCACTCCGGCACTCATTGGGTGTATATGTGTATGTCTGTGGGTATTTGGAGCAGGTTTCTGTGGTAACTTAACCCTTCTTCTGCTGGTTTGACAGGTTTAATAGGGTTTTCTGGCACTTTTCTTACTGGATCAGTGTTTTCTCTATATGCATACATGTTCACTGCATGTGTTTCATGTTTTTAACTTGTAGTTTAACTTTTATTAAAATTGTGTACTGCACCTTTAAGGCGCGCTTTACCGCATAGACGCCATTGCTCCATTTACTTTCTATGGGTTAACACTGTTTGGGACGTATCTCTGTAACCGCTTCACACAGCGTATTCAGAGAGGGCTCATTTTAATTGTCTACCCTTGCTCTATCATCCGGTTTATAGTTCAAGTGTCTTGGGGGGCTTCGGGCGCTGTTTTGGGGTACTTTTTGGGAAAAACTACATTTGCCATGAGCGTTGATTCGCGCCTAATTTCTGATTGGCTCCCATCGCGGCAGCCATTTTGGGCACTTTTCTCATTGAGTATCCTACACAGCGCTTGGACAATCCTTTCTCCTCTGGAGATTGACCCTTCGCCTGCCAGAACAGTCTATATTTAGCGTTTCTGGGGTGAAATATCAATCTTATACACTTCAATTGGGTGATTCATTGTACAGTTGGTTATTTTGACAATGTGAGAATGTCTATACCGCTGATGCTAGGGGTTAGACTTAAGACTAAGGAAGTTGGGGTATCAGTATCCCCCATTGCGCATTGCTCTTCCTGTCACACAGGGCTACCTAGAGTGTTCTCTGGTCATTTCTGCCCAGCAGGTTCTGAAGTTCCTGGCAGCAACCCAGGGCCTTCCAGCCATGCTATTGAGCCAGCTTGGGTGCGAGAGTTTAAGGCTGCAACTGGAGACCTTAGGTCCACTTTACAGCTCTTTACATCCCAGATACAGAGGGCACTTCAATTATGGCAGACCCCCCCTCTATTATCAGATCCTCCCTGCCTCATCCGCAGGGAGCACCTGATGTTTCAGATTCTTCTGAGAAAGAATTGTTGCTAGATTCTAATATTGAGGTTGGTGCTCTTTTGGAATCTTCCAGGTCTCTTAGGGGACCCATTTGAAGCTGATCCTGAAACCTCTACTGAGGGCCTGATCAGGGCTGTATTGTCCACTCTCAACATTCCATCGGTTCAGGGGGTTCCCTCTGATGTTTTTCAGGTGCCTGCAAAGCCCCTTACTCATTTTCCTCCTAACCCAACTCTTGATTGTTTGGTTCTGGCGCATGGGCTACTCCGGACAAGTCCTCTTCAGTGTCTAGACAGTTTGCTAAACTTTTCCCCTTTTCTGAAACAGAAATGACTAAATGGGTTCATCCCCCTAAGGTGGACGCACCCATATCTAGACTGCCTAAATCTACCGTCTTACATTTTTCTGATGCTTATGTACTGCAAGATTGGACTGACAAGTAACTTGAGGTTCCCCTCAAGTCCATTTTCACTTCTATTGGTTCTGCTATGCGTCCAGCCTTTGCTGTTGCATGGGTTATCCGGGCTGTTGCAGTCTGGACTGAGCAACTCACTATGGCGGTCCGTCAGGATGCGCCTGCTTCGGAGAGATCGCGTCTCCTTGCTATTATCTCTGTGCATCAACACTATGTTTCTGCTGCTGCCTTTGATGCCATCCGCATGATGGCAAGGGCCTCCACTACTTCTGTGGTGGTTGGGCATGCGCTTTGGCTTAAGATTGGGTTTACTGTCACTGCTTCCAAGAAAGTTTTTCTTTCTTTGCCTTTTGAAGGTACATCCTTGTTTGGATCCGAACTTAAGGAACTAATTAGCGAGGCCTCGGGGGTTAGAGTACTCTTCTACCCTTGGTCTTTCCAAAAAAAAAAAAAAGTGGCCGTTTACGCGTAACCGTTCCTTTTGTTCCTTTCTCTCTCAGACACGTACGACGAACCAGGCGGTTCCATCTGCTCCGCGTTCCTTCTTCAAGCCCATGCACCAATTGCAGCCCAAGGCCGCATTTAAGCCCATGACTTCATGACTGCTTTGGCATGACTCACTAACACCGTGGGATGATTCAGTGTCGGACCCATGGACTTTTCTGGTGGTGTCTGCGGGATATAAGATCCCTTTCTTTTCTCTCCCACCTTTTCGTCTTTATCTTTCTCGTTCTCCTCAAGAAGTCGAGTGAAGCCGTCTGTTCAAAGACGCTATTCAGGCTCCTCTGGACTAGGTTGTCCTGGAACAGGTACCCCCTGCGGACAGGGGTTCAGTATTCTATTCAAGCCTTTTTGTGGTGACAAAAAAAAAGGGGGACGGTGGATGCCGCCCTATTTTGGGTCTGTGAGATCTTAATTCCTTTGTAGTGAAGTCTCACTATCATCAGGAGTCTCTGCTCACATTATTCGCTGCCATGTCTCCGGGGGAGTTCCTTGCTTCTCTGGACCTTCAGGATGCGTATTGCACATCCCAATCCATCTAGAGAGCAGGCAGTATCTGAGGTTTGCCTGCGCCAGAGGTAATTTTTCAGTTTCAGCTCTTCCATTGGTCTGACAATAGCCCCCCCCAGGTTTTCCAACAGGTGTTGGGGTCCTTGATATCCGTCCTCGATCGGGACGGCATCAGAGTGCCTTCGTACATGGACGACTTGCCTTTTGCAACCATTATCTGCGGACCTTCTTCATCAGCTGAAGAAGGTTGGATTGCGAACTTGGTCAAGTCTGACCTTGTTCCGTCTCGGCACCTGGGTCTTCTGTTCGATACTCAGAGGTGCATGATTTTTCTACCGGACGAGGTAACCATCAATTTGCTCAAAGGGTCTCTATGATCCTATCCCACACCAGGGAACTTCAGGGATTTGTGATACGGACATGCAGTGTCCGACCGATCATCAAACACTATCGATTTCCCCCCCCCTCATGTCGAGTTGACTTTGGAGTGGTGGTTGGGCCTTCCGATCTCCTACAAGGAAGATCCTTCCGGATTCCCTACTGGACCTTGGTCACAACGGATGCCAGCCTCCTGGGCTGGGGAGCTGTTCTGGGTCGCTTTTGCGCTCAGGGGAAGTGGTCCATTGAGGAGTCCCTTCTTTCCATCATTGGGAGTGTCAACTGGAGGACGGGCCAGTCTGAGTGGAGTCTGGCTTCGCCATGGCAGTGGCTTACATCGACAGACAGGACGGGACAAGAAGTCTCGCCGCTCGGTTAGGTGTCAAGGACATTCTGTCCTGGGCAGAGGTTCATGTGCTCATTCCAGGCGTAGTCTCAGTCTCTCTCTCTCTCTCTCTCTCTCTCTCTCTCTCTCTCTCTCTCTCTCTCTCTCTCTCTCTCTCCTCTCTCTCTCTCTCTCTCTCTCTCTCTCTCTCTCTCTCTCCCCTCTCTCTCTCTCTCTCTCCCCCCTCTCTCTCTCTCTCTCTCCCCCTCTCTCTCTCTCTCTCTCCCCCTCTCTCTCTCTCTCCTCTCCCCTCTCTCTCTCTCTCTCCCTCCCTATGTATTTATGGGCGTTACGGACATTGTAATTGGTATGTTCT
Source organism: Rhinophrynus dorsalis (assembly GCA_037306005.1). Classification (NCBI taxonomy): domain Eukaryota; kingdom Metazoa; phylum Chordata; class Amphibia; order Anura; family Rhinophrynidae; genus Rhinophrynus; species Rhinophrynus dorsalis. Next base: position 223,016,853 of record CM074718.1, on the reverse strand, counting down.
TCGGGATTGACATCGTCAACCCTGGTATCCGGAGTTTATGACCCTATCTGTGGTGGAGCCATTTCGGCTCCCCTGTCGTCCAGCTCTTCTTCTACAGGGTTATCTGTGGAAGACTGTGTTCTTCGGCTCAATTTGACGGCCTGTATGTTGAATCCTCTATGTTATGGAGGAAAGGGTTTTTCTTCTGCTGTGGTTTCTACTATGCTTAGTGTCATAAGCCTGTTTCTTCCACAATCTATCACCGTGTCCGGTCGATATTTGTGTCTTGGTGTGCTGACAGAGATCTGTCTCATGACTTTGATCTTCCCACTGTCCTGTCCTTTTGGTTGGACGGTGTTGGCAAGGGACTGAGTTCTCTTACAGTTCTTACTTCGGCGCTTTCTGTCGTTTTCCAGAAACGCATTGCTATCTTCCTGACTTCAGAGGTTTCTTCCAGGGTGTTGCTACTGTGTGCCCTGGCTTTCGGAGTCCGGCTCCTCAGTGGGACCTTAATCTGGTTTGGGGGTTCCCCAGCATTCCCCCTTTGAGTCCTTGGCTACTATTCCGTTGCGCCTTTTGTCGTGGAAGATGGCCTTTCCTCCAGCTATTGTGTCAGTTCGCCGGGTGGCGGACTTGCAATTTCTGTCCTGTAACCACCTTATCTGGTGTTTCACAAGGATAAGGCTGTGCTTCGCACCTCTACGAGTCCTTGCCTAAAGTGGTCTCCGAGTTCCACATCAATCAGGAGATTGTGGTGTCCTCTTTCTGCCCTAACCCTTCCTTTGTCAAGGAGAGGGATCTCTACTTGTTGGATGTTGTGCGTTGTCTCAAGTTTTATGTTAATCGCACTATCAGGAAGTCTGACGCCCTGTTCGTCATTTCTGAGGGTCCTAGGGCAGGGAGACCGGCATCCGGGGTACCTTTTGCATCTTGGATTATGTCTTCTAATCGTGAAGCTTACAAGTTGAGGGTTAAGCATGTTCCCTTTCGGGTTACAGCCCATTCTACCAGGTCATTTGGGGTCTCTTGGGCCTCCAAGAATCAAGCGTCTGCTGCTCAATTGTGCCGGGCGGCCACTTGGTCTTCTGTGCACCCCTTCTTGAAGCGCTACCGTGTGAATGTGCTGGCCTTGGCTGATGCCAGCTTTGGGAGGAAGGTCCTGGAGGCAGTTTTGCCTGTCTAGGATCTTTCTTTTCTGCGGTTTTCAGTTCTTCCTTACTGTTGAGCCCTATTGGCACTGGTTCAATGTGCTGTGTAACAGTTCTTGGGGTCTGTTTTTACCTCTAGTTGGTGTCCGTTGACACCTCTGTTTAGTAGGGATCTCTGACCGGTTGGTTCATGGAGGTCCTGGTGACTTTGGGGGCCTTGCGCCTGGTACTTGCCTTCTTCCCACCTCAGGGTAACTCAATGGTTGGACATCCCAGAGTTACCAGTAACCTGTATTGGACGACAGTGAAAATAGGATTTTAGTCTTACCTGTTAAATCCTTTTCACTTAGTCCATACAGGTTACTGGTCTCCCACCCTGGCAAGAGACCATGCTTGGCTCTCCTGTGGCATTATGTGGGAGTCCTTCGGGGCATGCTCACAGGAGTCTTCTTTCCTTCTACTGTCTAGTCTGGTTAGTTCTCAAACAATTCTGGGAAGGCTGGGTAGGCTGCAGCCTGAGAGGGAAGGGAGGCTCCACCCCCTGCATACATTTAGAGAATGTTCCTGCCTACTTAAAGGGGACTGACGCCTCCCAGAGTTACCAGTAACCTGTATGGACTAAGTGAAAAGGATTTAACAGGTAAGACTAAAATCCTATTTATTTATTTTTTTTTTTACTTATGTCAAGGTTTATGAGGGATTGGTGGTAAATTAGCTGTGCATAAAATTTGAAAACACACAAACTGAAAGCCTGGGGTGTCTGCTTTCCAAAAATATACACTTTTGGTGGGAAATCGTATATTGAAGCACTGTTACATAGCCCCAATTGAGACATTGCACCAGTTAAGCAAGATGTGAAAAGTCAATATTTGTTGAAAATTGGGTCCCATAGCTCCCACAAACCATGAGAAACCTATGCATATGGGGCATTGTCATACTCAGAAGAAGGAGCCGAACACTAATCAATGCAGTGTATAAAATCTTCACCTATCCTGTGCTTGAAATTCACATCAACATTGAAGTCAAAGTGTGAAAAACTCTGATTTTTTTTTTTTTTTTTTTTTTTTTCTTCAACTTTTACGAGGGATTGGTGTTAAAATGGCTGTGTAAAAAAAAAAAAATGTGAAAACATACTTTCCAAAAATATACACTTTTGGGGGGGAAACTTTAAGGTGGAGTATTGTTACATAGCCCCAATAGAGACATTGCATCAGTTAAGAAAGATGTGAAAATGTAATATTTGTTTAAAATTGTGTCCCGTAGCTCCCCCAAACCTTGATAAACCTATGCATATGAGGTATTGCCATACTCAGAAGAAGGAGCTGAACACTAAAAAATACATTTTAAAAAATATTGTGCTTGAAATTCACATCAACATTGAAGTCAAAGTGTGAAAAACGCTGATATATATATATATATTATATATATTTTTTTTTTTACTTGCATCAAGTTTTACGAGGGAGTGGTGGTAAAATGGCTGTGTAAAAAATGCGAAAACATACATAAAATGAAAGCCTGGGGTGTCTACTTTCCAAAAATATACACTTTTGGTGTGAAGTTTTAAGGTAGAGCGCTGGTACACAGCCCTCCCCAAATGAGACATGGCACCAGAGAGGCAAGCTGTAAAAAGTTTGAAACTGGAAACGTGCATGTTCCAATTTGGGTCTTGTAGCTCCTCCAAACGTCGAGAAACCCATGCATATGGGGTATTGCCGTACTCAGAAGAAGGAGCTGAACACTAAACAATGCATTTTTAAAAATCTTCACCTATCATGTGCTTGAAATTCATTTCATCATTGAAGTCAAAGTGTGAAAAATTCTGATTTTTTTTTTTTTTTTTTTTTTTTTTTTTTTTTTTTTTTCTTACGTCAAGTTTTACGAGGGATTGGTGGTAAAATGGCTACGTAAAAAATGTAAAAACATACATAAAATGAGAATGTCTACTTTCCAAAAATATTCACTTTTGGGGGGAAATTTTAAGGTGGAGCACTTGTACACAGCCCCAGATGAGACATGGCACCAGTGACTCAAGCTGTAAAAATTCAAAGTGTGAAACTGGAAATGCGCGTGTTCCAATTTGGGCCCCGTAGCTTCCCCAAACCATGAGAAACCTATGCATATGGGGTATTGCCGTACTCAGAAGAAGGAGCTAAATACTAATCAATGCATATTTTTTTTTTTTTTTTTTTTTTTTTTTTTTTTTTTTTTTTTTTTTTTTAACTATCCCGTGCTTGATATCAACAGTAATATTGAAATGTAAGTATGAAAACTGCAAAAAAAAAACAAAATATTACCACAATTTTGAAAGATAATTCTGGAAAAATAGCTGCATAAAAAACTTCAAAATTCTGATTGTTGTCTAGTTTTTTTTAAACATATACCTTTGTGGGACATTTTTGGTTCTGGCACCATCAACTAAGCTATGTAATAATAATGCTGTCCATCTTGTAATATTTACCTTGTAAATGTGAGAAAGGGATTACTAAGCATATGGGGTACTCTTATATTCAGGAGAAGCAAATGAATATATTTGGGGGTATTTCTTTGTAATGAACTAATGGTGGTAGGCAAAAAGTAAGCAAAATTTTGGATTTGTTTTCATTTTTTTTCTATTTTAATCAAATTAAACGATGAGGTATTTGTATAATTGTGGTATCAAAAAGCCCTACTTGTGCTTTAAAAAACAGTATATAATTTGTGTGGGTGTACAAAAGGAATTAAAGAGAAAATGTGGTTGAACAAAGACATAGTCAAAACAGTCAAAATTGCTCCGATCCTTAAGTGAAAACTATGTCAGATTTTCCCGATCCTTAAGCAGTTAAAGATGCATCTAGTTTTACATTAGCCATAAATTTCCCTACAAGATTGTCAATACGGTTGAGCTAGGGAAGGAGGAAGTGTTTCCAGGAAAATATTAGTTTAATTCCAGTCAAAGCACAATCCTTTTTTCAGGAAATAACTGTATTAGTTTATTGCTAACTGAACCCGAGAGACGTGAGTATTCCTTGCACAGGATATACATTTCTTAATTCTTTTCCCTACTTATTGAGGAACAGATCTGCCAAGTAAGATATAGAAAGGCAAAATCATATACGCCAGAGAAGTCCACACAAATATAGATCACATATCAGGAATACAAGGGCTGGAAAAACATTCAGAATGGAGAACCATTTATCTCAGATATGTAGTTTTCCTAAAAGTAACGTGAAAGAAATCTGGAAAGGAATAGAGGGCTGTTGTGAATTCATACATCACAGAAGGCAAGTAGAGTTGAAGTGATGTTTATTCAACCAATTTTGTTGTCCTAAAATGATATGGGTGGTTTTGGGTGGTATTCAGTCTAAAGCCTGGATTACATTGCAGCTGATGCCTTTATCAAGGGTTTTATCTACACATTTCTCCATAGATTTCTGAGGGAATCTGTTAAAGTCAGTTGATAACACATATCAACTTAATGTAAACTTTGCCTAAATGCTGTAAACAGACATCTTAATGAGTGCCATTTTTAGATTAAATTGTTGTGAGTTGTAACACTAACAGACCTAGAGGACATTTCTGGCAGCATTAGACCTTAAATTTGCATTTGTGTAGAACCTGGTGAGCAGAGCCCCTCAATGTGTTTTTGTCCTGGTTACTCTGGATCAGGCAGGAACAGATGGCTACCACTTGCTGGTAGACCGGCGGAGCTAGTGAATTTAGCTGCAGAACCCAGGGTGAGGTTCCCAAGAGCCACACACCAGTAGACCAGTGTGGCAAGTGAATTTGCTTTTGCTGCAAATCCCCACCAGAAATACAGATGAGGCTTGTATTAAGGAGAGTAGAACAGAACGGACTTTATTAGCCGTGAAGAGTGACTTATATGCACTCCCTGCTGGCATCATTGAGTACGTAGTCAAATTAAGGCTTGAAAAAGTGCTGAGAAATATCCAATCAGGAGAGCCCCAGGGGACCAGTCAGAGCCCAGTTTCCAATCCAGGAAAAGGGAATTGAAACAGAACTGCATCCAGAGCATGGGTTAATTACTATTCCTTTGTTCTTCTGCAGGGGGCTTCCTGTCATAAGCCCTAACATTGTCTAATAGCTTTAGGTTTCAGTATTTGCAGAAAAATAGAGGACAGAGCTACATACCGCAGGGAAATAAAAAAAATATACCAAATTGTAGCACAATAACAATTAACAGAGGTGATATAGTAAGAGGGATATGGTAGCAGGTTATTTACTGAGCACTCTAGTTACCTACTTTCGGCACAATCACATACTTACATTGCAACACAACACACAATACTACATTACTACCATATGCCTGTGGATTATAAACAAGGATCCTGCTAGGGTTTAGGCAAAAGTCTATGGCAGATGTGTTGCCTGTAATGTCCATGTAACACCAGTCACCACACATCACAGGGACATTAGGGGTTAACCTGTTTTTCTGAGGTTCTAGTTTAGCATATCATTCCTTCCATTTCACAATAACCATGGCTTGTGTAAAAGTCACAGCTCCAAATGTTTAATAAATGTCTTGTCATCTGAGGCAGTTTATCTAAGACTGGAAATAAAACGCTTCATCCTTTGTATAATCTCTTAATAATTACACCTAAACAACAGAAGATAGAATCCCATATAGATCTTACAATATAACAACTTACTGTTCTCAAAGAAATAGTAATGAATACAACAGATTTATTTAAATCTGTTTTCAGCCTTTAACAGTGACTGGTTTCAGTCAAGCTCTCTACAGTTCAGCCCTTCTGAAGTTTAATTTACTCTCCTCCTTCCTCTTTCTCTTCTAAGGAGCTCACACAGTTGATCTGCAGGCCAATCTAAGTTTGCCATGGCAGCCCCATCTGTCCAAACAAACCAAATTAAAATTCCCTCTGTATGAATCATTTTATGGAATCCTGCACTCGAGCTGTATTATACTTGGTGTTCAGAAAACAGTAAAACATCTCAAAGGGAAGGAATTTCAAATCTTGTGTCTTTCCCTTTTGATCAACCTTGATGATTCCTACAGCTGAAAGAGTTGACATAAGCAAAAGGGGAGGGAGGAAAACATTTAATACTTTCAGAAAGGCTGCATTTTAACCCTGTGAGTGCCAGATAGGTATCCATCGCATTGGAAAGCATTCAAAGGGTTAATGCGTGTCACTGACACTCTTCAGGTTTGAGCACCAGATCTAAGTAAACTTACTTTCAAGCATTAATGTCCCTTTACAGCAAGATTTTGAGTTAAGATAAGCATAGTCTTAACCATACAAATCCTACTGTGGTGTGCAGTGAGACATTGCAAGAAAGCAAACCACACTCACCATTCACGGGAATGGAGGAGGCACAGACTCCAGCACCACTAACAACTGATATCAGTTTGAAGCGGTAAGATATTTCAGTGTAGATTGGTTTGCTCAAGAGCCATGCGGAATCGTGTTTCGAGTAGGAGCATCTGCTTATTCAGGCATGACACTTTACTCTACTTTACATGTACTTGATGGATATTCGCCACCTCCAGCTGAGGGGGGACCAAAGCCTTTGCTTGGATATTAAAGACACCTCTCCACTACCTGAGCCATTTTTTTTGTCCAAACTGAGAAAGTTAGCAAGTTAAATACAGATTAAAATTCGCTTGTCCAATTTATTTTCCTGTTATTGTGCCATACAGCCCTAAAGCTGAAGCCAGAGAAGCATGGTATTCACCTCGTTAACTTTATGTTCCACACCTTTAAAGCATAGATGCCATTGCTCCATTCACTTCTATGGGACTTTACAGTTTGGGACATATCTCTGCAACCGCTCCACATAACGAGGTCAGAGATTGCCCTTGCTCTGTCATCCAGTCAATGTTCTGGGCATGTTGGGGGCCTTAGGGGGCTTCGGGCACTGTTGGTGTACTCCATTAGCGAAACTATGATTCCCATGAGCGCTCGCTTCGCGCCCTTATTTCTGATTGGCTTCCATCGCGGCAGCCATTTTGTGTATTCTCAGATCGAGTATCCTAAGCAGGACTTGGACTTTCCTTCTCTCCTCTGCAGTTTAACCCTTCGCCTACCAGATAAGTCTTATTTAGTGTTTCTGGGGTGAATTTATCATACACACTGTTTTGTGGGTGTTTTGATACTTTGACCGTTTGACTCTGTGAGAATGTCTACTCTGTTAGACCTTGGGGCTAAACCTAAGACTAAGGACACTGGGGTGTCTGTGTCCCCCATTGCTCATTGCTCCTCATGACACTCAGGGTTACCTAGTGAATACTCAGGTCATGTTTGCCAAGCATGCGCTGCTGCCCCTGAATCCCCTGCAGGGGCCTCCAGCCAGGCACTAGAACCAGTATGGATGCAAGAGGTTAAGGCTACTACCAGGAACCTCCGGTCCACCTTACAACTCCTTCCATCCACTTTACAAGGGGTCTTCCACTCGTGGCAGGCCTCCGCCCCTATCAGATCTTCCCTGCCTAAACCGCCAGGTGTACCTGATGTGTCTGACTCCTCTGAGGAGGAATTATTGGTGGACTCTAATGAAGATGACTATTCAGCTGTTCCTTCATCTCAGTTTTTGGGGACCCCCTTTGAGGCTGACCCCATTCCCTCGGCTGAGGGCCTGATCAGGGTTGTTCTAACCACCCTGAACATTCCCTTTGTACAGGAGGCGTCTTCTGACCCCTCTGATGTGTTTCAGGAGCCTGTTCGGCCACTTACTTATTTTCCACCTAACCCCACCCTTGACAGCTTGGTGTTTGAGGAGTGGAAGTTTCCAGACAGGAAACCATCTGTGTCTAGTATGTTCGCTAAGCTTTACCCATTCTCTGAAATGGCCCTCAAAGTGGATGCCCCATTTTCCAGGCTTTCTAAGTCCACTGCCGGTGGCTGATGCCTCTGCTCCCAAAGACTGGACTGATAAGCTTGAGACCTCTCTCAAGGCTGTTTTTGTGACAGCTGGCTCTGTCCTTCACCCCGCCTTTGCTGCAGCATGGGTGAATTGGGCTGTGGCTGTTTGGACTGAACAGCTCAATTCAGCTGTCCGTCAGGGGGCCCCTACTGCTGACATGTTGCGACTTCTCGCTAACATTGCTGAGGCTCGGCATTATGTCTCTGCTGCCCTGTTTGATGCTAAGAGTAAGATAGACAGGGCATCTACCATGTCTATGGTAGCCAGAAGTGCTCTTTGGCTCAAGATCTGGTCTGCTGGCATGGCCTCCAAGAAGGCTCTCCTATCTTTGCCTTTTCAGGGCTCCTTCCTCTTTGGGCCTGAGCTCAAGGATATCATCAGCAAGGCCACTGGAGGGAAGAGTACTCACCTGCCAGTGGTCCTGAGGAAGAAGGCGCCTGTCAAAAGCAATGAGCTTTTTCGTCCCTTTCAAGCAGACTCGCACCAAGCGACCCAGACGGTCCCTCAGGCTCCACGCTCCTCATCCAAGCCCAAGCAGCAATGGAGATCCAAGTCCTCCTTGAAGCCCAAGGCTTCCAAACCTCCTCCTGCATGACTCGCCGAACCCAGGTCCCCACCCGCAGGTAGGTGGCCGCTTACACCACTACATCTCTGCTTGGCAGGCCTCTGTGGCAGACCCGTGGGTTTTACAGGTGGTGGCTACGGGTTACAGGATTCCCTTCACCTCCCTTCCTCCTCCCAGGACCTTCCCTTCTCGTTCTCCCTTGGGAGCGGAAAAGCGCCGCCTTTTCGAGGAAGTTATTCAAGCCCTTCTGGACAAGGTGGTCCTGGGACCAGTTCCTCCTCAGGAGAGGGGCTTGGGATTCTACTCCAACCTCTTTGTGGTTTCCAAGAAGGATGGCGGCTGTTGTCCCATTTTGGATCTGAAAGATCTCAACTCCTTTGTGGTCTGGTCCCAATACTGCCAGGAATCTCTGCGCACACTGATAGCGGCCATGTCCCCTGGGGAATTTCTGGCCTCTCTGTATCTTCAAGATGCCTATCTGCACATCACTATTCATCCAGAGAGTCAGCAATATCTCCGCTTTGCTTGCAACCGAGGGCATTTCCAGTTTTCTGCTCTCCCCTGGCCTGACCATGGCTCCTCAAGTCTTCAACAGAGTCCTGGGACCATTGATTTCTGTCCTACATCGAAACAGCATCAGGGTGACTCCATATATGGACGACCCCCTTCTGAAGACCTCTTCTCCGGAACTCCTTCATCAGCAGGTGCAGGACTGCATTCATGCTCTTTCCCATCACAGGTGGATCATCACCTTGGACATGTCAGACCTTGTTCCTTGCCAGAGGATGGTCTTACTGGGCCTCCTCTTGGACACTCAGAGAATGATGGTATTTCTCATGGATGAAGCGGCTCATCAGATGACACTGAAGGTCCAGGCTATCCTGTCTCAGGATCCAGTTCCAGCCAAGAAGTTGTCATCCTTGGTGGGGAAGTTCATTTTCACCATAGAAGCAGTCCCATTCACCATGGCTTATATCAGGGAATGTCAGAGGTTTCTGATCCTGGCATGCAGGGGTCGACCAGATCTCCTGGAAAGATCCCTATCTCTCCCTCTTCACGTGGAGCAGAGCCTCTTGTGGTGGCTCAACCTGAACAATCTCCTGAAAGGCAGACCCTTCCTGGTGCCCTTCTGGACAACAGTCACAATGGATGGGGAGCGGTACTGGGGCACTTGAGTGTTCAGGGTAGGTGGTCCTAGGAGTCTCTCCTTCCCATCAATGTATTGGAGCTCCGGCCGATATTTCATGCCCTACATCACTGTACACGGCAGCTGGAGGATTGCCCAGTCAGGGTATAGTCGGACAACGCCACAGTGGTAGCCTACATCAACAAGCAAGGCGGCACAAGAAGCCTTGCAGCTTGGCTAGAGGTCAAAGCTATTTTATCATGGGCAGAGAAGCATGTCCCTGCCATTTCCGCAGTTCATATTCCTGGCATAGACAACGTTCTGGCAGACTTTCTCAGTCGGCACACGGTGGACAGCGGAGAGTGGGAGCTACATCAGAGGTGTTCAACTTCATCATCCAGCAGTGGGGTCTCCCATGCATCGACCTGATGGCAACTAGGGACATCAGGAAGGTTCCAACATTCTGCTCTCGCTGGGCAGATCTCCTGGCTCTGGCAGTGGATGCCTTATCGATCCCGTGGACATTTCCCCTGGCATACATCTTTCCTCCCATTCCCCTGTTGAATAGGGTGCTACTGAAGCTGAGACTGGAGTGCTGCCCAGTCATTCTGATTGCTCCGTACTGGCCTGGACAGGCTTGGTTTCCGGAGCTTCTGGACCTCTTAGTGGTGGGACCTCTTTGACTTCCCCCCTTCCGGATGATCTTCTACAAGGTTACCTCTGGAAAGAAGACATTCATCGTCTTGCTTTGACGGCATGGAGATTGAATCCTCAATTTTGAAGAAGAAAGGTTTTTCTTCTGGTTTGGTGGCTATTATGCTTAGTGCCAGTAAGCCTGTTTCCTCTAAGGCCGTCCATCGTGTTTGGTCTACCTTTCTATCTTGGTGTGCTGACAAAGACCTGTCTCAGGATTTTGACCTTCCTACAGTTCTTTCCTTCCTCCAGGATGGTGTGGATAAGGGTCCCAGTCTGAGTTCTCTTAAGGTTCAGACTTCTGCGCTCTCTGTCTTTTTTCAGAGGCGTCTTGCTATCATTCCTGATGTCAAGATTTTCTTCCAGGGTGTTGCTCATACCCGTCCGGAGTTTAAGTCCCCTGCTCTTCAGTGGGACCTTAACTTGGTTTTAGGAGTACTTCAGCGTCCTCCTTTTGAGTCTTTGGCTACTATTCCTCTCCATATGCTAATGTGGAAGATGGCCTTTCTCCTGGTGATTGTTTCTGTTCACTGAGTTGCAGAGCTGCATACCCTGTCTTGTAGACCACCCCTTTTGTCTCTTACAAGGACAAGGCGGTGCTGTGCACCTCACAAGATTTTCTCCTGAAGGTGGTGTCTGAGTTCCACATTAATCAGGAGATTGTGGTTACTTCCTTCTGTCCTAACCCTACTTCTGATAAAGAGAAGGATCTTCATCTGTTGGATGTTGTTTGTTGTCTCAAGTTCTATGTGAATCGCACTGATTCCTTGCGGCAGTCTAACACTCGTTTTTTCATTCCTGAGGGTCCTAGGGCAGGGGAGCCTGCTTCCAAGGTAACCATTGCTTCTTGGATCAAGTCCACGATTCGTAAGGCTTACAAACTTCAGAAGAAGCCTGTTCCCTTCAGGGTCACAGCTCATTCTGCGAGGTCTATTGGGGCTTCTTTGGCCTACAAGAACCAGGCCTCAGCTGATCAGTTGTGCAAGGCGGCCAATTGGTCGTCTGTGCATACTTTTGCTAAACACTATCGTGTGGATGTCCTGGCATCGGCTGATGCCAGTTTTGGGAGGAAGATCCTGGAGGCAGCCTTGCCTGTCTAGGATCTCTTTAGTCTCTCAGTACTCTTTCACATTTGAGCCCTGTTGGCTCTAGTTCAGTGTGCTGTGTAACAGTTCCTGGGGTTTGTTTGATCCCTGTTCAGTGTCCATTGACACTTTGCGGTTATTGTTGAGCTATTCATGATCTGTAGGTTCACTGGTTCTCTGTTGACTTTGGAGGCCTGCGCCTGGTCCTTGCCTTTCTTCCCACCCTTGGAAACTTAATGGGTGGACATCCCAAAGTTACCTGTAACCTGTATTGGATGACAGAGAGAAGAGGATTTTAGTCTTACCTGTTAAATCCTTTTCTCTTAGTCCATACAGGTTACTGGTCTCCCACCCTGTCAAGGGACCATGCTTGGCTCTTCTGCGGTAGAACTTGGGGGTCCTTTCGGGTTCATGCTCATAGGAGTTTTCCTTTACCTTCTTACTACCTAGTCAATAGTTAGTCTGCAAATCTTATTGGTTGAGGATTGGCTAGCTGCAAGCTAAGGAGAGAAGGTAGGCTCCACCCAGCAGTCACTTCTCAGAATTGTTACCAGTAACCTGTATGGACTAAGGGAAAAGGATTTAACAGGTAAGACTAAAATCCTCTTTTATGCACAATGCTATGGACTGAACTTTGTATTTATTTTTATTTTTCATGTTATCTTAATTTCTCTGTTCTTTCATTTCCAGTCTATCTTTCTGTGCTACACAGATAAGAAAGAGAGCTGCTGATGTACTAAGAACGGGAGCAATTCTTGGGCAAACCAGCTGTATGAAGGGGAACAAAATAACTTTTTAGTAAAGACTCTTTACAATGCATTGGAGACCTCTCTAACCTTTAAGGGGTTAAACACCTTAAATTAAAGGAATTTTCAACCTGTGGTGCTATAGGCTTGCTCCAGAATTGCTCCTCATTTCTTTTGTGCATAAGTCCTACTGATGGAGAGTTAGGTTGTTCTCTAATAGTGTACATAATGTCTTCAGGGAAGTTTCCCTCTAACAATCACAGCTGATTTTGACATCTTTTGAATCTTTAACCTTAATGCTTTACTATCTTTAGGTTTTCAAATGTTTTTTTATTACATAAGGTGTGACATACATGACAGCTCTGTGATGCATCACAAGCCACTAATTTAGGAAAATGTTTCAGGAACCAATTTTTCTTTGTCATCCAATATAACTCACAGGTCCCATGGGGAGGCAGCAGCTCCTCCAAGTAGGCTGAAGCAAATCTTCATAGAAATACAGGGGTGGAGCCTCCCACTCCTCTATATCAGGCTACCTAACCACTCACCTCCCAGATAGATTTGTTCCATCACCCTAGTGAGAAGAATGAGAACAGTTCTGCTTAGTTTTTAGTTATTTTATATTTTTTTTCTTAGATATGGGGTTTCAAAATTCCCCATTAGGTGGATTACCATTACTGGCTTCCCCTGGAAGATTGCCCAGTTAACAGGAGCTGTTTGTGGACCCTTGCAGCCCTGGGAATGAATCATGCAGCACGTCTCTTTCTCTCCTGAAGGAGTCTCTGTGAGGCTTCTTCCTTTCCAATGGTAATCTGAAGTAAGAAGACCCGCAAAAAAGGTGAGCCACCCTTTGAGTGCCATGGTCCACTGTCCCACTGGTCTCCTCTGCCCAGGGGTCTTTTAGAAGTTCTGCAGAACTTCAGCACTCATTTTGGGTATTACTCTGTTTGATCCTGAAGTCACTGGTGCTGTTTTGTGGTAAATTAACTCCTTCCCTGCTAGATTCACTGGGCTATGAGCTTATTTTTGGTGTTTTCCCTTAAGGATAATCCATTTTTATGTATCCCTCCATGTTCTCTTGAGTATTTGGGCATTTTTAATCACTTTAAAAATGTTTGCATTTTTGATGTACTGCACCTTTAAGGCCCATTTCCCGCATGGCTGCACTTGCTCCTTGGACTTCAATGGGACAAACTTCTTTGGGACATATCTCTGCAACCATTTCACTTACAGAGTTGAGAGAGGGCTCATTCTTCTTGTCTCCCTTTGCCCTACAATCCAGTTCACATCCCAAGTTTCTTGTGAGTTCGGATTCTACTGTTGGTAGGCAGAAAAAAAAAAAGAAGAGAAAAATGCAATTTTCTTCTCCCATTGTCGAGTATTCTAAGCAGAGGCAGTATCTTCTTGCTCTCCAGCTCAGGTTAACTGGTCACCTGCCAGATAGTATTCTTTTGGGCTTTCTGATTTTATTAATCTGGGTGACAGTATTTGAGTTCCCTATTACTGTAAGACACTTCTTCTGTTAGGATGTCAGATCCAAAGGGACATGGTGGCTAGACCTAAGGATAAGAACTCAGGGGTGTCTTTGACTCCCCCTTTGCTTACTGTTCCTCGTGCCAAGCGGGGCTTCCCAGAGAGTACTCAGATCACTTATGCACCTCATTAGCTGTGACCCCTGCTTCTCTGCCAGGGCCCTCCAGCCATGAACATGAGCCATATTGCATCAAGGACTTAAAGTATACTGTGGCACAGTTTCCTCTTTCCCTTCAGGGGGTTCTCCCCCCACTTAATTCAGGTTTCTGGCCTCTAAGGCCCCTGGCATTCCTGATCTTACTGATTCCTATGAGGAGGATTCTTTTGAAGAGTCAGAGGATGGTGAGTGTGCAGAAGGGGCTTCTTCCCATACTTATGGCGACCCCTTTTAGTATGAGCCTGAACCCTCTGCTGAGGGTCTCATCAAGGTGGTTTTGACCACCCTACAGATTCTTGGTAACCCTTTAGATTCTCAGTCCACTTCTGACATCTTTCAAAGGAGCAAGAAGTCCTGTACTGTGTTTCCACCTAATCCCACTTTAGATCAGGTTATCCTGGATGAGTGGAAGACTCCAGACAAGTGTCTTTCTCTGTTCAGGAGATTCTCTAAGCTGTATCCCTTTTCTGATGCAGCCTTGGCTTAGTGGGCTACACCTCCTCAGGTTGATCCCCCTATTTCCAGACTCTCTTAATCCACTGCTTTGCCTCTGGTGGATGCCTCAGAACATAACGATTTAACGGATAGAAAGCTAGAGGCTATCCTGAAGTCTGCCTTTGCTGCCACTGGTGCGTCCTTGAGGCCTACCTTGGCTTCTGTCTGGGTTAATAGAGCCATTGCTGTTTGGTCAGTCTTTCCGCAAAGGTGCCCCTAAAGAAGACCTTTGACACTTTTGGCCAACATGTCTGAGGCTCAGCACTATGATACTGATGCCCTGTTTGATGCTGTCAGGCTTGAGGCTAAGGCTTCTGCCTTCTCTGTTGCTGCTAGACACACATTATGTGACTTGACATTTAAGAAGTTGCTGATTTCTCTTCCATTTCAGGGCACATATCTCTTTGGTCCTGAATTGAAGAAAATCATGAGTGAAGCCAATGGGGGTAAGAGCACAGTGTTGCCTCAGGTCCCAAAATACACTCCTCAGGCAAGGAAGCAGCTCCTTTTTAGTTCCCGCCAAAGTGAAGTGCACAGGCCGAATCCAGTTGGGTCTCGGGCCAGCATCCCCCACTCCACCCCCAAGCCCCAGGCAGCAGTGGAGGTCAAAACACACCTCCACCAAACTTCCTTCGGCATGACTCGCCGAACCCTGGTCCTCATCTCCCTGTGCAGTATTTTTCAAGCATTTGGACAGGCTCTGTAGCAGATCAGTGGGTATTACAGGTGGTTTCAGGAGGCTACAGGATTCCCTTAATATCCCTGGCTCCCTTCAGATTCTTCGTTTATCACTCGCCTCAGGGACAGAAAAAGCTCAGTCTTTTCAATGGGGCAGTCCAGGCTCTCTTGTACAAGGGAGTTCTAGCTCTGGTACCTCAGCCAGAGAAAGGTTTAGGTTTTTAGTCAAACCTCTTTGTCGTTCCCAAGAATGATGGCGGCAGTCGCCCTATCCTGGACCTCAAGGATCTCAATTCTTTGTGGTCTGTACTCACTACGAGATGGAGTCTTTGTGCTCTGTCATTTCAGAGATATGTCCAGGGGAATTTCTGGCCTCTTTGGATCTGCAGGATGCACACCTTCACATTCCGATTCATCCAGACAGTCAGAGGTACCTCAGATCTGTTTGCTCCTTGAGCATTTCCAGTTCACCGCTCTGCCCTTTGGGCTCACTACTGCTCCTCAGGTGTTCGCACAGGATCTTTGGGGCATTGATTGTCTTCCTGCACACCAAGGGGATTCAGGTGACTGCCTACATTGATGACCTTCTGCTGAAGGCTCCTTCCGGATCCTCCTTCAACACGGCTGGATTCTGAATACCTGGTTTTCCTCAGTCTCTGGTTCGACACCTGTCAAGGAATGGTCTATCTGACAGAGGATTCAGTTCAACAGATCACAACCAAGTGCTCTGGAGTGGACCTCAGCCCCCGGTACGCAAGTTCTTACCCCTTGTGGGCAAGATGAAATCTACCTTGAAGTCGGTTCCGTACTCCATGACTCACACCAGGGAGCTTCAGAGGTTAACTATCCGGCTTTGCCGGGGGAATTCGGATCTTTTGGATGGTCTGGTCTGTCTCCCCCAGGATATGAGACCAGACCCCCTCTGGGTTCAGAGTCAATGGTCAGTGAAGGAGACCCTCCTACCCATCCACATTATGGAGCTTAGAGCGATTCTCCACATCCTGGTGTACTGGTCCTCTCCTTTGAGGGGATGTCCAGTCCACGTCCAGTTAGACAACATTACATTCGTGGCCTACATCATCAAGCAAGGAGGCACAAGAAGTACTTCTGCTTGGTCAGAGGTCAGGGCTATTTTGGACTGGGCAGAAGAACATGTTCCTGCCATCTCAGCTGTGCACATTCCAGGCTTAGAAAACATCCTCGCAGACTTTCTTAGTCACCAAACGGTGGACTCCGGGGAATGGGAGCTCCATCCAGAGGTTTTCAACCTGTTGTTGCAGAAGTGGGGTCTCCCTTGGATAGACCTGATGGCCACCAGAGACAACCGGAAGGTTCAGATCTTTTGCTCTCGCTGAAGGGATCCTCTGGCGTTCACAGCAGACGCTCTGTCAATTGCTTGGCGCTTTCATCTGGCCTGCATCTTTCCACCTCTCCCTCTCATCCCCAGGTTGTTGAGGAAGATTTGAATGGACTGTGTGGCGGTCATTCTGATCGCCCCCTATTGGACCAGTCAGCCTTGGCTGTTGAAACCTCAGTCTCAAGGAGGAAGGGCTATTCCTCTGAAGTAGTTTCCACTATGATCTAGGCTAGGAAACAGTTTTCCTCTAAGGCCTACCATTGGGTTTAGTCCATTTTCCATGCTTGTTGCTCACAGGAGTTTGCGCTTCAAGATATTCTGTCCTTTCTGCAGGATGGCGTGAACAAGGGTCTTAGCCTTAGTTCCTTAAAGGTGCAGACCTCAGCCCTCTCTGTTTTCTTCCAGATACGTACTGCCATTTTGCCGGCTGTCAAAGTCTTCTTTCAAGGTGTTGCTCATGCTTTCCCTGTCTTTAAGGCTTACACCCCCCCCCCCCAGTGGGACCTTAATCTGGTTCTGGGAGTCTTGCAGTGGCCTCCCTTTGAGTCTTTGACTACCGTTCCTTTATGTCTCCTGAGGGGGAAGATGGCTTTTCTTTGGCTGTGGTCTCTGTCGGCAGAGTGACTGAAATGCAGGCTTTGTCCTGCAAACCGTCTTTCCTGGTGTTTCACAAGGATAAGGCTGTTCTCCATACCTCCCATGAATTTCTTACTAAGGTGGTCTCTGAGTTCGACATCAATCAAGAGATTGTTGTGCTTTCCTTTTGTCCTGACCCTAAATCTGACACGGAGAGGGATCTCCACTTGTTGGATGTGGTGCGCTTCCTTAAGTTTTATGTGCACCGTACTGATTGTTTCACAAGACTGATGCCTTATTTGTCATCCCTGAGGGTCCCGGGGCTGGTTTGGCTGCATCCAAGCTCACTATTGCATCCTGGATTAAATCTACCATTTGCAAGGCCTGTGAGCTGAGAGGTAAACCTGTTCCCTTCCGCATTACAGAACTCTCCACCAGGTCTGTTGGGGCCTCCTGGACCTTCAAGACTCAGGTCTATGCTGATCAGCTGTGCAAGGTGATCACTTGGTCCTCTGTGTATACCTTTACCAAACACTACAGTGTTGATGCTCTGGCTTCGGCTGAAGCCAGCTTTGGCAGGGAAGTCCTGGAGGCAGTTTTGCCTGTCTAGAACTTCACCTTCTTGTGCCTTATAGCTCTTTAACTATTGAGCCCTATGGGCTGTTGTTCGTGTGTGCTGTGTTATCTGTTTTTCAGCTTCTGTTGACGCTTCCTTAATTTGGGGCTGTTCTGTATCCTGAATAGTCCATGGGAACTCTGGTATCATGGGGGATCGTCGCTTGGTCCTTTCCTTCTTCTTCCCAACCTTGGAAGCTCGATGTTGGTACATCCCATTGTATCTGTGAGTTATATTGGACAACAGAGAAAATAGGATTTTAGTCTTACCTGTTAAATCCTTTTCTCTTCGTAAACATATCTCACAGGTCTCCCACCCAGAGAAAGGGACCATGCTAGGTCTCCTGTGGCTGGACGTGGAAGTCCTGTTTGTTTCATAGCTCGCAGGAGTTTTTCTTTCCTTCTTCTGTCTCTCTCTCTAGGTAGGTTTCTTGTCTCAAATCTGTCTGGGAGGGGAGTGGCTAGGTAGCCTGAAATGGAGGCGGGGAAGGCTCCACTTTTCTTTGAATAATTGTTCCAGCCTAATGGGAGGAGCTGTCACCTCCCCATGGTACCTGTGAGTTATATGGAATAAGAGAAATGGATTTAACAGGTAAGACTAAAATTCTATTATAAGGTACATCAAAGTCACTTTTGGTCATCAGAACAGCCTCCAGTCATTGGGTCGTGGAATCTAGGTACCAGAAGTGTTTAAACAGGGATGCTGACTGTAACGGATCCTACCCGTTACTGAGCCCTTGTCTGGACCTCAAACTATTTATTCAAAGACTATGGACATTTATTACTGTTTGGACTCTGTGCTGTGCCTTGACGTACAAACTGGCCAGCTATTCCCTAAGAGAAAGACTTAAATTCATAGACTTTGGATCACATAGTATGTTTAATGTATGGCGAACGTTTTAGTTATTGTATGTAGTATGTTGAGGGTTTACTCCAAGGGAATAGGCAGTGAGGGGTTAATTATTTCATTATGTATTGCAGACTCCCAAGCCTTTTGCTTAATTATTCAACCCCTGGCCATTGTTAAGGAAATGAATATTCTGGCCACTCAAGTCCTTGGAGTGAGAACTGTCCTGAGACCCCCCTGCTGTGTGTGTTAATCCATTCACACCCCTCAGTCTGTGAGTCACCTATTGTATAGCCTGAAACTCTGTTGCCAGCCCTTTGTATTATATGTTGTGAGTTGATTACCTCTGTGAATGCTCTCATTGTGTCAGCCCTTGCCTTTTGTCTGATGTGTTTGATTTAATCAAGTTCCCTATTGTATCAGGTTCCCCATGTGATCCAATGTACTGTACTGTATATAAATATCTGTGGTTTGTGACAATAAAGTGAGTTCTGTTTTGGAGTGAACAAGGAGTCCTGGAGTCTTGTATTGCTTATGGTCTAAAGTATCCACTCTGATACCCATCTGCGCCAAGTATCCTGAATCGCCGACCGCCTGCTGCCAGTTTCCTGCGACCTAACTTCGTGGACTGTCAGGCGGCGACGTGGACTCTTCCATGCTTCCCTGCTTCCAGCGATCCTGCGGCTGTTTCCAGTGACTGTTCATACTTCAACTGGTGCATCCGACGGCGCTTATCTGCGTCGAGAAGGAGACACCCGGGAACAACGGCGGAAGGTGACGCGGTCCCTTCCCAGCTTCCGTTACATTGGTGGCATAGCGGTGGGATTTCTCCTTCATATTGGGTGCAGCAATTGAGGCATGGCAGATAAAGCAGTGCTGGCAGACACCCTGGGAGCATACAAGGATTGCTACAGCGCCATCCGAATACAGTGGTGGACCCGGCTGGGCGATGTTATCTACGACTTCGTTCCAGAGTTGGATGCGTGCATTACAGAGGAGCTCAGAGTACAGGAGGAGTACTGGGACTTTGTTAAATACCTGGACCAGGAATATGGATCCGAGGGCCTTTTTGACTGGTGCCCAGCCCGCTTGCGATGGGACATCCAAGGGCTGGTATGGAACGCCTACCACATGGACTCTACTTTTGGGTGCCCTGACTCCAGCAGATACTGGGAGATCCGGGACAAAAGAGAGGACCGTTTTGGTGGATACATTCCTGCGGACTGCCAGGGAAATTTGGATATTCTGGCAGGATGTGAATGGGACCTGGAGCAACTATATGCTGGGTTCATTCGAGAGGTCCGGGAATTCCAAAAAGAGGAAGAAGAATGGGGGGGTAACGCATCTGAGGAGGACTTCAGCGACTTTGAGGGCCAGGATTGTGTTACCCCTGTTCACTCCACACTGGTGAGTGGGAATTCGTTCCTCACCAGTGCCCCTGTTGTTGCCCCTGCATCAGGAAGTGGGAAAATCGTCCTTCCTGATACCCCTTTGCCCCTGAACTGTATTTTCCCTGAGCTGAGGAGTGGGAATGCGTTCCTCCTCAGTGAAGTAGATGCCTCGGCATCAGGGGATGGGACAGACGTCTCCCCTGATAGGCATGTTGCCCCTTCCCCTGTCTTTCCAGCTGCGGTGGATGAGATGCAGGTCCCCACCAGCAGCGATTGTATGTCCCAGCTGATGGGTGGGAGAGAGCCCATCAGTCCCTATGACCCCCCTGCTGTAGTGAGTGTGGAAGAGCTCACCAGCAGCCCCAAGATGATGCCCCCTGTGGGGTTGGAAAACGCCCTGGAAGTGGAGCGGTATGTGCTCTCCAGGGCCACAGAGGATGCCGCCTTGAGGGATGGGACTGCGGTCTCCCTCAAGGCGGAGAACGCCCTGGAAAGTGATGGCCTACAAGAGGAGGACCCCAGCGGACTGGAAGAGAGCAGTGCTGCTGGCCCTCCTGAGGATATGTTGTGTGAACTGATGGGTGGAGAAGAGTGCCCCATCAGCCCCCCTGTAAACCCTGACCTGGTGAGTGGGAGCGAGCTCACCAGGGTCTGGGAAACCCCTGCTGTGGTGAAGGAGATGCAGGTCCCCACCAGCAGCCCCAGTCCGTCCCCTGTTGCTACTGCCCTGGAGAAGGGGAAGAGTGTCTTCTCCAGGTATGTGACTAAGATTGCGAGGAGGATTGAGACTGCACTCCTCCAGAAGACAAGAGATGGCCCTGATGTGAGGGGCCAAGAAGAAGAGGGGTACAGCAGGCTGCCACTCTGCAGTGCTCCTACTGCCCCTGGAAACCCTGGATGTTGCCCCAAGTTCCTCATGCTGGAGAGTAGGAGCGAGCTCTCCAGTCCCCCTGTAACCCCTGGCTTGGTGCGTGGGAGCGAGCGCACCAGGTCATGTGAAACCTTGGCTGGGATTAGTGGATCAACAGTCCTCATCCCCAGCCCAACGATTGTGTTCCCTTTCCCTGTGACCCCTGGCTTGGTGGATGGGAGCAAATTCACCGGGTCCTGTGAACCCCCTGCTGTGGTGTGTAGGAGTGAGCACACCACCCCTTGTTTTGTCCTGACACTGGTGAGTGGGAGCAAGCTCACCAGAAGCCCCAAGAAGGCGCTCCCCAACAATTCCCCTTTGGGCCCTGATCTGGTGAGTGGGACCACCGTCCTCATCAGGGATGTTGCTGGGGCCCCTGAATTTCCTGAGCTCTGCCTGGGGGGTGGGAATGTGTCCCAGAACGTTGCCCCAGCCCAGGAGAGTGGGACAAACATCCTCTCCTGTTCCTCTGGGGCAGTGGCCCAACTAAAAGGGGGAGATATGCCTCTCTCCCCACACTCTGATGCACAGAAGCCAGAGACACAATTGCCCCAGGAAGATCCCCCTTATAGACTGGCTTTGGATCCTGAGCCCCTGGCCCCAGACCCAGGAACATTGAACCCCAGCTCTGCATGGAGCATGGCCCAGGAGAGGCCACCCAATTTGATGATTGCCAGGACAACCAGGCACCAATTTCCCTGGCCCAGGATTAAGAACCGAGACTGTGCCCCTGGTCCAGGACAAGAGACCTGCTTTCTATTTCCAGGCGTGGACAAGGGGCTTGTATTTTCTCCTGGCACAGGACACCAGGCTGAGTCATTGTTTCCCTGGCCCAGGACAAGGGGCTCCTCCTTTAAGACTGGCCTAGGACTAAGGCCTCCAGACTAATGAACTGTCCAGACAAGTGGCTCACAACCTCAATGGTCTCCTACAGCTCCAAGTCAGCGTTTACTACTGTCCCCGCTGGCTTGGTACAAAAAGGGGGAGAAATGTAACGGATCCTACCCGTTACTGAGCCCTTGTCTGGACCTCAAACTATTTATTCAAAGACTATGGACATTTATTACTGTTTGGACTCTGTGCTGTGCCTTGAAGTACAAACTGGCCAGCTATTCCCTAAGAGAAAGACTTAAATTCATAGACTTTGGATCACATAGTATGTTTAATGTATGGCGAACGTTTTAGTTATTGTATGTAGTATTTTGAGGGTTTACTCCAAGGGAATAGGCAGTGAGGGGTTAATTATTTCATTATGTATTGCAGACTCCCAAGCCTTTTGCTTAATTATTCAACCCCTGGCCATTGTTAAGGAAATGAATATTCTGGCCACTCAAGTCCTTGGAGTGAGAACTGTCCTGAGACCCCCCTGCTGTGTGTGTTAATCCATTCACACCCCTCAGTCTGTGAGTCACCTATTGTATAGCCTGAAACTCTGTTGCCAGCCCTTTGTATTATATGTTGTGAGTTGATTACCTCTGTGAATGCTCTCATTGTGTCAGCCCTTGCCTTTTGTCTGATGTGTTTGATTTAATCAAGTTCCCTATTGTATCAGGTTCCCCATGTGATCCAATGTACTGTACTGTATATAAATATCTGTGGTTTGTGACAATAAAGTGAGTTCTGTTTTGGAGTGAACAAGGAGTCCTGGAGTCTTGTATTGCTTATGGTCTAAAGTATCCACTCTGATACCCATCTGCGCCAAGTATCCTGAATCGCCGACCGCCTGCTGCCAGTTTCCTGCGACCTAACTTCGTGGACTGTCAGGCGGCGACGTGGACTCTTCCATGCTTCCCTGCTTCCAGCGATCCTGCGGCTGTTTCCAGTGACTGTTCATACTTCAACTGGTGCATCCGACGGCGCTTATCTGCGTCGAGAAGGAGACACCCGGGAACGACGGCGGAAGGTGACGCGGTCCCTTCCCAGCTTCCGTTACACTGACCTATACAGACTCATTGCACCATGCAGTTGCCTCCAGTTGCAAGATCCTATGTGATTCTCGCTACCTTCAGACAGACTTTTTCTTTTGTTTTTTTTTAGCAACAAGATGTCTTTGGCCACGGAACTACCACTGGACCATTATCAGTGCACTCTAGTGTTGTGCATGACAAAATCAACAGGTTGGAGACATCAGACACTATTGTACCACTCTCCAAGTCACTTAGTTCTCTTGACCCACTTCTCTGTTTCTCTTGCTCACACACACATACACACACACACACACGCTGATGTATTAGGAAAAGTGGTGCAATTGTAGGGCAACCAAGTACACCATAGGGAACAAATAAACACTCACATCTTTTAACCACATTGCTTCGTGTTGGACACCACTCTAGCATGTGTTATGTTAAAAGTTGTATGTAAATTAATGGTACTTTTAACATGTATTCATTCCTTGGTGCAGTTGGTTTGTATCAGAATGTCTTCATTTTTTATTATAGAATAATCACTCTCACAGGACCCTCTTAGAGGATAGGTGCAGATTTTTTAATAGTCGTTCCATTAGGCCCTTCTACATAAGACCCAACATTCTTTATTATTGAGAGTACCTCTGCTAGACTCAATGTTGCACATGTAATTGCAGATAATCATAATGGGTGAAATACATGGGACTGATTATAATAAAGAATCACAATTCTGTATTTCTATTGCAGTAAAATGTTTTATTTTAGATGATGCATTTATTGACTAATAATGCTATCAATATCATAAGCTACACAAATTATTGGATTCATGCTGTAGTGATAAGTTGTAAGATTTGTTAAAAAGATGTCTATGGTCTCTTTTTTACCCAGGCAGCAATTGCTGGAATAGACTTTACTCTGCCTTTAAGAGCCAGCAGTTTGGGATATTCCTTTGCAAAGCCGGGAACATAGTTCTCAAGTCCATCACTGCATGTATCCCAGTAAAAGTCAGCCCAAGTTACCTGCAGAACATAAGACACATCAGTAGTTTAGATGTTTTGCTTTTGGATTTATTCTATACTTTGTTGATCTAAATATCAGGCCTTGAACATTTATATAAAAAGTCAATATTAAGCTACACTTCATGACTATAACTATGACAAAAGAACAAATTTAATTGATTATAGATTTGTATTCAATAAACAAGTAAAGAGACACTTATTTGTACGGTAGTATAAAAATATATGCAAAAAAAGCTACGTGGAAACTATGTCGCTCGACAGGTAGACTCTAGGGAGTAGTACAATACCCTCAAATAGAATAAAAAATAATAAATAATCAAAAATAAATAATAGAAAATTAACCAAAATTAATAACAACAAAAAGAAACCAGGAGGATAATAGAGAAATATCACCCTAATCAGCAGCTACAATCCCTAGACCAATGTGTTTGATCTTATAGTAGCACAATAAAAAAACCTCTATATGAAATGCAGATATACAATACAAATATATCTAGTATATCTAATAGTGGTACCACTATGTATAAAAAAAACTCTCAAGACATACAAATGTCCCCTCAAAAGATGATAAAAATATAAATCTCTTTATCATCTTTTGAGGGGACATTTGTATGTCTTGAGAGTTTTTATACACAGTGGTACCACTATTAGATATACTAGATATAGTTTTATTGTATATCTGCATTTTATATAGAGATTTTGTATTAATACATTGTACTTTACCTATTTTTTGCCATATGGTCATTGCGAAGGGAACGGGGTTTATATTGTATTTGTATTGTTATATAGCGCTCTCCCATATTCTTATAAAAACATATGCTTGCATCAAAGAGAGGAGGAGGTGATAATGGGGTACAACTGGGGAGGGGAAGAGATGAGTTCTACAGTAAATGCTGTAACTTCGTTGTAACAGATGGATTTCTATGTTTACAAATAGAGCAGGGAACAAGTGATTTTGCACATAGGGTGACAAAAAAAGGTGTGCTTCAGGCAAAATATATTACGTTTGGAAATGTTTGTAGGCAAAATCCTCGAGTAAGAAGTTTTGCAGATATTTTTACCTAAAGCCAGAGACTATTTTTATATTTTTATTTCTAACAGATTCTGTCTATATGTATTCATATCTGGGAACCTTCATTTTAAGGGATAGGGATAGGAGTGTCCAAATGACGCTATTTGTATCATAATGTGGGCACAACTTAACTGGGGTGACACAGAGTTGTAGGGCTGAGAGGCAGGGTTTGCAATAAATGCTTTGAGTGCCAGAGAGGTGTATGATGTTTTGTCCCTTTAAATGTGCACTTTGTGTGAAGGCTGTATCCTGTCTGTTCTGTGCATCAGTTTGAAGTTCTCCAAAGGAGACACTGAGTCAGGGGTCTCCAGAGCGGCAGGACTGACTCCTATTATTGATTTGGGTTAAGGTTACTGATATGATATTGGCAGTCTGGCAATGTGCCAGCTGCCAATTAGCATGCTCTGTGCTGAGAGCAGGAGGAAGGCTGTTTATCCAATATTTAGTTGTTCTGTTTTCCAGCAGGCACATTCTGGCCCAGAAACTACTTGCAGGGAATCTTCCTTCCTGAGGTGGCAGGTCACTCAGGAAATGGTTTGCTCCTAGGTATCCACATGAAGCAACACACAGGAGACTCAGCAAACCACCACATCTCCTCCCCTTCTGAAACAACAATCCATAGACAAACAAACAATATTCAATAACAGAAAAATCAAATAAAGGATGAAAACTAGGATGCAGCTGGGCTCAGTTACACTCTCTGGACTTAACTCATTATTTCCTCCAACTGCAAAGATGTTCAGTATTTTCCCCATTATCAGAATGCCTCTGGTCTTTGACAGGTTTGTGAGGCAACATAGGTTGCAGTATTTTGCACATCCACTAGTTTCTATGGCCCTACCAGGGATGACATGGTGATGGGAGATTGGGAAAGTGAATCTGGAAGTGGAAGATGGGTAGGGCTGGCATTCCAGTCTCTCGCAATGGGCTCAGGGTGTTGTTTATCTTCATGTCTGTGTCAAAGGAGGCCCATAGAGGTTTGTACTTCATAAGAGCTAATACCAGTTTTAAACATCCTGGCAGCCACCCAGTGCTGAGGAACTTAGTACCAGTGAGTCCATACACTATCTCCAGGTTCAAAGATGCACACTGGACCTCTCAACATCATCCTTGCTGGTTGCTTGTGGACTACTGAGTATAGGCCAGTGTGAAGAGCATCCAACTTTCTGTGGAGAGGTCTGCCAAAAAACAAGGAAGCCAGGGATACTCCTTCTGCAGCATAGGCCATGGTCTGATACATTGCCAAGAAATCCAGAAGATCAGAGTCACTATCTCTATACTCATGGATGGCAATCAAAGCAGTTTCGCTGGTCTGTACAAAATGTTCTACCAAGCCATTTGAGGCCAGATGGTAAGGATCAGTGCAATAGTGGTAAACTCCAACACTCCTAAAGTAGTCTTGGAAGGATTGCAAAAAAACTGGGACCCATTGTCTGTGATTATTTGGCACAGTAAACCAAAGGTTGCAAATATCTATCAGAGGATGGCAATAACAGCATCAGCCATAGTAAATTAATGGTCCAGAACTCTGGCCACTTAGAATGAATATCAACAAGTTAGAGTGTTTAGCATTGTAACCAGGATTCCAGGGTAGCGGCAATGCCTTTCTAATGACTGATAACAGGCAACAGTGGCTTGTGGTCTGTGATTACTGTAAAGGTCCAGGTTTATAAATAAAATATGAACTTCTTTAGAGCACACACTATTGCCAATTCTTCTTTATATATCTGAGGAGAGTTCTTCTCAGCTAGAGTAAGGGACCTGGAGGCAAAAGCAATGGGCTGTTCAGAGCTTTCTGGGTGGACTTCCAAATGAAGGTATGCATTCTTCATATCAATATTTGTTAAAGTCTAACCACCTGCAAGGGATGCAAAGAGTTCCTCTAAGCAAGGCAGGTGTATTGTTTAAATGCCTAGTTGACTTTTAAGGGCTATTCGGAAATCAACACATAACCGAATGTCCTCTGACTTCTTTTGAACAGGCACAATAGGAGCGGCCCACTCACTCCAATCCACCTTTGTCATAAACCCTTGTCTTTCCAACGAGCTGAGTTCAGCATCCACCTTGGAGCAAATTGCAGAAGGTACTGATCGAGCCTTGAAGAATCTGGGGGTTGCTCATGGGTGCAGTTTCAATCTGACTTCTGTTTTCCTGACTTTGCCAAAGATAGAATCAAAGCCAGTTGCAAACATTCTTTTCAGTTGTGCTACCCGAAGACTTGAATTATGGTCCTCATTTATGGCTTGAATGGCATGGCATGGGGAAGGTAGAAAGTCTGGTATTCCCAAAGCTCTGATCCTTGGGGGGGGAGTGGGGGCTTCTCTGTTCTTAATCACTACTGCACCTGGTTTGTTTGCCACCTTGATTATGTTCTTATCCTTTAATAAATGCATTACTAATCATAGTCTCATTCTCACCTATTCTGTCCTATTGAGGGAAAATAGCTACAGCCAGTTAATTGGTTGTGATTAATGCTCATTGCTCTTGTATTTAGAAATAATAATATCTTACCTCAGCCTAGTTACATATAAGTATGAGTATATGTAAGACTAGATTTTAGGCCTCAGAAAACAAATGTAATTTTTAGCATTAAGTGCAGGGTATTTATCTCTTTGAGTGCCAAAGGAGTATGCACTGGGCATGCCCCCCTGGCACTCAAAGGTTTAAAGGGATAGTAATGTTTCATAATATAAGCAGCTCTAATTGATCATCATAGTGTTTGGACTTTGGAGAGTGTTATTTCAATACTGTCAGAGTTGTAGTTCAAGAGTAATTCAATGACAAAGTGTCCCCCTCCCGCCCCTTTTACTGATGTAACATTGCTCAGCCAGAGCAGAAGGGAGGTGCCCAGGTAGACTGCAGAGAGGGACAATCTTCAATTAAGATAAGGGAAAAGGCTGAAAAACTTGTCAAGGGGGGCAGGGCTTTCATTGCTCTCATAGGAAGAAGATTGTCCCCTTCTGTTATATGTCTGGTCTATGGACTGCATTCCACATCTGAGAAGAGATTGCTCACAATAGGTAAAAGCGGTGGGAGGGGGAAACTTTGCTTGTGAATATCTCTCAAACCATAAAGGTTTGAGAGATAAGACTTATATCGTTCTTCATTTTTTTTTAATGCCTACAAAATAAAATAAAGATAACATGAAGTATTACTATCCCTTTAAGTGCATATAATATAACCTAAGGTTATTTTAGGTGTTAGTGTTTTAATATAAGGGTAGGCAACATTCGTCATCCATCTGTTTCTGGACTGCAACTTCCATCATCTTTATGGGAGTCTTAGTTCAACATCATGTACAGGGTGTCCACTCTGATTTAACCCTTTAAGGACCAGTGGGGTGAGGATCCAATCATTGCACTCCCCACTGATCCTTAATGGTTTAAGTTGCATAGTTTAACACATTTACATTTTAGATTCTAAACATACTTACAGAGTCACCAACAAGCCAGGACTTATCGCCCAAAGTCTTCTCTAAGTTAGACAGTAGTTGGGGAGCAAAATTGGCCATGTATTCCTTCTGTTTCTGTTTGTAAAATAAACACAGAATTGGTATTTTGAAAATCAAATTTTGCAGCAAGTATCAAAATGTGCATGAAGATCAATTTTGTGGGAATATATCCTATATAATAATTCGCTAAAGCGTGTGTAACACAGCGACATGCGCAGTAGACTCTGCTGCACGTGCTGCAGTCATGCGCAGTAGAGACTGCCCGCGCCTACACTGATACAGAGCTGGGCGCTCAGAAGGAGCATCCAGCTCTGTATCAGCCGTGGCGCAGGCAGTTTCTACTGCGTGTGACTACCCCGCGACCAGGTGGCAGTGGCACTGTGGCCCGTGTAACGGGCTGTTCAACTAGTATATATATTTCAGGTATACTAAGCCTAGGATCTGTATAAATGTATCAGATGCTAGAGCTCTTTTCAGTGCATTGGAGGAAGCTTCAGCATTCAAGGTTTAAATAACCATAGCTGTGTAATTATTTTAAGTATAAGGTAATGTCATTATCAATCAAAGTGATTACAGTATGATAAGGAAAATCTAGATGAAATGCAGACACAAGCTAACCTCACAGTGTAAAGCATCAGCTTATGCTTATTGGAGGCATTATTTTTTTTTCCAAACATGCAATGTTTCAGGTATAAGCTGCATTAACCTGTGAATTTTGCATGAGTTTGCATTTCATCTACATTATACATTGGTTACAAGTCTGGAGGCTTGGAGAGCCACAGAAAATACAGAATACAGAATGTTATTTGATTGTATATACTACTGAGCACCAGAATCATGTTTCCTGTTCATGAAAATATGATTAAGCCTTTGAGTGTCAGAGGGGTATGCAATGCATGCAACAGCCCTCTGATGAAAAAACGGGCTAATAATATTTCAATCATACATACAAATAATTAATTCTACTGGGACAGGTACTCAAAGGGTTTTTGTTACCCAGAACCTTCACTGCTATTACTACTAATGTTACAACTACTACCGTGTTTTTATTAATATGTACAGCTACATAACTGTACATATCTTCTTATTCTCAGGCAACACTCGCACACATGGCCAGGCCTTGGCTAACTGGCACCCTGTGGGAAAATGACCTTGATGACATCAGAGCTTGCATTCTATAGTGACCTGACCAACATCACAATAGACCATGTGTTCTATAATGAACTACATGACAACAGACTGTGTATTCTACAGTGAACCACATGATAACAGTGACTGCATTCTATAGTCAACAGATCTTGCATTGTAGAGTGACCCATATCAAAGTAGGTCCTGCCTTCTAGTGACCTGCCTGACAACTGAGCTTAATTTTATATAATTATTCAAATTTGTGTTTATAAAACATCAACTATGTCAACTAAAGTCAGACCAAGGAGGTTATACACTAAGCAAGATAAATCACTTCATTGTCTATGATATTTTAGGGACATCTTCAAGTAGTACATAGGCTCCATAGAATACCATTCGGAATGCATAGAGTCTCTCATTTGCCATTCAGACATCTTAGTTCACAGCAAAAGGAGAATGCAAACGTTGTGGTCTGATTTGAGCTGTCATAACTACTGGATTCTCATTTGTGTATGTAGTAAAGTAATAGGGAGCTAGGAAACACTGCAGATATACAGACCTACTTTTGTTTGCATTTCAGTCTGCAAAACTGTGCATTAAACAAATAGTTTATGTACCTTTTGCTAAAAAGTCATTTAAATTCACTTAATTTAACTGTCTTAAATATAATCTGTCTTCTTTTCCAAATCCCCCCCTCATTGCGACCTTGACAGGATTTACATAATTATTTCTCCCTATTACTATATTCCACCAGTCTGGTGGAAGCTGATAAGTTCGGGATTGCTCAGAAAGAAGGAGAGAAGATGGTAGACTAAAGTTTAACACGAGTGAGTAATTATTATTCAAGCTGTGTATTACAAAGTCTGCAGCTCTTTTGAGGTTAAAGAGTCCCCAAATACTAAACCCAAAATTCTCTCACAACACTATGATTGAAAACCAAATGCCCAAGGTATAGGCAATTTACATAGATACGTTTACTGAGACTGAAAACTGCTAGGTGAAACACCTGAACACAAACAATCCACTGTTTATCAGATTAAATAAGAAATGGTCATACGGTTTTAGCGTCATCTGCTTCTCTCCATGGGAACTGG
The DNA here is from genome assembly GCA_037306005.1 of Rhinophrynus dorsalis. Classification (NCBI taxonomy): domain Eukaryota; kingdom Metazoa; phylum Chordata; class Amphibia; order Anura; family Rhinophrynidae; genus Rhinophrynus; species Rhinophrynus dorsalis. Next base: position 222,986,408 of record CM074718.1, on the reverse strand, counting down.
GACACAAAGTCATCAATTGAATCTAAAATGGCATCAACGCGTAGTTCATCCAAATCAGATTTGCCAGCTAGACCTGTAAGAGAAAGTTAACTCACTCTTGTGGATGCAGTAATACACAGTAAACATTCGTTAGAGCAGGCCAAAGTTGCAACTTTTTCACTTCACTTTAGAAAACTTTCCCCACTTGATAAATGTATGCTTTGTGTAAAGATGCATTTTTCAAGGATGTTGAACAAGAAACTTTGTACAAAAATTTCATGGACATGACCTATTAACCCTTTGAGTGCAAGATGGATGTGGCAATCAAAGGGTTACACATCCGGAAGCTCACTAGTCAGGAGATGGAAAGTTGATAGACCACCCAATGTTAAACATAGAAAACAGCTTCATTTCTTACTCATCTGATACATTTTAATTTTTACTAGTTGCCAACTCATAGAAATGTCCAACTATGCATGTATGTATGTATGTATGTATGTATGTATGCATGCATGTGTATAAGTAAGTTACTTTTGTATTTAGTCACCCAATGGGTAATAATAGCTGTGGACTCCTTGCTCTTGAGTGCCTAAAGAGGACAGCTGTCCCTCACTGACAAGGCAAAAGGTTAACTTTCATCTGGGCAGGACCAGTATAGTATGCTTCAGGATGTTTTTTCTTTGTGTCTGGCACTTGTGCGTTAAAAAAGATTGCACTCTGGAGAGGATACCAGTCCTACCTAGTTGATAATCTCTGACTGCCACTTTGATTATGTAAATTACCTTTGAGTTTGGTCACTCTAACGGTAATAAGGGAATCAGGAGCCTAAAGAGATCAGCTGCACTTCAGTGATGAATCACAAGAAGGCCAAAACATGCAGCTGGAGTAATGATATGCTTTGGGATATATCTTCCCTGCTTATGGCACATGTGAGCTAAAAGAGATTGCATCCAGGGTAAGATACTAGTCCTGACTAGTTGAGCATCACTGACTGCTACTTTGAATATGTAAATTACTACTGGGCTTGGTCACCCAAAAGGTAATAGGGAAATCCAGACATGGACCCCTTGCACATGAACATGTAATGAGACCAGCTGCACCTCACTGAAGAAGCCTAAGAATGTCAAAAGTTCTGAGGCTTCTCTAATTTAGGGTGGAATTACCTGGGATCTCATGGCTGGGGTATTATGTGGGCAAGACCAGTATTATATGCTTTGGGATGTTTTTTCTCTGCTTATGACATTTGTGAGCTAAAATATTGCTCCATGGGTTGCATATCAGTCCTACCTAGTTGAGTGTCTCTGACTGCCACTTTGAATATATAAATTGACTTAGGGACTGGTAATAGGGAATCCATATGTGGACCTCTTGCTCCCAAATCCCCAGAAAGATCAGCTGCGCTTCAATGATGAGGCTCAAGAAGGCTACAACATATCTGGGGCTGGCTACTTCTCAGAGAGAAATTGCTAGACATGTCATGCCTGGACTGTCATCTTGGCAGGATCTATATGATATGCTAATGCTTCAAGATGTTGATTCTATGTGTATGGCTATTGTGAGCTAAAAGAAATTGCACATTGGGTAACATACAAGACTTACCTAGTTGAGTATCTATGTCTGCCACTTTGAATTTACCTGTCACCCTAAGGGTAACAGGGGAATTCAGACATGGACACCTTGCTAACGAGCATTGGAGAGATCAGCTGGACCACATTGATGAGACCCAGTAAAGCCAAAATGTATGTCTGGGAGTGGCTGTTTTTCTGATTCACAAAAGAATTTTGCTCTGGATTGTTATCTGGGCAGGTCCAGTATGATATGCTTCAGAATGTTTCACTTGTGAGCTAAAAAAGATTGCACTCTTTGCAGGATACCAGTCCTGTCTAGATGAGCATCTCTGATTGACACACATACACTATATAAAACATATCTTACTGTTACAACATGCTCGATTGAAAAGTTATTATAGCTCAAACCCCCCCCCATAGACTACAATAATGACATCACCATCTTGTAGTCAGTTATAAAAAATTTAATTTTCAAAAAAAAAGTTTTCATATTATCACTTCAAATATTAATTTACTTGAGGATATTTTTGTCGCTATTATTTATTTGTGATGTGTTAATAAATATAACACTCTAGATGTTAGAGAGATGAAGCAATGTGCTGGAGATCTCCCTTGGATCCACATATCACAGCTCTATGCGCTAACTTATTACAATAACCTACATTTTGTCACCTATCATTCAGAGGTTATCCTTTATAACATCAGCAGCAGTATGGTTCTGGTAGTATTTGATTGCACATGATTAAAAAGTGAATCTGGGCCATTTTTACAACAGTGCAAAGTGGAGAGATGCCCAGGGCACGCTGGTGGAAGGAGGTAACCACAGTCAAAAAGAAATGCTAATGATCACAAAACACTGTAACCCTCTGGAGCTCTCTCCTTAATGACCTTAGGCAAACAACACAGTCAATAGGTATGAAAACAAGGTACTATAGATATAAGTGCTTAGCATTGTGTGATCTTAGCTGTGTACACGCAACATGTTTTGGTATTTGGATACGGTTAAATAGTGAGAAACTACTATAAGCCTTAGTATCCACTTTTAGCAGAAGTGGAAAACAGGTGTAGTTATTAGTTAACTTTTAGAGCATTAGATGTGTTGGAGACCTCCCAAGAGTCTAAAAAAAGTGAGTGTCCACTACCTTATACTTTCCCCATGAACCAGTTAGGTCTTAAATGGCCTTGATGTGATTATCAGGATCCATAAACTTTGCATCAACATAATGATTCTTAGTAAAACACTATTAATTTATAAAGAGATAAATTATTATTATTATTATTATTCAGTGCTCTATTTAATTACTGGAGACCTCTCTAGCATCAAAACGATCTTTATTTTAAACCGTTGAGGACCAGAAGGGTGTGAAATGCATTGCGTTTTGCACCCCTATGGAACTTAAGGGGTTAATTAGCAATAAACTGTTGCAAAAATTATCAGTAGGATTGTTAAGAAGAACGATGCCCCAAACCATGTGGGACAGGAACTGAGACAGTAAATCCACTGTAATTTCAACCCATGTTTTTCAGTGGGCCTAAACCACTTTTTGCAGATAATCACTTGCGAGAGAGGACTTCCATTGCCAAATTTCAGGCAGAGAACTCAGCACAGAAATCATGCAGTGGAAACTGGCAGCCCTGTACATTTTTCCTTCCAATGATCAGTGCATAGAAAAGCTTTCACTCTCAATATCTGGACTGGTTGGGGATAATGGAAGGTGTACTCTCCAATAGCGGTAGGTTCAGTGATTGACTAACTCTGCCCTGCCATTTTGATACCCAAACAGCAAAACATCTCCATTGTTATTTTTGTATCTTAGTAAAACAAAGGCAATGGTCCTTATGTGTCAATGCAAACTGGAAAAATTACTGGAGAAGCCAGCTCCTTGGGAGTTATGCACTTAGGCGTGATAAACAGGTGATAAAGAGGAGATGACTTCTCTAGTGATATCACTTCTCCAGTTCCTATGTTATTCTATGAAGCCCATGCACTAAGATCTCCAAAATGTAAGAAATGGGTATCCTTTTAAAATGTCACAATCAAAATAGCATGGTACTACACAGCGCATTTACCATGTCACCATGATGAAAAGGGCGACATGAGATTCTCATGTCGTTCTTTTGAAACCCTTAGACTTCCATTCATCCCATCAGAAGTTCTCACATACAAAAATTGGATTTTTTTATTTTTTTATTTCCAAATACATAGTAAGATTAACCCTTTGAGTTCCACAGGGGTACGCAGAGGGTTAAGGTCAACTGTATTTGTGTTATGGTCCGGCACTATGTTCCTCCATGGGTGCAAGAAGTCAGAGGTTTAAATAGACTGCATGGAGGCAGAAGAATCATCCACGGGTGCAATAAGTCAACTGTATTTTTATTTATTTATTTTTTTAATCCTATTTTTGTATGAGAAATTTTTATTTCCTGCACACCTGTGTCTTTAACTTCTGCTTCAATATCTGCAAAGACACAGGCGCACATGAATGTCTGATGGGATGAACGGAGGTCTAAGGGTTGAAGTAACGTTTCAAAATAGCGTCATGAGAATCTCGTGCTTTTCATGCAGGGCGAGATTCTCATGTGGCCTTTTTCATCACAGTGACATGATAAATGCACCGTGTAGTGCCACGCTACTTTGATTATGACATTTTAAAAGTGAACCTAAGAAATGTTAGTGTAATGGCTCCATAGAATAAAGCTGGAACTGGAGAAGTGATATCACTGGAGAAGTCTTGTTCACTTTATCACCTCTTTATCATGCCTTAGTGGATAATCCCACTTGAATGATAGAAAGGTTTCCCAAGCCCTGCAAAGTGTTGAAGATCTATCTAGCATTCAAAAGGTTAAAATCCCCAGTCCAGTCAATGGGTAGTTTCATTCCTCCCCTCTGATGCTATTGGTTTGCCCTAGAATTGCTGCAGTTCACACTGATACCTAAGGCCCACTATATTCATATTATATGAGCAGTAGATTTTCTATTTTATGAAAAATATATGAGATAGTGCTTTTTCATTTTACGTGTAACAAAGGCACTGCCATTGCTAGGAGAGAAGTTTCTCCAAAGTTATTATGGCTCTATCATATATATATATATACATATATATATATATATATATATATATATATATATATATATATATATATATATAACCAGACTGACAGCAATAGCTACAACATTTTTGTTTGCTTTTTTTTATTTTACATTGCACTCCATGGGACATATAGAGTCATAGACTACGGCTCTCCATACTGAATGATAAGAGAAGCACAACCAGGTGACCACATTTTTTTTGCAATTTATAAAAAAAAATAGATTTGTTCCATAATAACTTTTGAATGAAACAGTTTCAATATATATATTTTACTGCTCCTTTAACCCCTTGGATGCTAGAGATGTTGCCAATACAATGCTTTGAAATACACTGGAGATCTGTAGTATCTAATGCGCTAAAGGGAATGCTGTAATTCTTTATTACCCTTTGTGGAAAAAAATTCTATTTAACATCTTTTTTAAGCATCACTGACACTATGAATAACCCCAGAAAACATTATCAGTGACTTACCTGCTTTCCTAGCTAGGTACCTTCCAATAGCAAGGCTCTGGTTAAAGATCACCCCATCAATTTCTAATACTGGGAGCTGCCCATATGGAATACCTGCAAAAGAGAGAGAGAAGTACATTTTTCAATATGATTTTACTTAATGGAGCCATAAGCTTTTTACAAAAATGTATAAATAGATATGTAGGCAAAAAGTGTCGGCCCTCCAGAAAAAAACAAGCAAATGCCAGTTAAATTGTTATAAAAAGGGCTTCAATTGGTGCAAAACAGTTAAGAGTTGAGTTTATTGAGAGGTCAATGTTTCGGTATATATATATATATATATATATATATATATATATATATACAAGTCAAATTCAAATAGGTAGCACTCACTGTTAGTACTGTTATTTATCACGTTAATGCCTGGGTGCACATCCAGTCGGTAAGTGATGCATCCAAAGTTGCAAAGAGTAGATGGCACTCTCAGGATTTATTTATTTATTTTTAGGTTAGCCATGTTAGTCCAGTGGTGTAGATGCCAAATGAATGATTATTGCAGTATACTGTATCTCAGTATGTCATAATACCTTTTTTAATGGACTAACATTCATAGGGTGTTTCCTGCTGAGTAAAACAAGTTCAATCCTGCTGTGCCTCTCCATAGTTATTAAAGTTTAACCCTTTGGGTGCCAGTGGGTGTGCAGCTAATTGAGACGAATGTGTTGCACACCTGTCCGGCATACAAAGGGCTAAAATGTTTATTTTAAATTAACATTGTCCTCTAGTGGCCAGATTTCAGATGTCAACTTTTCTGTTGAATTTTAGGGGAGAGTTGAGTCACTGCCATTTTTTTCCCACAAAATGTGATATTAACACCTGACTTACTACCTGTCAATTTGGACTTTCAGGAAGTAAGCTCCCTGGACCATAACTGAGTAAAATCGCTTTGAACTGTTATAGCTTTCAAATAAAACAACTGCCAACAGTAGGAGTATCCTCATTTTACTAAGCAGGAAAAGCCCTACAACATATAGGTTTTCATAATAAAAACTCTACTTCTCCTTTAACCTCATTTACTGTGTCTAAATGCAGAAACACATGTACAAACAGCCTGGCTTTTGCAAAGTGCTATCCAATTAACCTCTCATCTGTTACAGTATGTCTGAACACATAAGGGAATCTTAGATTTCTATTCGGATCTCGAGTGTGACTGTAAACTGCATGAACATTATACAATGATAAATGGACCCAGCACATATTAGAAGCTGAACCTTTCCTAAGAACACTAATAACATTATATTTTAACTGATGTCTGACCTTAGTGAAATTCTGCTTTTCAATTTACACTGCAAATATTTAACACAGAGGGTGAATGTTTAATCTTGCGTGGAAATATTATTCTGCTAGTGTTAGTCATTAACATTATTTTTGCACTTGTCTATCAATGAGTGAGCACAGGGATACTCCAGAAACAAAGTCAATGTGGAACAATGCTGGAGAAAACCAACTACAACTAGGGCACATAAGAATATTATCATTGATTTAAAAGGGGCTCTTGAAGCATGGCTTTTTAGTCCATTGAATACAGATCTTGCAAGTATTATTTTATTATATATATATATATATATATATATATATATGTATATATATATATATATATATATATATATATATACACACACACACACACACAGTACTGTGCAAACGTTTTAGGCAGGTTTGAAATAATGCTATAAAGTAAGAATGCTTTCAAAAATAGACATGTTAATAGTTTATTTTATCAGTTAACAGAATGCATAGTGATTGAACAGATGAAAATCAATATTTGGTGTGACCACCCTTTGCCTTCAAAACAGCATCAATTCTTCTAGGTACACTGGCACAAAGTCAGGGATTTTGTAGGCATATATTCAGGTGTATGATTAAATAATTATACCAAACAGGTGGTAATGATCATCAATTTAATATGTAGATTGAAACACAATCATTAACTGAAACAAGACACAGCTGTGTAAAAGGAATAACACAGGGTGAGGAACAGCCAACTTGAAGAAATGGAGAAAGCTCTTACCTCTGAAAATAGGCAGGTGTATTTAAAGACAATGTCCATGTTTCAGTGTCAGCTCTTGTACTCCAACGGACCGGTAACAAGTGCAATATCATCTGGAGCGATACGGGAAACTCTCCACTAGATCCCCAAAGAACTTGACTTGTATACAAAAAAATCGCTAACACAGACAGTCAGCACTATCAAATAAAAGCAATATATCCTTTATTGAAATTACTTGTAAAAAAATACCTTGACAACATCACGGAGAAATGGAACAATTTCAGAGAGACTCTCGTGGAGGATCACAATATAACCCACGTAGCATGCATGAGCTTCGGTCTCCCACCGATCAACGCGTTTCGCGCGACATGCGCTTACTCATGATCTGGGGTTCTAACAATCTACGTAGGAGCTTTTGAATCAGTCCAGACCTATCAACAACAATCTGGTTACTCAAACAACCAATCCCTCTGCAACTCGGCATCCAAACAATCCACACCCCCAAGACATACAAGGTAACAAAGTTAAATTAACCCATTCAAGGGCTCAATATGTATCCAATATCTACCCCTTCAGTTTGAAACAACAAACCGAAAGATACAAAAAATTATACCATCTGTTGTCCTGTGTGCGATTGCATCCAGCACAATAGTGATCTGAAATTGCAGTAGGACCGGCCGAGACCTCATACACATGTCGTATCTATATCTGGACCGATCCAAAACCCCAATAAACCGTACACTCCAATTTTAAAAGTAAATATTAACAAATACACAATGTTAAAATAAAAATACAATCAAGACCAAAGAAAATCATATAAAACATGAGTGATTCTAAGAACAGACTCCCCAAGAGGATAGATTTCCGAAATATGAATGTAAGAGCATCACACTCAAGTAATTAGCCAAACCATATATAATCATGTATAGCAACTCACATCATATTCCTTATTAAGACCACCTGGATGTCTGGTTCCTAATTCAAATATCCAGAAGACCTCTCTTCTGGATAATTTATCATCCAAAGAGCCCCTACGTGGTCCTAATGTAACTCGTTCTATACCTTGTACAAGAAAGGTCGAGTTACTACAGCCACCGGTTTTAAAGTGAGAGGAAACCCCAGAATGAAATTCTGTGCTTCTTATATCACTAAGATGCTCGTTCATCCTTTCTCTGATAGATCTAGTGGTTTTACCAACATATTGAATTTTACATGTAACACAAGTCATAAGGTAAATTACCCCTCTTGTGATACAATTAATGTATCCTCTCATTTTATACACCCTATTGGTAACTGTTGAACAAAAAGTATTAGTTACATTCATTAATCTACAACATCCACACCTAGACCTGCCACATCTATATGTGCCAACCACTTCCATCCAACTGGATTTCTTCTTTATATTACTTTCTGACATGAACAAACTAGGTGATACTTGAGTAGATATAGTCGGTGCTCTCAGTGATACAAACTTAAAACCATTCTCCAAAGCTCTGTGTAATCCCATATCTGCATACAGTATTGGAATATGTTTTTTTACCAACTTTACTATATCTTTAAATTCCACACTATAAGCAGTTGAGAAAACAACCTTGTCCAACAATGGGTTCTTCCCCCTTTTCGTTGGTACCTCAACCAAAGCCTTGGAGAATGATTTATAGTGTAAAAGCTCTTTTCTGTTTTTCCGTCTAGCATTGTCCCAGGCTTTATTTAAAACCCATCTTGGATATCCCCTTTGTAAAAATCTGTGAAACAGTTCACTCGCCCGTTCTTCAAAAAGAGCATCTGTTGAACAGATGCGACGTAGGCGAAGGAACTGTCCCACAGGTATACCTCGTATGGTATGTCCAGGATGGCTCATGCATGCTACGTGGGTTATATTGTGATCCTCCACGAGAGTCTCTTGAAATTGTTCCATTTCTCCTCGATGTTGTCAAGGTATTTTTTTACAAGTAATTTCAATAAAGGATATATTGCTTTTATTTGATAGTGCTGACTGTCTGTGTTAGCGATTTTTTTGTATACAAGTGAGGAACAGCCAACCTCAGCTAACAAGGTGAGGTTGCTGAAGACAGTTTAATGTCAAAAGTCACACACCATGGCAAGACTGAGTACAGCAACAAGGCATTTATATTGTATCAGTAAGGTCTCTCCCAGGAAAAAATTTAAAGACAGACAGGGGTTTCCAGATATGCTGTCCAAGCTCTTTTGAAGAAGCAAAAGAAGCACAAAGAGATGGGCAACGTTGGGGACCGTAGACGCATTGATCGGCCAAGGAAATTTAGTGCAGCAGATGAAATACACATCATGCTTACTTCCCTTCTCAATTGGAAGATGCTCAGCAGTGCCATAAGCTTAGAAATGGCAGAACACAGTGGGATCCTGGTACACTCATCTACTGTCCAGAGAAGTCTGGTCAGCAGTTTTCTTCCTGGAAGACTTGCAGCCACAAAGGTATACCTCTGATGTAGAAACAAAGCCAAGTGACTCAACTGTGCACGAAAACACAGGAACTGGGGTGCACAAAAATGGCAGCAGGTGCTCTGTACAGATGAGTCAAAATCATAAATATTTGTCTGTAGCAGAAGGCAGTTTGTTCGCTGAAGGGCTGGTGAGAGGTACAAGAATGAGTATCTGAATGCAACAGTGAAGCATGGTGGAGGATCCTTGCAAGTTTGGGGCAGCATTTCTGTAAACTTAGTTGGAGAATTGGTCAGAATTATAGGTCTTTGCAATGCTGAGAAGTACAGGCAGATACTCATCCATTATGCAATAACATAAGGGAGGCATCTGATTAGCCCCAAATGTATTCTGCAGCATAACAACGACCCCAAACATACAGTCAAAGTCATTAAGAACTATCTTCAGAGTAAAGAAGAATAAGTAGTCCTGGAAGTCATGGTATGGCCCCCAAAAGATCCCTGAACTCAACATCATCGAGTCTGTCTGGGATTAAATGAAGAGAGAGAATCAATTGAGACTGCTTAAATCCACAGAAGAACTGTGATTGGTTCTCCAAGATGTTTGGAACAACCTACCTGCCAAGTTCCATAACAAATTGTGTGCAAGTGTAACTAGAAGAATTGATTTGATTTAGATTTTTCTTCTGTTCACTCACTATCATGTTAATTGATACAATAAACTATTAACATGTCTATTTTTTAAAGCATTCTTACATCACTGCATTTTTTCACACCTGCCTAAAACGTTTGCACAGTACTATGTATGTATACAAAGATACTCTCACTGCTATTTTTAATTCAAAGGTTATTACATCTCAAACCATTTTCAATTCTCAAACCATTTTTAATTTGAACTGTACTTCTCAATTGTTGTCACCTGGTGGTGCTATACTTTCTCTACTGAGAACAGTAGTCTGTGACTCAAGCACTTCCATGATATAAATTTTGGATGCCTTGGGGAGAAATATGCAATAAGGTGTGATAAAGGTAAGATAGGGACCCTGGAGTGAGAAATCCTCCAATTCCTATCATTCCTGTTATTCTATGAAGCCTTTGCACTCTAACATGAAATATATTAGTGCATAGGCTCTGTAGAATAAAACAGAAATTTGAGAGTTGATCCCACCTTCATCACACCATAGTATATTTCCACCCAGTTAGTACAGTTAGTAATACTTTGATTAAAAAATAACTTTGTTGTAATAACATTTGAATGAAAAATCTCCCAGTAATAGGAGTACTCTTGCTATACTCAACAGAAAAAAAATTACTGTAATATTTATTTCATTAAAAAGATTACGGCTGCTTTAAATTAATCATTTGAGTGCCAGAGAGGTATTGGACACCTCCCTGGCACTCAGAGGGTTCATGGGAATTTGGGGCATTTGTATTGGTTCTATGATGAAGTTGGTTTGCCTGAGAATTGTTCCACTTGTTCCACAATTTCTCTGTAAAATAAATAATTTTTAAGAATTAACCTTTATGTATTGGTGGCACAGTCTGGCACTTTATGTTAATTCAATGCACAGAATCTCAAGGTCACCCTTAATCGATTACTATTAGAAATGATCCCAGTGTGAGGGTTCTGTCTAGACTCACTCATAGCACAGTGTGTGTTAATATTTGCCAAGCACAGAAAGCAGTTAGAATAATGTGCCACACTGTGCAGCAGAGTACATATCTTCAGCTCTAGTGCACCATGCGGAAGAGGTCACTGCCCATCACAGGGCACAGTACACAGCCCGCTCTTTCTCAGGCGCACCACAGAGTTCTAAACACTAGAGACAGAACTGCCCTTTTGACTGCTGTGACAGAAAGTGATGACTGTGGTGGACTACAAGAACATGTACATCACACCCAAAAGCCTTAGACTAGCCATACACTACAACTATACTGCACTGGGACAAGGGACATACATTCAAAATCAGGGACTGTCCTGGGCAATCAGGGACATGTGGTCACCCTAGTTATAACCCTACATTATTTTTAACATTTTTACTGTGACTCATAATCACTGGCACATTTAAGTTAAAATTGGAGCTGGTGTTCCACAATATTTTTTGTATTCTATTTAATTCACATGTGTTTGCTCCAATGATATATACACTAGATGAATTGTACGTATGACATTGCTGATTTCCACAGCTACATATGGCTTCTATTTACTAATGGGCATATAGCCAGTTCACTTGCAAAATAGGAAGGGGTGGGGAATTTGCCCAGATCATTGAGTAACAGTAAGGCATTTTAATATCTCACTGTCACCCATTTTATGAGAGGCAACTCCAGCCCAAAAAAGCAGTCAGACCAGAATTCATTACAACAGAAGAAAAATAATCACTTCAGTGCTAGACTGCTCTCTGTAATCACCTGTGGATAATTCTGTACTGTTTTTTTATTCTGTTTTGGTATTTACTTGTAAATTTAGTTTGTTTTGGACTGTATTTAATTATCCATATATTTGATGTGTGGAGATATCTGTCTGACTGATAGTGTGGACTCTAATGTGAGCAAAGGTGTGCACAACATAACACCGAAAGAGTAAAAAATGTCATTAAAACTGGACAGGGCTGCATGGTGCATCTGTTATTTTAACATAGTGCTGCATAACCTGTATTCTTCCAGTGCTAGATTACTCACCTTGTTTCATCTTGAAAGTATCCTATCTGACTGTCCCTGAATGAAGCTTTTTTTTTTTTTAGTCAAAAAAAACAACGGGTCATGTGTATTAACCCTCTGGGTGCCAAAGGGGTATTCAACACATTGCAAAGACTCCCCTTTGGCAATCAAAAGGTTGAAGCAAAAGTGGAACAATTTCTGAAGCAAACCACGTGTACCATAGTGAGCAAATGAAACTTCCCAAAATGGCAGTTTATTGACATTGGGATTTTAACCCCTTAAGGACCCATGACGGTCCTGGACCGTCATGGAATTCCAGGCTTCCCGTGCGGCTGCACGCCGTTCGGGGAGTCTGGAATCGGATCGTGCAAAAACAAACAAAAAAATGCTCCGTGGTCCATAGTCCATAAGTGACCACAAAGTGCGTGCGCGGCCGGTCCTTAACCCTTTGAGTGCCAGAGAGGTATGCAACGCATTGCAAAGCAAGGGGTTAAGGGGATAGAAAGCTTTTATTTGCACTTTACATGTTTTTCATCTGCTGAATAATGTCAAGTCAAATTGCCTATAATGTTTTTATATATAAAAAAAAATGTGGGAAGGCGTTGCCCATCATGTTATGACCGTTGGGTGCACTTGTCTGAAATGTAGACACCCTGATAAACACAGACATATGCAACACACAGGCAGACACATACACACAGTGAGCAGTAGAAACATGCAAAAGACAGACACACCAGAGATGCACACATGTACACACATGTAACAGAGATGTACACACACAACAGACATGTGCAGACACACATGTGCACAACAGACATGCACACACAGAGACACAACAGACATATACACACACACACACGCAACAGACATACACACACACGACTTACTCACGCACGCAACAGACTTACACACACACGCAACAGACATACACATACACACGACTTACGCACACACGCAACAGACTTACACACACAGACACACGCAAAAGATATACGTGCACACACACACAGAGGGGACACTGACACAGTGATAGCCGCCCCCAGTGTGTGGAGGTTCTGGCTCCTGCTGGGATTAGTGTAGGAGCTTTACTGCTGTAAAGGTAACAATTTTGCATTGAAGTGAATATCTGCAGTATTCAGAGAGTTAGAAGCCAAGAGGACCAGAGGACACCACTTCACAACGTGTTGCCATCCCCACTGTGGTCTTGAAACCGTGAAATCAATGGTATTTGTTATTGCCTTTAGATTGGGGCACACAGAAAAAAGTCAAGAATATATAATGTTTTAAAGGGATAGTAATACTTCTAGTTAAGTTTATCTCTGAGTCTTCTTTATATTTTTTGTAACATGTACCGCTATATTTAATTACTTAGAGTGTTGTAGTTAAAACTGTGTTCAAGCCAAAATGATCCCCCCTCATGCCTCTTCTGGCTGCCTCATGGGGCCGGACGGATGAGACAATCCTCATTCGGTAACTATAATGAACCCCTTGATGAAGGAGGGCAGGTTTTTCCTTTTGCTTGTTGACAATTGTCCCTTGTCACGCTCCATCCAGACCAGACTGAGAGGCTGAGTGATACAGGGAAAGGGGCAGGGGGAATCTTTTCGGCTTGAATATCGTTTTAAGTACAACACTATAAGTAATGAAATATAAAGAAGACTCAGAGCTAAACTTTAATACGAGTATTGCTATCCCTTTAACCCTTTCAGTGGCAGAGGGTTTGTGAAAGCATTGCAAAGCAATGTGTTGCATACCCCTGTGGCACTCCAAGGGTTAATCGTTTGAATAGCATAGGCGTCCGACATCCCTCCCTCCCTTGTACATTACTTCCCTGCAAGTTAAGAGTGTATAAGGGTTTAATCCTATTGAGACATCTTTGTGTAACTGAATAAATTATTTGCAGCAAGAGTAAAATATTTTATTTACACAGACTAATTTAGAAACACATATATTGAAGATTAAAGTGGATCTATCACCACTTTACAAGTTATGCTCATTAGGTAGATTACTTAGGAAGTAAGTTTAAAACGTTATTTGCACAAAAAGTTAAGGTTTAAAGTGTGCCCTGCATCCTACTTCTGGGTAAACTAGCCAATGAGATCGCTCCAGCTTACTAACAGAACGACTCCGTCATCAGAGGATGCTGGGTAGAGGGACAGGAGCAGAGGTAGAGCGGAAAACTGCAGCAAAAGCACTTTATCCGGAAGTAGGATGCAGGACACACTTTAAACCTTAATTTTTGCGCAAATAACATTTTTTTTTTTAATAATAACATTTTAAACTTATTCTCTAAGTAATCTACCTAATGAGCATAACTTGTAAAGTGGTGATAGATCCACTTTCACTACACATTTATGTGAGTTTTATTGCTGTGGAGCAAAGTGATAAACACTACTTATTGTGATGTCCAGACGAGACAGTCAAAAGGGTAGAAAAGAGGGACAAAGGGATTTGGATCTAAAAAAGGAGTGTCCCTCCTAAAAAGGGACACTTGGGCTGTATGCACGGTTATTATTTTATTTCTCCTTTACTTTGGGGCAGAATTGCAGTATTGTGCCTGTGTGTGTGTTTGGGTTGTGCAAATGGAAAGCAGAAAATAAAAGGAGCGTTATACCACTATGTTAACCCTTTGTGTTGTGCACCCCTCTGTCACTCAAAGGTATAGAGAGGCATGCAGTATACACTGGTGTGTCATGTCAGAGTTAAATAGCAGTGGGAAGTGTGTTCATACCTGGGAACTTTGTCTTGTGGAGTCCTTAGATGGGTGCTGGTAGAGAGAGACCAATGAAGTAATGTGGGTTAAAAGGGGGCATGGTTTAATCACGAGTAGGGGGTGGGGCTTAACATACATGTGAAAAAGTGTTAGGAATAGGCTGGGAAAGGAGGAGAAGTGGGAGGGAAATGGACGTTTACAGTGTGAGGTGTTTGAAGACATTTCCCTCTATGCTTCTGGTGTGTCCTGAAGCAGTCAGGAGGTTAATTGTGTACCTTATAGCTGCCTGTCCTCTGTCTGCATGGCAAATGATGACACCCATGAAATAAATGAGCAGTGAGGGTCTACCTTAACCCTTTCAGTGCCATTATGTTCCCCTGGTGCTGCTAGGGTTGCCACCTTTTCTTCAAAAAAATACCGGCCATGGCATTCCCTCCATAGACTTAACACTGGACAGTAGCCAATTTTTTACCGGCCTGACGGTAAAATACCGGCTGGGTGGCAACCCTAGGTGCTGCAGTTTCCCTTCAGTGGCTGTACTACAGGTCCTGCTGAGGCCAATGGGATTCAGAGTGAGTGATTGTGTGTGTATGTGTGTGTGTGTGTGTGTGTTAGCCATATTTCTTTCTAGTTGAGCAGGAAGTT
The DNA here is from genome assembly GCA_037306005.1 of Rhinophrynus dorsalis. Classification (NCBI taxonomy): domain Eukaryota; kingdom Metazoa; phylum Chordata; class Amphibia; order Anura; family Rhinophrynidae; genus Rhinophrynus; species Rhinophrynus dorsalis. Next base: position 222,970,830 of record CM074718.1, on the reverse strand, counting down.
GAAGGAGGGCAAACCCTGCCCACTCCTGTATCTCCAGCAATGGCAATAGGGAGGAGATTTCTATATCCTCTCCTTACTGTCCTTACTGACACCCCCGGGTGTGCGTGTCTGCGTATGTGTGTGTCTGTGTGTTTGTCTATGTGTGTGTGTCTGTGTGTGTGTCAGCCATATTTCTTTCTGGTTGAGCAGGAAGTTGAGGAAGGGCAAACCCTGCCCACTCCTCTATCTACTGCAATGGCAATCAGGAGGAGATTCTATATCCCCTCCTTACTGACACCCCTGGGTGTGTGTGTGTCTCCCAAGGAGACATAAATTATGCAGTGAGGCTTTCTCTTTAATATATATATAGATTTTGTCCCTGACAGTAAGCTCTCTAGGGGCTTTATTTAAAGGGATAGTAATACTTAAAATGTAAAAAAAATATGTTGTAGGGTTTATCCCACTGAGTAAAACAAGAGTACTCCCACTGCTGAAAGGTGTTTCATTCAAAAGTTATTAATTTTCAAAGTTGAATTTTTTTAGGCGCAATATCACAGTGGCCTGAAATTGTACAGTGGCACTGTTGCTACACGATCCTATGGACAGCTCTGGTCCCGGGACCATAAATCTCCATAGGATGGTGTAGCAACAGCACCACTGTACAATTTCAGGCCACTGTGATATTGCACCTAAAAAATTCAACTTTGAAAATTAATAACTTTTGAGTGAAACACCTTTCAGCAGTGGGAGTACTCTTGTTTTACTCAGGGGGATAAACCCTACAACATATTATTTTTTACATTTTAAGTATTACTATCCCTTTAACCCTTTGAGTGCCAGTGGGTTACACAACGCATTGCAAAACAATGTGTTGCGTACCCCTCTGGCACTCAAAGGGATAATTTCCACAGGTAAAACACATGGAAGGGCAAAAATGTACACTGAACGATACACACAGTGGTACCATCGGAATTCAATTGCCCTTCCAACATGAGCCACAATGATCATTGGCTGATAGATCCTAACTTGCAGCCCAACGCATGCTAAATAGCGTGAAAAATGGGAACATCAAAGGAAACTAGCTAACGCTTGGTTTTTGATACAGTGACCGTGAGCTATAAAACACAGTGACCCTCCCCCCACCTCCCAAACACTAACCCTAACCTTGGCCCTACACCTCACCTAACATTTACAATAAAGTTAAACAATACTAGTCCTAACACTATACCCTGATTCATACCCCAAAGCAATTACACTTACCTGTAAGTCTGAGGTCCAGTATAGCTGCATGCTTGTCTTCCTCTTGAATTCATCTTTCAGTCTTCTTCTCTAAGCTTCTTTTCTTCATCTTCTTTCTTCATCTTCTTTCAAGATAATGTTCTCTGTAGAAAACAAGAAAAATACATGGGATCCAATGCTCCCATAACGTGTTATTGTCGCTACCACAGACAGAATAAAAAAAAAAACCTTCTTGTACCGTTCGGGCTGTTACTCAATTCACTCTGAGGGAAATTTGAACTGAGACTGTTTTTTTATGGCCAGTGTCTATGGATCCCACGCTCCCACTGGCCAGGATGTGGGGTTATGCATGGCACGGAATGTGCCCCGCAGTAATCACACATGACAGCCAATCAGCTTCTAGCTGGAGCGGTTACTGCAGGGCACATTCCATGCCACGCGTAACCCCACATCCTGGCTAATGGGAACGTGGGAACCATTGTGAGCAGAGACTGGCTTTTGGACAATGGCCTAAAAGGTACAAGAAGGTTTATTTTTATTATTCTCCCGGCAGCGGCGACAATGGTGATAATGATACTTTATGGGGGCATTGGATCTCATGTATTCTTCTTGTTTTCTACAGAGAGCATTAACTTGAAAGATGATGAAGGCAGAAGATGAAGAATAAAAGACGAATGAAGAAAAGAATGAAAGAAGCATAGAGAAAAAGACTTAACCCTTTGAGTGCCAGAGGGCTAAGTAACGTTTTGCAATGTGTTGCATACCCCTCTGGCCCTGAAAGGGTTAAAGATGAATTCAAGCGGAAGACCATCATGCAGGAGGTCACTTTGGACCTCACACTTACAATTAAGTGTTCATTTTCAATGTCGGGGGGAATGGGCCATGGGATGGCGATAGCTTTAAAGGGATGAGTGCCAGAGAGGTGTGCAATGCTCTACAATGTGATGCATACCCCACTGACACTCAAAGGGTTAATTTTTGGGGGTTTAATGTGTGTTTTTGATACCTTGGATGTATTGGGGCCCCATATCAATACATCCACGGGTCACTAATGTTGGTTTGCAAGCACACTTTGTAGACCGTTCCAGTTAAGTATTTATTTCTATAAAACATTATTTCAGCTCTGCTGAAGAACCGCCATCTGATCCCGGGACCAGGATCTGCTTATGTCAGCTAAAGAGCTGACGTCTATAAAAGGGAGGGGGGAATTTTAGACGCTTAGATCTCTCAAACTATACATGTTTGAGAGATGGGACATAAGTCATTGTATTAATATTTTTAATATCTACAATATTAACATTTGTTAAAATCAATGATTACTATCCCTTTAAGACTGTAATGTTCATGAAACAGTCATTTCTCTGAGCCTTGTTGTTACAAGGTGCAGCGGAACAGAACACCACAAAAATCCTCATATACCTTCCACACTGCCTTTCTTTTGGTGAAAGCAAAACAAATAAGAGTGTTTTCTGCACAGATAGTTTAGTAAATAGGCATTACGCAGGTGCACCATCCATGAAATAAAGTGTTTTGGTGTTTCTGGAAAATGAATTTCTTCTGTGCCTTGTTTAATGCTAGATTCTAACAAGTTTCAGAGTAATGTGGAATAACTTTAATTCTCTTCCCTGTGCATGCTACAGAGGAGGGATTTATGGCTTGGCCGCATTGAAGTCTTAGCAAAGACGAAGTGTGTATGCCAGTATGTACTAAAGCAATCATATGTTCTTGTACATATGAGAGTAAGAAAACATCCCAGCATAGACAATGATCCAGCCTCATGTATTTGTACATTCTCCCCACAGACTCCTTATCTCTGTACTAATAAACAAACAAATCATTATAGTGGCCATTGTGGCTATATAAGCAATATAATTTTTTTTCTTTAACCCCTTAACGACTGGCCGAGCAACTGCAGCTGACAGTTAAGGACCGTGGGACATTTTTTTTGCCCAATGGATTCATTCTATGATGTGACAGGACCATCAAGAATCCTCAAGTGTTGAATCTCCGTGACAGTCCTGGCACGCCATGGGTCCTTAATTGGTTAAAAATGCTTTATATAGTATGTACTGGCACCTTTTTCTTCCAGAAAAAATGCACAGTATCTGCTTAACAAATACAGCACAACTTATTAAACTCCTGTCTGGTTAGCAAGATTAACGTGAAAATCATGCAGGGAGTTGGCCCGTCCCCACTATGCAGCCCACCCACCACTATCAAAGTCAGAAAAAAACAAAATGGCTGCCACTAGCTCCTACACCACTGACAAACACACACACATGCCCCACTCACACAGCACCAAACACACACACATGCCCCACACACACAGCACAAGACACACACACATGCCCCACTCACACAGCACCAAACACACACACATGCCCCACTCACACAGCACCAGACACACACACACACACACACATGTCCCACTCACACAGCACCAAACACACACACGCCCCACTCACACACACAGCACCAGACACACACACACACACACACACAAAAGCCAGAAAGAAATATGGCTGACACACAGTCACTCACCCTGACTCCCAGTGTCCTCAGCAGGACCTGTAGTACAGCCACTGAGAAACAAAATGGCACTCAAAGGGTTAAGGTAGGTCCTCATTGCTCAATTATTTCTTCACTCTCATCATTTGCCAGTCAGGTACACACTTAACCCACTGACTGCCACAGGGTTGTGTATCAAGTTTTAGCCCTCAGGGAGTGTGTTCAAACCCCTCACACTGTAAACTTGCATTTCCCTCCCACTTCTCCTCCTTCCCCAGCCTATTACTAACACGTTTCCACATTTCTCTTAAGCCCCGCCCCCTACTCGCGATTAAGCCCTGCCCACTTTTAACCCAAATTGCCCCATTGCTGTCTCCACATCAGCACCTCATGAGGGACTCCACAATTAAAAGTTCCCAGGTATTACAGACACATGCCCCACTCACACAGCACCAAACACACACAAAGCCAGAAAGAAATATGGCTGACATACAATCACTGACCCTGACTCCCAGTGGCCTCAGCAGGGCCTGTAGTACAGCCACTGAAGGGTGCTACAGCACCAGGGGAACAAAATGGCACTCAAAGGGTTAAGGTAGGCCCTCATTGCTGAATTATTTCTTCACTGTCATCATTTGCCATGCAAGACACAGGACAGACAGCCATCAGGTACACACTTAACCCACTGACTGCCACAGGGTTGTGTATCAAGTTTTACCCCTCAGTGAGTGTGTTCAAACCCCTCACACTGTAAACTTGCATTTCCCTCCCACTTCTCCTCCTTCCCCAGCCTATTACTAACACTTTTTCCACATTTATGTTAAGCCCCGCCCCTACTCGTGATTAAGCCCCACCCACTTTTAACCCAGATTGCCCCATTTGTCTCCACATGACTCCCCTCCAGGGACTCTACAAGTCAATGTTCCCAGGTATGAATACACTTCCCACTGCTATTTAACTCTGACATGCCTCTATATACCTTAACCCTTTGAGTACCAGAGAGGTGCACAACTCATGCACGCATGTGTTTCTGCGCATATATGTTGTGTGTGTGTGTGTGTGTGTACACCTCTGTTACATATTTGTGTGCATGTGTGCATCTCTGGTGTGTGTGTGCATGTCTTTTGCATGTCTCTGCCTCTCAATGTGTGTATGTGTCTGCCTGTGTGTTGCATATGTCTGTGTTTATCAGAGTGTCTACATTTCACACACGTGCGCCCAATGGGCATAACATGATGGCCAACACCGTCCCACATAGTGTATAAGCACCCAACATGTGTCACTTAACCCTTTCACTGCCAGAGGACTATACAACTCATTACTCAGCAATGCGTTGCGTACCTCTCTCACACTAAGAGTTAAAGTGCTTCACTCCAACCAACTGCTACACTAGGTCTGTATAATGCAGTAATCCTACAGCCCTGTATTTCATGTCTACTTCACTGTCTATGTATAGTCATTTCTCCCCCTCACCCATTACTTTACTTTAACACTTCACTGTCCCTCTTCTCTTCAATCTCTCATCTCCTCCTCCCTTGTCACCCCCACTCACCTATCCCCTTGCCATTCATCCATAGTCCCAATCTCGCCATTTTACTACCACATCACCATTATATTATCTATCACTGCATCTGTCACTTAACCCTCTGTCTGCCAACCTATTTCTTCAAATGTACTGCAGTATCCACTGCTGTAATCTAAATTATTCCTTTACTCACAAACATCTTCTCACTGTGACCTTCACCAAGTACATTGCACACTCACTTCAACTGTAAAGATACAGGGCCTTATTAATCAAGTAACACAGCACACCCACTTCAACTGTAAGGATACAGGGTCTTATTCACCAAGTAACACAGCACACTCACTTCAACTGTAAGGATACAGGGCCTTATTCATCAAGTAACACAGCACACTCACTTCAACTGTAAGGATACAGGGCCTTATTCACCAAGTAACACAGCTCACTCACTTCAACTGTAGGGATACAGGGCCTTATTCATCAAGTAACACAGCTCACTCACTTCAACTGTAAGGATACAGGGCCTTATTCACCAAGTAACACAGCACACTCACTTCAACTGTAAGGATACAGGGTCTTATTCATCAAGTAACACAGCACACTCACTTCAACTGTAAGGATACAGGGCCTTATTCATCAAGTAACACAGCTCACTCAATTCAACTGTAAGGACACAGGGCCTTATTCATCAAGTAACACAGCTCACTCACTTCAGCTGTAAGGATACAGGGCCTTATTCATCAAGTAAGACAGCACACTCACTTCAACTATAAGGATACAGGGCCTTATTCATCAAGCTGAAGAGCTGCAATTAAAAGCTTTCTTACAACTCTTATCAGCATATCTACATCACCACTGCGTCTGTCACACACTGTCTACATATCTGACATACGTCCATGTATGTCTGTGTCTCTCTGTATGTATGCGTTTCACAGTGTGTGACACTCTCTGTCTCTTTAAGTGCGTGTCTGTAACACTGCATATTTCTGTTTCACACAACATCTCTCTGTGTAAATAATATGACGGGCAACGCTGTCCCACATTGCTAGTATATATATATAGTAGTGTTTATCCCCCTGAGTAAAAATGGGTACTCTCACTGCTGAAAGGTGCTTTATTTAAAAGTTATTACAGCTCAAAGTACATTTTTTTTGGTGCAATATCACAGTGGCCTGAAATTGTACAGTGGCACTGTTGTTACACCACCCTATAGATAGCTCTGGTCCGTAGACCATAAATCTCCATAGGATGGTGTAGCAACAGCACTACTGTACAATTTCAGGCCACTGTGATATTGCACCTAAAAATTCATCTTTGAGCTGTAATAACTTTTGAATAAAACACCTTTCAGCAGAGGAAGTACTCTTGTTTTACTCAGGGGATTAAACCCTACAACATATATATTTTTTTTTACATTTTAAGTATTACTATCCCTTTAAATAAATTTTCCAATGTATTTTACAAGGATTAAACGTGATAGTCAAGGAAAATAACACATGTAAGATATTTCCACGGTTGACTAGTTTTCCCCACTGTGCATTTATTTTAAATGCAATTATTATTTTATGCCTACAACTAGAAGCCTCTGTTTTTTTTTTTTTTTACTTTTCCCGTAAGAACACATGTCATCCTCACTATCAACAGTTCTTTTGAAACAGAAATATATTTTTTTTTCACATGTTAATGTGTTTGACATCTATAGGGAGTTTAGGAAGCTGGATGGAACAAAGCTTTATTTTATTAATTCTAATAGCAACAGTTACTATTCTGCTGGGACGGCATACCCAGTAAACCACTCTGTGCTACTGTATGCCTGTGATCGTTCATACATACATTACTGTATTAATAAATGATCACGAGTGCTCATTTGGATAGTGTGTTGATGGCAAAAGTGTTTGGGTCTGAGTGCTCAGTTTTCTGTGGGAGGTTAGAGAAGTCAAAGTGGCAATAATGAAAATGTAACATAGAATGGAGGTTTCTTTGGCAAATACACATGAGAAAAAACAAATATGTTCTGCATCAGTTAAAATTAAATGTCCCATTTATCTAAATGGGCTTTTTTCTCTCTGTCTAATAAGTACACTATATATCTCTAGCACTCAAGAAGTAAATGTCCTGTCTTCCTGGTCAAGGCTAAAAGGTGTATTTCTACCTCCCCAGCATGTAAGAGGTTAATAATTAACTCTTTGAGTGTCAGAGGAGTGCATGGTACTTTTTAACAAGGGGCAGACTGGACATTAACCTTTTGAGGGGTAGAGAGGTAAAATGCACTTGTTAGGCAGGGGATATACCCTCCCTACCTTACAGGTTCAATATATTCTGCTACTGGAAGAGTTATTCACCCCCTTTCCCTGGCTACAAGTAAATTATAAGTTCTTTACGTTCCTCCTTTTACTACTGCATACTGTTCCTTTCTCCTATTCCACTCCTCTCCAGACTCCTTCACTCCTACTGTTTGTGTCCGTGACTGTCCCACACACAAACATACCTTGTCATGCTGGCTGCCAGAAGACGACCTCCCAGTGCCACAAACACACTCTTGACTCTTCCAATTCTGTGGGAGTGGGGAGGAAGGATCTCACTTCCTGTTCCTGTCGGTGATCTCCTTTTCTCATCACCTGACCTCATTCCCTTGATCACTGCACAAAACATTCTTCCACTGCAATTCTTCTGGCCCTTTTGACTCACACCATCATGTGACAGTGGTGAGTGATGATGGCTGGGCTGCATGCATATGTGCAGTCCCGTGGTGGCACTTGTGCCATAGATTCACCATCACTGGCCTACTGTATCGGAGTGCATGCTAGGCAGTGACATACATCTTATAATATGGACCATATGCACAAAATGAAAGAGATAAGATCTGGGACAAACCAACTAATAAAAAAACATCTGAATTAAATGTGGCTTTTGACCTCTTGAATTTTAGAAAGGTCTCTAAATCATTGCTTCACTATGAGTTGGAAGTATCTTTAGTATTTACGCATCTGTCATTTACAGTTTAATAAATATTTGTCTTAGTAACTATTGATAGTCAAAAGATAGTAGGTAGAAAGCACCACTCCAATACATGCTGGACCAGGCTTAGTGTAAAAAACACATTTTACTGATTACCTTGATAATAGCATCTGGTAGAAAACTGGACAAAAGAACAACCTTGAGATTAATCTTTTGCCCAATGTACCAGTGGATGCTACTATGAAGGTAATCAATTCAATTTTTTTTTCATTAAGCATGATCCAGCATGTATTAGGGTGGTGCATTCTACCTATTGTTTATTGCATTACGACATAGGAACATTCTCAAAAGAGCACCCTTTCACTTTGAGGTGAGTCAACAATGTCATTTTTTTATGTAAATGTCGCAGTGAATGGTGGTTGAGGTAGCCATTGTAGAGATTGTCTGTCGCTCATTAACCTTTGTTGCTATTGATAATCAAGCCAATACTAATCAGTTAATAAGAAATGTCTATCTCTGTATCAAAAAATAAGACATTTAGTAGCATTTGTTCTTATTGTTTGAACGATACATAAAGGGGAATTATGCTCCAGTACTAAGTGGCTCTTACTTTGCTTAAAAGAATGATTTGTCTAGGCAGGTGCCCTCCAAACATCAGTCAGGCACATCTGTATAGTTTAATTTGTGCATTTGCTCTCTTGTGGTATACTGTTACTTGCTTCTGTTTTACGATGTGATAAAGACTGATAAAAACCTGTGTCCCTGATGATCCATTCTCTCCATTGAAGCCTACTGTTTATTTTGAGGAGATGTGACTTATTGTCAGACTTGAACAGAAATAACTATACAGTGGAAACTTCAGATATTTAATGCAAAAAAATGCCCATAGGACTGGTACAATTTTGCAACTTAAAGAATGTGTAAAATTTCACATTTCTTAATATATGTGTTTGTTAAATTAGGTTTCACTTGTTTATTGTTTGGTGTATCAATTAAAAATATATTTGTTTTTATTGGGCTAGAATATGCTTTCTTTTGTTGTCATATGTAAATAGATATTTCTTATTTTATTGGTAAATACATATAGTTATGCCAAAAAGCATACTTTTCATTAATTACCCTTATTGCTTCCTCACAAGTAGTGCTGTTTTCAAATACCCCTAAGTAAATTTGGAAAGTTCTTCCATTTAAGGAAACAACATATGTACCTAGGTTTTCTGAGTGTTTTCTATATGTTAAAACACTGTACATTTATTTTTATATTAATTTTTGCTTTTATATTTTGTTTGTATGAGTAGTACAGGTCTTCAACAGCTTTCCTGATTATCAGGGGGTTCACATTTAAGTGTTTTATTTAGATCTTATTATGCAGAACCAATTGACTCTGGTCTAGGTAGTAAGAAGTAAAACCAAGTGTGAAGGAATAGAGGGAGCAAGGGAGGCAAGAAGTGTTCAGTGGGTGGAGTTTGGGATCCTGTAGTACTGCAACCAAGAATCAAGTCCTTCATGGACAAAATATTCAGTACTAACTAAAAATTAATTTTGGAAAACCAGTGCATACAGAGTGGATTCATTGTGACCAATGGTATTTTCTGCCCAGGTTAAGGTAAATGAGACTTATCATTAGCAGGTGTTGTTACCCAAGCCATCTTTGTTATCAGTAAATAAAAGTGGATTGTGGAAAGATGAGTTCAAGGACATTAGAGATGTTAAGGGAGGACTGTATGGGAAAGGTGCTTCATAGAGTAGCCATAAGGTAATAAGTGTTTGAATGGCATATCCTTGTTCTTGCATATTGATAAATGAGAAAACATGAGTTAACAAGTATTAGTTGATAAGACAATTGTAAATTGGCCAGGCAAAAACAGTATTTTATGACACATATGCAAAGCACCCATTAGTAAACCAACCTCAGTATGTGTGTTTATATGTAAAATATTTTAAAACACCTGTGTTGACCATACATTTTACTATTATCCAACACTTACAAGAAAAGCTTAACAGTCACAGAGATTATTAAAAAAAAAATTAAAAATGATATATGTATATATCCTAATAATCCTATATAATAATTCACTAGGATGTTTGTCATAAGCCATCATGCGCAGTAGAGATTGCACACGGTGCAGTCATGCGCAGTAGAGACTACCCGTGCTGCAGTTATGTGCCTCGGCTCATACGAAGTGGGGAGCACCAAAATCAGTCCAGAGTCCTTTCTGCGCACCTTCCTGGGACCGCTTGGTGAGCAGAGAGGCCCAGGGCACCAGCGAAGACTGCTGGTTGGCACTGTGGCCCGTGTACACAGGCTTTTAAACTAGTGTATACATATATATATATACACACATTTAGTTGATTGTACAGATAATTAAAATCTGCATGTTGTACTAGCCATTTTTTCCGTAAAATAAATAATTTTCGAAATTTTAATTGTTATGTTTTGAAAGTAGTGTTGCCTTTCATTCTATTTCCCAGCACAATGTGCTAATTAGTAATGTCTGAGTCCAAACATACTGCTTATTGTGGTATTAATAAAAGCCCCAGTGTCTGGATTCATTCCGAACCTAGTGTGTGGTAAAATTGTCCCAGTACTGAAAATAATTATCATGAAGTTTCATACAGTGCACCCACAAATATAGGTTAAGAACAGCGGAGGGCATTACTTTATGGTTGTTGTTTTGACATTAGCACACACAACGCATTAAATAAAAGCTAAATAATTCAAAGACTATTTTTATATATAAAAATGGGCTACACAATATATAGGTGATTTTGAATAATTTCATATAATAACCAACGTTTGCTAAGGTGTACAGTTATTACACTTTTTATATAATTATACATTATTTATATAGAGTCAACTTATTCCGCAGAGCTGACAGTTCACTTTAAACAAAATAAAAGCATCTTATTCCTGGGCTATTTATCTCCCTGTAAGAATTCTATCAGTGGGTTTTTATAGTACAGAAAGAGAACCTTCAGATACAGAATCCATATTGTCATTTGTGACTGCTTCACTGATGCAGAAGAACTAGACAGTTGCAAGAGTAATTCAGTAGTAATGATATCCAATAAGCAAAATTTGGAGCATGACTGAACACTTGGAGAAATCAAGGGAAAACAATAAGTCATCAGGCAATGAAGACATACCAGAAAGAGGGTCTATCATATATCCCATAGGGAGAACAGTAGTAAAACCAAAGCAGTAGATCCAAAAATGTGAATATATTTACGAGATCATTCACCTTAAAGAATCTGTTTCACAGTAAGTCAAATGATATGAATCAGACTGATTCTTTGCCTGAGTCACAAGAGATTGATGATGAACTGGAGCGGTCAAATGTATCTAATGTTACAAATATAGAGTAAAAATGTTGTCAGTAATCATTCCAGGATTTATATCATCTTAATAGTAACTGATTTGAAAGAGGGTATGACTGTAAACAGTGGTAAAAAGAATATTCATATACCAAAAACAATACATTTAATCCAATGAAATCTAGAATTAATATACAATCCTATCAGAAGCATAGCGGAAAATATATTTTCCTGTTGCAAAATAAAACACATTTTGCCAGTAATTTGAATTTGCAGGGTTTTTTTTTTTTTGTTTTGTTTTGTTTTGTTTTTATAAATTTGTGATTTCATTTTTGGATCTCTGGTTAAGATGTGCCCAATATGCCCTGAGCAAAGATCAGTCTGCAAGGACTAATCTGCAAGAGGTGATAGAATAGTTAAAACATGCTTATTTCTTCAATTACTTCCACACTTTCATAGAGGTATCAGACAGAGCATGTTATCAGAGTACAAGGATTTCAGATCAAGGTGTTTTGCATGTACCGTGTTTAGTCTACATCTCGCAAACTAAAATTCTGATATCACAACTTGCTGTTTAGTCATAGGTCAGTGCAGTTCATGATGTGTCCGTTGTGGACTTCAAAAAGAATGTGATCCCCAGAGTTGGTACCAGAAGACTGTAAGCAGGGTTAGTCATTTTACAATCCTTTTTTTAAAGATGCATTACTATTGCCTGCATACCTTGCCCTAAATAATTGGTGTATTATGCATACATTTCTATATATGAACCCTCACAAGATTTTGACATGGGGGGCTCAGCATTAAAATTGTTGGCCAATCCTGTTCTAAGGTATCTAAAGAACTTAAAATATTTTCATATGGAACTTTATGTAGGGGCACACATTAATTATTTTATTCCCTTTTACAACTCTCAAACATCACTATCATGTAGAGATACTGGCAGATATATGCAGTTCTGCTCTCTGGGAGCGGAACTGCCAATAAAGCCAGGCTTTATTGTGAAACAGATTTCCCCCCCAGTGTACCCCCGTTTGTTCAGTGGGAAGAGATTGAACTGAGAAACCAAAGTCTTGAAGTTCAGATTCCTGTTCTGCACTTTTCAGGTCCCCTTACAGCCACAATCTTCTGGGTTGTTTTCCAAGCTGGGGAGGGTAGTTTTCTGAACCCCCAACTGAGAGGAGCCTTTTTGGGGGTGCACAGTGCAGTCTGGGCTTTTACTAAGCCTGGAGCAGACTTAAACATACAGTAAATGCCCTTTAATAGCTCCTTCATGCTCTCCAATTCTAATTTTAACCTAAAGGTCTTACCCTCATGCCACACACCATTACACACCTGTGTCCCAGTGAACAACATTGGTAAAAGGTGGTACCATGCTAGCCACAGAAAAAGCAGGGGACTGTTGGAATAAAAGGGATAACTTTATTAACGAACTGAATAGCTAAAGCTACTCAGTTAGCCAATAAAGGTATAATTTGTACTCTACCAGCATCCCACTGAATTATGTCTTAATTTGGACAATTGAATACCCTTGATTGAATATCTCTTCATTGATGCATATATACCATCACTGCAATATAATCCCCTGTAACATTACCACTTCTATCAATTTACAAACTATGTGATCAATTGGTGATAATTTGTAATAAGTTGTGACACTCAGTATTATTGGTTTTTAACTGTTTTTTACATTTTGTTTAGTAGTGTGTACAACTACATAGAATTACATATGAAGATATTTTATATATCCCAGAATATCCTAAACATATGTAAATGGGCCGACACTAATGAAAATCTATACTGATTATCATATATGTTTGTGGTGTTTGTTGTCTGCACCTTGTTGACATAAGACTTTTTTTGTTACATTCCTTGGGCTACAGCTTTCTTAAAAGCAGAGTGCAGGGAAACTTGAAGGATATGAACAGGACTGCATTTAACTCTACCTGCATTTCACAATCAGGTTGTTTGTTAGTTTATACTATCATTAAGGGATGTTGTCATAAATTCATTGGTCATTGTTGTATATTTTGGGAGTATATTTAAAAACTGATGTATTAAGGAGAACTGTGGGGAGATGCACTAAGGGTTGATGCTATGATGTGTGTCTGTTGATGTGTGGTGAGCACATCACCTTGACAATTCAGACATGCATCGCCATACTCACTAAGATTTATGGGGAGAGCAAGGTAGCAGTGCTAAGCATCATTGGCCTTTAGCAGTGTGTCTGGAGAAGTGAATGGATCTGTAAAATGTATGTGTGTATGTGAGGGTCTCTCCAAATTTTGTATAGTGTAATGAGCAACAGATCATGTCAATTTCTGGGTTCATCCACACAGTCTGCATCATGAGGCATGATGCAGGTTATGTGGCTGAATACAGAGTGTAAGTAAACGCTAAAGAGAGGCTTCACTGAACACAGGACTTGCTGACACACAGACGGCAGGGGCAGGCCAGGTTTTTTCAGTAGCTTTGGGTCATCAAATGGAGTGGCTGTACCAAACTCCTATTATTTGATTATATTGGGGAAAATGGGATGAAACTACAAGGTGCTCCCTTTTTCCTCATTCTTTGGTTTTACTTTGCTTATGGAAATGGGGATGGTAGAAATAACATGCAGTCTTATCCTTTTGCTTGCCAAAGGGGTGAGCAATACATTGCTCTGTAATGTTTTGCTTTCCCACTGGCACTCAAAGGGTTACGGGAGTTGTCACAATGGCTGTAGCTGCATAGGTAGCAACAGGGAGATCCTAGCATTGCTAACTTCAGGTTGACGATGTTGGGAGTTAGTCCATGTGGCTAGCAGCCACATTAACATATAAATATACCCACATTCATACGACAATGGCTTTTCCATATGCAAATGGTTGTCAGATTAGTTAGAGCAAAATGTTAAACCCGTTGAAGACATGGAAGATTCATGGTGATGTTAGAGAATTCTGAAAGATTGGTGGTGGATTCACAGGGATATGATGTCAAAGATATTTCTGTGCATACTGTTGATATGCCATCAACACAAATTCAACACCATATTGCCAACCTGGCCATTATTGACATTTAGTGCATCTCCCACCTAGAGTCATTCTGGAGTAGACCAGCTACTCTGCAGGGAAATATAAATATGGCCAGTGATTTAAATAGGAGTTTTAGCACCTTCGATGCTAGAATTTATTAATGAATATTTGTAGTTATATAGCACCACAAGTGTACACATCGCTTTACACGTTAGACAATACAGGGTTACAATTGCTTGGCAATGTGAAGATGTATTTCCTAAGCACTAGAGACATCTCCAACAATTCAGGACATTCAAGGCCCAAAAATGAGAATTTTGGAACTCTCTGTCCCCATGGTACACCTGATTTGCTCTGGAATTATACCAGCTCTTCTTAGCACATCAGTCTCACTGTTTATCAGATCTTTTGCCTTATAACGAAGGAAAAGAAAATCTTGAAACTCATTTTAGCTTCCAAATTTATATGCATATCTGTATATTTAAACCTTCAGTGGCTCCTAAAATCCCTTTCTGGCTCCTAAAAAAAATTCTGGCTTCAAACATTTTTAAAAATGTGTCCACACCTATAATAATGCCTTTAACTCTTTAAGGGACAGAGGAGCACACAACACATTGCTTTGCAATGCATTGCGTACCCCTCTGGCACTCAAAGGGTTAATATCAATGTTTTCTGTGTACTCAGATTTCAGTCCGGTATTTAGTGTTTGCTGATTTGGCTAGCATGATGTGATCAATCATTATGTATTGGCTATATGACATTTTCAGCACAGATTTGATTGGTTGTACAGGGTTCTAAGCTACACTCGTGCCATTACCTGCCCTTCCTTTGCATATTGATAGTTTAAGGAAAATTAACACCTGCAAATGATATGGAGAAATATACACTGCAATACCCTGTACTTCATGGCAGGATGTGTAAATGTTTTCAGTTTGATTTTAAAGGGGAAATTTCATCAATAAACAAGTTATTGTTATTTTAATAAACATGCCAAAATAACTATACTTGTGTTATTTTGGACTTAGGGCCGTATGCTCAAAGGGATAACAACTAAAAATTGTTGTATGAAAGACAAAAATAAGTAATTGAATGCATGAATGACATATTTTCTATAGAGTGGAGGGAATGTATTCTGAATGTGAGAATTTTTGTCTTTAGTTAAAGCGGAACTTTCAAATAGAAAGTTGCCATGCATTCATTAAATGCATGGCGACTAGCCTGAAAATAGATGTCTTACCGTAAAAAAAAATAAAGGTGTCTAAAGGAATCCGTCCCGTTTGAAGACCGGAACCCAGGCTAGTGCACAGACATCTTGTCTGTGCGCTTGCGCCATCAGTCCCGGTCTCCATTGAGTAGACTGCTTTGCACCATATGGTCACCGGAAGGGACTGACGGCGCAGACGCACAGACCGCACTAACCTGCCCGTCAGTCCCGAAATGGGACGGATTCCTTTAGACACATCTGTTTTTTTATGGTAAGACATCTATTTTCAGACTAGTCGCAATGCATTTAATGACTGCATTGCGACTTGCTATTATCTGAAAGTTCCACTTTAAGACATTTTTGTTGTTAGTTAAGACATTTTTTTGTCGTTCCACATGACAATTTCAGTCAGGACAAATTACATATTTCCAATCACAACCGACACTCTCTGAAAATATTAATGATCCCAACGACACTGTACTTTGAAAAGTTGTTACAAACGACAAAAGCTATTTTGCTTCTTCTTTGAACATATGGCCCTTAGGCTTTTATTAAAATGTATTTTGTCCCCCATCCACACACCTAGCCATTGTCAAAACAGCATTGTGCAGCTGCTGTAAAATCTAAAGGCAGTTCAAATAAGGGTGAGACAGTAGGCTTATTTTTAACAGTGTTCCTTATGCTCTTACTGGGGGAGAGGGCAGTGTGTAGTTTCTCAGAAAATGACAACTTCTACACTAAGCTTTGCAGCTGGTGGTGGGATTGTATAACTAAAACTGAATACAAACAAAACTGACAAAACAACCAGACTAGGTTGATTAACAGTATTGTACAGTATTGTATCAGAATTCAATACAACATTGGTTTCCTTAGGAAGTTCCTCCTTTAAAGCCTAAACTCTATACTTATGTAAGGGGTTCCTTATTCTGATCTCCTCCCCGACTCCCACTACCACAACAATCTTTATAAATGTCTCAGTGATTGTGCTGTATTATCTCTAAATGGGCTAAGATAAGCTAACATTCTTTCTGAATACAAGAGACTCAGTGATTATCTTATATACGACAGTCAACACCTGAATTAAAAAGGAAATGTATTATTAATTTTTAGGGATGTAACATAAAATAAATAATTTTACAGATGTGAGCTGTAACTACATGATATTTATGGGATATCAACCAGTTTCATTTGCAAGTGTTACTGTTCCTTTAAAGAAATATGCTTAGTCATTTACCGAGAGCTGAAGATTTTTATCAAATATTGCTAAGTCCAGTTTATCTAATATGTTGTTTTCTTTTCTACTTTATCTCTAAGCCCTTTGGAGTTAATTTGAATTTCACCATCAAATGGTGTGATGAAATTCTGTTATTCATTGACAAAAGAAAGATATTTTTTCTGGAAGGCTCTATGGGAGTAATAGGGTATATGAACTTGCCAGGACATACCCACTTGTGTTAATCTCCAGCTCTTTTGGCTGCACACCAGGGTATACAGTACAGAGTATGATTGCTTCAGTGCGTACTGGTGCACACACACTGACATTTCTTAATGCCCTTCACACTTCCTCATAGCAGGTGTAGAGAAATGGCATAATTGTTTCATCTATACCTTGTTTAATATATATCAATTAAGCAAGGCATGGAGGAAAGGTGCTCCCCAAAACGTCCATAGAATAACCCATCTTCCCTTTGGCACAAGAGACATTAAAGGAGCGGTAAACTTTTTTTTTTTTTTTTTTTAAGAAAACACATTTTATAGATCGTTTCTTGCTGAATAAAACAAGGTCACCCCCACTGCTGTCAGATGTTTTATTCAAAATTTATAGCCGTTCAAATACCCAGGAAGTGAATTTACTGTGTTTACTTCCTGATAGTTCTAACTGACAGGAAGTGACATGCAATTTCTATTACATTCTATGGAGAACTGTATGTCTCTGACTTTCCTCTCCATTAGAATCTAACAGAAAACCTAATTAGAAATTGACCACTAGAGGACATTGCTAATGTAAAAAAACATGGGTTTAAACTGTAATAACTCTGGAAATATTAATCTCTAGGCAGTGGGAGTACCCTTATTTTACTCAATAGGAAAATCCTTACAATATATATTTTTTCATACAAAACATTTACTGCTCCTTTAAGGGGAACATTTTCATTGTAAATAGCTTAGCTTAGTATATTGCCATTAGGCAGGTAAAGTGCTAGGAAAGCCATTCCAAGTGATTGTATTTGTGGGAATCATATCAGTACATTCACTCCAATGTCTCTCTTATTGGTAGGAAGTTAAATGGATATATCACAGTACAATCTGTTGCATATTTTAAGCTTTCCGTTACCCTTTAAGGATCAGATGGGTGTTCACCCCATTGCAAAGCATTACTTTACACAACCCCCTGGTCCTTATAGGGTTAAAATCCGCTTATGCAGGACAAATAAAAATTCCAGTGGATTTAAATAGTGCTTTTTAACCCCCTGAAAGCTAGCAAAGTCTCCATCGCATGTTTTAGTCCTCGCTGGCATTCAAGAGGTAAAACTGTTGACTTAATCCAGAATTGATCTCTCTCTTTTTTAGTCCATTAACTTTGATGCATGGCTTGTAGTAGTTTTATTATAATTAAATCTTCACTTCTGACATCATCCCCAGCCCCTGGCACTTTATGAAAAATAAGCTCAGTACTAGACAGGATGGGTGATATGATGGGAGAGGGGAGGGTAGAGGAGATTCTATACATCTTTGTGTATTTTTGCCGCAGGCTCTTTGTCAGCTGTACTTAAAGTGCACTGCTTAGATTTGCTTGTTGTCAAGGAACTCACTGCTCTGCACTTATTGTGTTAGCTCCATTTACACTGACACAGCTCCAATTATATCAATAACCTTAGCATTAACCTTGGGGTTATGGTTAGCATTCCATTTAGTTCAGTGTCAGTGAGATGAGAGCTGACACACATAGGGAGTTCTGCTGATAACCCATAGGTCTCTGATAAGAACGTTGTAAGTGGATCAAACACAGAGTGTATGTGGGAGTTTCCCTAAGAAAAACTAGGGGAAATCTGGAAAAAATGAACTGTCTTAGAAAGAATAAATAAAACTTCAAATTGATTTAAAGTGGACTTATCATACAGCTTTGAGTCTCATCAAAAGGTCTCTATTTAAACTTCCCCTATCTGATGTTTTTGGTTTTTCGATTAGTTTAATGGTTTTACAGGTTTTTGGTTTTGTAGTTATGGACCCTTTAATCCCAACTTTATTCTCTGGCGTGTTTGATGAAATTTACATAATTTTTCACATGCAGGGCTGGATTAAGAGCCTAATTGGCCATTAACTAACATTTATATGGGCCTGACTACTGCAAGAGTGCACAATGTTCTGCAATTAAGTTGTGGTTCTCCTTCTGGGTTAAATAGCATCCGACTGTGGCTAACTACTGATGAGAATGGGCTAAATGTTTTCATTAGACCTGGAGCTGCAGCTCTTGTTAACCAGGCCCTGCTCACATGTCTAGTGTTCACCTCTCATCCTACTTAGCCTTCTACCAAAGGGGTAGAATAAATTACTGTGGAGTTATAACCATGCAAATGTTTCACGATGAATGCACCCACTGCGTGTGAATTTGGAAAGGTGACTTTTAACATCTTGAATGCTAGTGAAGACTCAAATGCATTGTGAAGCAAAGTAATGGAGACTTCTCTGGTATTCAGGGGGGAGATTCACTAAAGTGTGATAAAGCGGTGATAAAGTGGAGAAGACTTCTCCAGTAATATCAGTTCTCCACTTCCTATGTTATTCTATGAAACTAAGTCCATAAAGCATGAGATATCTTAGTGCATAGGAGCCATAAAATAACATAGGAATTGGAGAAGTGATATCACTGGAGTAGCTATCTCTACTTTATCAACTCTTTATCATGCCTTAGTGAATTTCCCCCAAGGTGTTGAAAAGCTCCATTTAAATCAATGTCAATTTGAGAAATTTTTATTTTTCAACTTGATCAGTTGTGTACTGGAGCAGTTTTTATTTTGTTGTTGTTGTTCCAGTGTGCTCCTCACTCCCTTCTGTGTTGAGCAGCTGGTGTGTGATACACAGGGCTAGTGTACCATTTGCCTAAATCAGTGATTTTTAGCTCTAGTCCTCTAGAAACATCACCCAGTCTGATTTTCAGGATATCACTAATTAAGCACAGCCAGCTAAACAATAATGACTGATCCACAGATTGCTAACCAGTGAGAAATCATGGATATCCTGAAAAATAGGCGCTGTGCCCCAAGGACAAATGTTAAGAAACATTGACATCTGGGCGTATGTTCAAAAGAAAGTGATGGAGTTCTTGGAGCAAACTATTTGCACTATAGGGGAAAACTAAAAATTCCCATTAAATTTAAATGAGGATTTCAACCCCTTGAATGCTAGAGAGGTCTCCAATGCATTACAAAGTAATGCATTGGAGACCTCTCTAGCATTCAAGTGGTTACAATTTCCACTTAAATCACCTGGGATGTTTTGGAATTTTTAGTTCTCCCCTGTAGTGCAAATGGTTTGCCCCAGAACGCCTTCTGTCGAACATACGGCCAATGTCTGGCAGAAAGAAGAAGATGATATCAGAAGCAGGGAGTGGGGGAAGGAACATAACTCTCCAAAACTAAGAAAAAAGCTTGCCTTTCACTATATGAAAACAGATGTTATAAGACTTTTCCTGCTGTATTAAAGAGAAATAAAATGCCTGAACCTGCCTTTCTGCATACTGGTACTAGTTGAGCTGTGACTGGCATTGTCTTCAACCAACCAAAGCTCTTAAAAGTACGGGAAGTAGAGAGATAAGAGACCCTACATCTTGGAATCTATGTTCTGCTTAGTCCTGGAGATCCCCCAAAGTGAGGTATATAATCCCCTGAATGCCATACATCTCCAGATACAATTTTCTGCAACTCACTGCATGATGTTAATTTGTCCAGTTTAAAAAGGTTTACTTTACTGGAATGTTAAAAAAAAAAAACAGTATGTTTTTTATTAACTCCTTAACGACAAATGACTTACCAGGTACATCACGCAGAAACTGTCACTTAGTGACAGAGGACGTACCTGGTAAGTCCCGGAAGTCCGGGTCTCCGTGCGGCTGCAAGCCACACGGGGACTCCGGACTCATTGAAAAAAAAAAAAAAGTACCACGGGCGTTAAGGTGACGTACCTATATTTCTGTTGCTTTATTCAAACATTATAACAGTTCAAATTGCCATGAATAAGTGTCATTACTTCCTGAAAGTTCAAACTAACAGCAAGACTCAGCAGTTTCTGTCACATTCTATAGAGAGCTGTTGTTTTTGACTCACCTCTCCCAAAGAATGCAACAGAGTAACTAATTGAAATTTCAGCAATAAAAGGGCAATGTTAATAAAAAAAATACAGTATTGGGAGTACCCCCCTGATTTACTTAGCAGGTGCCACATAACATGTATGCAGGGGCGGACTGACAGCACCCAGGGCCTCTGGGGAAATGGAAACAACACAGAGCTTACAACTGAAATGAAGCTACAGTACTAGTTGTCAGCTCTGTGGTATGACTTGTAAAGTTCAATTTCAATTGTAATCTATTTTTATATATTTATATTTTGGGAACAGCTATGCCCCCTCCCATTCCTGCCACAGTAGGAAGCTCCACATTTGCAAAGCAGAGTGCTGCACACAGTTGTGGCACTCAAAGGTTTAGTCTGTGAACACTGGCTTAAAGGGATAGTAATACTTTAATTTTACTAATCCCCATTTTGTAGAAGTTAAAAAAAGATTTTTAATGCCCCCATTCACATCTCTCAAACCTTTATGGTTTGAGACAAAATTGATTTCAAAGTCCCCACCTCCCTCCCTCCCCATCAGTGTTCTAGCTGAATCCAGGAGTATTCTGTCGTACGACCATCTGGGGTTCTGTAGCAGAGCCGAGATCGCATTAATGAAGAAAACATTACAAATACATGTAGAAGACCATTTCAGTGAAGGATTTTTTCTTCATTAACGTGATCTCTGCTCTGCTGCAGAGCCGCTGGATGGCCCCAGGATCGGATTCCCCTGCATACAGCTAGACGCTGATGTCACGGAAAGTGGAGGGAGGGGGGACTTTGATATCGATTTTCTCTCAAACCATAAAGGTTTGAGAGATGTGATTGGGGGCATTAATGAAGAAAAAATCCTTCACTGAAATGGTCTTCTACATGTGTTTGTAATGTTTTCTTCATTAATGCGATCTCGGCTCTGCTACAGAACCCCAGATGGTCGTACGACAGAATACTCCTGGATTCAGCTAGAACACTGATGGGGAGGGAGGGAGGTGGGGACTTTGAAATCGATTTTGTCTCAAACCATAAAGGTTTGAGAGATGTGAATGGGGGCATTAAAAATCTTCTTTTAAGTTCTACAAGATGGGGATTAGTAAAATTAAAGTATTACTATCCCTTTAAGTAGCCATCAGGTTCCAGCACTCACAGCAATAGTAGGTAGAACCAACACACTTCTTTACAATGACCACAACTCTCCCACTCAGAGTCACATGACAGCTGGGTTAGTTAACATGAGGAAACATTAAGTTGACTTACTTTGCAAGTCCAAGGCAGTTGAGACCCGCAGGTGTTCCTCTCCCCTTCTGCGCCATAAAATCTTCACTCTCCTCATTCTTCATGACATTTAAGCAGTAATTGGAGCAAATAGTTTATTTGAAGCGTATGGAGGTACTTGCTGGAGATTTAACTATGTTAGTTTGTTGTTGGTACTTCTCATTTAATCTCTCTTACAATTTATTGTGCTGAATACAATAGTGGAGCGTGTTTAAATGTGAAACACCAATACTAGGGTAAGATACCACAGTTAAAGCTCCAGTTAACATCCTCATAGGTTTCAAATACACTTTATGCTCTGATTATATAAAAGCTACCTCATCCAGGACATTATATATTATTAGCCTACTAAGAGGTGTACAGCTCCTTTATGAACACACATCTAATTTCTTTTCACACTAATTTTAAAATGTCCCAATTATCACTGGGATTCCACACATGGTCCTGGTTTCCAAAATAAAATTGGAAGAATCCTGGGGCAAAACAACTGCACCATAAATTCCCCATCTTAACATTAATATACATGGGATTTTAACCCGGATGCTAGAGTAAAATACTGTCAGTAATTATATTTCCTTCCAGGATTTATTCCATCTTAAAAGTAATTGATTTGAAAGGGGGTATGATTGTAAACAGTGTTACAAAGAATATTCACATACTGTAAAATCTCGGGTATAATACGCACATTTTTACCCCATTTCACCTTATGTGAAGTGGGGGGTGCGTATTATACACGAGTGAAAATAAACTAAAATATGAAGTCCAGCAACCCCCATCTGGAGGCAGCGTGCGGCATCCCTGCGCTCACCGCACGCTTCCTCTGTGCAGCAATAGTGCATATAGACAGTCGTCAAACAGGGACAGTGGGCGGCATTCTTGCACTAGCCTCCCTCTTCTTCCTCTCCCTGAACTCCTGTGAGCAGCTCTGTCAGGACCTACCATACATTCAATGCGCATGCGTGCGCGCATTGAATGTATGGTAGGTCCTGACAGGGCTGCTCAGAGGTGTTCGGGGAGAGGAAGAAGCGAGTGGCTAGTGCAAGAATGCCGCCCGCTGTCCCTGTTTGACGGCTGCCTATAAATACAGAGGGGGAATCCTGGTTATTAACATGGGCATTTAATGTTTTTTATGCACTATTGCTGCACAGAGGAAGCGGGCGGTGAGAGCAGGGATGCCGCCCGCTGCCTCCAGATAGGGGTTTTGCAGGCAAATAGGGGGTGCGTATTGTACATAGGAACTACAATTTTACCAAAAATCTTGGGTATAATTTGTACCTGCGTATTATACACAGGTGCGTATTATATCTGAGATTTTACGGTACGTAAAAAAATAAATGTAACCCAATGAACTCTATAAATAACACATGTTGGGACTATGTACTCTCACAGCAGGGCATGCCTACCAAGTGTCCCTCTTTAGTAGGGACAGTCCCTCTTTTAGACCCAAATCTCTCTGTCCATCTTTCCCCACTCTGATGTCCCTCTTTTTAGGAGATAAGACTGTGTCGTCTGTATATAAATGTATCACATTGCTCCACAGCAATAAAACTCACATTATTGCTTTTTTAAAGGTCAGTATGTG
Organism: Rhinophrynus dorsalis; assembly: GCA_037306005.1. Classification (NCBI taxonomy): domain Eukaryota; kingdom Metazoa; phylum Chordata; class Amphibia; order Anura; family Rhinophrynidae; genus Rhinophrynus; species Rhinophrynus dorsalis. The sequence goes on along the minus strand of CM074718.1, from coordinate 222,946,916 downwards.
TGTTTATAAATTAGTCTGTATAAATAAAATGCATTGGTCTTGTTATAAGTCATTTATTAGGTTACACAAGGAGGTGTCAGTAAGTCAAGAAATAGCCTAAAAATTCTTGGTAATGTCCCGCCCACCAGCCACGCCCCCAGAAACACCCCCTAAAACACAAGCGTCCCTCTTTGGCAATTTGAAATGTTGGAAGGTATGGCAGAGACAGGTATTGGAGCTTAGTTCATGTGGCTGTAAACACACCAACACGAATATGACAATGGCTGATTAATCTGCATTTGCATTTGCAAATGGTTGTCAAATTAGAGCAAAATCGTATACATGTCGAAAGCATGGCAGATTCATGGTGATGTCAAGGATTGTGGCAGATTGGTGGTGGATTCACAGGGATATGATAGAGAAGATAACTCAGTGCATACTGTCGATATGCCATTGACATGAATTTGCCACCATATCACCATCCTGGCACCTTATCGACCTTTAGTGCATCACCTCCTGAAGTCATTCTGGAGTAAATCAGCTACATTGTAGGGATATATAAACATGCCCATTGATTTAAATAGGGCTTTAGTACCCTGCATACTAGAATGAATGAATGAATTTGTTTATTTCTGTAGCGTTACAAGTGCATGCAGTGCTTTACAATTTAAGGCTTTGAATAATACAGGGTTACAAGTGCTTAGCAAAGGGAAGACATGTTTACCAAGTAGACATCTCCATGGCTTTGCAATAAATTGGAGACCTGCCGAGAATTTAGACATTCAAGGCTAACTTAAATAAATGGGAATTCTGGATATCTGTTTGTCCCCATGGTGCTCTGGACTTATACCAGACCTTCTTAGCACAAAGGTTTCATTGTTTATCGGATTATCTGCCTTATAATGAAGGGATAGAAAATCTTGAACCTTTCCTTTTAGCTTCCAAATTTATATGCATCTATGTATATTTATACCTTCACTGGCTCAAAAATGTCCAAACCTGTTATAATGCTTTTAATGTCAGTGTTTACTGTCTTCCTGTAAACTCTGAGAAGTTCAGTCTGGTATTTAATGTTTGCTGATTTGGCTAAGACGATGTGATAGAAAATTATGCATTGGCTATATGACATTTTTCACACTGATTTGATTGGTTGTACAGGACTCTTAAGCGAAACTAGTATCACTACCTGCCATTCCTTTGCATATTGACAGTTTAAAGGGATAGTAATGTTTAAAAAAAACAACAGCTCAAATTAATCTTCATAGTATTTGAACCATAAAGAGTGTTATTTCAATACTGACAAAGTTGTAGTTCAAAAGTAACTGAATGATAAAGTATCCCCCTCGCTCCCCATCTACCTAGTGTAATCCACCTCCCCTCAGACAGCTCACAGCAAGGGACAATCTTCTTACTGTGAGCCTAAGGAAAACTCTGCCCCCCTTGACAGGTTTTTCAAGTTTTTCCTTATGCTAATTGAAGATTGTCCCCCTCTACGATACACCTGGACGCCACCCTGCTACTCTGAGGTAAGCAGTGTTACATCAGTAAAAGGGTGGGAGGGGGATACTTTATCATTCAATTACTCTTGAACTACTACTCTGACAGTATTGAAATAACACTCTCCAAGGGCTAAGTACTATGAAGATTAACTGGAGCTGAAACATTACTATCCCTTTAAGGAAAACTAGCATCTACAAATGATCTTGGGAAATATAAATGTAAATATCCTATACTTCATGCCAGCATGTGTAAATATTTTCAGTTTGTTTTTAAAGGGAAGCTTTCATCAAGAAACATATTTTAGTTATTTTAATATATAAAATATCTAAAATAACTATACTAGTGTTATTTTTTGTTTTTTGTGTAAGGGCCTGTGATCTGTGGGTCTTAGGCTCTCAAAATTACTTTTTGTTCCACTCCTCCACATATCTAGCCATTGCCCAAACAACATTGTGCAGCTGCTGAAAAATCTAACAGCAGTCCAAGTAAGGGTGAGACAGTGGGCTTATTTTTATCAATGTTCTTTATACTTTTATGGGGTGAGGGCATTTTGTAGTTTCTCAGAAAATGACAACTTCTACACTAAACTTTGCAGCTGATGGAGGGATTGTACAACTAAAACTAAATAAAAAGTTGGGCATTTGCAACAAAACTGTTGCAGTATTGTACAGTATTGTATCAGAGTTCAATACATTCGTATTTCCTATTATTGCTTTATGCTGGACTCCCACTACCACAATATAAAAATGTCACTGAAGTGATTGTACTGTATTGTCTCTAAATGGGCTAAGATAAGCTAACATTATTTCCGAATACAAGAGAGGTACATACTAATCTCAGTGACTATCTTAACACCTGAATTAAAAAGCAAGTTTATGATTACATTTTGAGGGATGTAACAAAAAATAGATAATTTTACAGATGTGAGCTGTAGTTACATGATATTTATGGGATATCAACCAATTTCATTTGTAAGTGTTATTGTTCCTTTAAAGCGGAACTACCACCCTTCAAAAATGTTGTCCCATATAATTCCCTATCTGGCGACTAGCTGCTCAGTAGAGCTAGTTGCCAGATTTCTTACCGCGTTGATGAGAATGAGACACTACTCTAGAACTGAGAGGCAGGACGGAGCTCAGACATCTTTCCATAGTGACAACTGCGCACCTGCTCTGTTAGTCCCAGCTGTCTCTAGGAGGCGTTGCTAGGAGATGTTCGGCTCCAAAATAGACTGACAGAGCAGGCGCAAAGACATCGCTATGGAAAGATGCCTGCGCTCCGGTCCTGCCTCTCAGTCCTAGAGTAGTGTCTCATTCTTATCAACGTTGTATGAAATCTGGCGACTAGCGCTACTGAGCAGTTAGTCGCCAGATAGGGAATTATATGGGACAACATTTTTGAAGGGTGGTAGTTCCGCTTTAAAGAAATATGCTTAGTCATTTACCGAGAGCTGAAGATTTTTATCAAGTCCAGCATATCTAATACAATGTTTTCTTTGCTACTTTATAAATAAGCCCTTTGGAGTTCATTTGAATTGTGTCACCTCATGGGGCGATGAAATTCTGTTATTCTTTGACAAAACCTCATGTTAGTATCAAAAATACAAATAAATAAGTCTTAAGTAGTACCTACCAAAATATAAAATTTATTGTAAATAAACTAATGTATATATTCAAATATGAACACATCTATGTGTGACACCATCCCCTCCAAATATCCCACATAGCCCACCAATGCACTAAAAAATAACAGCACATAAAATAACAGAGATAACCCAAGAATCTGTAAATCACATAACCCAACAATATATACCAAAATGCTAATCCCTAAATCTATGTATATGAAGGTATTACACTACCTATCCCTCTCAAAGTAAACTCTAATTGACCAAAAAAATGTCCATCCATAAAGGAAGAAAAATTACACTAATTAGTGATAACGTCTAATTAGTAGATGTGTAGTTGTCACAAATGAGATAAGGATTAGTCCACAAACACTTCATATAGTCCATAAGATGATAATAAGGAACAAATAGTCACGTCCTAAATGGCACATATATTCGTTAGTTGTGATGAAGATGGATAAATGTGATGATAATGGAAAACGAACAGTCACATTATTAGTGACACATATATTAGTTAGTTACAATGCGCATGGATGATTCCTGTTCCACATAGAAGAACAGTCCCAGCCGTTAGATAGATAGTAAGGCAACATATTAGTAAACATATGTCTCAAATGCAATTATTTCCTTTTGATGCGTGTAGAGCAGCCGTTGATAGATTTTCATATATCTTAACATGGAAAGATCTTACCACGTTGTATGTGTATATCTTTCGGCTCTCTCAAGTAAAACACGTCTTCACTCGATACCTTGTTGCCAAACAATTTTGTATTCAGTTCGCTCCATTCACCACGGACATAGTAACTTTTTATCCATATGATTCTTGGATCTCTTCATTTCAGGCCAAATTCTTTATAACATTATATAACTTTATAGCATTTTGGTATATATTGTTGGGTTATGTGATTTACAGATTCTTGGGTTATCTCTGTTATTTTATGTGCTGTTATTTTTTAGTGCATTGGTGGGCTATGTGGGATATTTGGAGGGGATGGTGTCACACATAGATGTGTTCATATTTGAATATATACATTAGTTTATTTACAATAAATTTTATATTTTGGTAGGTACTACTTAAGACTTATTTATTTGTATTTTTGATACTAACATGAGGTTTTTGAGTGCGTCAAGAAGGATCCCATTTGTTTCTTTTTCTTTTTGTTTGATATATATATAGGGATTTGACAGCACCACATGTATGTAATACGTGATATATACCTGAGGTTTTATTTATAGTGTGCTATAATCTACATATTTTGTAATTCTTTGACAAAAGAAAGATATTTTTTTCAGGAAGGCTCTATGGAAGTAATGCGGTATATGAACTTGCTAGCAAATCCCACTTGTGTTAATCTCCAAGTCATTTGGCTGCACACCAGGGTATACAGTACAGAGTATGATTGCTTCAGTGCATATTGGTGCACACACACTGACATTTTTTAATGCCCTTCACCCCTTCCCCATAGCAGGTGCAGAGAAATGACATAAATGTTTCCTCTATACCTTTTTTAATATATTTCATTAAGCAATGCATGGAGGAAAGACGCTCCCCAAAACATCCACAGAATAACCAATCTTCCCTTTGGCTTAAAAGGCAATAAGAGGAACATTTTCATTGTAACTAGCTTAGCTTAGTATATTGCCATTAGGCAGGAGAAGTGATAGGAAAGCCATTCAAGTGATTGTATTTGTGGGAATCATATCGGTACATTCACTCCAATGTCTATCTTATTGGTAGGAAGTTAAATGGACCTGTCACAGTACAAACTGTTGCATATATGTACCTTGCCTTTGCAAAGCAATACTTTATACAACCTTCTGGTCCTTACAGAATTAAAATCCCCTTATGCGCCATATATAAATAAAAATTCCAGTTGACTTAAATATTGCTTTTTAACCCCTTTTATGATACCAAAGTATCCACTGCATTGTGGAGCAATGTGTTGTAGCCCTCTCTGGTATTCAAGAGGTTAAACGGCCCCATTTAAATCAATGGGAATGTTGGAAATTTTTGTTTGTCATCTGTTGTGCTGTTGAATTGCTGTCTCTCATTTTTAGTCCATCAACCGTGATGCATAGTTTAGGAAATTGTAGTATTTAATGTATAATTAAATCTTCACTTCTGACATCATCCCCAGCCCCTGGCACTTTATGAAAAATAAGCTCAGTACTAGACAGTGAGGATGGTTGACATGATGGGAGAGGGGGCAGAGGAGATACTATACATCTTTGTGTATTTTTGCCGCAGGATCTTTGTCAGCAGTACTTAAAGTACACAGCTTAGATTTGCTTGTCACAGAACTCACAGCTCTATTTACACTGACACAGCGCCAATTGTATCAATAACCTTAGCATCAACCTTGGGGTTATGGTTAGTGTCCGATTTATTGCAGTGTCAGTGGGATGAGAGCTGACACACACAAGGAGTACTGCTCATAACACACAGTTCTCTAATAAGAATATTGTAAGTGGGTCTGACACAGAGTGGTAGCTTTCCTAAGGAAAACTAGGGGAAGTCTGGAAAAAAACAGCTGTTTTATAGAGAACAAATAAAACTTCTAATTGATTAAAAGTGGACCTGTCACCATACAGCTTTCAGTCTCATTAAATGTATCTATATAAACCGCCTCTACCTGGTATATTTTGCTTTTCAATCAGTTTAATGGTTTTAGAGATTTTTGGTTTTGTAGTTATACTATTTAATGTCAGCAGAGATTTATTCTCTCTCCTGTTTGCTAAAACTTGCACAATTACTCACATGCAGTGTTGGATTAAAGTGGAACTATCCCTCCAAATAAAGTGCCCAACAAATAATTACTGATATAGCGATAAGCATAGAAATAGTAGTATTATTCAGAATAAGTCCAGAGTTATTAAGAAATCCTACTTGATCCAAGATGAACAGGCATGCATCAGCACATGCATTAGATACATCTGTGTGCCTGTGCTGCCTGTTCCAATCTCCTCCAGGATTGGTTAGGAGGAGTAGCATTGTACCTTAAGGTAACCTGAAGGGACTGACGCCGCAGACACACAGATGCCTGTAAAGCTAGAATTACACCTATTTAAGCTTGATGGATAAGACTCTGAATGTTATATCTATTGCAGCAATCCACTAGGATGCTAGACACCTCTTCACTGGGGAACTGTGTGGGGGATGTGTAAAAAAGCCTTCTTAATGTGTTCTTAAGAACTGTCACTAAAATTCACAACGCTTTGTCATATTTTTAAAGAATTAAAGTCACATTTATAAATATGTCTATCTTTTTTGTGAACGTATTTTACAAAAAAGGATGCATTGAGATTGTCTCTCATTTTCAAGTATGTCCTGAACTCATTTTAGCTACCTCAGGAGGGTGAAAGGATTAGCTGACCTTGCCGGGACTAGAACCTGTGACCTTGTGGTCAGAACAGATTCTACAGCTAGTGCATTAACCAACTGAGCCATCTCTGAGAATATTCTGAGAAAATCTGCACCTGTGAATATATTTTCGCACACATAGTGGTACTGTATACTTTGAATAATAACAGGTTATACCTGGCAATACGATTTAATCACTAAAACTGCCTTTATTTTTGGACCAATTAGTGAATTTCTTTATAAATACATTGGGACACAATTCTCATTTGGCCAAGACCATTTCTACCTTTTAAAAAGTCAACTAACTGGATTTAGCACTTAGAGAAAATGTCGCTAGATGTTTATACAGATACTTGTGTCGCTTAGAGACAATTTTACAGATACTTTCTTTAGAACTCCAGTTTTATACATCTCCCCCTGAGTTTTCTACTATCCAAAAGGTTTAACGCTTTGTGCACCAGGGAGGTGCCGACTGCATTGCGAAGCAATGCTTTGCGACGCCTTTCTAGCACTCTAAGGGTTACAGTGTATTTATTTACTGCAAAGTGCAACTGTTTGCTTGTCAACTTCTGTGAGAAAGCATTAAAAAGTAATACTTTCCCCTGGATTAAATTGATGTGCAGCACTTGATAAAACATTCAGCCTCTTTCAACATCTGCTAAAATCATCACACATTCTTTTCCCAAAGCACAAGGCTCTTTCCTTATCACTGACACTCAGTTTAACCTTGAAAAGATACATTTTATACATGCTGATGAATACAGTCAGTGTTTCATGTGGGTGCTATTTGTGTGGGCATCTTTTGGGGCAGTGAGATAGCAAGGTTGTCATAATTTACATTGTTGCCTTGGTGTAAATGAATACATAGGATATACTGGAAGCATCTGGGATCACTATGTTCCATTCACATTCAGAACAAAAGGACATAATTAGGGAGCTGGATGAATTCAACTGCATTATGGCAAGTAATAAAAATTCCTAAAATTCCAATTGCTTTAAATGGGACTTTTTCAAGATGGGTTGGATACTTCTCTAATATTTAACATATTTAGATAGAATGTTAACCCCTTAAATCATGTTGAGATAGCTCAGTTGGTTAATGCTCCAGCTGCAGAATCTGTTCAGACTTCAGGATCGCAGGTTTTAGTCCCTGGCCCTGTTGTATCTGCCAACCTGCACTGGACCAGAGTGGCATGTTACAGTCCATACCCTCAGCTTCCTTAGGAGCCTTCATCCTGCAGTGGACTGACAATGACTGTATATATTATAACGCCCAGTTTGCCAGTAAGGAGCAATTATGCAAAACTCCTCAATACTGCTTGTACCCTTGGTACACCATGAGGCGTAATTTTGACAGGAGTGAACAGGGGGCGTTGTGCCCTGCCCTCTCCTGTGAAAATCTCTGCAAGGACTTCATCCTCCACCACAGTATACACCTCCTCACCTTCCCCAGTTTGACTTACATTCATCTCCCCCTGTTCGTCTCACATATATCACATCCCTACTTTTCACAGACTTCTGTCTAGTCCTCTATCTTCCCCATTATATACAGGGTTTGTCCATATAGAGTTTGCCTTTATCATGAAGTTGCATACACCTCAGTGATGAAGACAGGACTACTTGATTTGTATTTCTTTCTATATCTATGTATGCGTGTGTGCCTCTCATGACACCCTCTTCTTGTGTATGTGTGTATGTGTCTGCAACTATTTACTATTTATGTCTCTCTCACTAGGCCCTCTTCTCATGGCTCTGTGTGTGTGGCTGTGTTACGGGCAATGCTGTATCCTTTTTACTAGTACATATATATATAAATAAAAGCAAAGTGGAGCAAACCATCTGCACCATAGGGAAGGAATACAACCTCTTTGAATGCTAGAGAGGTCTCCAAAGGATTTAACTTTGTGTGCATTGAAGACCTTCTAGCATTTAATGGGTTATATGACTTAATTAGATTAATGTGAATTTGGATAATGATTATTTGTCCCCCTGAATAGTGCAGTTTTCTTGCTCCAGAATTGCTCCTCTTTAGCTTAAAGGGATAGTAATACTTAAAAGGTAAAAAAATATATGTTGTAGCATTTACCCCCTGAGTACAACAAGGGTACATCCACTGCCGAAAGGTGTTTTATTCAAAAGTTATTACAGCTCAAACTTGATTTTTTTTCGGTGCAATATCACTGTGGCCTGAAATTGTAAGTGGCGCTGTTGCTACACGATCCTATGGACAGGTCTGGTCAGTTAACCATAAATCTCCATAGGATGGTGTAGCAACAGTGCCACTGTACAATTTGAGGCCACTGAGATATTGCGCCTAAAAATTCAAGTTTGAGCTATATTAGCTTTTGAATAAAACACCTTTCAGTAGTGGGAGTATCCTTGTTTTACTCAGGAGGATAAACACTACAACATATTTGTTTTTACATTTTAAGTATTACTATCCCTTTAATTAATGTGACCAAAAGGCTTCATAACTAAAAGCAAAGTGAAGCACGTGTGAAGCCAACCACTTGCAAAATAAGGAAGAAATAAAAATTCACATTGGTTTAAATGGGACTTTTAACCCCTTGAATGCTAGAGAGTTATCCAACATATGGCTTTGCTATGTGTTGTAGACCTTGATACCATTTATTGGGTTAAAAGCCCCAGTTACATGAATGGGAAATGGGAGAATGATTAGGTTTCACCTAAAGTGCAGTTAGTTTGCTCCTGAAATGTCCCACTTTGCTTTTATAAGTAAGGCCCAAAGAATCTTAACCCTTTGAGTGCCAGAGGGGTACACAATGCATTAAAAATGTAAGGTTTATGAATAACAATTATAAACCCCAAAGCATCACACATATGAATATAGTTGAACAATATTTCCTTTGTAAGTTTTAATTAAACCTCTCTACGTTTGTTCTGCAATCGTCACTAGATTCTAGTTAGGCTATCTTGTTCGTACATTGAGGGTTTTTGCAAAAAAGAAGTAAGGAGCAATTGTACAGCAAATCAACTCTACCATATTGGCAAGCTGTGCATTAGAGTACTCTCTAATATTTTCCTTTGAGTGCCAGAGGGGTACGCAACGCATGCAACCCTCTGGCACTCAAAGGGTTAAACACCCTGTGTAAATCAATGGTTTTTATTTTTCCTCATATGATGCAACTGGTTTGCCCCAGAAATGTCTCTCATTTATTTTGTGCATACTGCCCATAAAATTCAAAGCATATATGTTATTTTGAGGACAGCAATCACTCAGAAGCGCAAAATGAAGCAATTATGTCATTGAGATATGCAAGGAGAATGGAAATAAAATGGCAGAGTTTTAAGCTAGGGGAACTCTATTCCCATAGCTGTCAGGTAACTGCCTTCAGTTAGCCTCTTTCCCAGTCGTTTTACTGTTCCTGTAACATAATGAGAGCACCAAGCGCTGTTACCACATAGGAAAAAAAGTGAAAATATGATAGCATTGTAAGGGGTGACAATAAATAACATCTGTGTTTTTGTCCTGTCATCCTTTATCCACACACGGAGAGGCTTTAACCACTTTGTCCCTAAGGATATGACATCAAAATCTATGTTTCTCTAGCAAGTGTCCTTTCTCTTTTGTTGTACCTATATGAGAAGACAGATAAAGGCAATCTCCTGGACTGGGAGGTTCATTTGTAAAACATATTGGATAGAGACCTTTTCAGCTAGCATGTACTTTGAAGTGCAGCATTTGTATTTTGTTCAAGAGTGACCAGTGATACCCTCAATACTAGGTACCAATATGGGGCAAGCGACAAAGTTAGTTTTGTCATCTTATATAGGCTACACTTACTGTTGCTCTTTGTTTTCTCTGTTTTGCTATGATCCTCCAGTTTATTATTAAAGATGAGAATGTATTATTTATACATCATACATTGATACTGGGTAGAGGTAAAGAGGAGGTGTAGAGGAAGCAGAAGTCTTAGGTTATCTTTATATGCAAAAGCATTCTTAACCTCTGTGAGATGCGAGTACCTAACTATAACAGTAATATATCAGTCTTGAGGGTGAATTGGATCATCTCTACTTAGATGTAGTTTTGTGCTTCTCTAATTTCTTTTTTAAGTCTTAAAGGGATAGTAATGTTTCACAAAAACAGCAGCTCCAATTAATCTTCATAGTATTTGAGCCATAGATAGTGTTATTTTAATACTGTCAGAGTTGTGGTTCAAGAGTAATTGAATGATAAAGGTCTAGTGTAAGCCATCTCTTCTCAGATGTGGAATCTGGTTGCTAGACCAGAGAGATAACAGCAGGGGACAATCTTCTTCCTATGAGAACAACGAAAGCCCTGCCCCCTTTGACAAGTCTTTCAGGTTTTTCCCTTATCTTAATTAAAGATTGTCCCTCTCTGCAATCTACCTGGACACCTCCCTTCTGTTCTGAGGTAAGCAGTGTTACATCAGTAGAAGGGGCGGGAGGGGAATACTTTATCATTCAATTACTCTTGAACTACAACTCTGACAGAATTGAAATAACACTTTCCAAGGTCCAAATAGTATTAGAGCTACTTTTATTATGAAACATTACTATCCCTTTAAGCATTTATGCATTTTACCCATACATGAGTGATACCTACAATTGCATTTAGTCTGAAATTTACCTTTTCGATGGACTAAACTGTTTTGGTGGAGAATACTGGAAAGAGCTGCTATGACTTTATACTTTTTCTAAGTGGCAAGCTTTTGTTTACACCTTCAATGGGCATTATAATCTCCTTTTTATTAAAACACTTTGTGGTGCTTGGCTGATGTAAAGCCAGTTGCCAGCCTAGCATGACCATCTTCTTTACCTGTTCCAGTACTGAGCATGGAATACAGCCATATTTATCCTATTAAACTTAGACAAGTGGATCTTGTTACTAGATTTCTAGAATTATCTATAGGGAGTGAAGCAGTTCACCACATCTGCGCAGCTGCAATTATTAAATGGTCCCATCATACCACTGCACCCTCACTATCATATCATATTATATCATGCTCCAGTCTTTTGATATATCAAATGCATTCTAATCAGGGAGCTAAATGGGAACTAGAACTGCTACACATTATCAGTTATCCTCTGTCAGGAATGTCATTTATTTACATTGAAGTACGGTGTATACTTTGGCCAGTGTAAAAGCTTGAACTCTGTTCTCTGCTAGCAATTAAATGTATTTATTTTGTTGGGGTTTTTGTTATTCACAAAGTGCTATGCTTTTTTTCTGAGTCAGTGTGACTGAAAAAGTCACTGAGGCTAATGTACTAAGAGGAAATGCTGCAATTCTGGAGCAAACTAACTACAGCCTTGGGGAGAAAAAAATACCCAGCATTCCTGCTGATTTAAATGGGGCATTTAACCCATCTGAAAGCTAGAGAGGTCATGAGCTAGCACTCAAAGCCCCACTTAAATCAACAATATTTTTTATTTGCCCTATATGGTATAGTTTGCCCCAGAATTGCTCCAGTTCTTTGGGATTAAAGTATGAAAGCTCCAGTGGTGTCAGCCTCCAACAACAGTGACTGCGTCTCCAGGTATCCAGCAGAGTGTATGATCGCTGTAGAGCATACTGGTGGACTGGATACACTCCATCATCATTATGACTTTAAAGCCTTGGGGAGAAAAAAATACCCAGCATTCCTGCTGATTTAAATGGGGCATTTAACCCATCTGAAAGCTAGAGAGGTCATGAGCTAGCACTCAAAGCCCCACTTAAATCAACAATATTTTTTATTTGCCCTATATGGTATAGTTTGCCCCAGAATTGCTCCAGTTCTTTGGGATTAAAGTATGAAAGCTCCAGTGGTGTCAGCCTCCAACAACAGTGACTGCGTCTCCAGGTATCCAGCAGAGTGTATGATCGCTGTAGAGCATACTGGTGGACTGGATACACTCCATCATCATTATGACTTTAAAGGGATTGTAATGTTTCATAATAAAAGCAGCTCTAATTAATCATCATAGTATTTGGACTTTGGAGAGTGTTATTTCAATTCTGTCAGAGATGTAGTTCAAGTGTACTTCAATGACAAAGTGTCCCCCTCCCACCCCTTTTACTGATGTAACACTGCTCAGCCAGATCAGAATGAGGTGCCCAGGTAGATTGCAGAGAGGAACAACCTTCAATTAAGATAAGGGAAAAACCTGAAAAACTTGCCAAGGGGGCCTGGGCTTTCATTGTTTTCTTACAAAGAAGATTGTCCCCTTCTGTTATCTGTCTAGTCTTACAACCAGATTCACATCTGAGAAGAGATGGCTTACACTAGGTAAAAGGGGCGGGGAGGGGAACTTTGCTTGTGAATATCTCTTAAACCATAAAGGTTTGAGAGATAAGACTTATATCGTTCTTAATGTTTTTTTAATGCCTACAAAATAAAATAAAGATAAAACAAAGTATTACTATCCCTTTAATGACAGCAAGTCCATTATGTCTGCCCCATAGCAAGTGCAAGAAGATGGTATTGTTACACCATTTCCTCTGCTCCTTGTTTAATACAGGAGGAGGATAATGTCCACTGAAAGTTCCCATGTATGGGGGTTAGTTAGCTTAGGTGTAACTCATTAACAACATCTAGTGGGGTGCATAATGCATTACTTTGCAGTGCTCTGTGCAGAACTCTGGCACTAAAATGTTTACTGATTAAGGTCAGAGAATGGGACATTATGGATTAATTCAGCAAAAGTGTTTTTCCCTACTCTATCCATACACACCTGCTATCTAAATACTATGCAGAGATTAGCTATTTTCTAGGGTGTATGTACTAATACATTTCTGCTCTAAACCCACTGGAATCAATGTACTAGTTCTGTACCTAATTGCCAATTTGTTAACCTTTTTATTACACTGAAATATATCCACCTGGCTCTATTTGCTTCAAGGGCAGGGCTATGTGGCAATGTCTGGGTACTTGTAGGTGGTTTTTCCTCTGAGCCTTGTTTAATGCCATATCATACATGTAAATTGAGAAATTTGGTGTAGCTTGACTCTGTTCTCCTGTGCATGTTACAGGGGTAGAGTGTTATCCAAGTACATCTACCCATTCATTGAGACAAATATAAAAGCAATGTCTACCCAACAAGAGTGTCTGATGAATCATGTTAATGATACAGTGTACACAACTAGGTCAGATGTTGTGACTATACCAGTATATTAATAATTTACAAGTTATCAAAAACAAAGAAAAAAAGTTCTTATGCAATAACTTGATATCTTACATTGTAAATAATTAATCTTGATTGCAGAAAAAAAGCATAGATAAATAGAAAAAACATAGATAAATATTAAACACATCAATGATTTACATCCTTTCAAAATCCAAGTACTGTCCAACAATAACCACCTGTCCAGCTGTCTGGGTTTATTTAAAATTGAAAGCATCATATATGATAGCTGTGTACTGTATTGATGCAGGACTGAAATTGTATCTCTGGTTGCCATTAGCCAAGATATCACAGTTGCTCTCAACCACCTGCTATCCTCCCATGAACCAGTAACTGGTGTCTACTGCAGGGGAATTCAGACTGAGCAGGACACACCCACAGCTCAGAATGTAGAAGAACCCAGCACTGCCAAGTCTCTCCTTTAACTTTGGAAAGATGCCTACTTTGCCTAATAGAAAATATGGAACATATGGACTTGTATGGATACCATAATTCAATGGTACTTTGTTACAAGCCTTTAATAATTTGATTGGCACTTTGTCTACTAGAGCTTCCTATTTATACCTATACCTATTTATGTCATAGGTTGCTGAAATATTCACAGTGTTTTCTCATGAAAGGAAGTATATTCTTTGTGTTATATTCAATTATATAAAGAGGTGCAGTTCCAGGACAAACATCTGTACCACAGGGAACACATAAACATTCACAAAATGTCAGTTTATTTAAGATGGGATTTTAACTTTAACTTTTTGTTTTAGAAAGTGTTGAATACCTCTCTAGCATGCAAGGAGTTAAAGAGACCACTTCATTAAGCTTGGTTAAAGACCCTTTTAAATCTGTTGAGATAGTTTAGTTAGTTAATGCCCCAATCTGTTCAAACTTCATGGTCACAGGTTCTAGTCAATTTGAATTTTCATTTGTTCCCTTTGGTGCAGTTGGGTTGCTCCAGTGTTGCGTCTGTTTAGACTCTTGATTAAGACCCTTTGTGCCTCATCCACAAAATAAAAGATGAGCTTTTCTGGAGCAAACAGCTGTACTTTAGGGAAGTAGTGAGGCTTCCCATTGACTTAAGTGGTATTTTTAACCCAGTGATTGTTAGAGAGGTCTCTAATGCATTGTGAAACAAAGAGTTGTAAACCACTCTAGCATTCAGTGGGTTAAAGTCTCATTTAATTCAGTGGTAATTGTCCTTTGACCCTTTTAGTCCAGGTGGTTTGCTCCAGAATTTCTCATCTTTAGCTCCCAGAGTATGATCCTTTGGATGTTAAAGATGGTTCTAATGTAGTGTAATTTGGAGACCTCTTTAGCAACTAAGAGGTTAATAAATCTGTACCTTTTTACATTTTTTCATGTACGGAAGTTTCTAATGCAATTGCTTTAATACTTACAAGGTTTAATTGTGGGCCATTCTGAAAATTCAATCCTATGGTCTTCATAGTTTACACCCATATATGCAAACAGGTAGCGAATGATCTCTCCTCTCCCTTGGATGTTAAAATAGGTGAGCTTGTAGTTCGGCATGATTTTTTCCTGTATAAAAAGAGAAGAATTAACAAAAAGAACCAACATGACAAATGGTGCATCTGTAAAGCAAGCGGGGACACCCAAAAGAGCCAAATCAGCACATTCTAGCACAGGCATAGTCAACCTTTGGTCCATAGGTTAATCTGCCACTAGCACGGCAAAAGCAAAGTGCAAGGGCACATACACATTTAGGGGCCCATTAAATTCTTAAAGTAGAATTTTTAAATAGATTGTAGGGAATTTGACTCTAAGGATTATTTGGACAAGGACCTTCGTCATTATACCTGCCACTGCATTGCATTCCCAGCTGATGGAGGCTTCACCTCCCATCATCTTCAACCAGCCTTTCCCTGGTTGGAGTTGATGGTACTTGTAGTGCCCAACAGCTTGAGGTCTGAGTACTTCTATACTAAGAAACAGAACAAGCTCACAAGTTGCAAGATTCGTTTTCAACCAGGGCCAGATTTTCATCCCAGGTGCCCATAGGTAAGACACTGTAGGCTCATTTTGCTCCACCCATGGCCACACAGCCAGTACTCACATGGCCCCATCACTAATCCCATCCACTGTTTCCTGGCACAGAAAATACCATTGGTCTTTAGCAAACAAGAACGAAAAAACTTTTATCCCCTTGGTTCCTAGAGAGATCTCCAACTGATTGCTCCCCAATGCTCTGGAGATCTTGCTAGCATCCAAGGAATTATCTAATAGCCTGTAAATCGGTATAAAACTAGTGCAGGAACATTGAGATTGCTCTGGCCAGACCCAAAATTCAGAATGTGGGTGTGCCCAGCACAGTTGAGGAGCTCCTCCAAATTTTGCGCTCTTGGCAGTTTTCTACTCTGCCTATTAGGGCATCTGGCCCTGTTTCCAACATCTAATACATAACATGATAACATGTTCTACCACAACAGAAGGTTCAGTATAAAATATACAACTCTATAATCTCTCTCACTGCAACTATAAGATCTTAATTTACCAAGGATCAGCAGAGGATGATAGGAATTATAATTCAATAGCAGTTGGAGGGACATGGGCTGTTCATCCCTGGTCTGTGCATAGTAATCTGTAATTGAATTGGAATGCAGATGTGCACAAGACAAATCCTAAATATTTTTATTACATACTTGTATTTTGGAAACTCAACTAGAAAAATCTTGGGATGGCCCTTGCTTGGAGCTATATGTAGAAATACAAAAGTAGATCTCTACATAATATTGCAATATGAATTTGCTCAAGAAAAATAGTGCAACAATGTATTCTACACCTGTATGTTTGCTGTTATAATGCAACTGATTAGGTCATTTTGCACAACCGTCAGTGTAAATATTAACTGATGTGAAGCTGGCACAGACACAAGAATGTTCATTGCAGCTAGCTGGAGATAATTTTATCTGTCATGCCGAAACCACCGTTGAGACAATAAATTAAATCTATGTAAATGAAAGACTGAGTACAAATTCAGATGCATAAGAAGTCTCTGTGCACTTTAGCTAAGCAGTAATAATGTAAAACACATGGGGGAAGGTATGAATGATCTAGAGCGGCTCATTTTTTCTCTTAACACTTTTAGTGTCAGAGGGGTATGCCACGCATTTCGAAGCAATGCGTTGCATGCCTCTTTGGCAGAGTAAGTGTTACTATGTTAACAAAAAAAATCATGTTTCTTCAAGTGGTGTAGTTATTGGAGGACCGTGGTCAAATATGTATTTGTGTCCACTAACAGTATTTTTCCACATAGACATAACTAGAACCTATTGTAAATTGGGGCAAGTGGGGTCTCCCTTGAATTCTGGGTCCCAGCACAACTGTTAACCCTGAACCCCATGTAGTTATGCCTTTGACTCTAGGGTATGTACAAGCATTTGATCTTTATTGCGCATACTGATGCACACACTCTGCCATAATTACGAATTTAAAGGGGATTTTATCCCCTTCACAAGTTTGCTTAAATCTTTTCCTTAGGAATGATTACTAATGGAAAGTGTAGCCTTTTAAAAAAAAAAAAAAATTAGCCAGTTTTGAGAAATTCAAAGATTAAATATAGCTCTGTACCTTCTTCCGGCAGATAGTGCTGACCGGATATGTACCGTAGTCTGAGTTTCTGTCCAGCCTCCTCTTCCGATGACGGAGGCTGTCTGTCTCTAAGCTGGAGCACTCTCATTGGCCAGAAATCAATCTCTGCCAATGAGATCGCTCCAGCTTAGAGCAGACAGACTCCGTCATCGGAGAAGGCTGGATAGAAGCTCAGACTACGGTACAGATCTGGTCAGCACTGTCTGCCGGAAGTGGGTACAGAGCTATATTTAATCTTTGAATTTCTCCAAACTGGCTGATTTTTTTAAAAAAGGATATACTTTCCATTAGTTATCATCGCTAAGGAAAAGATTTAAAGTAGATCTATCACATATATGCTCATTAGTTAGAGCATTTAGCAAAAAAGTTTAACATGTAACAAATTTTTTAAAAAACCTGTTATCTGTGCAAAACGTAATGTTTAAAATGTGCCCAGCAGCCTACTTCCGGCTTGCAGCACTGCCTCTGCTCCCATCCTACTACCCAGCATCCTCCGATGACGGAGGCTTTCTTTCTCTAAGCTGCAGTGATTTCATTGGCAGAGATCGATATCTAGCCAATAAGATCGCTCCAGCTTAGAGACAGACAGCCTCCATCATTGGAGGATGCTGGGTAGTGGGACAGGAGCAGCTTCTGTGCGGCAATCTGCGGCAAGCTGAAGTAGGCTGCTGGGCACTTTTTAAACATAAATTTTTGAGCAGAATTTTTTTTTTTTTTTAAATGAATAACATGTTAAACTTTTTCACTAAATGCTCTAACTAATCAGCATTACTTCTCTGTATGTGATAGATCCACTTTAAGCAAAGTTATGAAGGGGGTAAACATCCCCTTTAATTGTAACAAACTGTGAACATCATCCCCCTATAGCATACACAGGAGGAATCACATATTTTACAATGATTTCTCTTGTACCATGTTGTACATAGCAATAAACATGGATCAGAGTAACAGAACACCCCAAAATGCCAATATTCTCCCCCAATGACCTGCCCTTGGAGCATGGGGCATAAATAAGATACTTTTCTGCATAAATAGCTTTGAGCATAGTAATCAGGCAGGGGCAGCACACAAAAATCTTGACTTTAGTGCAGAACCTAAGCTGGAGTTGATTTGCTCCAGAATTACTTCAGTTCCTTTTAGTATGCCAATTGTTGGGCTTCCAGCTGTTGGGGGCTACATCTCCGATCATCCCCAACCAGCCACTGGTTGTACTCCACAGCAGGTGGCAGACCAGCAATTGGCTACCACAGAAGTAGATCATCATACAATAGAATTTCTCAGTCACATTTCTAAACTACCCCTAACAGTGCAGGTTTTCAGGATATCCCTATCTGTGCATAGGTGTGCTAATTTAAAAGACTAAGCCACTAATTAGCATATCATAATTGGAGCGATCATGAAAACATACACTGTTGTTAGGGGTACTTGAGGAACATGCTGAGAAACTCTGTCATAGGGGATAAATATAAATCCTCATTGATTTAGGTGCCAGTAAAATGAATGGGAATTTACATTTGTCCCCCTATGATATAGTTGGCTTGCTCAAGAATCTTTTTTGCATTTGGATCATAGTTTAGCAACAAGGTTTGCTGCATGTTAGACACAAACTTATTTGTATACTATCCCACCCGAAAACCCAGCATAAACAATCCCAGCAGCAAGTAATGGGCAGGTACTATAAACCATGTAAAAAGGTAATTCAATAAACATCTAACAAATTTGAGCATAGGCTTTACAATAAGTAGAAATAAGAGACAGAGGCATAAGGTGTTCAAGGGATAGTAATGTTTCATAATAAAAGCAGCTCTAATTAATCATCATAGTATTTGGACTTTGGAGAGTGTTATTTCAATTCTGTCAGAGTCGTAGTTCAAGAGTAATTCAATGATAAAGTATCCCCCTCCCTCCCCTTTTACTGATATAACACTGTTCAGCCAGATCAGAAGGGAGGTGCCCAGGTAGACTGCACAGAGGGACAATCTTCAGTTAAGATAAGGGAAAAACCTGAAAAACTTGTCAATGAGGGCAGGGTTTTCATTGTTCTCATAGGAAGAAGATTGTCCCCTGCTGTTATCTGTCTGGTCTATGGACTGCATTCCACATCTGAGAAGAGATGGCTTACACTAGGTAAAAGGGGTGGGAGGGGAATCTTTGCTTGTGAATATCTCTCAAACCATAAAGGTTTGAGAGATAAGACTTATATTGTTCTTTATGTTTTTTTAATGCCTACAAAATAAAATAAAGATAAAACGAAGTATTACTATCCCTTTCACCACCTCCTTTCCCTGATGTGTTGCATACACAGACTGCAGTTCAGAAGTAAAATGCCCACCTTTGCACCCCTGTTTAAATGCACCCAAATGTTAGTTATTAAAACCGAAAAGTAATATACTCCCACGCAAAATTAAGTGCATACATAGTACAATATAACATGAATTTAGATTATTCAAATAAATCAAAAGTTAAAAATCACTGTTAGCATATTGATTTTAATGAATATATCAAATATCACTGGAGAACTTTAAAATACTGAAAGAAATTTGTTATATTTGAAAAATAAAGTCTGTGAAGCAGTGCTATTACCCAATACAGTTTGGCTCTTTATATATATGTTTGAGGTGTTAACAGAGGCCTCTAAACATGATGAGGGGTCACATTCTAGTGTTGTCGTGGAGAAGGAGGATTTAGCGGTGAGACCACGTGCTTCATTAGACAGTGAAAGCAGTACCCTGACAGAAACTAGTGGTTAACCTACTATAAGGGGAAAAGTGAAATTAAAGTGTTTCATACTTTAAAAACCCTACAAAAATGAAAGTAATGGGGATGGGGAAGAAGTGGATGCTGCTGACCTAATTATTAATGATGATGATGTAGATTTCTAATATGTCCTTCCCTTTTCTTCCCCTCCTTCAGATAAAGCACAGAGTGATAATGATTTGGTCCAAAAATTAACTGAAAGGAAAAGACTCAGTCTTCCACCAATGGAGAGGTTTGAGAGATGATTTGGAAAGTATGGTTAACATACCTAAAAATACACAATCATCTTGGTCATCATCAACACCACTGTTTCCCAGTTCAACCCCCACACTGTCACCCTCACTATTACTGACTACTAAGCAGCAACACAGTTCCATATCTACATCCTTAGCTGTGATAAGTGCATCTCCTGATATCCACAGTACGAAGTTTATTAACCCTAATGCTAGCACTATGCAACATCCTGTAACAGAACAGTAGTCCCTCAGACCCTTCTCTCTATGAAATATCTGGTACGGAGATACTTACACTCTTGCCTGCGTAAAAAAATATGTGACCTGGTGGAAAGTAGGTTCCCATCTACGTACATCTGAAATGACATCCCACCTAAAGCACAACCACAGGGATGACTGGGAGACACAGAAACAGCACACCAGAGGTGCATTGACTAGCACAGTAGAAGCACTCTTAAAAGTTCACAGGGCAGAGGGGAATGTAATAGTAATATTGTAGTTTTCTCAGAGAGTTGGATAACATGTTCTTCAGTAACAATAATATCCATGTCTCCTAGTCCTGTTGTGCAAATGTAGAGCACGGAGGATGACTGAGTTAGTTGTAGGTGACAAGAGTCATAGAGCTTCAACACTTGCAACCATATCCACCACCTCCGCCACCACTAGTCATGTTGTTAAAACAGTAAAGATACACAGTTCTTCCATGTGCTGTCAACCCACCCTTAATTATTTGAAAGAAGTCGAAAACTGCACAAAAATATCCAAAATGATTCCTCTGGAATAGCAGACTTGCAAAAATGTTAGTGGATGACATGCTGCCCTGTTCTTTTGTTGAGAACAGTGGTTTTAACGAACTGATGCCATGAGGTATATTTTTCATCAGTGTCAACAGCAGCAGATCATCTTAAAAACACAAAATGTGGAGGTGTAAAAACTTCCATATAAAAAAGCCTAGGCACTATACCATAACACAAAATGCTCAGAATTAAGTGTAGAGGAATAGTTCTAATAAGTATAGAACAAGCTGTATTTACACCAAAATTCTAAAGTACAGATGTCATCTAATAAACAATTGACTCTAGATAAAAACACTAAGGCCTTGATTCAATTGTCCCTGGAGAAAAAAACAGTTGACAATAGTTTTTAAAGCACTGTAAGCTATTCAATTACCTGTGCTGTGAAAAACTACCGTAGGTACAAAAAAGCAGGTTGTTGCTAAATGTAGTGCCCATTGGAAGCCATTAAAAGGAGTCTGATTTTCCCATTCAATTCCATGTATTAGGCAGTAACATGCGTTAAGGGACCCATTTTTTCGCCAGAAAAACTAGACCTACTTTTTTGTTGCAGAGTCCCTTAACGCATGTTCTAACCTACTGACACAGAAATTGAAAGGGCAAAAAGTAATGGATGTATTGATATGGGCCCTAAGCATTACTATGTGAGGCTAATGCATTAACTCTTTGAGTTCGAGACAGCTGCTCAATGTATTGCTGTGCAATACATTGCATACCCCTCTGCCACTAAAAGGGTTAAGTAAGAATTAAAAAAAAAGTCTACAGCAGACCAACTGCACAACAGATAACAAGTAAAAATTATCCATAATCGAATTAATTTAAATGGAGGTTTAGCCCCTGGGATGCTACAGAGGTTTCTAATGCATAGTGTAACAATATGTTTGTAGACATCTCTTGCACTGAAGGTGTTAAGAACCCCATATAAATCAAAGGTAATCTTATTTGTCCCCTTCGTCTCAGTTACTGTACACCAGAATTGCTCTAGTTCATCTTACTATCCCAGCCTTACAGTATCCCTAAAACTGGCTGGATAAAATACATTTAAAACATTTAATTTTGAGGTCTTCATCTGCTTATTTTGTTTAGGTGCCATCTGGAGAACACTGAATTGTTTTCATTCTGTTATAGGATTGTCTTCACAGTCTTTGGATATTAAACCATCTGTTTTGCTTACACTATTTTCTTACTTGTGCACTTCCGCTTTGGACATAACTGTCCATGTAAGCCGTTCCTCTGTGTTATGATATTATCAGTTAGAATTTGATGACTGTCACATTGTTTCCTAAATAATCTTCTCTTTTCATACTTCCTGTTCAAATGGATCTTTACCATTTGATATAACTGAGGTCATATAGACTCTGAGTATATTCCGAGTGTATTATAATGATTTATTCTGAGCCTACCTCAATTATAGCTAAATTAATTGGTCCTCTTTAAAGAAATAGTAAATTCTTAAAAACTCCTTTATAACATTTTTTTGTATTACTTTTAAGACTTTTGACTGATATCGGTGACACTTTTTAAAATGCAGTTCTAAAATGTTATCCTCCTCCTCCACTCTCTCTGATGTCAGCTCCAACTGGCAGACCTAGAGTTGCTATGGCAACTCTACCCATCATTGAGATGGAAATGAAATTTCCTGTCTTTAATTCATTTCACAGGACTCTGGGCATAAACTGTGTGTATTTACTGCTCTGGATCCCGTGAAATAGTTCACAGATAGAATTTGAATATTCATGTCATTGCACAGTAGGAATGCCATGGTATGCAGTCAGCTCCTTCACTTAGGAAGGATCTGACATCAGAGAAAGGGAAAAAAGCAAGGAAGAAGAATAAAATTTGACTAAAATCAAATGCACATCTGTCACACTTAGGGTGACCACGGGTCCCGGAACGTCCGTGACTGTCCCTTATTTCAGGGCTATGTCCCGCGTCCCGGGTCATCTTCAACCGGGACAATGAAGTGTCCCGGAATGAAGCCAAGCCGCCCTGGATGTCAGCCTGCAAGCTGTGTGTCACATCATGGACGCCGCGAGGGAGCGCTTGGTAGCATAAACCAGCGCTCCCTCGCGGCGTCCATTATATGACACACCGCTTGCAGGCTGACATCCAGGGCGGCAATGCAGCTTACCTGATCTGGAGGCAAGCGCTCTAGTAATACAGAGCGCTGGGAGATGACAACATCTCCCAGCGCTCTGCATTACTGAGCACAGCGCGCGGGAGCTTCAGCTCTGTGCCGGAGGAGGCACAGAGCACTTTCCACGCCGCTAGACCACCAGGGACTCAAGGTAGGGCATGAAGGGGCAACTAGGGTGACCACGTCCCGGAATGGCAGAAGGGAAATGTGGTCACCCTAGTCACACTGTTAAAAGTGGTACAACAGACTTATATAAAGTTATATTTAAGCATTACTATTCTTCAGTTTTCATTAACATTTTTAGAACTATAAAATTGTATTACATTTGTAAGGAATAATTCAAGTAAACATATTGCTAACTCCCGCTTCAGACTTTGCAGTTACAGGTGGCATATTACAGTAGGCATTTGTGTAAATGTAGTTATTTGTAAACATATGATATGTGACTTTCATTGCATAATGCTTTTAAGTGTGTTACTTTTCATAAACTACTTGAAAATTAACTTCCCAAATGTTATGCCACCTGCACATTAGTTTTAGAACAGGAGCTAGTCTACTTACTATGTTATCCCTGATACTTCTAAAAGACAGTTTACAGTATACTGAGCACTTCCATTATAATTTGTAATTTGAATTGCAAAGTTATTTGATATGCAACATTTCTGAAAAAAAAAAAAAAAAAATCCGGATATTAACACTTGAGTGCAGCTGACATCTTGGGTGACACTATGCCCTCGGTGTGGCTGCTATTACCCAAGACATCATAGCAATTAGTGTTTTGTTTTTTTTTTGGGGGGGGGGGTATTTGGGGGCACTTACCAGATGATCCAGCATTAGAACTGATGAGGTTTCACTTTGGATCCTTTGTCTCAGTTTGATGACATCATGACACCTGTGCTGTCACTAGATGGAGACAACCAAGATATCCAGGGGATTTCCTACTAATGATGGGAGATTGTCTAATCTTCTAACAATGTTACTGTGTAGTGTGACAGGGACAATAAAATCTTCCAATCATCCCCCCAACAAAAGTACCCTTTTAAAGAGTAGTTGTTCCTGCAGTACACAAACTATTCAAATGATGTCATTAAATAATAAATAAATAAAAAATAAATTTGTTATATGTGGGGTATAGTTTTGTTCCTGTCACCCACTACAGTATGGGGTACTCCCTTTTGGGTGGGAAAAGACTGATATGTACATTGAAATTCCTCCTCTGTAATGGTACTAGAGACCTAAAATTCTACTTCTTAGTAGTGACCAGCTGGAGAACAAGCAATTTCTGCTTACGTTCATTCTCGGTGAGCCTCTCACATCTTTAGCCTACATTTTCTATGCCTTAACAGTTGGTTCTAAAAACAGTTGGGATCGTTTAAGAGTGCACGTTCTCCTGAAAAATCATGCATGTTTATGGCATTTAATCAAAAACGTTGTTGAAATTGGTGCTTGACAATATATAGCAACAGCAGCCTCAAAATATATGCAGCAAGGGGGCATTTCAGAATGCAGCAGTGAAGATGTTAATAGATGACAAAATTCTGGAGCAAATCAATTGCAGTATACGGAACAAATAGGTCTCCAATGAATTGAAAAGACATGCTTTGGAGACTTCACCAGTATTCAAGGGGTTAAAATTCCTACTTACTTTTCAATGAATTTTGTTAATGTTTATTTGTTCACTGTGGTACAGATGATTTGCCACAGAATTGCTACACTTATTTGTGCATAATGTGTACTATGATAATACTGGGTCAAATATAAAGTGACAATCAGTACAACTGTGTGTATGTTAAAACTAAAGCTATTCATCTGCATATTTTGATAATGGCCATGCATCATCAGCAATGGCCCCTCTGGTTAAAACTATGTCCATTCCATTTTAAATATACCTTTTTCTGCTAAACCTCAAGAGGAGGTGAACTACTACATTAGTCCACCTTTGAAAGCTGTAAAAATGAAGATTCATTATAGACGTGTTTAATTTTGACTTCAACAAAGTTAAATTTTAGCAAGAGTTCAGCTCATCCTTTCATTCACACCACATGGTCCCTGATCATGTGCTGTGTTCTGCCCTTCGTTCATGTTATTCAATAGACGAGCATGAATGAATAATGACAACTTGCAATCAGGTGCACTGTAATCTCTGCCTATACATTTGTGAATGACTTCAACAAAATAAAATGTGGCAAGATTTTTTCCTAACACTTCTCTTTTAACTCTTTGAGTGCCAGGCACCTATATGTACTTAATAAAAAAATTAGTATAAAAAAAGTCCTCCTCTAGTCAGCATACATCATCATAACCCCTAAAACCAATATGTTACTTTAGGAAACTAGACTTCAGTTATTTAGATATATAGAACATACTAGTTACACCATGCAACTCCAGCATTTCCTGTATTATCCTACATTGCATACCTCCCAAGTGTCCCTCTTTAGGAGGGACAGTCCCTCTTTGAGACCCAAATCCCCCTGTCCCTCTTTTCTACCGTTTTGTCCCTCTTTTTAGGACATCAGAATGAGTGGTGTGTATTCCATTGCTCCACAGCAATAAAACATACATAAATGCGTTGTTAATTGCCAGTATATGTGTTTATACATTAATATGGGTAATTAAAATACTTTGGTCTTGCTTTAAATCATTTATCAGTTACACAAAGAGGTGCAGATGGTTGAAGAAATAACCTAAAAATTCTTGGAAATGCCCCGCCTACCAGCCACGGCCCCAGAAACGCCACCTAAAACAGAAGTGTCCCTCTTTCACCATTTGAGGTATGCATTGTAACCCCACTCAGTGACACTGCTAAGCAATACACTCCTTACCTTCCTTAGCCCTGAAAGGGTTTAGTGGGAGAGATCTTAGTGCATAAACACCACAGAATAACATAGAAACTGCAGAAGTGATATCACTGGAAAATTTATATCCGCGTTATCACCTGTTTATCACATATTAGTGCATAACCCCATTTGACTTTCAGCTCCTTTAATGGAGGACGTGAAATTTTAATTCTGCAGGTGTAAAACTGTATTAACCATTCAGGATATCTGAAGCCTATTGTTTTGTGTGAGAAGATGAGTAGACTTCAAATAAAAAGGGGCATTAATGTCTGAGAATGAAACTGGCTTTTATTATTTTAAATACGTACTTTCAGCTAGCATCTGTAAAATTTGCAATTTAGTTATTTTATGTTACATACCGAAATTCTAATCCTAACTTTGCATTTTAATGTATGTATAAAATACCCTGTATTGACACAGCTTGGTTAATTGTTTGTTCAGAGATAATGCAGTTAATAAATTGAGATTTGTATGTGATGTTCTTCTATTGCAGTCCATTTAAAGACAATGCTGAACAATATTGATACTCTATCAAGACTGTTATGGTAATGGAAGCCCTGGAAAAATCAGAAATGGTAGCCCCCACAGAGCATAAGCAAAAGCAGATTTTAGGCCTCAGAAAAGAAATCGAGAATTATTACAGAGACTACTGTAGCATGATGTGTAAGGTATAGAAGTGTGTATAACCCCAAATCATTTTAGGCTTTAGTGTTTAGTAGTCTGGGTACATTATTCCACTGAAATAGCAGCAAGTAAGCCACAGACTGAAAAACCTAAGTTAAACTTGCTCTGTTACAGCACTTACCTTATCCCAACACTTAGCTGATCCCCAAATCAGCTGTTTGGCTGCACAGAAGGGGGTTTATGCACTAAGAGGTGATAAAGAGGTGAGAATGTGGAAATAACTTCTCCAGTAATATCAGTTCTCCAGTTCATATGTTATTCTATGGAGCCAATGCACTAAGACTTATCCAGTTTTGGAGATCTTAGTGTATAGACTCTATAGAATAACACAGAAACTGGAAAAGTGATATCACTGAAGAAGTTATATCCCCTCTTTATCACGTATTAGTGCATATGCCCCCTGGACTGCTCAATACTAGGTCAGGATGTGTACTGCCAAGAAACAGGTTTACCTGATTTAACTATCACATCGTAGTTCCCCTATAATAAAAAGGTACCATAAAGCTCTGATTTTACTGAACTATACATTCAATAACTGATCTTGACCTGATAACAAGATGAATATTGACAGCTTTGTTGAATATGTATCCATCAAGGGACTTATTCCTGGTCAGTTTCAGAGAAACATAGGGGCTTGTATAATGTAGATTGGCTCTTTGTCCAGAAAAAAATGTATTGGATTGGTCACCTAAGGATAACATGATAAACCAGATACCTTGCTCACTGCCTAGAGAGATCAGCTAAACCATAAAGGCAAGGCCCAAAAAAGCCAAAAGACGTGTCTGAAGTTGTACAGAGAGAAATTGCTTGGCATTTTCAGGCTGGATTGCTATTTTGGCAGGATCTGTATGGTGCGCTGTAGGAGATTTTCTCTCTGTGTAAAGCACTAGTGAGCTAAATAGAGATTGCACCCTGGGTAGGATGTCATTCCTATAGAGCATTCAAAATTCTATATCAGTTTCTTTCCTAGTTGACCATCTCTGACCAGCACTCTGCAAATTATCCTAGTGATTGGTCACCATAAGGATAAAATGGGAATCCAGACATGGGCAGTTAGCTCACAGTGCTTAGAGAGATCAGCAAGACATCACTGATGAGGCCCAGAAAGGCTGAAACATGTGTTTCGGGTTGGCTGTTTTTCTTGTTCAGAGAGGATTTACCAGGCAATTCATGGATGGACTGCCATTATGGCATAATAAGTTTAATGTGCTTAGTATAGTTCCCATTGGTGAAAGGCACTAGTGAGCTAAAAGTGATTGCAACCTGGGTAGGATACCATTCCTATAGCGTCTGCTAAATTCTATTGCAGTCTTGTTCCAAGTTCAGCATTTCTGGCCAGAACTCTTCAGAAAAATATATTCAATAAACATATTATTAAAGGGATAGTAATGTCTGCAATAAAGTAGATCGCCAAGTCTTCTCTATTGCAAATTTAACACATTGCGCTATATTTAACAACTTACTTTTATGTAGTTCAAAAGATATTAAATGTGAAAAGATCCCCCTCCCACCCCTTCTGGCCGCCTCCCATTGAATCTGGAATCCGGTTCTGGGACCGGATGGATGCAGTGAAGGACAAACTTAAGTCAGTAAGTACAAGGAAAACACTGCCCCCCTTGACGAAGGAGGACAGCATTTTTCTTTGCTTTCTGAAGTTTGTCCCTCAACGTTCTCCATCCAGACCACAGCTAGCGGAAGCATGAGGGGGATCTTTTTACATTTAATATCTTTTGAACTACATAAAAATAAGTTGTTAAACATAGTACAATGTGATAGAGTTACAATACAGAAGACATGGCAATCTACTTTCTTACAGACATTACTATCCCTTCAAAACCAGCAATGAACTTGACAGATTTCACAGTTTGTTTGAGATGCATGTATTCTAATGATATCAATAAAGGGTATTTTGCAAAAAAAATTCTGATTGCAGTCTTCTGAGAAATATTAGACTATACTTTTACATTATATTATATAAATGGTATAGATAAGAAATCACATTTCACATCCTTCATTTCCTGATGAATTCATATACAAAACGTATTACAAGACCACCATATAACTCAAAAGTAATATAAAATGAAATTGTAGTGGGATAAAGATTTCACTGGCAGATGTTTTTTGCACAAAGCTTATCACTGAGATCATTAGATCAGGTACACAAACAAAATCCCTCTCTCTGGCTTTTTATTGTTTAAATGCTCTGAATCCATGTTTTCAGAAGCTTAAGTGAATGGATTTTATTTTTTGCCTTTAATATACAGATAAAACAAGTCTGAGGCTTTCTTGTGGTGTCTGATGCCAATGAGGAGATTTTTGTTGCATTTTCTTAATGTTTAAGGAGTGGTGAAGGAAAGGTTTTTAAGGGTCAACAAAGAGTTTCTAGAAACATATATTCATAATAAAGGACATGTTATTGAACTTAAAAAAGAGGTTAGCCTTGACTGAAATCTGCCCATTTTCACAAATAAAACAGGATACTAAACATTTCCTGTGTGCTAAGTTTTATGAAAGGTACGTATTTCATTATATGACACATTTTTTTATTATTTTACTCTAGCTTTTCAAATGACCATACCTAATTAGAAACCATAATATTAAAAAGCATGGCTGATCATTGAGCAGGGGTGGACAGTTAATAATACGTTATGGAATGGTGACTGCATTAAAAGTGGTTGAATTGTTTCTTCTCAAATAAAAATATAAACAGGCATTTATAGTTGTGTTTGAGGCCTGCACAGAGAGAAAGGTAGAAGAACACATACAGATCTGAGTGTAGTAATAAAAAAGATAAGCAGGCAGGGCTGATTTATGGCTCTACAAATAGGATGAGTAATGTAAAAATGGGAGAGGAGGAAGAGGTTTGCTGGATCCATGAATATTAATTTAGAAACTGAGACTAGGTAGTTAAAACTAGGAAGTTTGGCCTCTCCCACAATTGCAGGAACTTATTCTTAATACTTGTGGTGATGTCTAAAGGGAGATAGGTAGGCAGTGGAATAAATATGTATTTGAATTGAGATTAGAGGAAAGCAGAGGAAGGTTTTTTTTTACAGTAAGTTCTGTTAAATTGTGGAATTCATTGCCCAAGGATATGGTTATGGCAGATACAATGGATATATTTAAGAGTAGATTAGACACATTTCTTTCAAAAGGGAACATACAGAGTTGTACTGTTTATCAGTAGGCAGATCAGGAAGGTCTGATAAAGACTAACTTAATTGGTAGCAGGAAAGCTATAAAATTCTCAGTTACTGGGGTAGAAGGTTGAACTTGATGGACTTGTGTCTTTATTCAACCTAATTTACTATGTTACTATGTTGAATTGTGGTTATATGCAAGATAGATAGGCCTGCTTTTTGCACCAAGATAGAAACAGACACAGACTAATGCAAAATTAGCCTTTATCATTACAGAAAGAAAATCATGAAGGGCCATGGTATAAGGCTATGCATCTGTCTAGAATGAATAGGTTAAATATAAAAATAACACTTGTTTTATTTTTGTTGCTGGTTTAAGAATGTAGTAGAAAACCAGAATGATTTCTAGCTCCCCATTGTTTTTTAACAATGTGAACTGGGATAGTGTTAGGAATATGATGCTGCTCCAATTTCAAATTAATATGTCTGTAATACAAAGGCAGACGATTAGGGCAGATATAGATTGCTTTAGCAATTAGGAGTTGATGGAGGAAGCCAAAAAAACTGTTCTAGACTGAGAAAAACTGTAAGATTGCAAGCTTGGTAGAAGCTAAGAGGATAGAGTAGGTCAGAATTACAAAGGGGCCATACAGGATGAGGTCTATAATTCTCTGAAATAAGGAATCGTCAATGGGGAGATTATTGTGGATTGCCAACTTGATAGAAAAGGACATCACAGTGGAGCACTGCAATGGCCAAACTGTCCCTGCAGGCTGTATTCCTCACATTTTGTCACAGCTGTACAGAGGTTATTTTCCTCCCCCTTTTATTGACCCGCTCCAAGTCTTTATCAGCCATATATGAAGTACAACTCAGTTCTCCCTTGTGTCCTTCACAGCCCCTCTCTGACATTGCTGCAGATTATGTCCAGTGGAAATGTACATTATACTTACACCGGAGAGCAGTTACAAAACAAAGGGGGTGGTCCTTCCTAACATTAACATATATCAGAGGTGAGCAAGGTGTGGCTCCCTAGCTGTAGCTGAATTAAGCTTCCATCATCTTCAGTACTAGTTGGGAATGGATGATGGGAATAGAACGTAACAGTAGTTAAATAGCCACAGGCTACCCACCCCTCTCATAGATGATGAATGATCTGTCAGAGAGTGTGTAATTACAATGAGGATAATTTGGCAGACAGTAACTGAGATCACTCACCTCAAGTCTTCTCTGATTCAGGTCCATAGTGGTGTGTTACACATTGTTTTACATATGTAGGAAAGATTACCTATACGTGTTGTATCTCCTCCTCCTCCACCACCATGTGGAAAATGTAACACTGGGACACATATATGAAATCACAAATGGAGAAATTTTGAAGTAACCCAACAGCACCATAATTGATACATTAAAACCTCCCAATGATTTAAATGAATGTTTTGTAATATGTTGGAGGCTTCTTTAGCCACACATTTCTAAAATGTTAATTGTTTTAAATAGGGCTTAAAAACACGCCCCATCGGCAGAATCCGGCAGGCGAAGTTCAATTTGCCTAACAAAGACTGCATCTGCCGAAGGGTCACTTTCCGCACCCCCAAGAACGCCCGTATCCGATCCCGAAGCTTGCTCAATTTGTCCGCAGGGAGCCGACTCTCCATAGCGACCAAATCCAATTCAATACCCAAAAAAGACAAACAAGTGACCGGACCCACAGTCTTATCCGGCGCAAGAGGAATGCCAAAAACGTCAGCCACCCACTGCAAAGTCCGCAACAACCACGCGCAAACCGCCTATCACCTGGACCGACAACAGGAAATCGTCGAGATAGTGAATGATGGAGCTAAAACCAGCCTCCACCTTCACTACCCATTCCAGAAACGTGCTGAAGGTCTCAAAAAGTGCACACGAGATGGAACACTCCATCGGCACTGACAAATCGACGTAAAAAGACCCCTGAAAGAAACATCCAAGCAAATGATGACAGGAAGGATGGACAGGGAGGAGCCGAAACGCGGATTCCACATCCGCCTTTGCCAACAAAGCCCCCTTTCCCGCCTGAGAGACCAGGTGGACCGCCTTATCAAAAGAGGCGTAGGATACCTTACACGCCTCAGGATCAATGTCATCATTAACCGAACCCCCAAAGAGGAACGATAAATGATGGATCATCCGAAACTTACCCGGCTCCCTCTTGGGGACCACGCCCAAGGGAGACACCCTGAGATTAGGAAACAGGGGGAACAAAAGGGGCCCGCCATACGGCCCAATGCCACCTCCCTGTCCAACTTCTCCCGCACCACCGCCGGGAGAGCCAGCGCCGACCCCAAATTACCCGACACCAAACCACCGGCCCTGTCCCGAAAAGGAATGCGGAAACCCTACGAAAAACCCTCGTCCAAAATTGCTGCCGCATCCCGATTAGGGTAGCGGGCAAGCCATGGGCGCATTCTGTTCAAGCAAACCGGAGTCGCCCCCCTTTTCAACCCCCTCGCGCTTCAACCAGAGCTTAAAACATTTGGAGACGGAGTGGGACCCCCCACCGTGTGAGCACTCGTGGCGGAATCGACAGGTCTGCCCAAACTTGCAGGCCCCCTCGTTGAATTGCCAGCACACCCCCGGTCTACAGGCAGCAGCTGACACGGCGGGGAGCCCCAACCCCCTGGCGCCCGACAGAAACAATGGCAAACCACCCTGAAACATAGCAGGATGCGTCATAATAGAAAGCCACAAGCCAATGTCCATTTGGTCCCATGTCATGGAGGGGCGAACCGCCATGCGTTGACGAAATTGTTCGTCATAACGCCACCAAGACAGGCCCCCATAAGTGCGACAAGCGCTCCATATGGTGTCCTGATAACAAAAAAGGGGCGAACATTTGTGCGGAAAACGCTCCCCCATGACACTGGCCAAAATGGAGAAAGCCCTAATCCAATTCCCAAACACCTTGGGAATCCTGCTATATCGACGCCTCTCGCGGTCCTCCTTCTTCCCCTCGTCCTTCTCCTCCTTGTCGAGAGGAGCATCATCCAAAGGAAGCAAAGAGTATATTTCAACATACTCCTGTTTCCAAATCTTTTCTTTCACCTCTGCCTTCAAATGCGCACCCAGAGGTCCCGACCAACACAAATACGATGCCCCACAAGCCGACGCAGGAACCTCCACCAGAACAGGAGACACCACACCCACACCCGCGTCCCCCACCTTCACACCCAAGGACGTATCAGATGAAAGAAAACCTGACACCAGGGCCCCCACTACCCCAACCCCAGAAACCCCCAGAGGAGATACAGCCGGAGCAGACACCCCAACTGCACCCCCACCCGAAACCACGTCCCCCCAGCCTGCAGATGAGACGTCCATGCCCTAACCGCCCCCTCTTCAACACCCCCACCGCCCCACCTGACTGTCTAATTGTACTAATCAACCTGATCAACCCCCCCAACATTTCCCCATAAGCCCACCAGACCCAACCTCCCCTGCCCGAGACCCCACAGTACCTCCCGAGCCGGACCCCAGCTCCGCAGGAGTATGTGCCGCCGCCACTGGAAGCCTCTGGACATCCGCCGCCGGTTCACCCTCACTCCTCACGACTAGCACTGGATCAACCACCTGCAACTGGACAGAAGAGGACATCAGCGACCCCACCATCTGCAATCCACTTTGCGCGCTCCCAACCGACACAGCAGCCCCCAGAGAGGGCCCGGATGGACACCCAGCACCCAGCACGTCCGCAGACCCAGGCCGGCAGGCCGAATCCCCCAACGACACCCCCAGGGGCAATGAGGGCCCCCCAGACATTCCTGAGTCACTCTCCCCTCACGCGCCATGGGCCACCACCTCTGCGCTCCCCTGTCAGACAGCATAAGCAGACCTCCATCAGACCACCCGCACACAGAAACCCCTGCCACCAGGGTGCGCAGCCAACACCCCACACTAACAGCAGTCCTCACCTGACCCGCAGAACCGCGTCTTCCAGAGCCACCATGTTCAGCCTCAGCAAGTGGCCTGCCACCCCAGGAAGCAGCCCGTGTGCGGGAAGGCCGTCTCCTGTCTCTGCCAGGACTCCGACTAGGCCGGGACCGATGCTCCTCCTCACTGCCACGTGACTCCCGTATCGGGAGCTCCTTAGCCCGCCTGCTTCCTTGCATCCCCGATCCACTGGCCTCAGCAGCCACCGCCCGGGCCGCAACGGGACTCCTACTCCTCCTCCGGCTCCTCCCACCTTCTGGGCTAAGGCTATCCAGCGGGCGCACCCACGTCTTCCGCACGGGCCGACCCGACACGGCCGGCCCGCTCCCTGAACCGCTCCCGTGCGCCTCAGTGTTCCGGAGCCGCAGCGCTCCCGCAGCCAGCGACCACCATCTTCCTCCGCAACCCGCCGCAGCTCCTCCATAAGGTCCGTCAACATCACCACAGGTGCTTGTTTGCTGCTTACTTCCTACTCTGCCCCTCACCTAATCTGCCCTCACTTCCTTTCCCTACACTAATACCCTAGCTCTTACCCCTCCCCCTAACATACCTCATTTCCTACCCTCCCCTTCTTCATGTCTCCCCTTCCCTATTTGTCCGGGGAGTTTCTTATCCTTGAATGCTCCAGCAGAAAGCAGATCTGAACTGAGACTGGTTAGTTTGGCTTAGAAGGAAAGATTGACATCCTTATATTTAGCCTCAGTCAACAAAGGGCACATGTAATTTTCAAGTTATTGCATCCTGAGGGGATATGCAGAACAGTGGATATCACTGAAAATACAGGCATATGCTGCAAGAAACCGGCACTGTAAGGGCTGTATTCAATAAGTAAAAGAGGAGAAATCTGGAGCAAACTATCTGCACTACAGGGGACAAATAAAAATTCCTAATAATTCAAATTGGGCTTTTCACCCCATAAATGCTAGATGGAACACTGGAGATCAAAAGGCAGTGTCAGGAGGTGAGCACTTGCAAGTGCTTCAGAGAATGGAACTATATTATTAGGCTCTTATGTGATTCATGGGCAATATCATTGAGACTATTTGTCTTGGCCTCCTTGCCAAAATGAGTCTGTATTCAAGCTCCATTTCATTCAACTGGAATTAATTGGATTGCATTTGTTCCATATGGTGCAAATGTTTTACTCCAGAATTTCTTGTTTTTTAGCTTATTGATTACAGACCTTTGAATGCTGAAAATGCTTTTCAGTGAAATTATGGGATCCTATGAGAAGGGAAAATATTATGTTCCCCAAAGATGATTGAGAATACAAAAGAGACACAGTGATGAGGCCAGGCTTTATAGCTCAGGGAGGCATTGCTGAATAATGGAACAAAAATAACAAACAGAATATCTATCACTATTAAAAACAGTGATTGGCCAGTCACCTAATCACTCAATATAATAACCAAACAGTTATTATTTCTGTCATCAACCACCACAGAGGACTGCGTGCACACTCAGGAAAGCAAAACCTTTGATTGATATATGTATTGTCACACCATCCTGATGCCATATTTGCACTGAAATTCAATAAACAAAGCAAATAACCCCCAATAAAAACTGTAATGTCAAATAAAATGCTCTAAGGAAAGGGCAGCCTAAGACAGGATGTCTCAGGATGCACTTTCACTAGAGTTTTATTTATTTTCAGCATAGTTCATTTTGTTGGAGTTGTTTAGTTATTAGTACGATTTATGGTAGCATCTGCAGTGTTGGGTATACACATACTGGAGGATTTTTTGCTTTGGTGTGTGTGTGTGTGTAGGCCTCTGTATGATTTATGCTACTGATATTTACTGTTTTAGTATTATATTTTGTGATTAGTAGGCTGGACACTCACTATTTCTAATATGAATAAAAGATCTGAACATTTTCTCTTCCCTTTTTGTGTTTTAAAGCGGAACTTCCACCCCTTACAAACATGACCTCAAATAATTACCCATCTGGTGACTAACTGATCAGTAGATCTAGTATCCAGAATTATTACCGCGTTAATGAGAATTATACACTGCTCCCGGACTGACAGGCAGGAAACAGCACAGATATCTTTCCATAGTGACGTCTGCGTGCCTGCACTGTCAGTCCTTTTTGGAGCCGAACGGCTCATAGCAACGCCTCCTAGAGCAAGCTGGGACTGACAGCACAGGCGTACAGACGTCACTATGGAAAGATGTCTGCGCTTTCTACAGCCTGTCAGTCCAGGAGCAGTGTATAATTCTCATTAACACGGGAATAATTCTGGCGACTAGCGTTACTGAGCAGCTAGTTGTCAGATGGGTAATTAAATTGGGGCTATGTTTCTAAGGGGTGGTAGTTCTGGTTTAATTGTGTTAGCTAGCCCTATTCATGAGTGTAAGGCTAGTTTTGTGCCTTTTAAGGACTGAGGAACCTCGAGGTTTATCGTTATTATTACTAACATCTGCTGTAACTTCTTCTATATATTGAATGTTGGGAACAGAAGAAGTTTTGGATTTGAAAATATCCTGATAGTAAGGAGGGTGAAGAAGCAACAGCTGAGTGTGGTAAAGCATGCATGGCGATATGATTATGTATTTCCACTCATCTTGAGTTCTTATTTAAATATGGAATTGTCTAAGTGTTGCAGAAGACAGGCTTTCTGAGGATAAAGTGTATGCTTGGACAGATGTGGAGAAAGGCCAATCAGAATATGAGGAGAAAATCATATTTTATTTAAATATACAGTTAATATTGCTGTCATCAACCACCACAGAGGACTGCACGCACACTCATCCTGATGTCATAGTTGCTACTGAAATCCTATAAACAAAACAAATAAACAAATAACAATCAAAAACACTATAATGACAAGTAAAAGAAAGGGTAGCCTAAGACAAAGAGGTATATGAGTGGAACATTTACCTCACTGGGTGCCTTTGTCTCAGGATGCACTTTCACTACAGAGTTATTTATTTTCAGTAGAGTTTATTTTGTTGGAGTTGTTTATTTATTAATATGATTTATGGTGGCATCTGCGGTGTTAGGTATACGCATACTGGAGGATTTTTTGTTTGGTGTGTGTGTATGTGCAGGCCTCTGGGGTGATTGGTGCTACTGATATTTACTGTTTTATTATTATATTTTGAGAATAGTAGACTGGACAGTCATTATTTCTAATGTGAATAAAAGAATGTGAAAATGTTCTATTCCCTTTTTGTGTTTTAATTGTGTTAGCTAGCCCTATTCTTGAGTGTGCCCTATTCTTGAGTGTAAGGCTAGATTTGTGCCTTTAGGGACTGATGCACCCCAGGAAGAGGTTTAGCATTATTATTACCAATGCTGCACCTTCTTCTATATGTTGAATGTTGGGAAGAGAAGAGGTTTTGGATTTGAAAATATTCTGATAGTCTGGAGGGTGAAGAAGTCACAGCTGAGTATGGTAAAGGATGCATGGCAAATATGATTTTTTATTTCTTCTCTTAATTAAATCTGGAATAGTCCAAGTGTTGCAGAAGGCGGGCTTGCTGAGGATAAAGTGTGGGCTTGGAGAGGTGTGAAGAGAAGACCAATCAGATTATGAGAAGAAAATCTTATTTTATTTAAATAAATGCAATATCTGTATGGGGAACATAAACACAGAAGGGCACTTCTATTTAATTCCTTTGAAACACATTCACAGAAGCACCAGGGTACAATATTTAAATCTGCCAAAAAAACTGAATGGTGGGCAATTGGAAGATTCAGAGATCACCGATAGCTCAGCAGCTCCCCAAAACACAAACAAGTGACTTTCCTTCAAATTCCCTCAAAAGATAATAAACATAAGCAATAGCCAGATGGCTACTTGAAGGAAGTCACTAAAAAAGGAAAATTAAAGGGACACAGTTCTGTTATTTGCTGAGGGCCAATAATCAGGTAAATTGGATTGGCGGAATGACAGGAGAAACTCTTCTATAGGGACAGGGTCACACACCAGGACTCACAAGAACAGGCAAGCGGTCAGAGAAAGCAGTTCAGGATGCAGAATGGTGCCCAAGCCAGGGGTCAGGGCAGGCAGCTCCAGATGCAGAGTAATGTCCCAGACAGGGGTCAGGGCAGGCAGCTCAAGATGCAGAAATCCGGTAGGCAGGCCAAGGTTAAAACATGAGGAAATCAAACAGGCAAGGAAGAGCTCCAACAGAGAAGGCTGACAACTACAAGAGAGCAGGAACTCAGAATAATGGAGTGCCAGCTACTAGAACACGCCGGGCTAAATGCTGGAGCCGGCTGATGTCATGGTTGTGCGACGCGGCCTCACGTGACTACGCTGATGTGGTTGCCTAGCGATGCCCCGGACGGATCTACCATAGTGCCAACAGAGTCCCCCCCCCCCCGATGCGCGGCCTCCGAGCATGACTGGACCAGGAACAGGATCTGTGGTGTGTCGAATGTCGTCCAGAAGGGGCTTGGTCAGGAGGAGGAAGTGACCTGGCTGTACTATAGTGTCTGAGGCTGCTTGGACTTGTGGTATAGCTGCGTATCTACAGGATAAGGCATTAGCCTTGTCATTACGTGATCCTGGACGGTGCGTGAAAAGGAAAAATGAGCAAAAAACAGGGCCTAGCGAGCCTGTCATGGACAAAGCTTCTTTGCTGATCGGAGATATTCCAGGCTTTTGTGGTCGGTGTATACATTGACAGGATGGAGTGCACCTTCCAAGTGATGCCTCCATTCTTCCAGGGCACATTTAATTGCCAGCAGTTCTTTGTCTCCAACATCGTAGTTAGTCTCAGCCTTGGATAGGCGACGAGAGTAGTAGGCTATGGGATGGAGGCTGTCCTTCGGACCAAGCCGCTGAGGCAAAACGGCACTGATGGCAACATCGGAGGCATCCACTTCCACACTGAAAGTCTTGTGAGGGTCGGGTTGAGCTAAAATAGGTGCTGAGGTAAACAGGTGCTTCAGTCGTGTAAATGCTGCTTGGGCAGCTTCGGACCAGCGGAACCGTGTCTTGCTACTGGTGAAGATCGTGATAGGGGCAATGATTCTGGAGAAGTTGCGTATTAAAAGTCGGTAAAAGTTTGCAAATCCCACAAAGCTTTGCACCTCTTTGGTGGTAGTTGGGACTGGCCAGTCCAACACCGCCGTGATCTTCCGGGGGTCCATGGCTATAGTGCCTGGAGAGATTAGAGTTGATCGTTGATGTTACAAAGACACATTTGTCCAGTTTAGCATATAATGAATGGGCCTGTTGAAGTACTTGGCATACATGTTTGCAGTGGTCCACCAGAGAGGAGGAAAACACCAAAATATCTTCTAGATAGACTACTACAAAGAGGTCCAGAAGGTCTGAAGCACTTCATATGCCGTCAGGAAAGCACACAGGGAATTATTGGTGTCAGTCCTCCCCGTTAATGGACTACAACGTAGAACACCGGGTTTATTATTAAAACCAGGATCCGTTGGTGCAGAGTTTAAATTAACATGAGTAGATCGATGTAAAAAAGTATGAAATTTTAAGAATAAACCCGGTGTTCTACGTTGTAGTCCATTAAAGGGGAGGACTGACACTGATAATTCCCCGTGTGCTTTCCTGACCGGCATACGAAGTGCTTCAGCCGGTCAGCGTGGACAATGTAAGCTCATTGGCAGTAATGCTCTAATTGTAAAGATTGGTTTATATTTATTACTACTGTTTGTGTGCTCTCCTTCTGGTTGGTATTCTTTTCTATTGTTTCAAGTCGAGTGATTCCTGTGAATCAGAGCGAGACGAAGGATTGCGCCAAGAAAAAAGTAATATCTGTGTGGGGGCAGTGACGATATCCCCCACAGGCTTTTTCACTACCAATCTAATGATGGTAGCCACAATATAGTGTGAGTACGCAATTATCGTATGTCCATTGATTGATGTCCATTTTGAAACATATTACATTATGAGATGCTCCCTCGTTTCTCTTTTTTCTAGATTCCATTATAGGCAGTAAAAAGAGTAAGAACAAGGCTTTTTTACTTTTAGTCTTGCCAGTCTTGTGTGTATTCTGATTTTGGCAATTCTGGATACACAAAATGCCTATATTACATTGCAATTGATAAATGTTATCAGTTGGTTTTATCTGTCATATTATTATTGAAGTCTATGGTGACATTTGTAGATAAAGGTCTTTATAGAATTACCAACTGCAATGGAAACCACTCAAAAAACTGACAAAAACTCATTGCAAATGCTAAAATGTAATAGCGATGCTCCATTTCTTTTGGCTGAACAGGCCTTCACAGACTCAGCAGTTCAGAGCTGCCAATCCTGGTAAAAAGCCTATTCAGCTGTGGAAGGCTGCAACCACCAGTACCTCCTTGTATCTCCAGGGGCACCAAACCACCTTCCTGACTCTCGCACAAGTGTCCATTCCCATCTCTTATGCCAGGCATCTTGTAACTAATTGCTGAGAAATGTGTTGTAAACTGGTGGCATTGGAGAGGTTAACTGTCCCAAAAATAAACATACACTACCCTTCCAACCCCTCTAGCCTAATCGTTCTCTGTGTAGTGCCAGTCTGGGGTGGTACCCATATGATGGACATTTAGAAAAGTCCAATATTAGAAACAATTTCCAGTGCTTTGCCAATCTCTATTCCTCTGAGGCTCTGTATGCTCTATGGACCTGAGTATACTTTTCTGCAGAAAAGACCATGGACTAACTTTGGTTCCTGTACTTATAAGAACACTATAGCTATGGGGGAATTAATGGGGATTTTTCTCAGTCACTTTAACCCTCTGAATGCTGGAGAGGGGTCCAATGCATTATTTTGATATGTAGCACTTCACTACATCAGCAAATGTACACTGGTGCAGTGTTACAAGGCTTTTAATCATATGTAAATAGTGCATGGACAATTTGCATGTGGAGATTATTTAACTTATTAATATTAGATATTTTGTGCACTAATTCTCTTTGCCCTTTTCGTTCCTAGGGTACTGAGATAAGAATTTATATATTGTGGTAATGTGACTGAATTTTGCATTTTTTTTTTACTTTCTGTCAATGCTTTTTGGTGTGCTTTTTTCTTTGTATTGGGTTACACTGGGTTAAGGTGTGGTATACACAAGGATATTTTCTTGACAAAGATCCCAGAGAGGATTAAAAGGTTGACCTTTTCTAAATAAGTATCAAGTTACTAAAACTTGGAGGAGACTTCAGAGTGTAGATTCTATAATCTCCCTCTCACTCTCCCCCACCCTCCCCCCTCCAACAGATGAAAGTTAGACAGATACACACACACACATGTTGTGGCCCTCCTTGGATGGAAATGTTGAGTATACAGCCCTCTACTGCATCTGAGTTTGACACGCCTGGCGTAGGCTACCAGGCTTCACACACATATTATATATATATATATATATATATATATTTATATATATATATATATATATATATATATATATATATATATATATATATATATAATATTTTTTAATAGTGGTTATCGCCTTCATTGCTGGTACAGTGCGATTGATTTGATCTTTCAATGGAAGGATCAAATGTGGGTGGCAGGAATGTGGGAGGATTCTCTGGAACATCTTGGATCAAAAATAATATTATACAGTACATAAAAAATATTTGCGGTAGTAATGAACAGTATCAAAGCAGAACACAGAGCATTCCCTGAAAAACAGTTTAAATAATGTCATGCCTTTAATACATTGGGGCATATGTGTAAACAAAGTTAAGAAATTGTGGAGTAAAGGTGGTGCAATTGTCAAAAATGGATCAATTGACATCCTGAGCAATTGTGCAAAAAGTGGAAATTGTAGCAGGTTAAATCATGGTTATGTTAATGAGTGATGGGAGTGGCAGTTCTGTGTGTGTGTGCATGATGTTACATTACATTATAAAGCACTGAAACCTTTTTAAGCCTCCACGCTTAGCCTCTAGATTGTAATGTAATGTAAGAACGCCCTGTTGCACTGAGGCTGATGCAACAAGCAGAAATTAAGCAATTCAGGGCAAATCGACTGATTTCTAAAATTTATATACATTATATTGGGGCATTTGACCCCCTGAATGCTAAAGAAGTCTCAAATGCATTACAAAGCAATCTACTGAAGAACGCTTTAAAATTCAGTGAGTTAAATTTCCTGTTTAAATTAATGTGACATTTTTATTTCTCCCCTAAAGTGGAGTTTGTTTGTCATGGAATTGCTCCTCTTTTTCTAAGCACACAAGCCTCATTAACTCTTTGATTGCCAGAGTGGTATGCAATGCATTGCATAGCCATCTGGCACTCAAAGGGGTAACCCTCTGAGTAACAAAGGGGCATCCAGCTGCTTCACAGTGCATTGAGCACCCCTTTGGGACTGTATATTAAGGACCTTATTCATTTAACTAAGAAGGTGCAGTTGTGTGTCAGACTTGCTGCACCATACGGGAGAGCTACAACTTCCTCAGATTTTAATTGACTTAAATGGGGCTTTTCACTCTCTGAATGTTAGAGAAGTTGTCAACACGTTTTGCAGAAATGCACTGGAGATCTCTCCAGCATTAATTAAAACTCCATTTATGTCACACACACACATGTAGGTAGAAGAATACTTTACAATTGCCCATTTTCACTGACTGCATTACGTTACATAGTTCAACATACCTACATTTCCTACACCTGGGGGAGATTCACTAAGCAGTGATAAAGAGGTGATAAAGTGGAGATGACTTCTCCAGTGATATCACTTCTCTAGTTCCTATGTTATTCTATGGAGCCTATTCACTTTGATCTCCAAAGTTGAAGAAATCTTAGTGCATAGGCTCTGTAGAATAACATAGGAATTTGAGAGAAGTGATAAACGGAGACGTCATCACCAATGTATCATCTCTTTATTACTTCTTTATCAGTGATTAGTAAATCTCCTCCCTGAACTTGATGAATGTGTAAAGCTGTCACATCACAGTTCTCTTTAATTCTGAACAGCACTAAGAATTCCTATCACCCAGTCACATAGCATCACAGGGCCATGAAATGACAGGAACAATTATTAAGCATTTTTCATTAAATCAATGTATTCCTGAATGTGGCATAGTAGCATGGAAATTCAAACCGATTTCCTCTATATATTTGTGCTTTAATGACTTTAGAGATTGGTTGTTCAGGTTCTACTAAGAATTTTCTGAAATATTTCCATGTTTCTAGTCTTCTGGGAAATATGTATAAAATTCATAAATCCTGTTAAAATGCATTATTCTGTAATTAAATTTCCACCCAATCTTCTATTCAGATGGAAAGGAAACAGCTTAAGGGAGACTTTACCTCAGCAGTCCTGTGTCTTCTGGGCTTAAGACTCTGCAAGCGACCTCTGCAAGCACTCAAAAGTAAAGAACTTTCAGGAAATGATTTTGCTTGTTTTATGCAGATAAGGGCAGTGATGTGTGTGACTTTCTACTACTGAAACTTGAAACTGGGGATTGTAAAGATTGCCCCCTAGAGGAATCATAATAACTTGTCAGATGATTTTAATTATGGATTCATTTTAGATCTTTTAAGACTGTAGACATGCACAGCAAATCGTGAAGCAATGCAGTACATATCCCTCTGGACCTTAAGGGGTTAATGATCAGCTGACTCAGAAATGGTAAAGAAAGGGGAAATGATCTGTATCGCACAGTGGGTCTGGAGCAAAAGAAAAAGGATTACGTTTTGTAGCAAATCAACTGTACCATAGAGTACCATCTCACATTCATTTATATGGGGCATTTAACCCTTTAAATGCTAGAGAAGTCTCCAATGCCTTGTTAAACAATGTGTTGGCAACCTTTCTGGCTTTTAAAGGTTTACAGTACCTTATCACCTAAAACCCTTTTTATGTATAAAAGCCAAATGGAGTAAACCCACCATCTGGGAGATGTGCAAGCTCCCAATGATTTATATTTAAACAAGTTGAAAGGTCCGTTTACATTGGCCACAGTTCTACTTCTGTAGGCAGGAGCAGTAGCGCCGCGGCTGATACGGAGCGAAGCACTCTGAATTCGGACCGGAGTCTTCTCTGTGCGACTCCGGTCTGAATTCGGAGAGCCCTTCTCTGTAACAGCCAAGGCGCGGGCAGTCTGTACTGCGCATGACTAAAGAGCCTGCAGCCATCTCTACTACGCATGACGGCTTCTGACAAACCTTAGCGAATTATTATGTAGGATGGGACTTTTAACTCCTCGAATGTCACAGATAATTCAAATGATTTGCTTTGCAATGCAATGGAGATATATCTACCATTAAGGGGGTTAATAGCCCCATTTAAACCAATTGGAATTTGGTTACATTTTATTGGACAATATAATATATACCATGGTGGCACTAAATGGATATTCCACTGCACCCCACCACCCAGTAGCTGCCAGGAACAAGATCTCTGCCACTGGATCTACAAAAACTACACAAATAACAAATCTACTCCGGCACTTATGTGTGGTGTGTTTTAGAGTAAAAACAGGTAATCATCAACGACTTGTTTCAATAAAAAAGGAATATTTTATTAAATAATCCTCTCACTTATATGAAACCAAATATAATATAATTGAGAATATCTCTATATCAAATACTAAAAATGTAGGGAAACACAGTAACTTTATCACAACCATATAACGATAGTGAAATTACTATTAAATCAATATTCTAGGGTAGGATTGGGTATACCAATCCACCTATTGGATACAGTCAATAATATACAAATTTCTCTTACTCGCTAAAAAAATCTAAAAAAAACTATCTAAATTACTATTAACCCTTCCACCAAGCCATCCGGAAATGCGACAGCAGCATACAAGACATACAAACAGTGTCTATGTCCCACTCCTCAAAGGGTTAACCTTGCAGAGGCCGATCTTTTCCTGTGTTACACCCTACACAATACCATTCAGGTCCCAGGGTTAAAATACACCGGTAATCAAAATAGATCAATGCCCAACACCCTAATTATTAGTGGGTAATATCGCACTGTACAATGCTTCCAAGCCACTGGTGCACCCCCCGGACT
Source organism: Rhinophrynus dorsalis (assembly GCA_037306005.1). NCBI lineage: Eukaryota > Metazoa > Chordata > Amphibia > Anura > Rhinophrynidae > Rhinophrynus > Rhinophrynus dorsalis. The sequence continues at coordinate 222,902,193 of CM074718.1, read as the reverse complement.
TCCAAGCAGACTAAAAGGGCTATACCCTGTACACTAATATTTCAACATTGCTTTTAATGCTGTATATGTGTCCACCTTTCAGAGAAAGAAGATCCTCAATTCTCTCTGGTTGACACGCAACCAGCCACAAAACCACCTGTCACCACAAATAAGATTAAAAATACAAAAAGTATAAAAAATATGACTGATCATAAAATAAAAAAATATAAAATGTAAAAAAAAAATATTAGAAGAAATAGATCCCAGTCGTATCTTCTTAAACGCTGGTAAATCACTTTAATATTCCGTCTCTTGATATTCAGGACTCCTAAAGCGTGTATGTTTAATTACAGTCTATGTCTCAAATGTGTAATGCTCATATATTCTCAATTTTCACATGAGACTCTTTTTAACATATACTCTTTAATGTATACTTTGGTTGTTATGTATAGGAAATTTCTTTTCAATGCACATGCATTATGTTTGACTTAATTTTTCAAATCCTCTTAGTGCTTCATTAGCTTCATAGTTACATAGTAATTTAGGTTGAAAAAAGACTTGCATCCATCCAGTCCTACCCTTTTCCTATTCCTGTTTACCATTGTTGATCCAAAAGAAGGCAAAAAACCCTCAATACAGCAATTTCAGATTCTGCCTTGAATGGGGGAAAAAATCCTTCTTGATTCCAAATGGCAATCATATTTCTCCTTGGATCAACAGGCACTAACTAAATATTAATCCCAATACTAAGGTACATGGCCCTCTATGTTCTGCTCTTTTAAATAAGTATCCAGGCCCTTTTTAAAGGCATCTAATGTATTCAATAGCACCACCTCCTCAGGCAGTGAATTCCATTCCTTTATTGTCCTTACCGTAAAGAAACCCGTCCGCTGCTGTACATGAAATCTCACTTCCTCAAGGCTAAGCAGGTGACCCCTTGTCCTTTGTACTGTTCTGTTAATGAACAGGTCTTTGGAGAGCCCTTTGTATGGGCCCTGAACATATTTATATAGTGTTATCATATCCCCTCTAAGACGCAGTTTTTCTAGTGCGTACAAGTTTAACTTTTCTA